>CM062923.1:136293959-136893959 GCA_031878705.1 Tapirus indicus
TAATTAGTGATAGCACACCTACGTCAATTATTAAGTATAAAGGACATAATTAACTCATTGTAATTTGGTATCTTTTCAATGAATTGAAACTTTTCACAATCCCTCTTGAAAGAATCCTTTCTAATGCTGCTAAAATGGAAACCGCTGAGGATAGGCAGGCTGACCTGACCATCTAAAACCATCTTCTTGTTGGTGAGTGGAAATAACTGCATGCCCCTTCAGTCCCCCAATTATTCCAAATACCAAATGTATAAGTGGCCTTGGGAATGGAGCCTTGAATGCTGCCATATGTATAAGCTGAGAACAAACAACAGAAACCATGTCTGGCTAACAAGACCAACAGAGATGTGTGGCGAGGACGTGGCAGGAGCTCAGAGAATCATAAGCCCCAGTGGACAGCAGACCTCAGGAAGGACGGGTGCCTGGGAGCTCCTGAGGAGCTAGTGGGTCTCCTCTGAGGCACTTCCCACCAGCGACTGCTCCACTTGCTGTCTGGCTGCAGGGAGACACCAGATTCCAGGGGGCGTTGCGGGGCAGGAATCTGATCAGGCAGCCGAGCCACATGGCCAAGGGTAGGTGGTGCAGGGAGAGTGGGGGGCGGGATTGTTAGCAGAAAAGTGGGGAAGAAGACATATCTATCGGGCAGGAGGAAACAGTAGCCCCTATCCCATGCAACCCCGGTCTCATTCTTTCTCATATACCGCCTGGCTTCACTTTAAGATTCTAGATTTAGTCTCCAAGCAGAGAGCAAACCAATGTTACGGGACTGATGTCTGAATTATACACTAGTTTTCTTGAAAAGAAAAAACAATGTAGCAGTTAAGTGCCTGGGCTCTAGAGCTAGATAGCCCGGGTTCCAGGCCCAGTTTCCCTCACTAGCTGTGTGACATTGGGTGTGTTCTAAAGGATTGGTGTATCTAGCCATTGGCAACCCTCCTGAGCTTTAGTTTCTTCTTCAGTAAAATGGAGAGAATGTTTACCTGTGTCGGCATCTGCCTTTGGTGATAAATCATAAAACCCAAATAAATGAGGAGATTTAATGTCTCATATAACTGAAAAGTCCAGTAGTAGGGAAGGCTTCAGTGGCTCAACAATTTCACAAAATACCCAGCTTCTTTCCATTGTCTGCTCTGTTCTTTGGAGCATCCGTATCATTCCAAGGCTGGCTGCACTGTGATGGCAAGATGGCTGCCAGAAGCTTCTAGAGTTTCATGTTTTCTCATTTGTATTCAGTAAACAGAGGTGTCTCTTGCCTAGGCATCTAACAGCAATCCTGGCTTTCCTCAAATTGAACCATCTTTGTTCACATGCCACCAGTCACTTTGGCAAGAGGGAAGGGTCCAAGAGTCAGAGCAAAACATAATGGAACAGGGGCAGAGCAGATTCTGAGGAGGCAACCACAGTCCCCAAATCCATCCTATTATCTCCTAGAGTTCATCTGAGGACTCAATGGACATAAAGTGCTCAGTAGGTGCCAGGCAGATAAGTGTCAAATAAATGTGTGCGGGTGTGTATGTGTGTAGCCAGAGACCTAGAGAGAGACAGAACGCAAGACAGAGGTGTAATCTCCACACTAAGACCATAGAAGCCCTAGAAACTAAAAGGTTACAGGACCACTACCTCCAATGTATACAATATTAACCGCTAAAATAAGTGTAGGGAAAGCTAATAAAGCTAATTTTTCTCAGGATAATCATTTTGATCAGGTTTTTTCATATATCAAATATCAAATTCTTTCTGAATCACTTTTGGTACCACTACTCAAGAATGGCTCAATGTATCTACTTGATAACGCAGCATGTGTGTGTGGGTGGGTGAGTGGATGGAAAGATAGATAAATGAAAGATAGATTCATAAATGGTAAAGGATATATTTTAGCTGCTCACATAATATTTCAAAGCCTATTTAAGTGCAGACACAAGATTAATTTGTTAGACTGTTATCTATATGTTTTAAGTATCTCGAAAACGACTCATCTTCCTCTGAAGACGGATCATAGAATTCTAAACCTGTAAGAGACTCCAGAAATCATTATGCCTACCACTTTCCAGATGAGGGAATTTAGCCTAAAGATCCCTTAGCCAAGATCATGCAGGTGGTGAGCAGCAGGACGAAACCAGACCCCAAACGTCCTGACATCCAGCAGAGTACTTATCCACAGTACAACCTCACCTCCCTTGATAATATTAAATTGCTTAGCAAACAAGACCTTCATCAATGGTGCACAGACAAACTTCTTCTCAGTCTGCCCCAAGCAAATAATCACAATTTTAGAATTAGTAAAACACAGATAATGTAGGCATTGTCACCACTTCGAGTTGTCCAGGGTGGGACAGTCAGCTTGGAAGACAGTTTTGCTTAATGCAAGTTTCCCAGGTCTGAAAAACATTGTTAAGAAGTGGGATTTATTATTGTTGCTGTTGTTGTTTGTCAATAATAGTGAGAAATGGCATGTTAATCAGCAAGGGACAAATTACAGTTATCATTTTTTTTTCCCTAAAAGGTAAATACTTAACATGTAAATCATCTTCACAAGAACTTAGTGTTTTTCATGGACCTACCCATCAGTTTGTTCTCTAAGTGAAGACCCAGCTTTAAAATAGCTCTGAAATGAAAGGCTACTCTAGGTATGAAATATTCCATGGAGCAAACCCAATATCCCACTTTTCTTAGTGCTCTATTATTCTCACATCCGGGATGGCCACAAATAGCTTTTTGAAACTGGACCAGGTACAGAAGTAGTCAAAGAAAACAAGAGTAGAGAATAAAATTTGGCAACATCTGTCATAGATTTTAGCTTCCAAGCACACCAGCAAAACTTTAACATTCAACAGCTTAAGCAGCCTTCTCAACGACTTAAGCTGACTTCAATGAATCCTGCTTCAGTTGACATGTTGCAAAACAGTACACCAAGGTGGGGACCACAGAGAAGAGCCTCTCCTACAGCCATACCCAACCAGCTCGGGTCTGAGATCCTGACACCAAAAAGCTAAGAAACAACAGAAAAGAATCCATGTGCTTCTGGAGCCATTTTTCAGGGTGAGATATTTCACTCCTACCCAAGCAAAGTGGCAAAATCCACTGAATGTTGCTTCTCCTTCCTTGTCATCAGCCTGTCCTTTAACTGAACATTGAATGCCCTTCTTCTGCTTTAAGACAGATACTGAATTGCCATATTATACTCTATGACCCTGCAGAGCCACGGTACAACATCAGAATGTTAAATTGGGTCTGAAAAGAGCTTTGTGTGGGATGAGACAAGACTCTAAAGATAGCAGAGCTGCTGAATCCCTTGGGGTGTGACCACAAATTGTGCTGCGCTCAGCTTGCTGGGTAAAGCTGGTGCCAGAAGCCCCTGGTAAATCTCCAGGCTAATTGTGGAGGGCAGGAGGGTGACCTTAGAAGGAAGTTGTACTTAACAAAGAGATCAGAAGCCTAAGGGAAGAAACCCAAGTTGTAAACCCTAATAAATAAAACTTAAAATTCGCTGATTTAATAAAAGCATGCTATCATATGACAAGGTAGTTTTCCTTAGAAACAGGTGCATTGCAATTTTTTTTAAATAGTAAATCTTCAGAGAGTTCCACGATAGATGGCAACCTGGAAATATGCTGATGTGTCCTGGCATAATTTCAGACATAATGATTTTTTTTCTTTGTAAACCTTCCATCAGTGGGAAGGCAGACCCTGCCAAAACCGAGGAGCCCAAGTTGGAGGCTGGGAGGCTCCACTAGTCAGAGGCGGCAACGTGCCAAGACTTCAAGTCCAAATCGGAAACAACCACGCTGAGTTCATCAAAACGACTGAATGATCAAAGGCATGCAAGCCTCCACAAAGGCAAAAATTAATCTGCTTAGTACTTGGCTAAATTCTCAACTGCTGAAGTAAATTTAAAACGAAATTCATCAAACTTCCCCTCTTCCTGTGGAAAAATCCTTTGAGTTCCTCAGAGTGTCCACGAGGTGGCAGAAGTGCTCCTTGCTGTAACTCCTGGGACACAGCTACAGCTCCATCCATCCCAAAAGTTAATGGGAAGAAGTGTATCTGGCTGTAACTATAGATATGAATGGAAATATACATTTTCAGGATATCAGGAATTATATTCAAACATGGGTAGGCCAAGTCTCTCTTGACGATCACTTTGTGAGGGAGAAAATGTCCTCAGGAAATGGTAAGAATCAAAAAGTGAATCTTGGCCATCAATCATAAGGCTGATGGGAGAACTACAACGCAAGGACTCGGACCCTGTTTATGTACCTCTCGTGGCTTCTGTAAGCCTCGCTCTTCCACCACGCCAGCCCCTCCTCTCCCTTCCCTTCAGTGCTCCTTCAAGACCTGCACACACATTCCTGAGTCATCAGTTAGTGACCTGTGGCCTCACCACTAAGCTGAAGAGCGGGAAGATGTACGGGGAAATTCCCTGCTGCAACAGCTCCTGACCTCTCCTCAGCCTGCCTCCTCTGGGAGGTCAACCTCCACACCCAGAGCCTTATCCACTACTCTGAACATTATGCATGTTGATTCCTGTTGGACAAATTGAAGCTGGAATAGTCTCTCAGAGTCTTCAATTTCCTGGGAGGACAACAAGTAAAATATTAATACAGTCCATCATGAGAAACAAAACTCATTAAACATATGCAGAAATTCACGAAAAGTCTTTCACTGTTTATTTCATGAAGTGAAAACATTTATTCCGGCCAGATCAAGGGAGGGGAGGAAAAAGGTTTTCTATAGCTCCAATTTCTCACACTCTAGTATGAAATGAATCCATAGTAGCCAGGAGGAGCAAAATCAAAGATTTCCTTTTCAACAGTAATAAATCCAGTCAAACCCTGTTTGGTATGGCACTTGACATGGCTTGTAAAATCTGAAGTTACTAAATTATGCGTTTCAATAGTAATCCCCTACAAAATTAATAGAAAGTGCTAAATTAGGACAAATGGCCTCCAATGGGATCCAGATGCTTAACCATAGACTAGGTAGAAAGTGTGAAAAATTAAGAACTGAAGTGATTTTTTTTCCCTGAGTTTCATGAAGGAGCCAGAATTCTTCAAGCTTGGAATGTCACACCTGGGACGGTGGCCCAAGAGAAGCACGTGTGGTGGAGCGGTATGACCCCAGCTGCGTTTATATGAGGATTCCTGGTATCTGGGCCTGGAAGGAAACTGGCAGTGTGAGGAGGAACGGAGGGGCCTGCGGGGACAGACTGACCCCAAGGGGAAGGAGAGAAGCTGCTTCAAGACAGATGGGAGGTGTGGCTGTAGGCAGAGCATGGTGCCTGTCACTCAGCTTCTCTCAGAGCTCCCTTCTCAGACTCACAGCTGACTCCCAGGGGATGGAAAAGCTCGAATATGTGTCGGAATTACTGGTCCCCTCACAGTGGCAGCTGTGTGGGTGGTGGTGGCAACAACAGGGCAGCAGTGGCCTTGGGCAGTGTCAGGGCTGACACCACCATCCTCAGTCTTGGCAGGACCCACAGGGAGGCAGTGCCCTGGCGCACCTGGGGAGGTGTCTGTGGCACCGCCGCTGCTTTAGCCATCGATGGGAGAGTGAAGCCGCGTTACAGTGACCCAGTGTAGGAGGAAGAAAATACAGACCTCGTATTGTGACTGAGAGAACCAGTTCTCAGAGAACTGTTGGTGGTCAGCCTAATAATGACCCCTAAAGATGCCCACATCTTAATCCCTACCAGCAGAATCTGCAAATACATTACCTTGCATGGCGAAAGGGACTTTGCAGATGTGATTCAGGAAAGGATCTTGAGATGGGAAGATTATCCTGGATTATTTGGGCTGGCCAACGGAATCAAAAGGGTACTTACAAGAGGAAGGCAGGAGAGTCATTATCAGAGAAGGAGATGTGACGACAGAAGCAGAGGTCACAGAGATTTGAAAGTGCTACCTTTGCAGATAGAGAATGGGGCCTCCAAGCTGAGGAATTCAGGTGGCCTCTAGAATCTGGGAAAAGGCAAGGAAACAGGTTCTCCCCAAGAGCCTCTGGAGGGAGCACGGCTCTGCCGACCCATTTTAGACTTCTGACCTCCAGAGCTATAGGATGACAAATGTTTGTGGTTTAAAGCCACTAAGTGTGTGGCGATTTGTGACAGCAGCGTCAGCAATCCACTCTGAACACACCAGCAATCCACTCCTCTGGGAGCTGTCGGAATCATGTGTGAGGACAAGGAGGCTTATTTCCCACAGAAAAGGGAAGCAGAGCCAGAGTCTCACGTCCTTATTCACCGTGTGTGTGAGGAAGGGGCACAGGTGAGAGTAGCGGAGATGAGATCCACAGGTCTGCTTTACACTCCGAGTTTCCTCGGTAGAACTCTTTGTCTGAGATCTCACCTGGAATCTTCATTCAAATCATCAGCATCTGTTTTCTGCAACACTCTAAAATTCCAAACCAAAACATGCCTCCCTTGGCTCTCTCCTTTCCCTTCAAGAACCTCTAAGAGGCAAGTCGTGCCATGAGCACCTCAAGAGATACCACATGTATACCTAAGTGAGTTCCCGGGGTGTCTGAAACCAAGACCAAAGCCCCTCCATACATTTTGGATACTAATAAGATAGCATTTCTCAGTCACTTGCTGTAGATTTCAGTTCAGCCCTAAAGCATCCTGCTGCTGAGACATTCTGGAAATGTCTTCAGAGATCCGCACTCTGACCACAGAGGAACCCAACCCCCACCTGAGGTTCAGACCCTCTTTTCAGCCAGGTCATCACTAAAGATGGAGGAGTAGGTTTCAGGGCCCAAAAAAGTATTTGAATTGGCTGTACTCATCCAGTACTTTTGCCAAATGAATCGGTTGTTTCTTCCCCAAAATCAAATATGTCCAAGACCTGAAAAATACATACAGTCTTCCTATTAGTAGCCATTACAGTACATTTCACTTATATCCAACTCTATTATCTCTGATAACAATAGAGAGCAGGGAACACACAATACTGCAATTAACAAATTATTTCCAAACTTCATTTTATCTTTGATATAATTTCTCTTAGTCCTGATACAAGGGCTACCAACGAGAAGAAAAAAAAATGACGAGTTTGCTCAAATTCCTTCTATTATTTTCCCTGACCGCCTTTCGGCACATTTGTCAGATAATCTGAAAAGAAATAAAGGTCGGGCGAGAGCACAGTAAACACTCGGGCTGGGAACAGCCTGCTCTGGAGGCCGCTCCGGCTGCACTTACCCCGAACACGTCAGCCAGCCTGAGACAAGCCACAGGCTCCTCTCTCTTCCCCGTAACACCTCCACATGTGTTTTAGTATTAAACATTTCATTTACCTGCCAGTTAAAATGTTTACCATTTCTTCTTCACATTTTCAAGTTGAAACTGGTGCTGGAGGAAATGCTCCCCATTTGTCCTGTGGAGTCAAGTATCCCCCAGGGAGGTGATGCCCTAGTTTGAAAAGCATGGGCCGGTCTATTTGTTAAATCCCTGCAGTCTGTAACACCACAGGTGCCGTATGCTGTATGTTCCCATCTTCATTGCTTTGATTCCCTTCATTTTTTCATCTTCTATTTCCTTCATCATTTAGAAATGCCTTCTTCTCCCAACAATTTTCCCACCTTTGAAGGCCAACTGATGTCCCACCTTTCCCAAAATGCCTTCCCTGACCACAGCTGTTCAAACAAATCCCTCTCTCCTTCAAACTCATGGCGCTCATCTTATGTAGCACTCAACTGGAATGGAATTATATCTTCTTTGTGATGCCTTTGACTGTTACTTAACTCATGTTATTTCTCTTGTTTTTTATGCCTCTGGTCTTCCAACCATATCATAAACTTCCTGAAGATCAGAGGTGATGGAAGCTACTGTTTTGTATTCTCCACAGCACCTAGATCTGCGCCATGCACATGAGAAGCACTCATTCATGTATTATTTATCCATTCAACATTTATTTATTAAATGATGCACCAATTCATAATTATTGAGTGAATGAGAAGCAAAATGACTCACGTAATCTAAAAACTGAATAATTCAATTCTTAACTCAGAATCTATCCCTCTCATTTCAGAGTCACTCTTTGTTAACTCTTCACTTTGTAATTTCTTTGTAAATTCTCCACTGGCAAATTTAAACTCCAAATATTCTAAACAGATTTCAAATATGGGATGGCTGTGCATTTTCTTGTAATTACAAGTGACACAACATGCTATAGGTTAATTAAGTGCCTAGAACAGATTTTGTAGACTTATAAACTACAGAAATTACCAAGACTGACAGAGCAAAAAGAACACTCCCTACGAGTCTCAATTGGTAAACTGCATGTTAAATGGCAACATATTTGTTTTTATTTAATCACACTTTGTCTTTATGGAACATAGGTGTGTATTTGTTCAGTTCCTTCGGGGCAATAAAACAGATGGCCTTGTTCCACTTCGTAACCCAAATTAATGGCTACCTGCCATTTCCACCATAGATCTCAAGTTTCAAGTATTATAACTAAGTACATGAAAATCACATTAAGCTGAAAGTTACCATCAAAATTATTAAACCAGATGCTGTTTTAATACATATCAAAGTGGATTACATTCATTAACCAATGTGCCTAAGGATAGAAGTCTCAAAATAGTCCACAGGGTTATATTTTTCCACACTAACTACATAAAATAGGCTCCATTTCAAAAATAAGCACATTTACTTCATTTTATAGACTGCTGCTTTTCGTTATTTCACCTACGCGGAACCTGGCAAATTATGTCACTTTAGAACGTAACTGTGTGAAGGGTTCTGAGCGGTGAGTATAATTGGAGAACCTTGGTCAAGCGCCACCTGGTGGTCAAATAAATATTTTTCCTACCCTAGAGTTTGCTAAGAAGGTAGTCAAAGTATATTTTTGGTAATTACAAAAATAAATCGTTATAATCAATGATACTTTATCAATTCTTAATCCTGTGGAATTTTGAGCTACTGGAGAAAATATTCAAATCACATTGCCAGTGTTCAAATCTCAGCTCTAGCTTTTTTTGTTACCAGTTTCTTTACCTTGGGCCAGTAATTTAAACTCTCTGGGCTCAGGTTTCTCATCCATGTCATAAAGCTGATGTAAGGAATAAGCGAAAGAAAGACACAAAGGGAATAAAATAATGCCTTGTATATAATAGGTATCGATAAGTGGTACCGAGAGTCGCTATTATTATCGTTTTATCAGCAATACGTGTGTGTGCATTGAATGCTTATTGTATGCCAAAGCACACGTTCTTTACCTACATGACCTCACTCAATTCTCATAAGAACCCTGTGAAGTTGGCACTGTTATCTATCAGTTTAAAAATTAGGAAGCTAACAACGAGAAAGTTAAATGATTGGCTCAGGACCACACAGCCGGTACCAGCCAGGATTCAGACTCGACTGTGGGCTCCAGGGCTGTCATCTTCATCACTATGCCCTACTGCTATTATTGTCATGGATGATAGCGACGAGGATGACAAAAAATATTTCAGGGGACTCCCCTAATAAAAACAGCTTTTCCTTGCACAAAGGTCGTTTGAAATTTCTAGAGAACATTTCTCCGTCTTTTCTCCCCAGTGTACAAAAGGAACAGGGGAAAGCGACATCCCCCTTATATAGAGGACGCTAACTCGATTTCTTTGACAAACGTCATTACCTCCCACTGGGAATCTGAGATGTTTCATACACTTTTCTATAAGCACTTTTTAGGAATGGAATTCATTTAGGTAAGCACTTGTTTTCAACCAGTCCATTTCCAGGAGCAACCCCGAGGGGCCCAGGGTTCTGCACTCTACTTGCCTCCTTGTAATTAGAATAAAACATGAATATAATAAAATAAAAAGTTTAAAGATATTATATTTAACATTTCATTACAAAATAAGTTATGTCCATTGTTATACTTTTAGGAAACCATCAGAAAGCAGAGGTAAATGTTAACGTCATCACACCCCGCGGGAGCGTTGCTGACACTCGCGCCAGACATTCTCTCGTCCTTTTCTCGATGTGAATACGTTTTTAAATGGGATCACGCTATACACACTGTTTGAAACCTAACTTTTCATTTCATGTGAATTGATAAGGACTTGCGCTGCTGTATTTGGGTGCCAACCAGCCTCCATCTTTCAGTCCAGAAAGCATTGTTCAGATGACTTAAAAGCCCCTCAAGCATTTTAAATTAGATACCGAATAATTCTATAAGTGAAGGCACAGACTGAAAACTTGTGAAATCCAACCTCACCTTTGCTATAAACAACTTTCTTCCTTGTTTTTAAAACATACCTTTGTTCCGTCAAGAATTTATTCATTCAATTAAAACATAAATTAAACACCAGTTATGCACAAGGTCTTGTGCCAGGCACTTGGGGCAACAACACGAATCAGATATGCTGCTGCAGCATGTTTGGGGGAGCCGGGTCTGTGCTAGGGACTCCATGAACGTCAGAAGCATGCTGTCTGGGGTGAGGCTGAGATAGAAATAGGTCTCAGGTCTAGGAAGGGAAATCCTCCTTCCCATATCTACTGCATCCTCCACTTTATGCAGAGGCTGAGAGGTTTCCTTGGGAGAAAGTTGAAAACCACTGACTGGGTTCTGAAATACATAAACCTGTGGGAACCAAGAAGTGGGGCAGGAAGATCCAACAGAATCAAATTGAAAAGAGTTCAATTTCAGGGCTTCTGAAAGAAAATCATCCCGAAGGATCCAGACTCCACCAGAAGGCAAACACATGTAAGGGAGCACTGGTTTCAAGATGCAGAAATGGCAAGGTACTGTCTCCGGAACTTGCCCCCACAGGCCCACAGCTGAGTCAGGGGGCAGCTGGGGGTGTGAGACGCAGAGCTCTCATCAAACCATGCAGTGATCAGGGCCCAGCCACCTTACTGCAAGACCTGTCCAACAGCGTGACACTGAGAGAGAGCACGTCCCTGCACCACAGCAAAGCTAGAACCATCCCAGCACTAGCAAACTGACAGTGCTAGTGGCCGAGGTCATTGGTAAAGATTTGCACCCCAGGGAACACCAGTAACAGCAGCTGTGGTGGCAGCATCTAGCTCAGAGTGGCAAAAGCAAGGACAGCCACAGTTTAGCAAATGTGAGATACAGTCCTGGGGACTCAGAAAAACACAGGGGGACAGAGAACCTGCAGGTATGCCAGTTCACTGCTGTTCAAGCATTCCAAACTTCAATGCCTATAGGCCAAACTAGTATCCTAAATGGGCAACATGGACTGAGCACGCCAGAGGTGAACCTGTGAGTGCATGCCCGGTCCAGCAAGGACCACTGCTCCATCAGCCCCAGCTGATGGAGGCTGTGCTGGCCCACGGGGAACACTGGCCATATTGGCAACAGCATCCAGGTTGGAAGAACTTGGACAAGGCTGAAATGAGAGAGGTACTTACCTGGAGGCAACGTAGCCAGACCAGAAGACCACAATCACCACCGTGATGAGCCAAAACCACAACCAAGGAAATGAGGTAAAGCATCAATTTTCAACAAAGAGACAAGAAACAGCAAATCAGCACAGCCACTTGGTGTGGTGAGATATTCACCAATGCCTCTTCCACACCTCATTATTGTCCTGTGACCATTGCCCAGAGGGGTCACAGGCCATGAGACCTCCAGTGGGCTGCATGGGGGGTAGAACTGGAGGGTAAAGATATCACACTTCTGGGTTTTGAGTACAAAAGACAGAGCAAGGGGCCAATGGAGAGGGCAGGAGCAGTCTGCCCGAGTCTGCACTTGAGCAGTTGTGAGTAGCGATTGAAGGCACACCCACCAGTGGAAAGGGGAGGTGGACTTAAGGCAAAGCCTGGGCAACATATGACACTTCCCTTCACACGGTATAAAAGGAGGGAACAACCAAACCCCACACTGCGACTGTCTCCCCAAGAAATCTGATGTTGGGCCCGAAACTCCAAGCCTTCAACTCACTGATTAACATCTTAAGTTGGGAATCTCTAAAACCGTACTGTGTAATGGGATGTTGGCTTCAGTCCCCACCAAGAGCATGGTGACACATACTTCCCCTAACGAACCAGGAGTTGCCTATCAAGGTTCTGGGGCAAGGGGATAAGTGATGAGAGACGGGCGGGCCTCAGCACAGCCCACGACTGCAGGACCCAGAGGGCAGCTCACTTTGGGGGAGCTGCGTCTGAGTTCAAGGCCAGCTGGCTAAGCTGAAGAGGAACAAGAGCAGAAATGACAGGAGTAGGTAAGACCCTCCAGTGAAAATCAGAGGAGGTCTGGATAATCTGGCACATGAATTTCTAGCTAAGGGCGTTGGAAGTTACCCGAACTCTCCTGGGACTCAGGTCAGTAAATCACGAGTACCCCACTTAGTGCTCACCGTGCAGCCCTCCCGGGTTAGTGCAGTGGTCAGCAGCACAGAGCGGGCACAATGGGACAAAGGTCACAAGCAGGTCATGCTGCTTCCCATTGTCCATGCCTCTGCATTCTGTTTTTCTGCCGTTGCATCCAATTTTATCTTCTCAAGTTTTTTGAATCCTAACAAATGATTGTTTTCCAGAGGAATAAACAAACCTATGATTATTTCAATAGTTAAAACGTACACTGAACTTGAATCTCAGATGGACGTGGGGTCACGCACCAGACCTAGCCACACTGACCAATAGAACAGCCGTAGACAATGCCTAGAAGTTAAGACATCAGGCAAATAAACCTCTGATTAACATCAGTTGTAAGCAATAAGTTGATAAATAAGTTGATGAGGAGGCTATCTCCCTAGAGATCATACTGTGATGACCTCATATGGTTCAGAACAGTCAGCACTCCCATTTCTAAGTCTGCATCAGATATTAAGCAGTATCCGAAATCATAGACATGATCAACCCATTGGCCTAGTAATTTCCCCCCAAGGAATTTATCTTGAGAAAATAACCCATTTGAAAGAAAAAGTAATATGCATAAAAATGTTCTTTGAAAACAATAGAATGGGTAAATAAATTATAACACATCTACTCAAAAGTTCATTACGAAGATTTTATAGTATGGCAAATGCTTATGATATAATGCTAATCTTAAAAAAGAAAGACTATATGTCCACTAAAACTGCAACATGTAAAAGTAAAAGACACCCATAAGAACAAAGATGGGAATATGCAAAAATAATAAGAGGTACATTATGGCATGTTTCCACCCTTTTAAGAATGTTTCCATATTAATAACTTTTTAAAAGGTGGGAGGAAAGATAACAAATGGATGAGCGCATGTCCTGAGCCCAGATCAGTGATTAAGAATTTCAGATTACAACATAGTGATTTTTATTGAAAACTCTCCTGACTTTTCTATGATGCTATATAAATAATATTCCCATAATAGTCCTCTATCTCTTCTTCCTTTTGCAAATTAGAAAATGAAGGAATAAGCATGTAGTATTAATCACGAAGTAACAGAGAAACATGATATCGTGCATTAAGCAGCTAAGAGCTCAGGAGCTGGGTTGTAACAGCCTAAGTTTGAATCCTGGCTAGTCACTCTGGGTAAGTATTTAATTTGTTTTAGGCTTTGGGTTCCTGAAGCGTACACTGGAGATAGTTATACCACCTGTCCCATGAGATTGTTATAAGGAATAAGTCAAATAATGCTTATAAAGTACTCCACACAGTATCCGGAAAATAGTAAGGGTTAGTAAATATTAGCTGCTATGATGTTGATGATTGATAATGATGAGGAGATCAGAATGTATAGGAGGGGGACCAAAGTGGAAGAAAAGAAGTCGTTCCTTCAAGATGCAATTGCACAAAGAACTACAGTGGGAAACACATTTGCAAGTCTGTAAATGATGTCCCAGATGATATTTAAATCTTATAACACTAGAGCAGGTCACAGTTGTCATGCCTAGATGGATGTCTCACCACCACGAAGCCTATTCCAGATTTTGGTAATGTCTTTCAAATCAGCTCCCTTCCTAGGTATACACCCTAGTAAGAAACTCTTGCTCATTACATCAACAAGACATGAACAGACGTGTTTGTAGTGGCAATTGTTTGTGATAACAAAACATTAAAAACAACCTAGATGTCTCAACATCTGTGGTGTATTTAAACAATGGAATACTACATAGCAGTGAAAATTAGTGAAGTAGAGCTACTTCTATCCGGGTGGACTAATGTCATAAATATAAATTTGCAGAGGAAAAAAACAAGTTGCAGATAAATACCAACATTATAATACCATTTACATTAAGTTTTTAAACATGCGAAAATAATACTATATTGTTTATGGATATGTACCAGCCGTATTGTTTCGGGGTACATGCACATGTAGTAAAAGATGAAAAATATGCATAGGAATGGAGAAAACTAAGTTTAACATAGTGACTACCTCTGAGGAGAGAACAGAGGAAAGATGAGTACACAGGCCTTCAGTTACATCTGTAATGTGTTTCCTCATAATAAAAGTAATCTGAAGCAAATATGATAAAATATTAAGATCTGACAAATCTAGATGGTAGGTAGACAGATATTCATTGTATTATCCTCTCTATTCTGTATCCCAAGGGTCAGGCCATGGGAGTGGTCTGTTATGGGTATAGGCAAAAGGAGGGTATATTTTCTGTAGAGAATTTTAAGACAATGATAAAACAAAGTAGAAGTTGTTCTGCTTTGTAATATCCCCTTGAGCTGGCAGTTCTAACATCAGTGATGCAAGACTCCCCCAGCTGAGCAGACCACTCACACTGCTCCCCGTCTCTGCCTTGTAAACTACTTGCTGTATCCTTGAACTATTTCTTAATCTGTATAGATTCAGTTTGTTGATGTAAATATTTTTTATCAATTGTAGTATACAATGACATCCATAATGATCATCTTAAAACATTTTAAGATCTCAAATTATCAAAGACAGTATCATTTTTGTTACAGTCTACTGAATAAATCAGGAGAAAAGATGTTTTAGAACAATTTTCAGTAATTATGATTGATTTAATGTCGTATTCACTCCTCAGTTGAACTAGAAATATTTCAATGTACTAGAAAGCTTTAATCGTTTTAGTAAAGCATGATGTTGCTGTAATAACGATACAGCGCGAGATCATAGGTTAGATTGGGATTGGAATGCAAAGGCAACGGGGATGGCAAAGTAATGAGCCTTTGGAGAAAAACCTTGAAATTGCCCATAAAATGCCATAAGCATGGTTTCATGAATATAATCCTGTATTCACATTTATTCTTATGCTCACTCAAGTTTGAGACTCTGGAACAATAGGAAAGTCTGGATATCTGCGCCTGCAGACCAATTTGCCATAAAGATCACCACCAAACCCTATTAGCGAGGTGAGAACGGGCGGGTGGAGGATGCCACAGACTCTAAACCTGAGTGTGCATCAGAATCACCCAGAAAGCTTACTGGATTCCCAGGCTCCACCGCCACCAACTCTGATGCTAGAGGCCTGAGAATTTGCATGTCAAACAGCTCTCAGATGACGCTATGCTGCGTCAGACCACATTTTGCAAACTGTTTTAAGGGATTTTTTTCGACCCCTTTTACTTTCACCCTACATGTTGCCTTTAGAATCGAATCCTGGCATAACATTAAGTTCTAAAGCTGAAGTGTAAATAAGTGCCGAGGATGTCAGGCCACGACAGGACCTTGTACACTCGGTAATGAAATGAACTCATGTAATACATAACAACATAGAAGCATATATTGTATTACACTAAATATTTATATAGAAGTTGGCGTCTTTCAGAGAACTCAGGGTGCTTCCTGTGTCTTTCGTCTACTGGATATATGAGAACTATAAACATTTATTTGATAAAGAAGGAACTTACAAACATAATTGATTTCCAATTCAACTGCTTGCAACTGCTTATACCACAAGGCTACCTGTTACGCTTCTTATTAGTTGGTGCGCTGGAGTGGTGTAAGGGAAAAGTTAATGGTGGCATTACATTTGATAGGATGCAAACAATTAAGGTTTACATTTGATAGGATATATGCAAAAAGGCACTTAATTATCAATACATCAAAATAATTAGATCACATTATTAAAATGAAAGAAAAAACTTGCCTCAGGAAAGCAGGGTCATTTTGATCTTGAAACACGAAGACAGTGTTTGTCCACCATCTAGTGAAAGACAGCCATTGCTGTAGAATTTTATTGCCAAGTTAGTGACTTTTCTCCCAAAACAAGCACAAGTACAGCATTAGAAATACACATTTTATATTCCATTAATTATGATGCTCAAGCTTGCGTATGAGGAAGAAAATGTTATTTGGCAGCAAGAGGCCACGCTGAAATTTTAGTTTAAAATGTAAGAGTCCAGCAAACTAATTTAGATACACTGTAAAGAGAACAGCCAAAGGAAACAACACATTGCCTTACAGGGAGGTTCCCATAAGTGGGGTATTTAACTTCTGACCTATTCTAAATGTAGGACACCCTCCCTAAGTGCAAGAAGAGCATTTCCCAAACTATTTTCTGAAAATTCCATTTAAATATCTTGAATCTTTAAATCTTAAAGGTTTTCTATATTTATTTCATACAACTTAAATATGTAAACAAATTAGTAGATGTTAAGGAATGTAAATTCTGTTACATTGAATAAAAATTATAATCCATACTTTGTGTTTTGTGTTGGCTTTTTTATACATCCAAGCAACTTTACAAGGTAAACCTAAATTCTAAACATTAAACTCTACTTACTGGCAGTTCAAATATTTTTCTAACCTTACATTAGTGGACAACATTCATTCAATAAATATTTACTGGGTGTGTACTATATATAAATGAAGGATTATACACACACACACACACACACACACAGATGTAAACTCTCCCCTAAAGGAAAAAGCAAATTGCTTTAAAGGGAGGTTTTCCTATACTCTTAATATAGGATAGTCTCCCTATATGTAAAAAAGAGGGTCTAGTATAGTTTTCCAAAGTATTCTGAAAATTCCATGGCCAAATATGTTTTGGAAACTCCGACTTTCACTCACAGTCATAAGTAATTCTGATATACAACAGGTAGTGCCAAGGGCCATGAAACCCAAAAAGCATAACTTTTATAGAATTGACTCCCTGATTTGCCTCACTCTCCACCAACCAATCCATCACTCAGTTTCATGGTTTGTACTTATACGATATATCTCCAATCAGCTAGTGAAAAGATACCATGCAAAAATGACCAAAGGATTTACATCGTATAATATATGTTCTCTGACTTCATTAAATTAAATTAGAGCTCAATAACAGAAAGATAACTAGAAAAATCTCCAAATGTTCAGAAATTACATAACATACTTCTAAATAACCAAGGAGTTAAACAATAAATGATGAGTAAAATTAGAAAATATTTTGATGTGAAGAAAAATGAAAACATTATATATCAAACTTGTGGAATGCAGCTAACACAGTGGTTAGGGGCAAATTTAGCTCTAAACACACTTATAAGAAAAGAAGGAAGGTTGAAAATCTGTAATATAGCTCCCAAATCAAGAAAAAGAACAGCAAGTTAAGCCCAAAGTAGAAAAAAGGAAATAATAAAATAAGAGCAAAGCTCAGTGAAAGAGAAAACACAGGAGTATTAGAGACAATCAACAAAGACAAAGTTGGTTCTTTGAAAAGACTAATCAAATTGATAAACTGCTAGCAAGACTGATCAAGTAAAGAAAAACACAAATTACCATTAAGAGAAAAGAAAAAGGAAACATAACTATTAAATCTACAGACATTAAACAATAATGAGGCTATTATGAATAATTTGATGCCAATAATAAAAATCGATAATTTCATCTGAAAAAAACAGATGAAATGGACAAATTCCTTGAAAAATACAACTTACCAAAATTGACACAAGAAGAAATAGAAAATCTAAATAGTCCCTTGTCTATTAGAGAAATTGGATTTATAATTAAGACTCTTCCAACAAAGAAACTCCAAGATTCAATAGCTTTGCTAGTTAATTTCCAAATATGCCCAGAGCTCCACACAACCTGGTCACACCCTCTCCCTCCTTCCACCTCAACACTCAGATCCTCACCCTCATGCTCTGCTTGGAGACCACAAGAACCAACGCCATCACGTCCAGTATCTGGTTATGTTAATCACCACCCAACAAGATCATCTCCCGTTACCCTCATGTCCACATAGCTCTGTACATTCCTGAATTTAATTCCATTTCCCACCCTTCTCCAACTTTCAGAAACCTTCAACCATGCCCTCTGGAACTCAGTCCACCATCAACTGAACCTACCATAAAAACAACTTCTTCTCTGAATAATCCCTTCACCTCATTGCTCTAATTGAAACTAGCTCTTTCCTGAAGACAACTTTTTCCCTTCAGCCCTCTCTGGTGGCATCTGTTTTCTTTCCTACAGCCCTTGTACCTGAGTCTGGAAGACTAACTATATTGCTTACTCCTCAGTGTCACTTCTGTAACATGTCCTTACTTTCTTCCTGAAAAAAATCTTGTCTTGAAAATCATGTCCTCAGACTCCACTACTTTCTATCCTCATTGTTAGAGCCATCTACAGATGCATGGATCATCATCCCTTACATGCCTTGGAGACTATTAGTACCTGGCCACTATCACTTTCTCCTATACTATTCTTGACATACTACTTGGCAATTTCAATATCCATCTTGATGATAATTCTCCCAATCTCTAACTTTTCAATTTCACTTCCAAATTTTGTTCTCCACTCTACCTCAGTCACACCCAGTCATGGACATATGCCTAGACCATGTTTTTATTCATAACTACATTGCTTCACTTCCCCCTTACCTAGCTTAGCTGCCATGGACCATTATTATTATCATTCCCTTTCATACACCCTCAACCTCCTTGTCTCTCTCTCCCTCCATCACACTCCCCTAGTGTATTAGTCAGGGTTCTCCAGAGAAACAGGACCAATGGGATATATATAGATATATGTAAGAAAAGATTTATTATAGGAATAGGCTCATGTAGCTATGGAGGCCAACAAATCCTACAATCTTCTGTCTGCAAGCTGGAGAACCAGGAAAGCTGGTGATGTAATTCAGTCCAAGTCCATAGGCCTGAGAATCAGGGGGCTGGTGGTGTAAGCCCCCATCTCAGTCTGAAAGCCCAAGAACCAGGAGCATTGATGTCTGAGGGCAGGAGAAGATGGATCTCTCAGCTCAAGCAGAGAGAGAGTGAATTCCCCCTTCCTCTGCCATTTTGTTCTCTTCAGACCCTCAACAGATTGGATGATGCCCACTCACATTAGGGTTCACCAATTCATATGCTAGTCTCTTCTGGAAACACCCTTGCAGTCACACCCAGAAATAATGTTTTACCAGTTATCTGTGTATCCTTTACCGTAGTCAAGTTGACACATAAAATTAACCATCATGCCTAGTAAAATCCAACTGTGAGTATATCCAGCTCTCCACCCACTGTGTACCTGTAGCTGAATGTGGGTGAAGAGCACACAAATCTGTTGACTAGTTTCAATTTAAATTCTTGATGCATAACCTCGAGTAGGCCATTATTGCTTCTGGGCAACCCTACTGCATTTCCCTACTCCAGTGGTCACACCTTTTCTTCTGACCTTAAACTTCCTTTCATTGCCACATAATCAATTCATGACCTTGCTACCCATTTCGATGAGAAACTTCACTGTGAGAACTTCCACATGATTTTACCATCACATCTCCCCATTGCTGTGCTCTGCCTTTCCTCATTTTGCTGTGGATGAATTATACATACTCCTAGCTAGCCAATCCTTAGTTCCTAGCTAAGCCTAACTTGTGCACCAAGTCAAATCCCCTTTCACCTACTCAAGGACATCACAGTAAGAAATGTCCTCTCTCACTCCTAAATCATCAAGGGTTTTCTCATTACCGTATCTTTCCGATAAATATGCTATAATATCTCCCATTATAAAAAGAAAAATTGACCCTACTTCCTCCTCTAGTTACCACCCATTTCTATGCTCTCCTTTTCATGAAAACTTCTTGAAGAAATTATCTGTACTCACTGTCTCCACCTCCTCTCCTATCATTCTCTCTTGAAACCATCCCAGCCAGGATTTTGTCCCCACCATTCCACTGCAACTGTTTTTGTCAAGGTCATCAGTGATCGCAAGTCTAATGGCCAACTCTCAGACGGCATTTCATTCAATGTCACAAGAGCATTTGATACATTGATCATGCCTTCCTTCTATCGCTGTTTTGTCCTCTTGATTTTTAGAACACCACTCTCTCCTGGTTTTCCTCCTACCTCACTGATGGCTCTGTATCAATTTCCTTTGCTAGAAACTTCCTCTCTTTGACCTCTAGATGTTGGAATTCCCCAGACTCAGCCTTGGACCTCTTTCCTTCTCTATTTACGTGCATCCCTTAATGATTTCATATAGTCCCATAACTTACGTTGTGTGTATATTGACAATTCCCACATTTTTCCTCAATCCACGGCTTCACCTTGAATTTCCAGCATGCAGAGCCATCTCTTCTTTGGGTGCCCACCACCAAAACCTGCTCTGCCTATTGTCTTCCTCATCTAGGTAAATGGAAAATCTGTTCTTTCAGTGAATTTAGTTTAAAAACTTGGAATAAGCCTTGGCCCTTCCCTGGCTCTCACACCCCACATGCAATCTGTCAATTCTATTCTCAAGTATTTCTGAAATTTCACCGTTTCTCATTGTTTCCACCATTTCCATCCCCTCCAAACCACCACCTCCCTGAAGTTTTACGATAGCCTCTTAAATGATATCCCTGCTTCCTCTTTTGCCCTCTACTGCCGACCCTCAACATAGCAGCCAGAATGACCCTACTAAAGCATAGATGATTGCGACACTCCTCTGCTCAAAACACCCCAAAGGCGTCCCGTCTTCCTCAGTAAAATCTTCATACGGGCCTCAAGGCCTACATGACATGTCGCTGGTATCTCTCTAATCTCACTTCCTGTAATTATTCCCCCACTTACAGGAGTAAGTTCCCCTCAATGTTCCCCAAACAGGCCACATATGCTCCCACCTCACAGCTTCCACTCACTAATCTCTTTGGCTAAAACGTTCTTCCCTCAGTGTCCACATGGCTTGCTCACTTCCTTCAGCTCTCTGCTCAAAGGCTGCATCATCAACAAAGCCTTTCCTGACCACCCTATATAAGACATCAACCTCACCCCACACCAAGGATAATGTGTTTCCCTTATCACGATCTTTTTCCCCAAATCACTCATTATCCCCTGACATTCAGTATACATATTTTTAGTTGTTTCTCTCTCTCTTCCTTGTAGGATACAAGCCCATAGGGAAACAGCGTTAGCGGTTCTGTTCATGCAGTATCTCCAGCACCAGAACCTAGTAGGGAGTACTCAATAAAGAGTTGTTATAGGAATCAATCAATTTCTTTTGCATTATCTTTGTGCCCTTTAGTTCTGACTTGATGTTCCTTTATAGATATATTTTTTGTTATAACTTATTCTTTGTTCTGATTAAATTATGCTCTTTCTGGCTTTCATTCCTCTGTTAGGCTCTGAACAGTCTCTGAGCATTACAGTATATACTTTTCTCATAGTAACTACTTTTTCCCCTGCTTTATTGAGGTATACATAGTAACTACTGCTTAATTTTTCTTTTGAAGTTAATACTAATCTTGTTGAAATCTGTAGCTGGTTTTGGACTTTCTGAAATTGTAGGTGTATTCTCAATCTTCCTGCCAGTTCTTTTTTCAGCTTCGATGTTGTAATACTTCTGGTTTGAATCTGTGTTGCTCTTTAAGATTCCCTCGCTGTTCTGCAGCTTCCTATGGGGTGGGGGACACGATGCGCTGGGGGTAGTAAAACACAAAGATGAAGTTCTATGTTTAGAAATTGCAAAATAGCATAGATATTAAGGCTCTAGAGGTGAAAATACCTGGGCTTTAATCCCTCTTCAACTATTTACCAGTTATGACCTTTTATCTTGTTTAAACAACATACATTTAAATGTATTCATCATAAACTTAAGAAAACAAAAGGTCATTAATAAGCGGAATACATTGAAGTAACATTATTTGAAGCATATTATTAAACCAAAGGAGTATTTACAACCCACACCTGCACAGGATCATTTTAGGTCCTAGAGGATACCCTCAACCCACAGGGAATGATTTGAAACCAGAAGCATAACCAAGGGGAAGAGGTGGAACATGGCCAGCAATAAGTGTTAGTTGTTATTGTTTCTATTGAAGGAAAGATTTCCTGTGATGTACTGGAAGACTTCAAATTTTCCTTTAAGGGAATGTGTTGTAACATAAATTGTTTAACATTTAGCAACTGTTAGATCTATAACTTTGGAATTATTTGTGCGATGTGTAGAAAAGAAGGCAGACCAGATACAGATTACAAAATCTGGGAAAAGATGCAGAAAAGGTTAGACCTACTTAGCTACTTATACTATCCTACTTAATTTTGAACAATTTAGCTGACAATATAAAAAGATAAGAAATCTTCTGAGCAATTAAAATGGGTTTAGATTGTCTGGACAAATGTCATTAAAAAAAAAGCAAAGTAGTAGCAAAAAGATGTAGATTCTTCTAAGAAATCAGCTTCCAATAGATACGAAAAAGTAACAAATGGAACCAAGAGATAAAATAGATCTTCTTATGATAAATAATAATTTCCAAAATGACATTAATTATATACAAAATAGGTCCATGAGAAGTGGTCCACATTTAAGAGGAAATAAGATTTTAAGAGAATGGTTAAATTAAAGGAGTGTTTAAATTGTCAGCCTTGTAGACACCAGAGATCAACAGGAATGAGAGAAAAGCAGAGAGAAGCAGAGTAAAGGTTGTCTTGTGAGAGGATGTGGAGTGTGTGATAACCTCTCCCATTCTGTTGTCTGACTGCTTGTTCACCTGCAGCAAGTATGACAAAGTGGTTTCACAAGTTCCATCCCCTTTCCTGTAACCCTACACTGGGAGGTTAACCAGAGGAGAAGATTCTGATTAGTTCCTACAAGAAACCGAGTATATATTTCTACTACCTCCAGTTGATTGAGCCTGGAAATAAACAACATATTTAACCATCTTGAGAGATTGCTAACATCTGGAGGTATAAAGAGGCACAACACAACTGACAACTGTCGAGTACTTATCCTTTTTTTGAGTCCTTCAGACAATACCTAAAATGTTTTGCTTCTTGCAATGGTACAGTAGGCCATTTTTAAACCAACCATCCTGCAAAGAACAACTAGAAAAGTTAGATGAACTATTTTCTTAAATCTGCATTGGAGATCTCTCTAGACAGTGAGGATTATAAAATCGAAATCCAGGAGGAAAGAAAAGCCAAGAGAGGGTAGCACAGCATTTGGGGATGCTTTTCCAAATCTTTTGATTCCAAAAGCAGCATCTGAGAGTCTGAGTAGCTGAATAAAGACTTTGTGGGGACTTAATCAGAACCCCGGAAGTGGCATAAAGATTATTTTCGGATGAAAACATTTGAGATTCAGCAGACGCAGAAAGAAGTCTTCCTGGAGCTTCATTTATCGGACGAGAAGCAGAAACTTCTGAGAAATAAGGCTGCTATAAATTTCCTCTTCAGGGTGGGTCTATTCCCAGGAGAGAGGCCAGGAGTAAGCTGCCACAAATCCCCTCCCAGGGGAGCAGCATGACCGTGAAGAAGACAGAAGGACCACTTGCACCTGCGTAAACAAACGTTACCAACTTTCTTATCTTCCGTTTGTTCTGCTAAAAATCCATTTGTCTTTCCTAAAGAGACCTATTTTTTTCTTTCTATAGGAGTTTTTCTCTCCTCTACCTCTCCCTGCTTTCTCCTACTGTGTTAGGTGTATAAGCCCCAAACTCTAACCATCCCTTTGAGTTCCTTATCACTGAGCACTCCTGCGTGTATGTGCATTGCACACTTACATACACTTTTTCTCCTGCTAATCTGTCTTTTGTTAGTTTAATTCACAGGCCTTCAGGAACTTAAACTAAGAGGGTAGAGGAAAACTTTTTTTCCTTCTCCACAACTTCAATAAACTAATAGGGCCAGGAGGATAAAAGAGGGGGTTCATGGTCCACAAGGAAGAGAGATCCTGGTAAGTACAACAGGTTTTCATGAGTGACACCAAAGAACTATACTCTCGGGTAAGAATGAACATAAATAGACCAGTCCCTACAGGAACTGAGAACAAGATTTGAATCACTCAGTCCTGATTGGAGTGTGGTGAACTGGGATTAACTGCTAGTGCCATGGCTAGTTGAATGCTGGAAAAGAAAGTAGATCCTCTCTAGAGTAAGATATCATCACATAGAATCTGAAATTATCTTTACTGAGTTTTCAAATACAATGTTTGATGCTCGTATTTTTAAAAGCATACAAAAATACAACACAAGGGGAAAAGAAAACAGATAAAAGAAGCAGACTGGGGTGGGGGTGCAGAGAATGGGGAGTGACTGCTAATGAGTACAAGATTTCTTTCTGGGGATGATGAAAATGTCATAAAATTGGATCGTGATGACGGCTATACAACACTGTAAATACACTAAAACCCATTAAATTGTACAGTTTAGACAGGTGAGCTTTGTAGTATATAAATTATATCTCAATGAAGCTCTTTTTAAATATAATTAACTAGAGGGGAGAAAAAATGACGACTGTGAGAATTTTCGTCAAAGATACAGGAATAGTGACAATATCATGAACTGCGATGGAGAAATCTGTGGGTGAAGCAGGTCTGGGGAGGAGAAGATGAGCAACTCAGCTTGGATGTGTTGAGTCTGAGATGCATATTTTACATCCAAGTATGGATATCAAGTAGAGAGTCGAATATATGAGCCTACAGTTTGGAAGAGATATCTTCCAAAGAGACAGGCAGAGATCACCAAGGGAATAAGCATAGCTAAAGAAGGGAAGAGGATCAAGAATTTAGCACCGAGTCAATCCAACATAGAAAGAAAGAAGGAAAGGAAGGAAGGAGGAAAGAAAGACAATGGAAAAGCAATAAAGGAGAAAGAGAAGGAGCAACCAGTAAGTGTTCAGTGTCCTGGTGGCCAAGTAAAGAAAGTTTATCGAGGAGGAGGGAGTAATCAACTGAATGATCAACTGTTCTAAAAATTTAGGACATTTTCATCAATGACCAATCAAGGCCAAATAAAATGAGGACTGGCAACTGGCCACCAGATTTAGCAACGGGGAGGCCACCAATGGTACATAAAAGGAGCTTCTGGAGAGGGCTAAGAGAAAAAGATCGCTCAGACCGAGTCTGAGGAAAAAAATGGATGAATATAATTAGGAAAAAGTAAGAATAAACAATTCTTTTAAAGATATTGTGGCAAAGGGAAGCTAAGAAATGTGTATATAGATATCAGGAAGAGCAGGATC
The DNA here is from genome assembly GCA_031878705.1 of Tapirus indicus. Taxonomy (NCBI): domain Eukaryota; kingdom Metazoa; phylum Chordata; class Mammalia; order Perissodactyla; family Tapiridae; genus Tapirus; species Tapirus indicus. The sequence goes on from CM062923.1 coordinate 136,319,215, forward strand.
AAGAAATGAACTTATCCTCTTTTCCATGTCTGCTCTTGAAATTTTAATTGATGGTGCAATGGCAATTTCGTTACAAAAAAAACCAAACCTACAGTGTATCCAGATAAGGGAAGTATCAGATACAAACTTTAAAATAATTATGACTAACATATTCAGGGAATTGCACCACAAGATTGAGAATTTTAAGTTAAATCCAGCTATTTTTCAAGAACTGGGAAATTCTACAACTGAAAAAATACAATAAATGAAATTAAGAATTCAATGAATTTAATTTTAGATCAAATACAGAGGTTCCATTTCTGTTAATGACCAAGTAAATTTCTATCATGCCAACCATTTCAGAAATAAAAACTTTAAACTCTAGACAAATTATAAAAACAACTATCCACAGGCACCGGAGAGTGACCCAAAGCAGGCAGATTCTGAAGGAGAATCAACACTCAGATGAAGGGGGTGGCACTGAGTTCTTCATTTTTACAACTTCTAGCTGGAGGAAAGCTGCCAGTCAGATCCCTGGGGGGTGGCTAAAACTCCAGCCACAGCAGCCACACAGTGAGGAGGGAATCCAGGCAAGGAAGAGCAAGAGGGAAGCCCCACATTCACTTGAGCTCCCTGCTTTTCCTCTATTATCAGCATGTATTCCTAAGCTTAGAAATTCCAAAAGTGAATGTGTGCTTGCCTCGGGGGTAGAGACAACCTGTAGACCATATTGTGTTCCATACCAGGCCGGGACGAGGAACCCTGATCAGAAGTGAAAGGTAGTGCCAGAGCAGATGGAGTAGGCAGCCCTGTCTTTGGTGCCACTGGGAAGAAAGAAAGAGGACCACAAGGAATCAGCCCAGGAGCAAGTACCCCACAGGAGCTCCTCAGAGCCCCTCCCCCAACTCCTCTGGTACTCCACACCTCTGACCCCTTCCTCATCCTCTCTTTTACTCCAAATTTGGCGATGTGCCTTCGTGGCATCAACACCCACCAGTGACTTGGAGCATGAGGACTCCCATTCCAATTTTAAGGAAGAATGAATGGTGCTGGCATCTACTCAAATGAAGCCTAAATAGTTTAATGTTACCAATTGTGGGTTGGGAAATGTACTGCATCACGTTATCTTTTCTCCTCCCATAAATATATTAATGCTCTCACCTTTGTTGACTTACATGATGGGAATAAAATGTTTCCATGCCAAACCATGGGCTGAATCACATAATAGTTCATAACAATAGGTAATGCTGACTATGTGCCAGGCACAACTCTCAATGTTTCATACCTATTAACTCATCTCAGGTTCATTACAACCCTATGACGGAGGTATTATTCTTATCTTCATTCTACATGTGAAGGAACTGAGATATAGAGAGGTTAAGTAATGTATACAAGGACAAATTAGAAATGGCTGGCAAGTAGGTAGCCTGGATTCACACCTGGGCTCCAGAATCCATGCTCTTAATCACTATACATGCAGCTTCTCATGGGCTTACAAGACCCTTATCAAAAGTGTGAAATACAAGAGTGAATTTTGATGCCAATGAGCATTTAAAGATTATAAACATTTTTCTTCATTTTTTTACAGTTTTGCTCATTGATCAATATCTGCATTTTATATAATCCCATGCCAGGTTAGAAAGGTAGAAAGCTAGAAAGGAGGTGAGGGACACAAAAGAAAGGGCTAGAATTGAAAAGGCAATCTACAAATTGTATGAGTCTAGTTTTTATCCAAATAAATAAAGTATGAAATAGTAATATGTAGGGACTTTATAGCATCAAGAGACAATTTGAACTTGCTGAACCTAAACTTATCAAAGGACAATGTTTCCATGGGAAAATACATTGGGATTGGCACACACAGCCTAAATTTTTACAATTAAACTTATTGGTAACTTGGGCACGTGGGTAAGACATAAGTAGGTATTAAAACATAATTTTGCCTCATTTATTTGTGTAAATGTGTAGAGTAAATCTTATGTTCTCATGAATACTTTATATCTTATGGGCTCATTTGTACACTTGGTACACTCTTTGACCCAAGAACCCTGCAGAAAGAATAATTTACAAATGATCACAGGACATGCAGAGACTTGAAAACAGTCTGTTAATGAAAGGACTGATGGTTGTGTTGGTAACAATTGGGTTTGATGCACAGAAGACTTTTCATTAGTGAAATGATTTAAGCTAAATCTGTAGAATATATAGCACACAATTAAGAGAACCAAAAGAACAGAAAGACAATATCAATCAAGGCATTTTGTGCCTTTTTGCAGCTTAGATCTGTGTGGAAAGTAGGTAGTTTTGTCGGGAGGAGCAACCACGTTGGAGATGAATGACACTTCTGCTTTAGTGTCCTTTCTAAAACACAGTTCTGATTATGTTGCTCTTCTGAGAAGAACCTTTGCTGATCTTCGTCTCCTGCAGGGCCAGACCCAATTCCTGGGACCCAAGGCCATTTCTCAGCTGGTGCAGCCTGCACTGCCACTCACTCATTGACACTGCCACTCACTCATTGAGAGACCTGAAGCTTGTCACTTAACCGTCCCAAGTCCCTGAAGTTGATTCTAAACAGTGCCTGTCTCCCTTTGAGGTTGTGTCAGTCAGGGTCCAGTCAGGAAAACAGAAACCACTCTAGTGTTTCAAAGAGAGGAAATCTAATACAGCACCTGGAGTAAACAAGTGATGGAAGGGCTGAGCAGACAAACAGGGGACGTGCAACAATAGAGGTTTGCAACAATAGAAAGCCACTACCACTCCTAGGGCTGGAGGAACATAGTTCTGGAGCATAGGGTCTAGCCCCACCTGGCAGGAGCCTCGTGAACCTCCCCAGCAGGAGCTGGACCAGCAAGCAGAACAGGCGAGCAGGCTATGAGCAGGAGCTGGGGCCAGAGAGGAGACGCAGCTGCTGTTGAAGACCAGAGACAGGGAGAGAAGGAGAAATACTCTGACTTCTCCCTCTCCCTCCTTTCTACTCCTGCACCAGTGTCTTCTTTTGACCGAATCCCACTGGAAACCAGTTGGCAATGAAGCCTGGGAACTGTAGTCTCCTGTGATACTGAGCAGAGCCAGGGAAGGGAGGGAATGGATTTAAGATCAAAAAGCAAATGACCAGTAGTGTAGTTGGGAAGACAAATTGCAATCACCCTTAAATTTGGCCCAGTACCTAGACTTAGAAAATCCTCAATAAATGACAGTTACTGTGAATTCTGTTAGTGTGGATTTTCCAACTTCCTTTTCCACTCCTCATCCTGAACTCCTGTCTCCAGTCAAATGGAACTACAAGCCCTCCCCAATCACTCTCCATCCCTCTGCACATACTGTTCACCCTGCCAGGGAGGCCCTACCTTCATTTTCAATCCCAGAGTATGTGAGCGAGGGTTGGAGCCTCCCAGTACCACTAGCCTGCTCACAGGCAAAGGTCACAGTCCCGGCCTGCTGATGGTGTACATGCTTACTGTGATGAGGGCCTTGGTGGAGCACCACCCGGCCACCAAATGCATCAGCTTCCCCTGGATTACTCAGAAACCAGTCTCCCCTAGTGCTGCCCATGATTCTCCCTAGACCGGTGGAGACCTGGTCTTTCAGAAAGGAGCATCTTGGTATGTGGTTCTCCTTCCTTCTGTCATGGCTTCCCAATCTCAGCTCAGTTCTGTCTAATTCCACTTAAGACACATTTATTGATACCTACAATGCACCAGATGCTGCTAAACACCAGGGATGCAAAGATGAAGAAAGCATGACCCTTGCCCTCAAGGATTTTGCGGTCAATAGGAAAGACATTTCTCTAGCGATAACTTCAATTTCAGTGTGGTAACTGAACAAATTCAAAGGTATTTACAGTGTGGGAGCCCAGAGGAGGGACCTTTTGCTCATCCAGGGTTTAGGAACGGCTTCTGGGGGAAGCTGAGCATTAAAGGATAAAGGACAGCACAGGAAAGAACATGATCTCCAGTGGGAGAACCAGCACTTGGAGGGATAAAAGAAGAGGCTGCGCAGGGAGAGAAAAGCAGGTCCTGGAGGCGGGTTTGCTCTGCTGCAGAGCTTGAGGAACCACCAGAAGGTTTCAAGCAGGGGAGAGGCATAGTCACACGTGTATGGAGGCTGGATCTAGAAGGGATGGGGGCCTGAGGTTGGCATTTTTAAAACACTGTGAGACCACTTCCTAGCTGGAGCTTAGCGAGTGAGGAGGAGGTTGGTCTAGATGGGGTGGAGGGGACTTGTGGGCCATAGTAAGCAGTCTGGGCTTTATTCCAAGAGAAATGGAAATCCTTTTAAGGGTTATAACAGAGGAATGACATGATCTGACATATTTTAATTTATATTAAATCTTGCTCCTACCTAGAAATTGGGAGAGAGCACTGCAAGAAACAGAACAGCTGGTGGTTTAGTCTGGGTTTCCCCAAAAGCAGTCCATGAGATAAGGACATGGGTACAGACAACTTATTTGGGAGGTGATCTCAAGAAACTCAAGGGAAGGAATAGGAAACATAGGGAAGTGTTACTACTGGGGGCAACAGCATCTGGGGCTAAACCCCACTCGGGGCCCTCTGAGAAACCCCATGAAACACGCCTAGAATATCACCAGAGGACAGGAAAACAGGGCTTGTATCCACCCATTCCCATTCCCAGTGGGGAAGGGTCACCCTTAGGGGAGTTAACTTCCATGTACATCAAGATCATATCAGGTCTAAGAGTCAGCTCTTGAATGACCCTAGTAGAACCTTTGGTCTTTAACAAGAAAAACTTAGCAGACATAAGATGGTTGAAGCATCTATGTCTTATAGAGTACCTTAGAGTTAAATTGTTAATTCTAGATCATTATTGTATTTGTATTCTACTGCTATTGTAGTAAATTACTGCAGATTTAGTGGTTTGTCACAAATTTATTTTCTTATGGGTATGTAGGTTAGAAATCCAACACAGGTCTCACTAGGCTAAAATCAAGGTGTCAACAAGGATGCATTCCTTTCTGGAAGCTCTAGGGTCATTTTCATTGTCTTTTCCAACTTCTAGAAGCTGTCCACATTCTTGGCTCATGGACCCTTTCCTCCACCTTTAAAACCAGCAGTATTGCTTCTCTCTGACCGTTCTTTCATAGTCATATCTCTTTCTGACCACAGCTAGGAAAAGTTCTCCTCTTTAAGGACTCATGTGATTAGATTGGGCCCACCTATATAATCCAGGATAATCTCCCATCTCAAAGTCCATAACCTCAATCACGTCTGCAAAGTGCCCTTTTCCATGTAAGATAACACACTCACAGGTTTTGGAAATTAGGACATGGACATCTTTGGGGAGCCATTATTCTGCTTACTGCAATTATGTAAAAATTTTTACAGTATTCTTACATTAATTCTTATTAACTGATTTGATACGCATAAAGTATAAGAATATATGAACAACTTTTGCTTGTGTTTTTCTGTTTAGTATATACAGAAAGACATCAATAATCCAGTCTCCCTGGCAGGAGGATAAGCACAGCTCTGCCAAAACCAAGGCTGCCCCTTCCTAATTCCTCCATCCCAACAAAAACACACTATTGGGTAGTAGGGACAAGCCCAACTATCCCAGTGTAGATATATCATTAGAGAGTGTGAGTGATTCTGGTTCCTCATCTGGACACAGTCAGCATCCAAAAATTCCAAGACCAAGATTTTAGTCCTTCTCTGCCATCGCAGGACTCCAGAACCTGAAAAGTCTCATTCTATATCTCCAGTCCCAATCAACAATTTATTAGCACCTTCAATAAATACATTATTTTCTTTCCTTTTCCTTCCCTCCTTCTTCCTTCCTATCAACACGTATATACTAAATGCCTGCTACATACCAGGCACTGTGCTAGGCAGAGAGAGCCAATGGTGAACAAGATATCTTCATGGAGTTTCCTTACTAAGAAGACATACAGTTAAACCAGACATTTTTTTTTTACTAGATTAAGTGCTATGATAAGAGAAGAACCTAAAAGAAGCCCTAAGCTGATCTCTAGTGGGTCAGGGAAAGCTTTGCTGAAGACAGAAAGTGAGAGTGGCCCAGGCCACTAGCATGTGAATGCCCTTGGATTTCTCCTTCTCTCCTTCAGTCTTCCGTCAGAGACGTTAACTGCCAGGGCTGCTGCCCGTCAAGCCAGGTAGGATGCCTCAATCTGGCCTCTGCTCCCAGTGACACCATCAAGATTACCTCAAGATGTAATTCATGATGTCCTCGCCTCCCAAATCTAGTCATCTTCTTCCAGGTTGAGTTTAATTGCAACTTAAATTGCCTTCAAAAAGATTACACTATGATTTGTCATTGGATAAAAAAAGTATTCCATATTCAGAAAGGCACAGAAACAAAACAATGGAATGTAAATTTGATATAAGGGAAGCAAATATTTGTAGTTGGATAAATTATTGCAATTCTTATTTTGTTGCACAACAACCACCAAGTGCTCTAATGCATTTACGAAAGGAAGATGCCCACATGTCTTTGAAACTAGGTTACATTTTTTTACTGACATTCTTGTGAAAGGATGGCCCATCACTTGCCAAGCATTGTGACTAAAGGCAAGAGAAATTCCAAGTCCCTCAGCATAGATAAAAGAGACTTCACTGCAATAAGAGGTTGATATGATTGATTCATGCCTTCCACAGAACTATCATTAAGGTATGGTGTCACAGTCGTAATGGCACACAAAATAATAGTGCATCTTACAATCATGGCATCTTCAAATGGATAAAATACAGTAGTCTTAAAGCTAGACTTTATTGTTGACAGAGAAAAGAATTTTTAAAGTTTTTAGCCTCCTTTAGTATTCCAAGATTCAACCTTGGCGCCCTAGATCATAAGTTTATTACATACTTTACTAAAGCAAACTCACACTAGAGAGGAAATAAATAGCCTGTCCCTTCTTGCCAGAGGACTGTGAAAAGGAGAAAGGTATGGCTGTAGAAAGAACAGGTGGCAAAAATGTGTATGATGACCACTCCACTCCTAGTAAAAATCCTAGAGAGAGACGTGTTAGCTTGAGAAGGAAGCTGAGGGCAGAGCATGAGGGACTTTTCCCTGCTCCCTAAAACAGAGCTCTGAAAGGAAACCCCCTTCATGTTTGCAGCGTGGTTAAACCGAAAGAAGTCTGGTTTAGGGTCTCCCTCTGCTGCCATGTGATATGGAAGCTACCCAAAAGTTCAGAAGTTTCCATATAAAAGGAAACTGAAAAGGAAATGGTGCAAGCTGGCAAGCCTGTGGTACTTGTCTTAACAGGGCCAGGTGACCCTGTGGCTTGTAGCAGCAGGGTAGATAGCCCTGACTGGGACCAATGAGAAGTCACAGCCAGAATTTAAGGAGGCATTGAGCACACAGCACACCAGGGAGGACCACAGGACTCTGTGTAAGCAGGAAGAAGAGATCAAGGGTTCACCAGCTGCCGAGTTTGGCCACAGATGCCAGTAGGGTGAGGAGTGGCCAGAAATATAAGGGACATTATCTCTACATAGACCAGCAAGGACTAAGAGAGGCCCATGGGTGCCGTGTGGACCCAGGGACCACTGCCCCTGTCCATCACAAGGACCTGGCAAATGCCTCCACAGACACAGTCACCACCTTGGGGAGGAGAAGGGAAAGGAGAGGAAATCTGAAAGATCAGTGATTTAGCAAAAAAAATTTTTTAAGGAAAAAAAGACTTTAAATTATTAGATTGAACCATGTTGGCTGAGTTAGTTTTTTCCCTAGTACTCATTTTTTTCCCATTAATAATTATCTTACTTTATATATTGCTTGACATTCCCTCATTTTACTTGAGATCATCTCCTAGGGATGCTCCAAAGTCAGTACACATAGATCTACCCCATTCCTTTTACCTAGGAATGCTATTCCATTCAATGTAACAATGTATTTAATTCCTTCTGTAGAGAAAAGAGTTAAGGTTTATCAGATGTTTTTCCCAAAGCAAACGTGGCCGCAATTCACATCCGTGGGAAACACCCTTCCTGCACCAAACTCAAGTGCCCATTTGTCTTCCCGCGACCGCCCCAGCTGTCTTGTCATTCCTCACTGAGACTAGGGAGGGCCCAGCAGACCTGCCCGGCAGGGAACACACTGAAGCTCGGATCTTGACTCCCTCCTCCCAGAAGCTGGAAGTCAGTCACCGGATAAATCCAGCAGCCTGACCATTTTCATCATAATAATGGTGCCTGCTATGCACCACAGATAGAGTTATATCTGGATCTATGTTTCCTCACTTGATGGCTGGGGAATACCTGGCTGGCTCAGAGCTATTGAGCATGGTTAATCAATGATGTGCCAAGAGACGTAGGCCAGCCCCTCCCAAAATGAGTTTCCTGACAACTTGAATTACCCCAGCTCTCCTTTTCAGGCCAAGCCTCCCACAGGGAACAAAAATCAACATAGCCTCTGCCACTATTTCTCCACCTAATTCAGAGCTGCCTAATGGACCCAGAAAAACCAATCTCCCTGGGACCCTCCAGATGACCCAAGGGTCTATATTAAAGCAATCTCCTCTGCTGGAATGGGTCTGAACTACAGCTCCAGGGGGTTAACTCTGGGATGCAGACCTGGATTGTATGTCCTGGATTGCCTGCCCACAGGGCTATAACGTGCCACAGACATGGGGCACTACAATGTCTTCAATAAGAAATCCTCAGCAGGATCTGAAAATAATTTAATTTATTACTTAATTGATAGCCTCAAACTAAAATGATTAAATATATGCATTGCTTAGAAATTATTGTGATAAATAATTTTAATTAATTGATTTATAATAACATTAATTATGGATTATTTCAAGGAATTTGCATTTGTGGGTTTATTTTCTTCCTGTATACATATTACTTTTTTATCTCAAATATTTTGATGATTTTCATTTAAATAAATTCTATTTTTGTTCATTTATTCTGAAAGATTAATTCTGGAGAGCAAATATAAATAAAAGTAGATTTATGCCTTATTTGTAGTAGTAGTTACCATTTCAAGATACCAATTTCTATTAGTTATAGTAACAACAACAGCTGTAACAGATAACTCCTAAAATCTCCACTGGCTTAACATACTAGAATCTATTTCTCACTCGTGTCAGTTCCAAGCAGTAATGTGGGAGTGGAGTGGACGCTCTGCTGCGCACGGTCACCCAGGGTCTAAGACTGCGGCAGATCCTGCATCTTCACCACCAGGTCACCCAGGGCATAGACGTCCAGCAGAAGAGAGAGAAGTTCTCAGAGGTTTGTGGACCAGGCCCAAAAGTGGAGTACATCACGCATGCCCCAATTCGGTCACGGGCCACAGCCAGCTGCCAGCAAGACTGAGAAATGTAGTTTACCTGTGGGCCTAGGAAAAAAAACAAATAGTTTGGTGAACAGCTAGCCAATCTCTGCCTCACCCTCTGACCTAATAATGCCACTCCTGGAATCTGTCCTAAATAATCCAAAATATAGAAAATTTGACACAAAGAAGTCTTATAATAGTGAAAGAAAAAAAACTTGCAGCATACAATATTTGCAAAAATAAAGTCTAATGCAGTAATCTGATGGACTGAATTTGATGCCATCATTTTAAAAGTGATGTTATTGAGACTATGTAGAAACACTGGGAAATGTTTATAATATAAACATACTGAAATAAAAACACAGTCCAAAATTTTATATACTGATGATAACTATGTTCAAATGTTCAGAGAAAAAAAAAGATTGTAGAAAAAGTGCTAATAATTTAAAATAATTATAATAGTAATAATCATTTAACACATGCCTGAAGTGGCTGGACAAAGGGCTCACTTCATCCATATGATCTCTAGTGCTGACTCCCACCCTGAAGGTAGGTATCACCTGTAGCAGACAGGGTAGGCTGCTGACAGATCTCAGCAAAGAAGATGGGCCCCAACTCCATTCCCACACTAAATCACTGGTTGATGGGGCCAGATAGGACCCAATTCTGGCCAATGAGACACAAGGGGAAGTCAGCCAGAGAACTCCTGGGAACGAGTTTCTTCCCACATAAAAGACAGAGCCTTGTGAGAAGAGTCCTCTTGCCCCGACTCCTTCCTTTCTGCTTTGGATATGATTATATGAGGCATTACTTTTGAGCTAAGGTGGCCATCCTGGGGCCATGACTTGACCAGCCTAATAATGAAAAGCCAATATACTTGGGGGAAAAAAAGTAGAAAGAGCTTGGACCCTTGATGACATTGTTGGGCTGCTGCCTCTGTCCTGCGCTGGCTTACCTTCAGACTTTTTTAAGTGATATAACTGAATGTCGTTACTGCTGAAGCCACATTTGGTTGGGTGTTCTGTATTTTTAGCTGAAGATATTTCCCAATGATACTTTATCCTTCCTTTACAGGCCTCTCAGCCAGCTGGTCAGAAGCAGAGTTGGGACATAAACCCGGGTTACTCTGGCTCTAAGGTACAAGAACTCTCTACTCCACCACAATATGGTGAAATCCAGGCACTCTCCCTCCCGCCACACGCGCATGCTATAGTGAAGGAAAAAGAGAACTTGTGCTTTTCCTGCAGGTTGTTTCACACACTGACAACAGTCGCGGTCAACAAGACCCGTGTCCCTCTCACTCCTTGTTACTCTGGGATGCCAACAACTTCCTCACTGATTTGACAGAAGATGTTTTCTGCTGCAGGTGTTTCCAAAATGTCTGTAAATCTTATTCCTCCTTGGCATGTCTCTTGATGCAGCGATCTTGTAGGTAGGTGTTTGAGAGAGGAGTCATATCCCCCAAAGCATACCTTTTTCTGGGCTTGTTTCTGTCTGGGATAAAATCGCTTAGTTTTGGCAGGTTCAACAAATTGTACTTGAACATTCCCTTTATTCAAAGTATTAAATTACTACATACCTTTGGTTTTGAAACTACGCTTCCTCCAGTGCAGTCCTTTATTTCCCATTTGATATCCTCCAGCTATTTGCTTGAAAAAGGAAACAATCTGATAGAAATCTAAAATGGTAACAAGAAGTACATGGTTGAAATACTATCTGTACTGTCAAAATCACCTTCAGGCAGGTTGCCACCCACTTTGTGCCATGTAACACATGTGTCACCTTTTTCACTTTATGACTACACGAAACAAACCTCCTCCCTCTGGTTACAGTGCTCTCTGGCACAGGTCTCTTTTGTTCCCACTTAATTTCTACTCCCACTTAACCAGAACATGAGAGGCCAGAACATCATGTAGAGAGGACATTATTCTGCTGATCTGGAAAAGAGGACACTTTGTTGTTTAAATCCAACTCTTAACCTCAAGGAGATGCTTTCAAGGGCCCCATCTGTGGTGACCTTTCAGATTAAGAATTGTGTTGGGTATTTGGAGGTATGTGATCACTGTGTGACCTTCACATCCTCTGCTACCACCTATTGTAGCAGAGAAGCCATGGTAAAGGTGAATTCCCCAGATACCAAAGCATGTCTCACTCCCGAGAAGGGCAATTGAGCTCCTGCAACCAAATAAATGGTCTACGGAAGGGAAGCGGCACCTATGAACCCTCCATCTCTTTCCTCTGAGTTCGGGGAGTAAAAACATGCCCCTCAAGTCCAAGTCTAAAACTGTAAAGTAGAAAGACACGATTTAAACTTTTACCTTATTTACTAGTCAATGAAACCCAGTTATACAGAATGAGAGAGAAAAACACAACTCCTACAAGTTGAAATAAAGCACTTCAGAAAGAGTCAATGGAAAAGAATTCAAACTAAGAATTCAAACTAAAAATTTGGACACTCAGCTTTTAGCTCCTGCTCTAATCACTAACAAGTTGTGTTTCCTTAAGGAAAATACTTAACGTTTCTGACTAGTCTTACATTTCACATATGCAAAATGGTGGTGATGGTAACATATCTGTCCACGGTTACAAGGTTCTTGTACAGACTTTGATACAACAACCCTGTGAGGTGGGTTAGACAAACATTTTTATCCCCATTTTAGAGATGAGGAACTAAGACTCAGAGAGTTCAGATGACTTGGCTGAAGTTCATACAATTGCTCAGTTGTAAGGTGATATTCAATTGTAGGTCTTCTAAGTCCAAAATCAATGGTCTTTCTGCTAAGCCCTATTGAGTAGGAAGATTCCCCAACATGATTCAAAACCTATGATGCTATGATCAAAATTCCAAGAAAGTAAGATTAAATTTTTTGTGTGTATATAAAGAAATTAAGCCCTTAGTTTTCATATTCTTAGTCTTACCTGTTTCATTCTTAGGACAAAGGCCATAGAGGTGAAATGAGAATGAGCCGACCTTCGGAACTAGGAGAAGGGGCTACGTAATTACACAGAAAGAAGAGAGAGGGATGAAAAGACAAGTGCAGAACATGATGGATGAAGTGTTGAATGCTTCCAAATAAGAATTTTTATGAGCCAAGGAATTATTTTGATTTCAATAAATCAGTCTTCTTTTTCTTCCTGTGAAAGATGTCTTAAGTACTTTGATTAATGGATTTTTTTGTTTGTTTAATCTTTTCATCCACTGTTCCATCTCAGGCATTTTTATCATCTCAAAAGAAAATCCTGCTGTGAATTAAACTATGCAGCATAGTCAGCTCTATCACAAATATGGTTTTCCCCTTCAGTCATCATCCTCTCGGGATACACAAAAGTAATAAAATGAAAGAAGTTAGCACACTTTATCACTCCCCTGGTCTAAACTGTTGCCCATTCTGAAAAAAAAGAAAGAACCAGTATATAAGTTTTCCAAGAGTTGAGAGATGAGGGAATCCCAGGGATATGGGGGGGGGGCATATTAATTATTTCCTTTGTGAATTTATTTAATATTTTTATATATAAATGTACATTCTCTAAAATGAATATATGGCAGCTTAGAGTAAAAGACACATATAATTAAGCCACTACAATTGAAATAGAAACAGTCTTTACTGGGCCCAGCCCGGTGGCATACTGGTTAAGTTTATGCACTCCACTTTGGCAGCCTGGGGTTCACAGGTTTGGATCCCAGGTGCAGACCAACACACCACTTATCAAGCTATTCTGTGGCAGGTGTCCCACATATAAAGTAGAGGAAGATGGGCACAGATGTTAGCTCAGGGCTAATCTTCCTCAGCAAAAAGGGGAGAATTGGCAACAGATGTTAGCTCAGGGCTAATCTTCCTCAGGAAAAAAAAAAACAGTATTTACTTTTCACTCCATCTTCTTCATTTTCAAGAGAGTGATGGTGTCTTACTTTCAAAAGCAAACAATAGTAGGAACATCTACTGCATCCTCAATACAAATTTTAAAACCCCAGAAACGTATTACTGGTTTTACTAACAGCGTACTAGTATAACTGAATGAGGTGAGCGATGGAAAGCAAATAAGGCTTTTGTTTCTCTGATACCATCGTGTTGTCATCAACTTTATAAAAAGTGTTAAATGCCTAACTGCATAGGTCAACATACTTAATGATTATCATTTTTATAAAAGTTGAATAGACCTGGTCCCTATCATCACAGAACTTTAAATGTCACACAGAAGGCAGAATAGGAACATTAAACCAACCCTTAACTGGACAGCAAGATACTGAGGATAGGTCAAACTAGAGGAGGGCATCTCTTCCACGCTCATCAGGAAAGGCTTCATGGGTGAGCTTTTCTCCAGGATCTTTTTAAATAAGGGGAAGGAATGGCTACGTAATTATAGAATAGAGGCTCTTTACTAAGCGGCATTACTTTGGAGAGATTCAAAGGTGGCAGTGGTTGAACCAATCCAACAGTCGGTCAGCCTGGCATGGCTAACAGCCAGTGGAATAACCATCTTCTCGTTGCTGGTAGAGAGGGAAGATGGGAGTAACTGTGGAAAGTCTGCCTGCGAGAAAGCTCCAGAGGACTCAGCCCAGACCACTCTTTATATACATATGGCTCTGCCCATATATATAAAGCTCAGGATAAAAGGAGGGACAGAGCAATCATAGCAATTTGATCAAGGTAAACAATCAAATTCAGATGATATAGTGTCAGTCAAATATTTGCCAAAATTTCCCTGTATGATATTAGCCAATTTTAATCCAGTTTGTGAAAATAGATGGTATGTCATTCTAATTATCAGAATGCTGACAATGATGCAAAATGGTATAAGTCATTCTAAATATCAGAATGCTGTAAAGGAGCAGAGGAATAAAGTATTAGTAATAAAATGTCCAGGAGAACGTTTGCTGCACTCAGGGTTAGCAACGTAATGTGATCTATTTCACGTTTTCAATTCAGTAATGTAGACTAGTTTCTTCTGATTTTCATTACCAGACTTAGAAAATAAATAGCTACTTCTGAATTTTGTCGATTTAAAACACGGATATCTCTGAGAAGAAAGAAATGAAGTAACATATTTTTCTACAGAAACAAAAATGAGAAAAAATAGTAATTTTCCTATAAAATCCAATGAAACACTGATCTTTCTGATTATTACTTTGAAAAGATTCATAATTTCAGAATTCTTAGCCAAGTCTGATAAAATCCCTCTAACTCCCTCTCTCACCACTCTTCTTCCAATTCTTCACTCCCCTTTCCTGACCTCATTACTTCCTACCTCCCACAGAGAGCTTCAATCCCACAGTCCCTCTCTTGATCTAATTTATCAGCTTTCTTCTTCCATATTCAGCCTAGACACACCCAATGGTTTGTCAATTCTGCTATACTCTTGGCAGAATTCTCAGACCCCTTTTTCTTCATCCATAGATCAATTCAGTCATCTACTATATGCTCCTACAGGTGGATTGCTGCCAGAATAAATGCATGATCTCCCACTGCAGCCACTACAGGGCCACTCAGAAATGCCTTTTCCCTGCCCCTGGTCAGCATGTTCTCCCATTCACACTGTGACTGTCAAAATAGCCTCCCTACTCGTACTCATCCTCCCACATACTCTCTGAACAGATGACACTTTTCCTACTTGGAGAAAGCAGAGGCCATCTCTCGACTTCAAGGCCTCCCAGCCTACAAGTTTACTTACACACTCTCCCAGATTTGTACTAGTTTTCCTCATCATTAAGGCCAATTTCCTTGTGAAGCTCTGGATTCTATCTTCTGCTTTCTAAATGACCTGGATCCAACCACTGGTCACAGTTGTTGTATCCCTCCCACTTCCTCAACCTGTCTCTCCGTTAATTTCTTTTCCTGTTTCACAACCACGTGCAATGGTCTCCCATCTAACAAAAAATAATAATAAAGGGGCCAGTCCAGGGGCATAGCACTTAAGTTCGTGTGCTCTGCTTTGGCGGCCCAGGGTTCACAGGTTCGGATCCCGGACGCTGACAGATGCACCGCTTGTCAAGCCATGCTGTGGTGGCATCCCATAGAAAGTAGAGGAAGATGGGCATGAATGTTAGCCCAGGGCCAATCTGCCTCAGCAAAAAGAGGAGGATTGGCAATGGATGTTAGCTCAGGGCTAGTCTTACACACACAAAAATAATAATAATAATAATAAAATAAAACAAAACAAACTCCCCCAAATAAAACGCTCCCTCAAGCGGGGAAATCTATTTTAGTTTTTGTCCTGTCCCTCTCATTTTCCCCTTCATACAAAAACTACTTATTTTTAAAATAATGCCTATTTATATCACCATAATAGAAATTCATTAGCATTATGTTTTAAATGAAAAATACAGATAAGTAGAAAAAAATCACTCATACTTACATGCACTGTTGATATTTTTCTGCATTCATGTACAGTCTTTTTGCTATTATATTTAAATTGTAATGATAAAATATAGGCAAACTCATATATACTGATTTTTTAAATTAAAAACATAGTAAGGCATTCTGGACAAGATAATTCAGTGAAATTCACCCTTCAATATACTCTCCTCTAAACACAAAATCACTAAATATAAAATATAAAGAAGAGAAAATTTTAAAAGTTTAGCCAGCAAATCACATATCTAATAAGGCATTAATATACAGAATATATAAAGAACTTCTATAACTCAACAATAAAAAAAAACTTTGATTAAAAATGGGCAAAGGGGGGCCGGCCCGGTGGCGCAGCGGTTTAGTTCGTGCTTGGCAGCCCGGGGTTCGCGGGTTCGGATCCTGGGCACCCGCGGACGCACTGCTTGTCAGCCATGCTGTGGCGGCATCCCATATAAAGTGGAGGAAGATGGGCAAGGATGTCAGCACAGGGCCAGTCTTCCTCAGCAAAAAGAGGAAGATTGGCAACAGATGTTAGCTCAGGGCTTGTCTTCCTCACAAAAAAGAAAAAAAAAAATGGGCAAAGGACTTGAGTAGACATTTCTCCAAAGAAGATATACAAATGGCCAATAAGCACATAAAAAGATACTCAACATCACTAATCATTAGGGAAATACAAATCAAAACCACAATGAGATACTACCTCATACTCATTAAGATAGCTACTATCAAAAAAAAAAACCAGAAAATAACAAAGTTCGTGAGGATGTAGAGAAATTGGAACCCTGTACATTGTTAGTGGGAATGATGTAAAATGGTGTAGCTGTTATGGAAAAAAGTATGACATTTCCTCAAAAAATTAAAAATAGGATTACCATATGATCCAGCAATCCCACTTCTGGGTATATAACCAAAAGAATTGGAAACAGGAACTTGAACAGATATTTTTACACCCATATTCATAACATCATTATTTACAATAGCCAAAAAGTGGAAGAAATCCAAGTGTTCATCAACAGATGAATGGATAAACAAAATGTGCTATGTTTACACAAGAGACTATTATACAGCCTTAAAAAGGAAGGAAATTCTGACATGTCAAAACATAGATGAACCTTGAAGACATTATGCTAAGCCAAACAAGCCAGTCACAAAAGTATAAATACTGTATGATTTCACTTATATGAAGTACCTAGAGTAGTCAAATTCATAGAGACAGAAAGTAGAATGGTGGGCGCCAGGGGTTGGAGGAGTGAGGAATGGGAAGTCACTGTTTCAGGGGTACAGAGTGTGGGGGATCAGAATTGGCCACCTCAAGATGTGTCTCTTTACCTTGCTCTGAAGGAGGCTTTGACCTTCAACCCCCAAATGCCTAAAGAGATTTGGGATGGAAGGCCTATCCCTGAGACGGGCCATCACATTGGATAACTCTGGGTATCGATACATTGGGAGGGCCTTTGGTACACCCATTCTTGTCAAAGTTCTGTTTATCAGACATTTACATTTGTAAGGGAAATCTCCATTTGCAAAGGTTTTTCCTTCTCTATACTGGCAAGAGGGGCGGATGACCTCCTCTCTAGAAACTTGTCAATGTGGAAGGCAAGGCCTTGAATCTGCATAATAACCTTACTGTGCTTTTCTGGTAATCTCCCATAACTGACCCAACCCCCAATATCCTCGTTTGTCTATTTAAGACGGGAACTTCTGCCATTTTGTTAAGAGATACTCAGTTTCCCCAGTCTCTCCCATGTATACATGTTATAAAGATTTGTTTGATTTTCTCCTGCTATTTGGCCTCATGTCAATTTAATTTGTAGCCCAGCCAGAAAGGACCCAGAGTGGGTAGAGAATGCTCTTTCTCCCCTTCAGAAGTCAATGTTGGATTGATTGACTTTCTTATTTACTTTTTATCGTCTACTCATACTCTACCTGATTCCAAAGAGGATTTGGAAGTAACAACCAATGTATAGTTAAAGCCATCAGACAGACGTGACCTGGTGTATTCCTGCCCCTTAGAAATTGCAAAGGGAATCAATCATTGTGCTCTACAGTTGCTCACATGCAGTTTGTGTTTCCCCCATGGGGATACAGCCTGCTCTGTGTCCACGGTGTAACAGAAAGGAGTTTGCAGATGTGGTTTCTGCTTCCAGCTTCCCCATTAGCAGTGTGACTCTGAGCAACTCGTTTAAGCTCTGAGGCCTCTGATGTGAGAAAGTGAACCAGTTGATCTCTGTGGTCCCTTCCAGCTCTTAACTGGAGTTTTCTTTGAGCTCTATTTCACAGTTCATTATTCAGGCCTTCCTCCTCTCCTCAGTGACCTTGGCCTCCACGGTACTAATTAGCACTTCAACTTGAGAAGGAGAGTAAGGAAGTAAAAAAAAGTGTTTGCTCTTTCCTGGACATTAAGGTAAGAAAATATAAGAAAGGGAAAAACTGGGGCCAGCCCATGGCAGAGTGGTTCAAGTTCCACACCCTCTGCTTCTGCAGCCTGGGTTTGTGGGTTCAGATCCTGGGCGCCGACCTACTCCACTCATCAGCCATGCAGTTATTTTTCATCTAACTGCAGAGCTTGCTTAATTTTCAAAAAAGAAAATCAAACAACCATGCAACCAAGCACAAAGCCCACATACAAAATAGAGGAAGACTGGCACAGGGTTAGCTTAGGGCTAATCTTCCTCAAGAAAAAAAAGAGGAAGATTGGCAACAGATGTTAGCTCAGGGAAAATCTTTCTCAACAAAAACAAAAGGGGGGAAGATTTGTGTTTTAATAAGCCCTCCATGGGATTTGATACACACTCAAGTTTGAGAACAGTGGGTGTAAGTGTTTTCCAGACAGAGGAGGGGGGAAGGAGCATTGCAGACCATCGGAAAAGTGTGCCCCAAATCAGAATAAAGCTCATTTGCACATACGCGGGGAACTGACATCACTAAAATTGATGCTTGGATCCTGAGGTTTGGGTTTATACAGATTCATCCTATCCTATAAGGTCACAGATAATGTAAATCCAGCTCCACACCAAGAAAAACCATTTAAACAGGTTCATTTAAAGATAAGTGAGGGTGTCATTATGCTGTGGTCTTCCCACGCATCTCTATAGAAATCATGATGTTTTCCAATTAAAACAAAAATATTTTTCATCTACCTGCTGAGTTTGCTTAATTTTCAAAAAAGAAAATCAAACAACCATGCAACCAAGCACAAACTCTCTGTTTAAATGTGATTAGTAGCACAACTTATGATCAAATGACCTAAAAAGGGAAATACTAAGCCTCACAGAACAATAAAGATGCATGGAACAAAATGTTGAGCAAAACTGTTTGGAAATTCCCAGTACACTCAGCATGCTATGTTCAAGCCATGGCAAACTTCACGGTACGTGCAAATGAGCTTTATTTTGATTTGGGGCACAGTTTTCCAATGGCCTGCAATGCTCCTTCCCCCCTCCTCTGTCTGGAAAATACTTACACCCACTGGTCTCAAACTTGAGTGTGTATCAAATCCCATGGAGGGCTTATTAAAACACACACTGCTGGTCCCTACCCTCAGAGTTTGATTCATTAAGTCTGAAAAGGGCCCAAGAATTAGCATTTCTCACAAGTTCCCAGGTGATGCTGATTCTGCTGGTCCAGGAACCATATTTTAAAAACCACTGACCCTACACCTACTTCTATTCCAAAAACTCAGCTCAAATCGGCTCGCTGGGTGAAGATGGAGTCCAGAGGGGAGGCGGTTTCACCTTCCTCTTTGCCTCCCAGAAGACTATAAATAGCTCTATGTTACAGCTCTAATCCCGAATCTGCTCACCACATCCCTCTCCACCCACCCCCATCCTGCTCCTTTGCAAGTTCCGTGAAAGGAAGGCCCAAATCTTATTCACACTTTTATGTTTTCCAGTATCTAGAGCAGTGTCTGTCCCCAACCAGATACTTAATCAATGGACCAAAAAATATATATATATATGTGAATGAATAAACAAAAGAATGACTTTTAAAGTCAAAGTGCTATGAAAAACATGTTGCAAATTAATCTCAGGACCTAGTTAAAACTGTGACTCAGGAAGTCCGGGGTGGGGCCTGAGGGTCTGAATTTTTAACAAGTTCCAAACTGTCCATAGACCACACTTAAAGTTGCAAGGCTTTATAACAGTGCTTCCCAACCTTGCCTGTACACGAGAATCACCCGTGAACCTTTGACAACATAGTATCTGGTCCACTTCCTAGACCAGCTAAGCCAGAGTCTCTGGGTGTAGGGTCTAGGGATCAGTGTCTTTTAAAAGCTCCTCAGTAATGCACAACCAGAGCTAAGAACAGTTGATATCTAAGTAATCACACATGATATAGTCAAATTACCTTAAAATCCAAATTTGTGGGATCCAAATTATTGGAGTTTAATACTATTTACAATTGTATTGATGTTGATAATACCAAATATATAATTTTATTCTCTTTAAATCACTTACTTAACATAAAATCATGTCCTTATCCAGCAGGTATCATTATCTAAACTCAGCTAGAAAAGAAATTTCTGACAGATTTAAAATAGAGCTTTACTTAATGTTTCCTTAATATTCTCAAACTACCACATTAAAAAAGATCAGTAGCTATTTTAAACAATTATTATTATGATATATATTTGTCTTAGAAATAGAGCAATGCACCCACAAAGAAGGTGCCGTCACCATTAATGGATTCCGATGTCACGTCTCAGGGAGTCTGGCCCAGAAAGGCTGGCATCAAGAGGTAGCACTGTTTCCATGGTCTGTCTTAAAGAGGCAGACTTGGGCTGTTTTTTAAATCTATTTTAAGAAAAAATATTAAATAAAAAATCTATGTTTACACAGATGATACATTAGAGAATGTTTGTTCACACTACAAAAGAAAGATCTTAATACATACTTTCAACTATTAAGCTACCAGAGTGCCTTTAAAATAGAAGCCAAACTACAACTCAATTTCTACCAACTTTTCACAAACATGTCTGTGCCACAGTGTAAGGAAATTCTATATGATTGGCTTTGATCTTGGTGTTTGAAAAAGCAACCCAGATAATACTAAACCTCGCAGAGCTGGGGTGATCCGATTTAACATTGCTCTAGAAATAGGTTGCATAATCCAGTCCAGGTCCCTGACTCCTAGGATCCAAGCAGCAGTTTCCAGAGTCACCCCTTACAGAGTGTGCATGACGATGTCATATACAGCACTGGGTAGATATACATGGCCAACACTGATTCTCAGGATAATAAAGAAAATCTCAATCATGCATTTGGGCAAGCCAAAGCTGAGGGAAGGAAATTAGGCCCCTTGCAGGCCTCTTATTCTTTAAGAATAAAAGATTGAAATGAAAAGCTTCGAAAGACTGAGAGCTGAAACTCTGTATTAGGCACAACTAACATTCTTTTCTGATGATCTTAAATATCCAGGCAATTGTAATCATCAAAGACACACTTGAAACATCATGACTTGCACATAAGAAAGGGTAAGAATGGTGCCAAGTTCAATAAATTGTGCTGTTATGAAATAACCACCTGACAGAAGGAGAAGTGCCAGAAATAAACCAAAGGGCTGTCTACACGTAAATTTCCTGATGGACTGAGATTCTTATCCTTACGGCTGAACTCAAAACAAAAAGGTGCTATTAAGGTGTATTAAGGAAAAGCATTATAAAACCTAAGATCTAACTTTTATTCCCTTCTAATTAACTCAACACCTTAAAATCTGGTTTCCAGTTTTATCCCTTTTCTGAAACTTTTCTAAGATCATCAATGGCATCCCACAGAAAAGAGAAGAGGCGCCAGAAATCTGGAGAATACCTTTTTTTATTCCTGATTTTCAACAAAGGGAAGAATATGAATTTTATAAAACCAAAGTGGGTAATAGGTAAGCCCACTATTAGTTCTAGGAAAAATTCTAGTCTGGATTATATAAAAGATATTAAGAACTTAAGGAAGAACCTTGATCACTAGGAACTAACCTGAATTCAAGAACACTCATGACACATTTTTTCTAAGATTAGTGATGTGGTAGGAATTACAGAGCTGCTATCGATACATAAATCTGTATTTCAGCAATCAGGATATCCTTGGGGACCAGATGGATAAAGGTGGACTGCTTAAAGGTATAGGTAGAGCCAGACCCAAGAATGCTGAGTTATGAGTCAAAGTCACCTCAGGGAGAGATTCCCGAAAGCGTTCAGCAGAGCTTTATCCTTATCCCTAATTAGTTCATGCTTTGACTGACTCCTTGAGTGACAGTATTTGTGGTCCAATGATGAAATTTTCAGTCAACTTGAAGAAGAGAAAGAGCAATAATGGTAAATGACTGAATTTGATCTCGAAAAGGTCACAACTGTCTGCATGAACAAGCCAAACCTCACTAGACTGAAGAAACAGGATAAACCAAGTTTCTCCGTCCAGCTCATCCGCTACCTCCTGGACCAGAACCTGAGAGCAGGGATCTCTCCAGGCCAACAGACGGAAGAAAGTGCCAGCACAGGGCCTGGCACATGGTAAATGCCCCCAATGCTCATTATTTTTACCATCTTGATTATTCATTATTTCCTCTACTTCATGAGGCTCTGCCAGGGAAATAAATCTATCTTTTTTTTTGTTTTCTTTTGTGAGGAAGACCGGCCCTGAGCTAACATCTGTTGCCACTCCTCCCCTTTTTGTGAGGAAGACTGGCCCTGGGCTAACATCCGTGCCCATCTTCCTCTACTTTATATGGGACGCCGCCGCAGCGTGGACGCCGAGCAGTGCATCCGGGATCCGAACCCGCGAACCCCGCACTGCCAACGCGAACTAAACCGCTGCGCCACCGGGCCGGCCCCAAATCTATCTTTTAAAACAAGTTTCAGGCAATTGGAAAGCAGAGTCATGCCCTTCGTTCTGTGCCATGTTTCCACTCTGGTGACTGTCTGAAATGTGGCCTCTGCCTGGCTTCCTGTAGTGCAGGAGGGGAGAGGTGCCAATCATGGACTTTGTGTCATATTAATGTGCTAACAATCTGGCCTCCCACAAGCCCTTTATTTGGACTTTCCTGAACTGCCTACTGTATAGTTATTTCTAAGCAAATCTGAAAGCATTTATGATCATCAGAGCTACCTACCATTTATTCAGTGTTTCTTGCGTACCTAACACTCAGCTAGGTATTTGTAGATAGATTCTCTCTGAACCTCACCGAAACCCAGCAAGACCAGTGTTATTACTTCCATTTTATGCATGAGGAAACTAAAGCTCAGAGAATCTTAGAGACTTGTGTGTTCAAAGAATCATAGATCAAGTGCCTCGGTCACCTTCTTTCTCCTCTGTGAGGCCAGATAATTGTCCTCAAATATTTTAGCCATGTTGGAATGGTAGCCCTTACACCAAGCCCCAAACCACCAAGTTTCCCAGTAGTCTCTAACTGTAGCAGAATACTCCTACAGGTACATTTCACACTCTGTCTCCTCAGTGCTTTACCTGGTCACTGAGGATAACCCAAATCACAGCTGTGGTGGAGGCATCCAAGATTCTGAAAGAATCCTTCATTTAAACCAATACTCATCTCGCCGGATTCACAAAGGCCATTCCATACTGAGACTGATGCCTCTTCCCTATGGTCACAAGGGGACTCCTGAACTACATCCTCCCTCCCTGCATCTTCTCTCTTCCAAAAATTAAATGACCCCCATATGGGAGAACAAACTTTTGGCTAAAAGACTGCCTTTGAACTCCCAAACCCACCTCACTGTAGGAATAATGCCCCTGAGAGGTTGATTTAATTGAGTTGCATAGAAAGTGTTACAGTAATATGCAGTGGAGGATCCGTTTTCAGCTGAGATTCCATTTAGGAAGTAATTAAAGACGTTAAACCTCTCCATCACTGTGACGTCACAAAGTGCTTATCCATAGACAGTAAATTCAGACATAAGCACAGACATCTCACATGAGAGACCAGAGCTCAGCAGCCAAGATTCTGGGCTGATAAAAAACCCAGAGTCCCAATCTCCACCCTTCTGGGTTTACCTTTTGCTTTAACATCCAAATGCACTGGCTCAAATCCCCATCCTAAGTACTATGGGCCGTCCAGAATCTCTGGTGGAATTTTCATTCATTCATTCCAACAATTTTTTATTGAGCGACTACTATGTGTCAAGCCTCTATTCTAGGCACTCTAGATGGAGCATGAAAAACACTGGTGAAACAGTCCTTCCCTCTTGGAGCTTACATTCCCTGTGTGTGTTTGGAGGAGGGGAGCTGGGGAGGGGTAGGCTGCTGTGGTGTGTTGCCTCTGAAGCCCACTTCCTTGTAGTCCCATGTATCCTGGCAGCTGCTGCCATCTCTCTCACCCTGGTGGAAAATACCACCCTCACTTTCTTCACCCCCCCGTAGAGCACTACTAATACAAGCTGGTGTGTATAACAGGCTTTTGTAGGAGGAAAGGGTAACAGAAGGAGATCATAGCAGAGTGAAATGCAAGCAACAACTTAAAATGGAATATTAAAAATCACTGATCTAAAAAGCCACAACTCATTCTCCCTGGTGGGCAGTTTCTTGCTGGCCATATTCTCCCTCGGGCTCTGGCCTGTTGCCGTCTTCTCCCACCTCTCTCCCAGGATCCTTTTCCCAGCCCCTGGTTCTCCTAGCTGCCAGCCTCTGACCCTCAATTTCCTTTTCCTTTCTCACGCAAAGCAATTCACCCACAGCTTCTGGACTCTGTCCTGGGGTGAGGTGGATGGAGAGAGAGGGGCTTCACCTTTCCCATCCTGAAGTCTGCCAAGATCTTTTTTAAAACAAAGAGCCATCTTTCCTGTTGTGAATCATGCCACTGCCCCATGATGTGAAGGCAGCTGCAGCCTGTTCTAATTTCAATAGAATTTTTTTTCTCATTGTGGTCAGCCAGCATTTGTGGGAAAACAGTATGCAGAATGAATTGCTAAAAACTATCCCTACAGTGGAATTTAAGCACTCTCATTAACAAAGACTTGGAAAAATGTCATTAAAGATTCCAAACTAGTAAGCAATCAATCCCAGTATACTTGGTCAATATTGACCAAGTAGAAAGTGAAAAAATAAAGCTGGATCACTACCTCACGCATTACATCAAAATGACTTTCAGATATACCAAAGATTCAAACAAATAAAAGGTACCATGAAAGTAAATGGAACATGATCAAGATCTTTTAAAATATGTTCTTAGAGTAGAAAAGACTTTCTAAGTACAATACTAAATCTAGAAAAATACAGGAAAAAAGCAATCTTCAGCAATGCAGGAATAAAGCAATCTGACTACATATAAAAATTAAACTTCCAGATAGAAAACTACCACAAACCAACCTTTAAAGGGGGGGAAAACATTGTAACCCACACAACAGATTAAAGAATAATTTCCTCCATGGACAAAGAGCTCAAATCTCACCAAAACGAACAACAAGTTTTTTAAACGTAGAGAAAAGATATGAACGTACACACACACATTCAAATAGTTACTAAAGATGCGAAAATATGTTCAATGTCACTTCTACTTAAATAAGTAAACATTTTGAAAAAGAGATTCTTTTCCACCTAGCAGATTGGCAAATACATCAAAATTTTCAATATTTACTCTTGGAAATAAGAGGAAGCACCCATTTTCATACATGTTGGTATGAAGTATAAATTTGTGCAAACATTTTGACAGATAATTAGGCGATATCTGGCTCAAATTCCACTTCTATGTAAAAAGATGTTTTTGTGCAGCAATGTTTATCAGGAGCAACATAATTATGACAATATAAGTGTCCATTATGAGTGGTTATATCAATCATAGTGCATTCATACAATAATATACTATGCAGCCATATTAAAGAATGAGGTAGGTTACTATTATAGTTATCTATATCACAGACATATTATTAAGTAGAAAAAAGCAGTGATCCCATTTTGTGTAAAGAAAAAAATGTCTACATAGCACTTCTGAATCTCAGTCCAAAAACTGAAGTGCACTCAAAAATGGTAATTTTATTTCTCTAGAGCTAGATATAATGTCTATTTTTAATTCCTATTCAGCCAAGTGGCAAAAACTTAATCTTGACCAGTTTGATGTCCCACTTTCCCGAAGGTTGGTTGGTTTGTTTTTTTACTCTGCTAAGGGTTATTTTTAAGTACTGAAGGCTTAGAGCTTGGCAAGGCATCCAAGAGACAAATACATCTATTCCCTGGAATGGTAATCCAGCCACACTGGCATCAGTGAGTCATTCTTTCATTCAGCTGGTCTACCATGATCAGTTCAGCAAGGGCTGATATTTAGCTGGTACCCACCAGTACAGCCAATACGATGTTGTAACCAATTGTTAAAATATTTAAAAAAACTTCTAAACTAATTGGTAAATAGATGCTGCCCTGAGCACTCTCCTGCACCCATTAGACCTGCCCACCCAACTTCCCTTCACCCTGGGAGCCTCCCTTGCCTCCTCCACAATCCAGCAACTAAAGGGTTATTGCCAAGCACAGCCAGGGCTTCCAGGAGCCTGCTCCAGTGACACAGCCAGCATGTGTTCAGATTGGCAGGTGCTAATGCTCTACCTGCTGCCAAAGATTATTGAATGCTGGATCCCTAAAAATACTGCCAAAATAATCTGTTCATAAGGAAAAGCTGAGTTTATTGCTTACTGTAGTACAGGAAAGCACTACCTTGAAAGGGTCTTAGTGGTATCTTGGAATGGAAAGGCAAAGTTGGGATGTTTATGAAGTTTGGGGTTTTTGTTTAAGGCAAGTCTGCAAATGAGAGAATGGTTTGATTAATATTGGGTAAAGATCGTGATATAATAGTTCAGAACTGGTGTACAGAGCGAGATAAGGGTTTTGAGAGAAGAGTTTTAAAGAGTCTTGGAGAATAAATCATCATTTGATGTTATGATGCTTTAATGTTTATTTAAACGGATTTTTAGGGAAGTCCTTGAAATCTTGTTTGCAATTTTTATTTTCCTGGGTAAGAGTTTCCTGAAATAATAAAGCCATATTGATGAAGACAATGAAATAGTTAAAGTTATATTAATGTAGAAAACATGCTGTTTGTACTTAGATGGTTTCCTTTCTCAGTGTCCTCTCTTGTGGTCAATCCTAAGCCTGAGCTGAAGACTGGACCCTTAGCATGTGAGAGCGAGATCAATCCAGATGTTCACTACTCTTTGAGTTGTGCTGATTGTGAATCATGTTTCCTAAGGTGGTCTTTTCAACCTCCTTAAGTGTCAAATTTTTCTATTCTTTCTTTGTGTGATCATTGTTGGATTATTTGATGGGTCAGTGACTACACAATAGGACTCAGAATAGCACTCATCTGAACACTGCATCACATCACGAACAAATACTAAGGATTTATGATCGGAGTTTGTAGTCCCCTTTTCAGCCAGGAGCCAAGAGTTCCCAAATTAAACCAAGAGAACAGATCCCATCCCCAATCTGAAAAGTCTGCAGAACCAAGTATTAGCCGAATTACCTGATATTATAATTTCTTCGTTTGCTTCCCAGAGCTTTTTAATAATATTAAAGATCCCAAAGAGATCTGTAGAAATATAAATACAACATTCTTCCCCCAAAACCAGCACAAGATACTCTTCAAGAGGCCAAAATTATATCCAAAATGCTCTGTTCTGAACTAATGCCTGTCTAATTTCATGAACCTCTTGGATGAAGAGTTCTATAGGCTTGGTGGAATTGTCTAATTCTCTCTGTACCATAGCATGTAGGGTTTCCCTACTTTCTGGACTTCTTATAAAGCATGAAGGAAATAAGCTGAAAGAGAAAGGAAAGCAGTCCCAAATTCCCCTTGGGTAGTTAAGGTTTCAATTCTCCAATCAAAGTCCAAGTTTTTTCCTTCTTGATTTGTTATCTAACAACACCTCATTCCAATGGGAAACCAATAGGCCAAAATGGGCTCTGTGTGAGACCAGGATCTCGGAGGCAGGCATCAGTTTACTAAAATAACAAGTTTCTGTACAGTTTGCAAGTAGCAGCCAGTAGACTTAGTACATAAATCCAATACCAGTCATAGAAGGTCCCCTATGATCTGATTTTAGCCAAAATACCCCTAAGGCACTGTCACATAGTGTTGTAACATTTTGGCACCATGAATCAAGAATGATCCAGGAACAGGCAATGAAATTTGTAGTAGCAAGATCATTAGCAAAAGAGAAGTATTCTTACTTGTAAGATCTATAAAAGTAAGACAATCTCCCAAAATACACCATCTGTTCCCTGCTTCTCTTCCGAGCTTTATTTCTGTGAAAGTTTAGTTACAAAGGTAGCTTCCATTAAAAGGTCCCTGGGTATTGTTTTGATAGAGACAAGAACCTTCTTTTCTAGATAAGACATGAGAGAAGATTTTAGATTTATGGCCGTGTGTGGCCTGTGGTGTTGCCATCTAAAAAGCCACCTAACAATTTAGTCTAGCTACCCAGAAAATCAACTGATTCATTACAAGGAAAAAGTACCAAAGAAAGATGGATGGATCCAAAGAAAACTGTGTGCAAACCCAACAGCTAATTTTGTTGACTGCATTGGCCAGTTCACAACTAAAATGTAGAGAAATATTGGAATCATATCAAAGAGTGATTGAAGATGCAAAAAGCAATATTAAGAATGGAGGCCTCATAGGTAACATAGATAAAGGTAGCCTTGTACCAGCAAAAGAGAAAATAAGATAGCTAGAAGAATAAAGAACAAAAGAATGTAGATTAAAGCATGGCAATATGTGGTCTTGTTCTGTGAATTTTGGGTAGAAGCTGTCTATAGATCATGTAGTCATCTCCTTGATCTAGAAGTCTTGCATGAATGCTGTCTCCTTCCGAAAACTGTCTGCTTCTGGAGGGTTCCTAAGAACCATCAGCTTGAGGTCTCCTGCAGTGACTTTATTCCAGTGACTCAAGGATGGTTTATGCTTCATTAATTAAGAGGCATGAATCCAAGGAGTAACACTTTGGAGTATCACTACTGTGCTAGTTACTTAATAGGGTCCCTTCTCATTAGGGTTCAAGAGCTATCTTTCTCTTATATTTATTCCAAAAGACCCGGTCTTCAGGTTATAAGGTCATACAAGGAATATTTAGATTTTTAGGAAAGGCTGTTCATAGTTGCTGATAAGATGGGGTGTATGTAGTGAAAGTGCCTGACAATTAGCTTTTTTATTGTAATTTAAGTGCCTGACATTAAGCTTTTGATTGCTGAGGCATCCACTTCAAAGATATCCATCTCAAATAAACACATTACCAGCTGCACCACTAGATACAGGGCCAGGCTACCTGACCCATGAATTTCCTCTTTTTAGGAAGCTCTAGTTGACCTGGATAACTGACCGTTTGACCGACCACTTGCTTTTCCCTTCTCATGCTTTAATTCCCACTCTTGTGTTTTAAACTCACCAATAAAGAATGAACCCACAAAACCCTAGGCACCCCACCCCTTGACCCCAGTAGAGGCAGAACCCCAAGTCTGAGCTCTCTGTCTCTGTCTCTCTACCCACAACATTGCTGTGTGGCCCTGAGCACGCCATGTATCCTCCAGGACCTGTGAGTAATAAACATGTCTTTTCAAAGCTCCCTGATGGTTGTTGCTGAGGTGCTTCTTGCACTCATAGCAAGGACCACAAGGGCCAGTCCAGCCACAACATTGGCTCCAGTGGGGGAAATGTCTGTGGGGGCTTGCTACAAATAGTAAAGCCCAGGTGAGTGCCCATAGGCATTTCTAGCCAATACATCATTATCGGTAGGCTGAGATGGACCCAAAACAGTGTACTGCATGAGAGTCCTCTGCAATATTTGGTCGTGTCTACTTATAATAGGTTGGACTCCAGAATTGTAGGCAATATTTCTAGATGCATGGGCTGGCCTGTTACTAACCCATAAGGGAAGAGTCAATGAAATCCAGAAGAAACTGATCTCACTGTCATTAAAGTCAATATCAAAATCTTAGGACATAAAAGTTCAAGAGTCTCTAAGAGCTTTGGTAACAGAGTTTCAGTTCCATTTGTATTTTCTGCCATTCCTGATGATTGTAGGTAATATGAACAGTGAAGTTTCTGTTTAAGTTTCCAGGCCTTGTAAAGATCTTTAATAATATTCTCAGGAAGGGGACTGGGATTAGACATATAGATTGGATTTCCCCAGGTCAGAAACAAATATCAATTTTTTTGCCATCATTGGAGCCATAGCTCTCTGTTAGGGAAAAGCTTCAATCCACCCTGAGAATAAGCAAACAATTATCAGCAAACAGGACTTTGCTTCTGTCTAGAATGTAGAAAGCTGGAAAGAGTGTCACTCCCATCCTAACAGCCAGATAATGCCAGATAATGTAGAAAATAATATTTTTTAAATCCACCCAAGACCTGAGGTCATAATGCAGCCAATAAGGCTGATATCCAAGGAAAGACATGCTATCCCAAGGGAAGATGGGACATGAGCATTGACTCATATATGGCAGAGCATTGGGGAAAAAAGATATCAGGTGCCATAGAAGCCAGGAGGAAAAATCCAGCTAAAATTTATAACAAATTGCTAAAGTTGGAGTGTGAACTACTGTGAGAGGAAAATACCCCGGGGACAGCAAACACAAATGGCATTCATACATATTCACAGGATCTTCTCCATGAACCTCCATCCACTACTGACAAGAAAGATTGGAGGTAGGGCAGGAGACTGGAAAAAGCCTCCCTCAGTAGTGCACACATGAAGAGAAGTGGACAACACTATGGAAAAGGTACAAAACCCTTATCCTGTCCCTGTGACACTTAAGTCAAGAGACTTAAGACACCTGGAGAGTGGTGGAAAAATCCTGTCATGCCCAGGGCACTAGTGAAGATCCATTGCACCTGGGAAAAAGGAAAAAGAAAAAAATCTCTGCTCCTGAGAGTGGTGCAGGAAATAGTCCTGGGCCCAGACCACTAAAGATCTTGTAGCACTGGGGAAAGGGCAAGAAATTCTCTCCTACACAAAATCCACAAAGATAAAAGGGAAAGTTTGACTACCAAAGAAGAATGGGCAAGATCATTAAGAATGCTCTACCTCAGTGCCAGCCCAGTGGCATAGCAGTTAAGTTGGTGTACACTGTTTCAGTGGCCCAGGGTTCGCCAGTCTGGATCCTGGGTGTGGACCTATGCATCACTCATCAAGACATGCTGAGTTGGCATCCCACATAGAGCAACTAGAAGGATGTACAACTATGACATACACCTACTGGGGTTTTGGGGAGAAAAAAGGAAAAAAGGAGGAAGATTGGCAACAGATATTAGCTCAGGGCCAATCTTCCTCAAAAAAAAAAAAAGAATGCTCTACCTCCAAAGACCTAGGTATACAGGATGTGTCTAAGACTGAGACTGGACCAGAAAATGAAGAATCCCCTCTGCCCTCCACCACCAGGCTATTATGCACCAACTAATGAGCAACAGCAGTCTAACTCTGGGGAAGGGGCAAGAGCATGGAGAGATATCACCTCTGTGGCACCAGCACACAGGGAAGGATGAAAGCTGAGGGTAGAGCTGAATCATTAAGAAAAATTCATCAATACCAAGCCTTTCCCCCAAGCACAAGGTAATGCTAAAGTAAATTGAAGCCTGTGGTTCATTGAAGGTAACCACAAAGAAACAACAAAACCCAAACCCAACTCAAACCCTGACTACATTGACTCAATCCCCCATGCAAACAGTCTAGAAGAATAAGTGTGCCTGTTTCCTGGCCTAAATACTATTTACCTTAATCTCTATTATTTTACACAAGAAATATATCTTTCAACAAAAAATTATGAAACAAAAGCAATCCACTTTCTAGACACAAAGTAATCAACAGAACCAGACATAGAGATGATACAGATGTTAGAACTACCAGACAGTGCATTTAAAATAACTGTGATTGATATCTTAAAGGCTCTACTGGAACATTTAGGGGGATTTCAGCAGATAAATAGAAACTATAAGAAATAAAACCTATTAGAAATAAATTTTAAGATCCACAGAAATATAGATGGATAATGAGTTCAATGGGCTCATAAATAGATTTGACATAGTTAAGAAAAGAATCAGGGAACTTGAAAATAGGTCAATAGAAATTAGCTAAACTGAAACACAATGATGAAAAATTGATTGAAAAAAGAAAAAAGAAAAGAACAGAGCATTCAAAGTCTGTGAGATAATAATGAATGTTATAACCTATAAGTATTTAGAATCCTAGAAGAAGAGAGAGGGTTAGGACAGAAGAAATACTGGAAGAGATTAAGGATGAGAAATTTCTAAAAATAAAAAAAAGACATCAAATGGAGGTGATGTCAGCATCGTGGCAGAGTGAGCTCTCCCCTTAAACTCTCCCCCCTAAGATACAACAAAAAGGACATTCATATACCAACAGAAGACATTCACACAACACAAAAGATATCTGAGAGTCCCACGCAGCCTTACATGTGAAGGTGGAGGTGCTGGAACCCCTGGAGGAAGTGGAAGGAGGTAAGGAAAACTCCTCTCCACCCCCAACAGCAGTGACCCTGGGACTGGGACCATGCAGCTCTCAGAGGGGTGGGAGGGGCAGCCCTCCATGGGAAAACTGTCACTCTCCAAGTTCCCTCACACTCCATGGGAAACTCCCACATGGAGGGGACTGAACTGTTGTGGGGGTGTCTTCATCAAGCTAGCACCCCAGGAGAGAGATAGCAAGGAAAGAACAAGAAGACCCCAGGATCTAGCAGGTGAAAGAAAGCACCACTCCCTCCACCTGGTGCTTCAGCTCAGCTCGTTGGCCAGAGAGCCTGTGGGTCACAGTGGGCTCAGAGTACACAGCTCTTGACCCCCACCCGGTGGCGGCAGGTGGAAGCTGTGACCAGATATTATCAGTAAGAGGAAAAACAAACCCACGCCATGAAACAGTATGAAAAAGTATATTAATACACCAGACCAGAAGGAAAATGACAAGCACCCAGAAATCAATCCTGAAGGCACAGAAATTTATAATCTAAGTGACAGAGAATTCAAAATAGCTACCAAAAAAATGCTCAACAAGTTACAAGAAAATACAGATAGACAGGTCAATGAAATCAGGAACTTCTTCACAACATAGATTGAAACTATAAAGAAAAACCAATCAGAAATGTTGGAGATGAAAAACACAATGAAGGAGACAAAGATAAATCTGGAATCTTTAAAGAACAGAGCTGACAATATGAAGGAAAGAATTAGCAATATAGAAGATAGGAATTCAGAAATGCTTCAATGCAGGAAGAGAGAGAACTAAGACTAAAAAGAAATGAAGAAATTCTCTGAGAAATATCCAACTCAATTAGGAAATGCAACATAAGGATTATAAGTATTCCAGAGGGAGAAGAGAGGAAAAAGGGAGCAGAGAGCTTGTTCAAAGAAATAATAGCTGAGAACTTCCCAAACCTGGGGAAGAAACTGGATCTACAAATACATGAAGTCAATAGAACTCCTAACTATATCAACCTAAAAAGACCCCCTCCAAGGCATATAGTAGTAAAGCTGGCAAAAGTAAATGACAAAGAAAAAATATTAAGGGCAGCAAGACAAAAAAAATAATGTACAAAGGAATTCCTATCAGACTTTCAGCGGATTTTTCAGCAGATCCCTTACAGGTGAGGAGAGAGTGGAATGATGTATTCAAAATTCTGAAGACAAAAACTTTCAGCCAAGAATAATCTATCCAGTGAAAATATCCTTCAGATATCATGGAGAAATAATAACTTTTCCAAATAAACAAAAGCTAAGGGAGTTCATTGCCACAAGACCCCCACTACAAAAATGCTCAAGAAGGCCCTCATGCCTGAAAAAAAGAAAATGAGAAAGGGGATACAAAGCCTTGAGCAAGGAGAAAAATAGATAGACAAAATCAGGAAAATTGCAGCTCTCAACCAGTATTGGTTAGCAAACATTTAATTATAATATCAAAGATAAAGGGAAGGAAAACACCAAAAATAAATATAAACTCATCACTTTAACTACAAACTCACAACACAAGATGGAATAAGTTGTTACAATAATAACGTAGAAGTGGAGGAGGATAGGGATGGAATTGACTTACTCTAGGAAATAAGAGGCCATCAGAAAATGGACTATCTCAGCTATGAGATTGTTCATACAAACCCCTTGGTAACCACTAAAAAAATAATCAGAACAGAGACACATATAATAAACAAAGATAAAACTAAGAAAACCATCATAGAGAACTATCAAACTGAAGTGGCAGTCCAAAACAATGGGACAGGAAACAAAGGAAATGCAGAAGAACTGGAAAATGGGCAATAAAATAGCAACATTAAGCCCTCGTATATCAATAATCCCTCTAAATGTAAATGAACTGAATTCTCCAATCAAAAGACACAGAGTGGAGGCAGGACCGGTGGTGCAGCGGTTGTTAACTCTTGGCAGTCCGGGGTTCGTGAGTTTGGATCCCAGGCGCCCGCGGACACACTGCTTGTCAGCCATGCCGTGGCAGCATCCCATATAAAGTGGAGGAAGATGGGCACGGATGTTAGCCCAGGGCCAGTCTTCCTCAGCAAAAAGAGGAGGATTGGCAATGGATGTTAGCTCAGGGCTGGTCTTCTTCACAAAAAAAAAAAAAAAAAGACACAGAGTGGCAGGATGGATTAAAAAACAAGACCCAACAATACGCTGCCTCAAGGAAATACATCTCAGCTCCAAAGACAAACACAGGCTCAGAGTGAAAGGATGGAAGAAAATACTCCAAGCTAATGGCAAACAAAAGAAAGCAGATGTTGCCATACTTATATCAGAAAAAGTAGACTTCAAGATAAAACAGGTAATGAGAGTCAATGAGGGGAAATATGTAATGATAAAAGGGACACTCCACACAGAAGACATATCACTTATAAATATCTATGCACCTAACACAGGAGCACGAAAGTACCTAAAGCAACTATTAACAAACCTAAAAGAAGATACTGACAACAACACAATAATAGCAGGGGATCTTAACACCCCACTTTCATTAATGGATAGATTATCCAGACAGAAAATCAATAAGGAAATAGTGGACTTAAATGAAAAACTAGACGAGAGGGACTTAATAGATATATACAGAGCACTCCATCTCAAAACAGCAGATTACACATTCTTCTCACACACACGTGGAACATTCTCAAGGATAGACAGTATGTTGGGAAACAAGGCAAGGCTCTATAAATTTAAGAAGACTGAAATCATAACAAGCATCATTTCCAACCACAATGCTATGAAACTAGAAATCAACTACAAGAAAATAATGGGGAAACTGACAAAGATGTGGAGACTAAACAACATGCTACTGAACATTGAAGAGTGTTCATTAAAGAAATTGGATCATTGAAGAAATCAAAGGAGAAATCCAAAAATATCTAGAGACAAATGAAAATGAAAATACACCATACCAACTCATAGGATGCAGCAAAAGTGATCCTGAGAGGGAAACTCATAGCAATACAGGCCCACCATAACAAACAAGAAAAATCCTGAATTAGCAATTTAAACTACACTTAAAAGGATTAGAAAAAGAAAAACAAAAAAAGCCTAAAGTCAGCAAAAGGAGGGAAATAATAAAAATTAGCAGAAATAAAGAAATAGAAACAAAAAGACAGTAGAAAGGATCAATGAAACAAAGAGCTGGTTCATTGAGAAGATAAACAAAATTGACAAACTCATAGCCAGACTCACTAAGAAAAAAAGAGAGAAGGCTCAAATAGATAAAATTAAAATTAAAGAGGAGAAATTACAATATATACCACAGAAATACAAGGGATTATAAGAGAATACTATGAAAAACTATATGCCAACAAATTGGACAATCTAGAAGAAATGTATAAATTCTTAGATTCATACAACCTCCCAAAACTGAATCAACAAGAAATAGAGAATCTGAACAGACCAATCACAAGTAAAGAGATTGAAACAGTAATCAAAAACCTCCCAAAAAATAAAAGACCAGGACCAGGTGGCTTCTCTGGAGAATTTTACCAAACATCTAAAGAAGATATAATACCTATCCTTCTCAAACTATTCCAAAAAATAGAGGAAGATGGAACACTTCCTAACACATTCTATGAGGCCAACATCACCCTGATACCAAAGCCAAACAAGGACAATACAAAGAAGGAAAATTACAGGCCAATATCGCTGATGAACATAGATGCAAAAATCCTCAACAAAATATTGGCAAACCAAATACAGCAATACATCAAAAAGATCATACACCATGATCAAGTGGGATTTATACCAGGGACACAGGGATAGTTCAACACATGCAAATCAATCAAAGTGATACACCACATTAAGAGAAGAAGGAATAAAAATCTCCTTTTTATTGATCATCTCAATAGATGCATTTGACAAGATCCAACATCCATTTATGATAAAAACTATCGACAAAATGATATAGAAGGAAAGTACTTCAACATAATAAAAGCTATATATGACAGGGAGTGATGTCAGCATCATGGCAGAGTGAGATTCCCTCTTTGAATCTCTGCCCCCTACGACACAATGAAAACATCATTCACATTCCAACAGAGCTCAATCAAACACTACGAAGGACTTCTAAGAAACCCCTGCTGCCATAAATCGGATGGTGGAGGCGCAGGAAGCCCAGAAGGACGGGAGGAGAGGTAGGAGGTTGTACTCCCCCTCCCCAATCGATCAGAAAAGACAGTGCGGCTCGCAGACAGAGGGGGGAGCGGTGGCCCACAGCGGGGAAAACTATCGCCATCCAGGTGCTCTCACAGACTGTCGCGAGATCCCCACTGGGAAGTGACGACGGACTGTTTAGGGTGTGTAGCAAACACCCTAAGAGAGCCAGAAAGGAAATCCCCGGGTCAAGCAGGAGAAAGAGAGGACCCCTCCCCCAACACACCCCACGTTTCAGCATAATCCCTCCGGGGGCTGCAGCGGGCTCAGAGCATACCGCTCGCCATCTCCATCCAGTGGCAGCAGGGGGAAACTGCAGGACCAACTTTATCATGAGGGAAAAAAATAAGGCCATCCCCGTGGGATCCTTGCGACAATTTGTTACGGCTACAGACCAAAAGGAAAATGACAAACACCCAGAAACCAACCCTGAAGGCACAGAATTTGATAACCTGAATGACAGAGAATTCAAAATAGCTATCATAAACAAACTCAACGAAATACAAGAGAACACACAGAAACAAATCAACGAATTCAGGGATTTTGTCACAAAAGAGATTGAAACCATAAAGAAAAACCAATCAGAATTATTGGAGATGAAAAACAAAATCAACGAGATAGTGGAAAAAATGGAGTCTTTAAAGAGCAGAACTGACAATATGGAGGAACGAATTACCACTATTGAGGATAGCCACGCAGAAGCGCTCCAGATAGAGGAGGAGAGAGAGCTAAGACTAAAAAGAAATGAAGAAATTCTTCGAGAAATATCAGACTCAATGAGGAAAAGCAACATAAGGATAATAGGTATTCCAGAAGGAGAAGAAAGAGAAAAAGGAGCAGAGAGTTTGTTCAAAGAAATAATAGCTGAGAACTTCCCCAACATAGGGAACGAGAGGGAAATAACAGTGAATGAAATCAATAGATCACCTAAATATATAAACAGGAATAAAAATTCATCTCGCCACATAGTAGCAAACTTGAAAAATACCCGTGACAAGGAAATAATATTAAGGGCAGCTAAACAAAAAAAACAAAATAACATACAAAGGAAAGCCCATCAGGCACTCAGCTGATTTCTCGACAGAAACTCTACAGGCTAGGAGAGACTGGAATGATATATTCAAAATCATGAAAGACAAAAACCTTCAGCCAAGAATACTTTATCCAGCAAAAATATCCATCAAATACGATGGAGAAATAATAACTCTCCCTGATAAACAAAAGCTAAGAGAGTTCATCACCACAAGACCCCCACTACAAGAAATGCTCAAGAAGGCCCTTAGGCCTGAAAAAAAAACAAATGAGACAGCAGATACAAAGATTTCAGCAAGGAGACTAAACCAGAACAAACTACAGTTGGATAACATCAAAAATTAATTCAAGCTCATCACTGGAAACACACATTCATGACACAATCTGGAATAAAGAGATAACAAATAAGGAGGGGAAGAGGTAAGGGATTGAATCGACCCAGCCTCAGGAAAAAGGAGGCATCCGAAAATGTACTTTCTTATCCAGGAGATCGCTTACATAAACCTCACGGTAACCACTAAACAAATAACCAGAAGAGAACCACACATGACAAATAAAGAGAAAACCAAGAGAATGAGCATGCAGAAATACCAAATTGAATTTGCAGTCCGAAACACAAGGGACAAGAAACGAAGGAAATGCAAAAGAACCAGAAGATGAACAATAAAATAGCAACATTAAACACTCATATATCAATAATCACTCTAAATGTAAATGGATTGAATTCTCCAATCAAAAGACACAGAGTGGCAGGATGGATTAAAAACCAAGATCCAATAATCTGCTGCCTCCAGGAAACACATCTCAGCTCTAAAGACAAACACAGACTCAAAGTAAAAGGATGGAAAACAATACTCCAAGCTAATGACAGACAAAAGAGAGCAGGAGTAGCCATACTTTTATATCAGACAAAGTAGACTTCAAGATAAAAAAGGTAATGAAAGACAAAGAAGGGCAATATATAATGATAAAAGGGACACTTCACCAAGAAGACATAACACTTATAAATATCTATGCACCCAACACAGGAGCACCAAAGTACATAAAACAACTGCTAAAAAACCTTAAAGGAGATATTAACAATAACACAATAATAGTAGGGGATCTTAACACCCCCCTTACATCAATGGATAGATCATCCAGACAAAAAGTCAATAAAGAAATAATGGACTTAAATGAAAAACTAGACACAATGGATTTAATAGATATATACAGAGCACTCCACCCAAAAAAAGCAGAGTACACATTCTTCTCAAGTGCACATGGAACATTCTCAAGGATAGACCATATATTAGGAAACAAGGCAAACCTCTATAAATTTAAGAAGATTGAAATCATTACAAGCATCTTTTCTGATCATAATGCTGTGAAACTAGAAATCAACTGCAAGGAAAAAACTAGGAAAGGGACAAAGATGTGGAGACTAAACAACATGCTACTGAACAACCAATGGGTCGTTGATGAAATTAAAGGAGAAATCAAAAGCTATCTGGAGACAAATGAAAAGGAAAATACACCATACCAACTCATATGGGATGCAGCAAAAGCAGTCCTGAGAGGGAAATTCATAGCAATACAAGCTCACCTTAACAAACAAGAAAAATCCCAAATAAATAACCTTAAATTACACCTAACAGAATTGGAAAGAGAAGAACAGACAAAGCCCCGAATCAGCAGAAGGAGGGAAATAATAAAAATCAGAGAGGAAATAAATGAAATTGAACCCAAAAACAACAGTAGAAAGGATCAATGAAACAAAGAGCTGGTACTTTGAGAAGATAAATAAAATTGACAAACCCTTAGCTAGACTCACTAAGAAAAAAAGGGAGAAGACTCAAATAAATAAAATTAGAAATGAAGGAGGAGAAATTACAACAGACACCACAGAAATACAAGAGATTATTAGGAATACTATGAAAAACTTTACGCCAACAAATTGGACAACCTAAAGGAAATGGACAAATTCTTGGAAGCGTACAATCTCCCAAAACTGAATCAAGAAGAAATAGAGAATCTGAACAGACCAATCACAAGTAAAGAGATTGAAACAGTAATCAAAAACCTCCCAAAAAATAAAAGCCCAGGACCAGATGGCTTCCCTGGAGAATTTTATCAAACGTTCAAAGAAGATTTAGCATCTATCCTTCTCAAACTATTCCAAAAAATAGAGGAAGATGGAATACTTCCCAACACATTCTATGAGGCCGACATCATGCTGATACCAAAGCCAGACAAGGACAATACAAAGAAGGAAAACTACAGGTCAATATCGCTGATGAACATAGACGCAAAAATCCTCAACAAAATACTGGCAAACCGAATACAGCAATACATCAAAAAGATCATACACCACGATCAAGTGGGATTTATACCAGGGACACAGGGATGGTTCAACATCCGCAAATCAATCAACGTGATACACCACATTAACAAAATGAAGACTAAAAACCACATGATCATCTCAATCGATGCAGAGAAGGCATTTGACAAGATCCAGCATCCATTTATGATAAAAACTCTCAACAAAATGGGTATAGAAGGAAAGTACCTCAACACAATAAGGGCCATATATGACAAACCTACAGCAAACATCCTACTCAATGGGGAAAAACTGAAAGCCATTCCTTTGAGGACAGGAACAAGACAAGGGTGCCCACTCTCACCACTCTGATTCAACATAGTACTGGAAGTTCTGGCCAGAGCAATTAGGCAAGAAAAAGGAATAAAAGGACACCAAATAGCCAATGAAGAAGTGAAACTCTCACTATTTGCAGACGACATGATCTTATACATAGAAAACCCAAAAAATTCCATTGGAAAACTACTAGAAATAATCAACAACTACAGTAAAGTGGCAGGGTATAAAATCAACTTACAAAAATCAATTGCATTTCTATACACTAACGATGAACCAACAGAAAGAGAACTCAAAAAGACAATCCCATTTACAATTGCAACAAAAAGAATAAAATATCTGGGAATAAATTTAACCAAGCAGGTAAAAGCCCTATACAATGAAAACTATAAGGCACTGTTGAAAGAAATCGAGGAAGACATAAAGAAATGGAAAAATATTCCATGCACATGGATTGCAAGAATAAATATAGTTAAAATGTCCATTCTACCTAAAGCAATCTACAGATTCAATGCAATCCCAATCAGAATCCCAATGTCATTCTTCATGGTAACAGAACAAAAACTACTGAAATTCGTATGGGGCAACAAAAGAGCCCGAATAGCTAAAGCAATTCTGAGAAAAAAGAACAAAGCTGGAGGCATCACAATCCTTGATTTCAAAATATACTATAAAGCTATAGTAATCAAAACAGCATGGTACTGGTACAAGAATAGACACACAGATCAATGGAACAGAATTGAAAGCCCAGAAATAAAACCACACACCTATGGACAGCTAATCTTTGACAAAGGAGCAAACAACATATAATGGAAAGAGGGAAGTCTCTTCAATAAATGGTGCTGGGAAAATTGGACAGCAACATGCAAAAGAATGAAAGTAGACCATCTCCTATCGCCATATACAAAAATCAATTCAAAATGGATCAAAGACCTGAAAGTGAGACCTGAAACTATAAAACTCCTGCAAGAAAATATAGGCAGTACACTAATTGAGATTGGACATAAAGGGATCCTTTCAGATTCCATGTCTACTCGGACAAGAGAAACAAAAGAAAAAATAAACAAGTGGGACCTCATCAGACTAAAGAGCTTCTACAAGGCAAATGAAACCAGGATCAAAATGAATAAACAACCCACCAGCTGGGAGAAAATATTTGCAAATCATTTGTCCGACAAGGGATTCATCTCAGTAATATATAAAGATCTCATACAACTGAGCAACAAAAAAACAAACAACCCAATCAAAAAATGGGCAGAGGAGATGAACAGACATTTTTCCAAGGAAGAGATACAGATGGTCAATAGACACATGAAAAGATGTTCAACATCACTAATCATCAGGGAAATGCAAATCAAAACTACACTAAGATATCACCTTACACCGGTTAGAATGGCTATAATCACAAAGACAAATAACAACAAATGCTGGAGAGGTTGTGGAGAAACGGGGACCCTCATTCACTGCTGGTGGGAATGCAAACTGGTGCAGCCTCTATGGAAAACAGTATGGAGAGTCCTCAAAAAATTAAAAATAGAAATACTGTATGATCCAGCAATCCCACTCTTGGGCATCTACCCAAGGGACATGAAATCAACCATCACAAGAGGCGTATGCACCCCTATGTTCATTGCAGCATTATTCACTATAGCCAAGAAGTGGAAGCAACCCAAGTGTCCCTCAACTGATGATTGGTTAAAGAAGATGTGGTATGTACATACAATGGAATACTACTCGGCCATAAGAAAAGACACAAATGTCCCATTTGCAACAACATGGATGGACCTAGAGGGTATTATGTTAAGTGAAATAAGCCAGAGAGAGAAGGACAGACACTGCATGAACACACTCATATATGGAATATAAGTGAACACACGGATAGAGAGAACTGATTGGTGGTTACCAAGGGGAAGGGGGGTGGGGGGTGGGCACAAGGGGTGAAGGGTTACATCCACAAGGTGACGGACAAACAAAAATGTACAACTAAAACCCCACAGTGTTATAAACTATTAAGACATCAATAAAAAAATGGTAAAAAAAAAAAAAGCCATATATGACAAACTCACAGCCAACATCATACTCAGTGGGGAAAAACTGAAAGCCATCCCTCTGAGAACAGGAACAAGACAAGGGTGCCCACTCTCACACTCTTATTCAACTTAGTACTGCAGGTTGTGGCCAGAGCAATTAGGCAAAAAAAATGAATAAAGGGAATCCAAATAGGCAACAAAGAAGTGAAACTCTCACTGTTTGCAGATGACAAGATTTTATATATAGAAAACCTAAAAGAATCTATCAAAAAACTATTAGATATAATCAACAACTACAGCAAAGATGCAGGGTACAAAATCAACTTACGAAAGTCAGTTGCTTTTCTACACCCTAATAACAAACTAACAGAAAGAGAACCCAAGAAGACAATCCCATTTACAATCAGACAAAAAGAATAAAACATCTAGGAATAAACTTAACCCAGGAGGTGAAAGACCTATACAATGAAAACTATAAGACATTGTTGAAAGAAATCGATGATGACATAAAGAAATGGAAAGACCTCCCATGCACATGGATTAGAAGAATAAACATAGTTACAATGTCCATACTACCTAAAGCAATCTACAGATTCAATGCAATCCCAATCAGAATCCCAATGACATTCTTCACGGAAATAGAACAAAGAATCCTAAAATTCATATGGGGCAACAAAAGACCCTGACTAGCTAAAGTAACCCTGAGAAAAAACAACAAAGCTGGAGGCATCACAATCCCTGACTTCAAAATGTACTACAAAGCTATAATAATGAAAACAGCATGGTACTGGTACAAAAACAGACACACAGATCAATGGAACAGATTTGAAAGCCCAGAAGTAAAGCCACACATCTATGGACAGCTAATCTTTGACAAAAGAGCTAAGAATATACAATGGAGAGAGGAAAGTCTCTTCAATAAATGGTGCTGGGAGGGGGCAGCCCAGTTGCATAGTGGTTAAGTTCGTGCACTCCGCTTCAGCGGCCCAGGGTTCACTGATTCGGATCCTGGGCACGGACCTACTCACCACTCATCAAACCATGCTGAGGCGGCATCCCACATAGAAGAACTAGAAGGAGATGTATATAACTAGGATATACAACTATGTGCTGAGGCGTTGGGGAGAAAAAAAAGAAAAAGAGGAAGATTGGCAACAGAGGTTAGCTCAGGGCCAATCTTCCTCAAAAAAAATGGTGCTGGGAAAACTGGACAGCTACATGCAAAAGAATGAAAGTAGACTATTTTCTTTCACCATACACAATAATCAACTCAAAATGGATCAAAGACTTGAAGGTAAGACCTGAAACTCCTGGAAGAAAACATAGGCAGTATACTCTTTGACACTGGTCATAGAGGGATCTTTTTGAATTCCATGTCTACTCAGACAAGGGAAACAAAAGAAAAACAAGTGGGACTTCATCAGACTAAAGAGCTCTTGCAAGACAAATTAAATGAGGATCAAAATGAAAAGACAACCCACCAGCTGGGAGAAAATATTTGCAAATCATATATCTGACAAGGGGTTAATCTCCATAATATATAAAGAACTCACACAACTGAACAACAACAAAACAAACAACCTGATGAAAAAATGGGCAGAGGATATGAACAGACATTTTTCCAAGGAAGATATGCAGATGGCCAATAGGCGCATGAAAAGATGTTCAACATGACTAATCATCAGGGAAATGCAAATCAAAACTACACTAAGATATCACCTCACACCAGTTAGAATGGCTATAATCACCAAGACAAAAAATAACAAATGTTCGAGAGGTTGTGGAGAAACAGGAACCCTCATTCACTGCTGGTGGGAATGCAAACTGGTGCAGCCTCTATGGAAAACAGTATGGAGAGTCCTCAAAAAATTAAAAATAGAAATACCTTATGACCCAGCTATCCCACTACTGGGTGTTTATCCAAGGATTCTGAAATCAACAATCCAAAGAGGCTTGTGCACCCCTATGTTCATTGCAGCATTATTCACTATAGCCAAGAAGTGGAAGAACCCAAGTGCTCCTCGATGGATCATTGGATAAAGATGTGGTATATATATATACAATGGAATACTACTCAGCCATAAGTAAAGACAAAATCGTCCCATTTGCAACAACATGTATGGACCTAGAGGGTATCATGTTAAGCAAAATACGCCAGACAGAGAAAGACAGACACAGCATGATTTCACTCATATGTGGGAGGTAGACTAACACACAGACAGAGAGAACTGTTTGGAGGTTACTAGCGGCAAGGGGGTTGGGAGGTGGGCATAAGGGGTGAAAGGACACATTTATATGGTGACTGACAAACAATAAAGTACAACTAAAATTTCACAATGTTATAAACTATTATGACATCAATTAAAAAAAGAGACATCAAACTACAGATCAAGATGATCTGTAGAGAACCCCAAGTGGGACAAACACTAAGAAAAAAAAAGCTTCTGGAAACCAAAGAGAAAAAGAAAATATTAAAGGCAACAAGAATAAAAAGACATATTCTATACAGAGGCACAAAGACAGGTATTACAGCATACTTCTAATGAGAAACTATGCAAGCCAGAAGGCAGCAGAAGGATATCTTTAAAGCACTGAAAGAAACTGTCAACTAGAATTCTACACTCAGCAAAAAGTATATTTTCAAAAATGAAGATGCAATAAAAACTTTTCAGTTAAACAAAAGCAGTCTAAATTCATGACTGAAATATTAAGAAACCTGTACCATAGAAATGCTAAAGGAAGTTTCTCAGGTAGAAAGAACATAATGTCAAGGATTGGAATCTACACAAAGAAATGAAGAGTCCAGAAATAGTTAGGATGAAGATAACTCTAAAAGTTTCTGTATTGTTTTTATTTATTTATTTATTTAATTGATTTTTGTGAGGAAGACCAGCCCTGAGCTAACATCCGCTGCCAATCCTCCTCTTTTTGCTGAGGAAGACTGGCCCTGGGCTAACATCTGTGCCTGTCTTCCTCTACTTTATATGGGACGCCGCCACAGCATAGCTTGATAAGCAGCACATATGTCT
The DNA here is from genome assembly GCA_031878705.1 of Tapirus indicus. Taxonomy (NCBI): domain Eukaryota; kingdom Metazoa; phylum Chordata; class Mammalia; order Perissodactyla; family Tapiridae; genus Tapirus; species Tapirus indicus. Next base: position 136,364,147 of record CM062923.1, read on the forward strand.
GCACCTGGGACCAAAACCTGCAAACCCCGTGCCACTGACGCAGAGCACATGAACTTAATTACTATGCTGCTAGGCTGGCCCCTGTGTATTATTTTTAATCATCTAAAAGATAACTACCTGTCTAAAGCAAAAATACAAATGTAATGTGATTTATAACGCAAGTATGGCGATAGCACGAAAGATTGGAAAAGGAAATTCTCTCATGCATTAGACCTGCCAAGGATATAAGGCAAAATCTGAATGCCACAGGAAAGAAAGACAGGATCACTGAGAAAGGCTTGCCTCTGAGACTAGTCAGTGGAGAAAAGGAAAAAACAGTATTTTCAACAAATGATTCTGGAACAAGTGTATATTCATGTGAGAAAAAGGAGCTCAATCCATACTTCATACCATTCACAGAAATTAACTCCAAGTGGATCATAAACCTAAATGCAAAACCTGAAACAGCAAAATGTCTAATGGAAAAAAGTACAAGAGAATCTTTGTGACCTTAGATCTTTAAATATGACACAAGCCACAGACTGAGAGAAAGTATTTGTAAAACACATATCTGATAAAAGACATATCTAGAAAATATAAACAACTCTTAATGTTCAACAAAAAGAAAACAAACACAATTTTTTAAATGAGCAAAAGATTTGTATAGACACTTCATCAAATAAGATATATAAATGTCAAATAAGCACATTAAAAAATGCTCAACATCATTTGTCATTGGGGAAATGCAAATTAACACACAATGAGATACCACTACAAACCTATTACAATGGCTAGAATTTTTTTTAACTGACAATACCAAGTGTTGATCAGGATGTAGAGCAACTGGAACTCTCATATATTGCTGACAGCAATGTAAAATGGTAAAACCACTTTAGGAAAAAGTTTTAAAGTTTCTTATAAAGTTAAATATACACCTACGATATGACCCAGAAGTGCCACACCTAGGTATTTACCCAAGAGAAATAAAAACACAGGTTCACATAAAAGCATGTATGTAAATGTTTATAGCAGTATTATTTACAACCACCAAAAACTGTAAATAACTCTCCTTCAATTCATGAATGGATAAGCAAATTGTGGTATAAGCACACAATGAAAAGGAACTAATTACTCATACACACAATGACATGAATGAATTTCAAAATAATTATGCTGAGTGTAAGAGGCAGCCTTGAAAGGCTACATACTGTATGATTCTGTTCATAAGAATATTCTGGAAAATACAAAATTATAAGGATAGAAAACAGATCAGTGGTTTCTAGGTGCAGAGGGTAGAAGGAGGGTTGATGACAAAGGCTAATGAAGGAACCATTTCAGGTGATGTAAATGTTCTGTATCTTGATTGTGGTGATGATTACATGACTGTCTATGTTTCAAAACTCGTAGAACTACACATTAAAATGGGCAAATTTTTCTGAATGCAAATTATAGCTCAATAAGTCTGACTTTTAAAAATACCTTTTCAGGGAGTAGTTACAAGAAATCTGTTTGGAGGTGCTCAAAGGGGTCTGAGGTTTGGGCTCTTGTTCATATCCTACCTTCGCACTTTTACCAGGATTATGCTGGTGACAAATAAGACATGAACCAGAAACACCTTCAGCAGTTTCCACACCCACATTAAGTACAGCACCCAATTGATCCTTACTCTGGTGGGTAATTTCATGCACATTTTTGGAGGTTCCATTTGAGAACCTCTGGAGCTATCAAGAACCCAGAGTGCCAGAGACTATTCTCATGGGATTTGCATCAGATTTCTCCCAGTTTCTTTTTCTGACTCTGAAGCCGATCACTTCCATTCTATAATTGCCTTTTTGAACCTCTGCAAAGATTTGGTCTCAGGGTTGTGTGGGTGCTAGGATCTTAGCAAGGACTGCCTGTCAGGTATAGGGATCACTTATTTTATCTTCCATGTCATCACCCTTTGCATGAGCCCCTACCTTTATGGTAGCTACCTCCTTAGGAAGCATCAGAGCCCTTAAAAGTTCTTTAAGCTGCTGACCATTTTTAACAGGGTTTCCTACAAAGGTTAGAAACCTTCGTTGTATCCAAAGCATTCCAAAACCATAGACTTATCCAAAATCATATCTGCTATCAGTGTATATGTTAACTCTGTTATCCCTAGCTAATTGACAAGCTCTATGAGTACAACAGGTTATGCCCCTGGCACAGACTTGCCTCTGACAAGGGGTCATATTTTGGAAGTGAAGTGAGATGTGTTATAGCACATCCCACCTGATATTTTCCTGTTTTGGTTTTAAGATGTGACTTGTCAACAAACAAGATTAAGTCTTAACTTTCTAAAGGGATTTTAGTAAATCAGTTTGGGGCACAGATAGCTCACAAACAGAGGTTAAACAGTCATGGATTTCTCCTTCTTCAGATAGTGGAAGAATAGCACAATTTAAAGGACCATATGTTGAATAGAAGAATACAATAGAATTTCATAACCCTACTTGCCCAGAATGTTGCATGTTTTCAGTGTGCAACAAAGATTATACAGTGTGAGGGACTATTAGGTTTAAAGGAGACCCTGAAACCAAGTCAGCAGAAACCTCCACAGCTTAGCTGCTGCAGCTGCTGCCCTTAGACAAGGCCAGTAGGTTTTGCACTGAGTCAAGAGAATGCAGTAAGCTATCTGTGTCTGGTGAATTCCAAGAAGGTGAATCAGAACACCTCTCAAGTAAAAAAAGGTAGAAAGATTTATGATAATTAGGAAAGCTGGGCCTGTTAATGTTTAGATTCAAGGAACTGGTTTTGTCACCAACTAATTGCCCTGAGGAACTCAAGGGGTTTCGGAAGCATTTAACAGTTTCTCCAAATTGTTTTTTTTTTCTTTTTTGTTATGTTGAGAGATGCAATCACCAACCACCCTGAACCAGACCTAGCCTCACTGCAAGAGCAGCACCTGCATAGATGAGCCAAGAGGTGACCTAAAGTTGCCCTCTACTTAACCTGCAGTGTCTGTGGGAGCATGTTCTCCAACTGAGCCTGTGCAAGGAATGCCCGCCTCTCCCTCCTGAATAGTCATTCCCTTCCAAAATAAAAGGCTCTTACTGGTGCTCAGGGAGAGCCACAACTTTGGAAATGATTCCACAAGGTCTCCTATTTGCTGCAAATACTCTTACTTTGTGTGACAACTACTTCTGGTGAAGAGTCTGATTTTAAATCACCAGGAAGCAAACCCGCTTTTGTTTGGTAACCAAACTGGTTACCTATGACTTAGTTAAGTCATATGATGGCATGACAATTTCAGTAGCCAGTGACATCCAGGAATCTTCTTAATTGTCTCCTCTTACTACTCTGTGGAATTTTTTAACAGTTTATAGTGTGTCAAGAGTAAGGGATTTACCTCCGGATAAACCCTGTCCTTGCTAATAACAAAACTGTAACTTCTCACATCTCTCTGAGGTAAAACAGTAAATTGATGGAAGGATTAGTCTTAGAACTTAGCTTACCTCTGGAACACAACAAAAAGGTCACCCACATATTGCATGAGAATAGAATCACAAATCCTCATTGAGGACTTGTGAGATGTAGGAGGATACCACAATAAACCCCTGAGGCCTAACCATCAGGTGCATTATTGATGTTCCCCAGAGAAGGTAAACAAGTTCTGACTATTTTGATCTAAAGGGACACTAAAGAAAACAGAAAACAGATCTACAACTATAAAATATTCAGCCTCAGAGGCATGAAAGATGAACCAGTATTTAGGTTTGCTACTATAGGTGTTGTATAACACAAAATTCAGCCTTTGTATGAGGCTACATTGCCTAGTGGTAGCAATAGCCCACTAGTTCTGTCCCTATGTAACCATGCCCTATATGAGTGGGAATGGACTGAAGGGGAGGCGCTAGCTAGATTAATATTGCTGCTGGTAATCTAAACCAGTATAGTGGCCTAACCTAACACCCCTTCCAAAGGTGGAAAAGTTCAGGTATAGAGAGAAGGAGGATTCATAGCTGAGGGTAGAGGAATGAACAAATGGGTTATGCAATGAGGGAAAGACGATACTACATTAGTATTAGTATTAGCATTAGTATTCTATTAGTATTAATATTAGTATTACTAATGAGTGTAAATACTATGTTAACACTTTGAAGGAGGCTCAGGGCAAGAGATGATACTGTCTCTTAGCTCAATCATACCAGATGCCCAAAAAGGTGAAGCCATATACTGTTAAGACCACTCCAGCATTTGGAACCTCACAAGATCAAATGGAAGCCTGCAAACCTGAGTGACCTCACCTTGAGAAACATTTTGGTCATATGATATGATGATGTACTGGACTAATTATTAATGACTAAATGGGACTCTAGTCATGTGTCAGTATTTTTTGACTTGTTTTTCAGGTTACATCTGCTATACTCTACACTGACATTGCTGGTAAGATTATAATACTAACTATAATACCGATATTGATATTGAAATGTATTAGGAGATTGAGTTAAAATCATCCTATCCCTACCTACCCCACACTGACTACTCCAAATGTTAGGCATATAAAAAGAATGATGGCCAAAGGCCTCAAGGAGGCCTGTTGTAAGTATCATAAAGAATTTCACTGGCTTTTATCCCTGGTTCCTGTGAGGGAGACTAAATCCATGGAAGTTCCTGAGTGATAGGAGTTTCTCTGTTATTTATGAGCCCCTTGGATCACACCTGAGTTTATGCTAAGAGGTAAGATGACTCAGGGTGGGGGCCGCTCACCAGCAAGACCAGCCATGTGACTAGACAGTTGGGGATTTGAGCTAGCTGACCACTGGGGAGGGGAGGAGGACTGGAGATTGAGTTCAATCACATGGCCAATGACTCAATCAATCATGCATCTGTAATGAAACCCAAATAAAAACTCTAGCTTCTTGGTTGGTGAACACATCACTGTGCCAGGAGGGTAAGGTACCCAAAATCCATAGGGAGAGGGCTTGGAAACTCTGCATTTGCAACCCTCCCAGACCTCACCCTATGTGTCTCTTCATTTGGCTGGTCCTGAAGTGTATATTTTATAATTGTCAACCAAGGAAAAATCACTACAATTTAAACAGCAGATTTTTATTTGGACAATTAGAATTGCAATTCAGGAGACACAGATTCAGCGAGAAACTTGTTTTAAGTTGTAAAATGTTTTATTTTACAGGAGAGGGGCTCAGGGTTTTTGTGGGGAAAAGGGAGAATGAGGTAATTTGTATTAAAGAAGAGTTCATTGATGCTAGATGAGGTAAAGCTAGGTTTGTACTTTAGAGATTGGCTTGAGATTCGGTAATCAGGCAAAAGGCTAGATTTGTACTTCATTGATTTGTTAGTGATTCAGTCATCAGCAAAGTCCAGTTTCATCAGTTCTACAAATAGGATATTCTTGCCCTTACTAACTTCTTGGAATTGATACCAAACCTCTTAATCTCAAGTTCATGTGCCTGATGTGCGATAAGCCAATCACTGAGACATTGGTGCTTGGAGATGGAGAAAGGTTTATTCAGGTTGGCCAAAACAAGAAGGCTTGAGAACAGGTTCTCTCAAATACACTTTAGCTAGAGAAGAAAGCAGGGGATTTTATAGAGCTAAGGGGATTGGGAGCAGGAGCTTCAGAGAAACAAAGGGGAAATCTGTGTTTCTTTCACTCCAAATAAGCCCTTGGGCAATCAGACTTCTGGGTGTCAAGTGCAGCTGGGGGCTGGTTATCTGGTGATTGAAACTTCCTTAAAGGCATTCTTTTACTTTTGCCAGACAAGCTCATAAATCCTTGTGACACTTAAGTCACCCCTCAGGTTAAACAAGAAAACAGCAAATTAACAAGATTAACTTCTTTTCATCTGTGTCTGTTTGGGGAACAAGCTTGAAGTAACCATGTTGTCACTGAATATTTACAGTAACCCTCAGGTACTGGGCTTCAGAATGCTGCTGGTTTGGTCCAGATTGGAAGATAAAGAAAACAAGATGTGCAAGGCAATTCCTCTGAAATGGTTGCTCTGGCTCTATTTTAATATGGCTCCACTCATTATCTTTCACATAATAAAACTGTAATTGTAAGTGTAACACTTTCCTGAGTTCTGTGAATCATCTTAGTGAATTATCAAACCTGAGGGGGGTTGTGAGAACCCCCTGGATTTGTAGCTAGTTGGTCAGAAGTGCAAATGGCCTGAGGACCTCACTTGCAGCTGGTGTCTGAAGTGGGGCAGTTGTTGCAGACTGTGCCCTTAAACCTGGGGAGTTTGATGCAAATTCTGAGTGGTTAGTGTCAGAATTCAACTGTATTACACTGTAGGGGAGCAGAATTTGCCACCTCATAATGTGTCTCTTTGGCTTGATTATTTTTAAGAAAAAAAGACTCAGGAAGAAACTTTGACCTCCCCCCAACTGCCTAAAAGAATTTAAGATAGAAGACCTGTTCCAGGAAGGAGCTCTCATCACAGATAAATATAGTGTAATATGAACTAGATGTGATAGACAGGGAGGAACCTAGCAAGGCCCATTTGATCAAAGTCCTCTCCATGTCCCGTTGTCTTTGCAAAGCATGGCAAACATTTGTTTACCAAACATTTGCTTTTCTCTCTCTGTGAGAATTGCCTTTCTCCCCTTTGAAGTCCCAAACCACTGAACCCAACATCTTTTGTCTTTAGCTGGAGATGGTACTTAAGGTGTTGGCTTTGGCCATTTTGGTGAGTTACTCAGTTTTCCTGGATTTCTCCTGTGTATACATGTTACTAAACTTTGATTTTTCTCCTGTTAATCTGTCTCATTTTGATTTACTTCTTAGAGCAGCCAGAAGAACCTAGAGGGTAGAGGAAATTTTCTTCCTCCCCTACAACTGCACAACCATTGGTATCAAAATAACAGGATAGTGGGAAATGACTATCTTATTTATGGCCCTGAGGTCCTGAATGAATTTATACCCCTGCCCATTGGGTTTTTGGACTGAAAACATAAGAGTATTACAAGGACAGGAACAAAGTATAATAACTCCTTTCTCTATTAGGCTCTTAGCTTTTGGTATTAATCTTTATTTAGCTTCTCATTTTAGAGGGTATTGGACAAGTTTGGGTAGAGGTTTAGACGAGTTAATCTGAACTTTGATGGGTTCAAACCCAACAATCCTGCCTATATTGTATAATTTTTTTGCTGGCACTCTTATCTTCAATTTTGGCTTGATTTAGACTCAGGGAAACCTATAAGTCAATGTCCAAATTAGTTATGACTTCATCACAAATAGGGGAGTCTCTAGAGATTTCAAGGAAGAGACCACTGGGAGAGCACATAAGCTGGCAATTTCATTTGTGTAGTAAATCTCCCTCTATTAAGTTAGTGGTTATAGTGTCACAAAGAAGGAAAGAATGTTCCTCAGTTAGAGGTCCCAGGGTCAGAGTTAAGGTCTGGGCCATGGAGAATACCTGAAAATTATTAGAGATACCCCAAACTGAGTAGTGTGCTGACCCCAGGGAAGTGGTAGTATAATGATGTACAGTTTATGGTTGATATTGTAGGGCCTGTATTTAGAGAAATTTCTCCTTATGAGCTTAAGGGTAAAACGAAAACTTGGGCCTTTGATTCTCAGTTAGAACACCTTCAGTGGCCACTCACTTTATTGTTTTCTGCTTTAGTTTCTTAGTTAACACAGACAACTGTTTTTCCAATGTCTTTTCTGTTTACAGAAACCACATGTGTCTTTATAAAGAGACTCCTTCTTCCTGTGGTTAATAACTGGGGTGAGTGCACCTAGTTGTTTTATCTGTAAGGATATCAATTTATTCTGAGTCTTATTCAGTTTTTATTTTAAGACTCTTTTCAGTATGTTCAGCAAGGTGTTAGAGATCTGGCAATGGAGCTATTTCCCATGCTTGTTCTTGTTGCATATTAAATCCCCTGTTTCTGGCTGAAGGTCACTCACAAAAAGTTAGGAGAGAATTGGGATCACAACTGCTTTAAGATTTACTTCTGAATCTGTCTAAAGATGTTAAAGAACTGATCCTAATGTCTCCAATTGAACTCATCCTTGCTTTGCTTATAGGACTGAAACAGAACCCAATCTATTTTCAAAGTGAAAGATTTTAGGATAGTCTCCAAAATAACAGGTATAATGTCTACAGCTTTTATAAATTCCTCTCATTTCCTGTGCAATCAATCTTTTGTCACCCCAGTGTCTTCCCCTTCTACCTTTTTCATCCAATTATTTTGCATCTGAGGTTTCCTCTAACACATGACCTATTGTACATTCTAACAATAATCTAAATTTCTTTGCAAATTTCTCTTTATCTTACCTAGGCTTTCAAAAGTCTTTAAAAATGGCTCTCAGCTCAGAAAAAGACCAGGGAATAAAATCAACCACAAGTGATTTTTCCTGCTTTAAGTTAAGAGGTAAATAATGTTTAGGGGGTTCCTGCTGGCCAAGAGGGAAGGGGAGCCTCTCAGGAGATATGGAGGCAGAGGGAAATGGAGGAGCAGAAACTGCAAGATAAAAGCATTAGGTTATGTTGTGATTTGGGGGCATTACTTTATGCTTTTCACAATTTTGTTTTATGACTTGGCTGAGCAATCCTTTCAGGAAGCAATTTTAGAATCTGAATTTCTTTTGCTGCTTTTTCATACTAACCAAAAAATATAGATCATTGGATGTTTTAGATTGTGTCCTCTTTTTATTCTAAGGCACCTCTCAAATGAACAGTTTTGTTCATATCTAAAGGTTCCCAAAGTAGCCACTGTAATTCTCAAGTTATCATTGGTGAAATTATGCATTTAGAAAGATAAGTACACAAGGCTGTGTTATGGCATAAACATATGTAAGAAGTAGGAACCTGGCTCTAAGTTACTTAAGTTTAGACCAGGATGGGCAAAACATGGCCCTTGGGCCATATCCAACTCACTAACTGTTTGTGTAAATAAATTTTTCTTGGAACACAGCCTTGTCTACTTATTTACATATTTCTATGGCGGTTTTAGCAAGACAGGGGCAGAGTTGAGAAGTTACAACAGAGATTGTATGGCCCACAAGTCTGTAATATTTACTACCTGACCTTTTACAGAAAAAGTTAGCAGGTCTTCTTGGCTTAGACTGAGACAAACCCATGAGATTCTGGAAACGGTCAGCTGTTGTTTCAGTTAGATCAGCTGATTTCGCCACACCATTGTGACCCTTGGAACGAACATGTGTAACGTTTTCAGCGTTTTGGACCATGATGTACCTTTTATCAACAAAGCCACTCAGCAGAGGTGCTCGATGGACCTTCCACACTTCCTACTGTGCACAGGAACCTGGTTTTGTTGAGCCTGGAACAACCTCCATAAAAATCAGCTCACACAGACTCTGACTACCTTCCTTGCCTCCTCCTGGTCACTGAATTCAGCTGTCTCCAGAAAGAGATCATTATCTCTCAGCTGCTTCCTTGGTAATGACCAGGATGAAAGGGGTATGGGTGCATATAAATCTATTCTGAAAATCTAGGATTCAACCCTGACCTCTGGGCATACTTCTTTCTTTTCCTAACAGCAACCCCAGCCTGGCCTGATTTGCACATCTTCCAGGTGGCAGCCTAGCCAAAAGGGAGCCCAAGGGCACTCAAACTTATTCTAGTTCAGTCTCCTGGATTATCTTGTTGGATCAACATTTTCCTATATCATAAGGATAATAACCACTTTGTTGAATGCCCTGCTCACCAAGTCCTCCTACAGTGGCGCATGTGGGCCAAAGTAGGGGATATAACGGGTATCTATGATTTTTATAAAAATCCTTTGTCTCTCTTGTAACTAACAAGACAAAATCCCTCCAGACAAAATGTCTGGGTGCAGTATGGGATGATTGGGGGGTGGGGGTGAAATCATAGCTACTGGAATGGATCACACTGATTTTGTGGTGGTGAAGGACAGCAACACCTTGGCCCTTAGGAGGAACCACCTCAGATTCCAAAGATATGGAGGAGGAGGGACATTAATGATCTTTGTCTTTTGGAATCAGCCTAGGGCCTTCCTCACAAAGAAAAATGCCCTAATTATAAGAAGGAAAAAAATACATGTTTAGAAATAATTACAAGCATCTTAAATTTAACTTACTGCTGGCTTTGTCTTCCCCCATTAGAAGGCTCTGACCATGATTTGATTGCCATTTCCCTTAAGCTTATCCAGAATCTATCAGAAAAAACAGAGGATGACCCCAGATTCTGCACCTCCCATGCAAAACCCCGGTCGTTATCTCTGACATCTTCCCCACTTACGTTCTCCATCATTTTGTGGGGCAGACAAGTGTCACCTGGCTGATGGCACAAACAGGACAGGTTGGACTGGCTATCTTCAGACAGTTCCTCCAAAAACAAGGATTAGACTCAATTCTTGGAACTAAACTGGGAAGCCTAAGGCTGGCCAGCCAACAGGGACTGTACATGGAGCCATTGCCAACCTGTGCCCTCAGAATCATGTAAGTCCCACTTGGAGGAACCTAATAATCACAAACAACATTTTCCTTCCAGGGGCACCATGTGAGCCTTCAGGACAATACTTGTATGGAAGCCAGGCATTAACTTCTCTCCCTCTCAAATCAGGGTGACTTACACCTGAGGGGTGGGCATAAGAGACCTTCAAGTTTTTGAGGAAACACCGCCAAGAGATCATGTAGCCTTCAGATGACTGTGAAGATCTGTCCAAAATGAGGCTGCCCTTGCTTATTGGGAGGAGTTCCCAGAGGGATAACTGACTCATTATTTATATGCATCCTTGCAGGCATTATCCCTATGATGAGAGTCATCAAATTAGAAAAGGGGGTGTAAACTTTGTCCCTGACTTTAGCTGACATGATCAATGACAGGTTGGGGTTGAGGCTGAGCTACGGGTGGCAGGTGGAATCCTCTGGCCTGTGCTCTTTCCATGCAGGCTGGTGCTGCTGACTTTACTGGCATGAGTAGTCCAGAGGGTATGCGCTAGGAGGTCTGACCTCCTCATGGCAGGTTCAGGATAAAATCACAATGGGTAATATTTAGGAAGCAAGGTGCACATGGAAGGAGGGAGTTGGAAGTACCAGTCCATGAAGTCAGCCGACTAGTAATGGGTCCAGAAATCTTTCCTCCAGCTTGTAGCAAGACCAAGCACAATGAATGTATTGAAACCTTGCCCTCCACCTGGCTGTCCTTCTACAGAGTGTGTTTATATGCTAAGGCTGAACAGCTCTCCCAAGCATGCCTATAGATATTTACAGGCATGTAGCTCATCAAGGTACTGGCCAGTGGCTGGATACTTGAGAGAAGAGACTAGAAGAAAAGAATGCAATCCATAGTTTTAGTAAAAGGATTTGTTTTAGGTACAAGTGTAGAGAGAATCACAGATGGGTACTGGGTGATTCCATTGGCCAGAAAGTAAGGTCTAGTACAGAGGCACTCCTCTAGTGTATGGTTAAATCCATTTTCTCTGGTGACTGGATTGGGGGGAATTGTGGTAGAGGTGTGGATGTGTACTTGGAAAGCCTTGAAAGTGCTCCCCAAAACACACCTACAAATTAGAGATCCTGGTCTTAGATGATGGAGTTGGAGAAACCACTGAGTTGAAAGACCTTTGATAGGATCTAGCTGAGATGTCCAGGAGCCATAGGGATATCAAGCAACAAATGTGGCCATTATGACTGAGTAGTCAACAAAGACCAGGTTGGCATGGTGGCCCCGGCCTGTGTGAAGTGAACGGAGAATATTTGTTCTCCTCTTCTCCTCTGGAAGTCTGTTGGAAGTTCACCTCAGAGAACTCTTCCCAGCAAGGGAATCATCACAGTAGAAATTGGTAGTGGAAGAGAAGATCCAGGCAGAAAGCAGGACCTAAGATAATACTCCCTGACAATCCCATCCTACTCCCAGGAGGGGAGGGAAAGAAATCTTAAAGGTTATTATTTCCAAGTAGGAAGCTGAAAGTGAGAGCTGGTAGGCCTGCCAAGGGCTATGTGATGCATGGTGAGGAGGCCCTATAACCAAGGCTGCGAGAGGGTGGACAAAACCCAGGACCAGGCTGGAGTACGAGCAGGGCCGGGACTGCCGAGTCAGCAGGGGAAGGCTGCCAGGCTCGCCTCAAACAGTCTTGATGCATTGTCAAGGCTGAAGACACAGAACAGAACATCAGCAGTGGATATCAGCAAAAGGAGCCACAACAAACCAGACACACACGCACACAGACACACACGTGCACACACACACACATGCACACAGACACCCAGCCAGGATAAGCACATGGAGCTTAAAGTAACCCCTGAAGAGACAGGAAGAAGGGAGAGTGAGGGGGACCTGTACATGCTTCTCCCTGAAGACGAGGGGGACCTGCACACGCCGGGGTCCTGGGGCCAAGTTTTAAACCAGAAATGACTGAGCAAATTTAAGTGACACAGTCAGGTTTTAAGTGTCAGTGGAAGCAGGGACAAGAGAGTAAAAGCCAAAGTCTTGGTTGTTTCTTGAACACACCAGGCCCTCTCCGGCCCGGAGCTTTGCCCAGGCTGTTATCTCTGCTCTTTCCCCAGATATATGTGCAAGACTAACTGGCTGACCTCCCTCAGTCTTTGCTCAGTGAGGCCTACTGTGCCCACCCTGGCTACAACCTGAGTTCTCCTGCTGCCTGAGCTCCTGATGCCCATCACCCTGCTCTAGTTTCCCCACAGCACTTCCCACCTGCCGACATACCGTGGCATCTACTTCTGTATTGTGATGACTATTCATTGTCAATCTGCCCATCCCCAAGACCAGTAAACTTTTCTATTTTTTTCACTACTCTGTCCAAAACACCTAGAAGAGGACCTGGCACATCACAGGTGCTTAAAAAATACCTGTTGAACAAATAAAGCACTTTAAAAATTAAAGTGACCTGTCTTAGTCCATTCAGGCTGCTGTAACAAAATACCACAAGACTGAATAGATTATACACAACACAGATTTCTCTCTCACAGTCTGGAAGCTGAAAGTCAAAGAGCAGGGTGCCAGCGTGGTCAGGTGAAGGGCCTCTTCTGTGGACAGACTTCTTGTTGTACCCTCACATGGCAGAAGGAGCAAGGGAGCTCTCTCAGGCCTTTTTTATAAGGGCACTAATCTCATTTGTGAGGGCTCTGCCCTCAGGACCTAATCACCTCCCATAGGCCCCACCACTTTCGGGGTTAGCATTTCAACATATGAATTTTGGAGGGACACAAACATTCAGACTATAGTGTGGCCCACAGTCAGTGTTATATAAGTGTTAATTCTTAAGGGAGAATATCTAGAGCAAAAGGAAGAAGAAAGAATTTTTGGGTATAAAAATAAAATTCTCAGAGTTGTTAAATTAGCAAACCTAAACCTTCCTTAACTCACTTTAATTTCAAAAAAGCCAGTTGGTAAAGTTACATTTGCATGATAATTTTAAAGAGTTTTATTACTTATAATCATGAATAGCAATTCTTCTAACAGAATGTCCAGGCAGCAGTTCCTCTGGGTCTACCTTCATGACATATTTTGATTAGTAGATATTGGCATATAAACAAGAACAGAGTCAAAGCTCTTAATAACACTGCTTTTCAGATATAGAGGAAAAGTTGGTACCTAAAAACATCCTCTCTGTAGCAACACTAATTGTATTAGTCTGCTAGGGCTGCTGTAACAGAGCACCACAGGCTGGGTGACCTAAACAACACTTAACTCCCTCAGTTCTGGAGGCTGGAAGTCTGCGATCTAAGTGTCGGCAGGGTTGGCTTCTTCTCAGGCCTTTCTCCTTGGCTTGCAGATGGCTGTCTTCTCCCTGTGTCCTCACGTGGTCTCTCCTCTGTACGTCTTTGTCCAAATCTCCTTTCCTTGTAAAGGATACCAGGCATATTGGATCAGGGCCTACCGTAATTTTAACTTAACCACCTCTTTAAAGACATGTGGCCTCTAAGTCACATTCTGAGGTACTGAGGGTTTGGATTTCAACATATGAATTCTGGGAGTACACAATTCAGCCCATAACATCAATAAAATCAAAATAGAAAGATATTTGCTTTGACAAGGGATAAAATTAATTAAGCTAGATCTTTCCTTAGCTAAGCCTAATAGGACAAGGAATATAAGGTACAACACAGGTCTCTTTTGAAATCCTTTCAAAGTGGTTAACTTTAAAATACATACTCAGAACAAATTTGAAATTTTTTCAATATTTTTTGCCTATAATCGTACATTGTACCTAGACAATGGTACTTTTTAGGAGTATCACTCTAGCAGTTTCTGAAGCTTTGAAGAAAGAACTGTTATTTGAGGAAAAGAATGTTTTTTGTAAATGCCATCCATTTTTTTCTCTATTAGAAATAAAGAAAATGATGGTTTTTAAATATCAATATCTTTCCTGACTTTACACACTTTCATAAGAAATCAGGCGTTTTTAAATCATTTTTTTTGATCCAAGAAGTGTGTTGTCTTTTAAAAAGTCACTGTTAGTGAGTAACATATCTTTGGCCCTCTAAGTGTTAGTGAGCTGTAATCTCTAGAGTGGTTATGCATCCCTCCCTATAATGAAAGGAAATGACATCATAACTATGTAATTGTAGGGAATCCCTATTTGACTTTCTGCTCTGGCCACCTCCCTTTCTGGGAATCATCCTTTTCCTCACTTCACATGGCTACACAGGGAGCAATTGCCAGTGTTGCCCCATCATCTGAAAAGAGGACACCTGTGCAAATGAGTCAGTGAGAATCTGGCATCAGGATCAAAAGTCTATTCAGCCATCAAGAAATAAAAAGACAATCCCAAAATGGGAGAAAATATTTTCAAATCATATATCTGATGAGGGACTTGTCTCCAAAATATATAAGGAACTCTTATACTCAACAAATATCCCAATTTTTAAAATGAGAAAAGAATTTGAATAGATATTTCTCCAAAGAAGATATACAAATGGCCAATAAGCACATGACAAGATATGAAACATCATTTGTCATCAAGGAAATGCAAGTCAATACCACAAAGAAATACCATTTCACACTACTAGGGTGGAGATAATCAAAAAGACAGCAAGTGTTGGCAAAGATGTGGAGAAAGTGGAACCCTTATACATTGCTGGTAGGATTGAAAAATGGTGCAGCCACTTTGGAAAATATGGATGAACATTGAAAACATTTTGTTGAGGGAAAGAACCGAGACACAAAGGGCACATATTGCATGATTCTGTTTCCATCAAATGTCCAGAATAGGCAAATCTATAGAGACAGAAAATAGATTAGTGGCTGCAAGTAGCTGGGAGTAGAGGGTAAATAGGGAATGACTGCTGATGGGTATGGGGTTTCTTTGGGGGATGATGAAAATGTTCTGGAATTAGATTGTAGTGATGATTGAGGCATAATTTTGTGAACATACAATCAATTCTCATTTTTCATGATAATTGTGTTCTATAAAGTTGCCACAACATTGATTTAATAGATACTGAGTCATTGCTTCTAAGGGAAATATAGGATTAGGTTCCCACAAGCTTTTGGTCATAACATTTTCATCCACAAATCAGTACATAACCTTGTTTTATGTGTGTTTAAAGACCTTATTTAATATATATTCCTTATAATTAATTATATGCAGTATTTATTTATACTAAAATACTGGACAAGAAGAGTTTAACATTTTCTTCACCCTGGGTAATATGACAGTAAATTTCTTTGGCTTTCAGCCTCACAGCAATGCTATCCACTATACCTTATGCTTTTTTAAAGTTGGTTATCATCTCATGAATCCACAAATTTAACTGCTTTTCCATCTTCTGCATAGCTTCATCACATGCTATAGATGTTATTTTAGCACTTTCCAGAGCAGCCTAACGGACAGATTGGCAAATTTCCTCTTCCTTTTTCTGGATGTACTGCATTGTTGGTTCATTAACATTGAACTCACAGCCAACAGCACTGTACTCATGCCTGAATGAAGCTTTTCTAACACGTCTATTTTCTCTGTAAGGCACATCACAGCGTCTAGTGCTTAGGAACACTAACCAGCACTTCAGCCCTACACTTGGGGGCCACTTTAAACAGCAACATCACCAACAAAAATGCAAAAAACATGGCACTAAATAGACCACAAAAAGGGCACTTGTCTTTAGTATGAGATTTGTTCAACCTCAGCTGGAAACATGTGCATCCAGCAATTGAAATTTTTCACCACTTTCTGCACATGTCTGTGAATGATTGACTACATGAAAAACTACTGAGCTGTACACTTTAAAAGTGAACTTTATAGGGGCCACCCGGTGGCGCAGCAGTTTCGTCTGCGCTTGGCAGCCCGGGGTTCGCCGGTTCGGATCCCGGGCCCCCGCCGACGCACTGCTTGTCAGCCATGCCGTGGTGGGGTCCCATATAAAGTGGAGGAAGATGGGCACGGATGTTAGCCCAGGGCCAGTCTTCCTCAGCAAAAAAAGACGAGGATTAGCAACGGATGTTAGCTCAGGGCTGGTCTTCCTCACAAAAAAAATAAAATAAAAGTGAACTTTATAGATGTGAATTTTTAAATTTTATCTAAATAAAGCTGTTAGTTTTTAAAAACTTAAAAAAAGAAAAATATTGAGTATTTCAGTGGGCATTTCTGCATGCAACATGTAATGTACCATGAAAAATACCATTCTGTTCCATGAGAGAAAAATGAGACTGACTAGCACAGAAAAACAGATGAAGAAGAAACCCAGAAAGAGGACTCTCTGTGCTCTTTCCAGTGCTCCCGACCCCAGTTCCTACCTTCTGGAGCCTGCTTATCCAACTCTTTCTTCGACTCTACTGTGCTCA
The DNA here is from genome assembly GCA_031878705.1 of Tapirus indicus. NCBI lineage: Eukaryota > Metazoa > Chordata > Mammalia > Perissodactyla > Tapiridae > Tapirus > Tapirus indicus. The sequence continues at coordinate 136,380,853 of CM062923.1, forward strand.
ATGCCCCCTTTTGGCTTAGCTGGCTCAAGTAGGTTTCTAATTCTTGCAACCAAAATAATTCTAATTACCACAATAGAGTTTTAGGGAATCTTTTGATGAAACAATGAATGAGTATAATTAGATCAACTAGAACTTGAATCGATATTAAGATGGCTGCGAACCATCAGACTGAATTCCTTGAGGGCAGGATATCGTCTTGGTCTTTGGTCTACCCAGAATATAGACCTGTCATCCATTCCATGTAAGGAAAAGGTTGAAATTTAAGTGTTGAGTGGTATAAAGTGCTCTGGGCACAATAGACCATGTATTAGAATCCGTAGCACAAGCACTCGTCCATGAATGGTGACAACTTGGTTTGTGGTCCTGATTCTATCACTAACTGGCCATGAGACCTCTATAAAATGAGGAGATCATAAAAATAATCAGTTCCTAAGGCCTCTTGCAGCTCAGATATTTTGTATGTAAATTAAACATACTTCTTAAAATAGTTCATACACTATTGATTATCTTACTAAACCCCTCCTTCGTGGCCATCACAGAAGATAAATGTCAACTCAGCCCAGGGCATCCAGAACAAGTTACAGTGTCCAACTGAGCACTATTCCAGCTCTCAGCTGAAATAGCAAATCCCTATTAAGATTAGAATTGATAATTAAGGTGCTATTTTAGTGGAGAGATCTTTGGGGTATTTTTATTTTAAGACAAAAGAAGAGAGTAAGCCTCATTCCCACTATCTCCCCATAAATACTCATTTTCTCCACATTTCAAGGGCCCAAGGCCCAAGGGAACTTTCCTCCCTGGCGGTCCGAACCACTGGTACACAGCCGTCGGGAGGGTCCAAGCAGAGCAGTGTTCTCAGACTTTAGCCTGCAGCACAATCACCTGTTGAGCTTTAACAAGAAACCAGATTGCTGAGCTCCACCCGAGTCCTTGATTCAGTAGGTCCCCAGAGGGTCAGAAATTTTACATTTCTATTCAACTCCCAAGCAACACGAACTGTTGGTTGCTGATTTGGAACGACAGTACTGTATCAGAGATCATGGGTGAAGAGAGCCTCCATAGAGGCTTTCACTGTGGCCTTCACCTTGCCTGTTGTTAGCTTTGCTAGAGAGTGAGGGAGCTTCTCTTAAGAACTTTCTGAAGCACTGGGTGTATCTTCTTTCAAAGCCTCGTGACATTACATACCAAATGAAAGAAACCTGTTTCCTCTTGAAGCATCTGTCTGATTGCTATATAATGTGAGAATGAAACTGGTATGTTCAAGCCTTACATTAATGTTTTATGCCACATTCTTTATCAAATAGTGACTCCCCTCTGCATAGGTTAACCTTAGAGATGCAGTCTCCTGATACTCCTGTACGAGAGCCTGCTGTGCACAAGATACCAGACTGGGGCAATGGGAGACACAGATGCCTAAATATATCGGCCACAATGCATTTATATTGCACTGTAGAATTAACGGTGCAAAGTAGAAGATGGCACGTGGCATTAGGAGGGCAAGAGCAAAATTCTATCAGGATCTCGAAGGGGTCACATTTTGGAGAGAGAATCCTGGATAGCTTCAGAGCATGGGTTTCTTTTTTTAAGGTTTTGAGCTTCTAGAAATTTGACCCCTTGTCACGTGGTGTTTAGGGTTTTTTATGGTACTATTGAATAATTAATCTAACATTAGTGGTATAACATTGTCTCTCTAAGAAATAAAAAGAGAGATAGGTGCACAGGACAGAAGAAAGTAAAGGACTGTTTACCAAATGGGACCCTGGAAGTGATAGTAAGGAAACTGGTTACCCACAGTAGTTCAGTGGAACTCCCTTCTCTTTCTTCCATCTCACACACACACACACATACACGCACACACACATATCCCTCCACCCACACTGCCCCTTAGTGTAGCTAAGCCCCCACTCCTGGGCTCTGCTAGCTGGGCAATTTGCAATTTTAGAAAGAGCAGGGAAGATGAGCACAAAAACAGGTTGTTCACCTTATAATTTAGAGCCGTTAGAACAAACATATTTGCAATTCCACTGGGACTTGCATTCATATTTAGCATTAGAATAAACAGCATCATGCTTACTAATCTCTTCAGTATCTCAAAACAGTGAGAATGTGTGTGAAACCCAAACTGAGACCAACTTTCTATTCAATATGTACTTAGGCGGTTAGGTACAAAGTTTCTGATCATACTTAAAACTGAGATAGAGGGAAAAGTACCTTAAATTTTTAGCAGCAGGAGGAAAAAAGGTACCTATACCCAAATTATCATATTATAAGGAAAATTTTTAATGTGCTCTCAATACACAATACTATGTTTTTCTATTTTATTTAACTAGTCTATTTCATTTCAAAAGTCAGAGTAGAACACTAGAGACTGTATTATAATAAATATATTTCTGTTTCTTGAACCAAGTAAACGACTTTTCAGTTCCCTTTTAATTCCAAATCCTTGGAGACCACACCAATGTACCCCTATCTTTTAGTTAAATGATTGTTTAAGGCATTTATGATCATACTTCCTAACTGCTGCTAGGGATTAGGCATACTGGTCCATTCAGAGCTAAGCTTCCCTCTTATATAACATCCAAGAAAAAAATGTTTTAATTATTTATACAGCAAAGACTGTGTCAGTGAAATTGAGGGTATAGTAACATTGCAGAAATATGGAAATCTATGTGATATATTAATACAGCACAATATTAATTCTGTCACTAGCTTTGAGACTTTGAATAGCTCACTTCAAATCTCTGGGTCTTAGCTTCTCCATCTATAAAATAAAGTGATTGGACTTGATCCATGGCTCTGAACTAGAATTGGCATCAGAATCATTTGGAGAGCTTCCTAAAAGCATTCATGCACAGTCCCCTGTGCCAGACCACCCATCCGAGGCCCGGCAAACATGTTTCTAAAAAAGCTCTCTAGGTCTTTCTGGATCCTCTCCTCCCCTCAACGGTGACATGCTCTGAGGCTGTGAAATATGTCTTTTTTTCCTCTCATTTTATCTCAAAGTAGAGCCAAGTAAGAGAAGCACTTAAAGCACTTCAGTGAAAACTTGAATATTTATTAAACAAAGATGAATTCTTTTTATTTTTATTTATTTTGTGTGTGTGTGAGGAAGACCAGCCCTGGGCTGACATCCGTGCCCATCTTCCTCTACTTTATATGGGACGCCGCCACGGCATGGCTGACAGGCAGTGCGTCCGCGGGCGCCCGGGATCCGAACTCACGAACCCCGGGCTGCCAAGCACGAACTAAACCGCTGCGCCACCGGGCCGGCCCCAACAAAGATGAATTCTTATCTTATTCTGGTTGAAATCTCAGAATTTCAAGCCCCCAGAGGCCATCATAAAAGTAGACTACCCCCAGAGCTTCAAAAATGAGACACGATTCTATACTCGTTTAAAATTTTCACAACTCTACTGGCCTCAACTCTTGGCCTGTTTTCACACTAGTGTATATCCCTTTTTTTAAAACTTTGTTCAGAAAACAAAAGGTATCCTTTCTGGCTTGGATAGAGTTATTTAATCATAATCAAAATAACATTTGTTGATTTCAACACTTGTTGAAAGGTTTTTTGTGCTTGATACAATGCTAGAAGATTCATAAAACAAGTGGAAAAAGAAATAATTGTTGCTCTCTGAAAACATGTTCCAAAATTGGTAGCATAAATAGCAAACCTTGAAGGTTTATGGTTTCATAATTCAAGACACAGAATTTTCTCTTGACCCATCTTGGGTTCTTTATTTTCTAAAGCACTTGAATATTCATTATCTATTCTTATCTACAGATCAGCCATTTGAAATACACTCAGAAGGCATTTTCATTCTGATGCCATAAATAAAAACAGATTGGATCTCCTGTCTTCTGTGAGCAACTTGAGTTCAGGAAATGTGAGTGATCCTTGAGGCCCCAGTGCCTAGCACACCACCTGGCACAAAGGAGGTGCTCAACAGAGGTGTGAATGAGTAGACAGATGTGTTGCCTCCTTCCTCTGGCCAGCTCTCCAAACCAAGGGTAGCGAGATCAAGCCAAGCAGTGTGGTGCTTGAAGGCTCTGAGTCCTCACATGGGTACTAGGTACCAGTATCAGGAGAATGAGCATTCACCTTTTCTAGTTTGGGGTTCCTGATTTCTGGGGTTTCCTTCTATGTGGTGATGCAGTGGAAAGACTAGGTGATTCTCTATGGAAATGCAACCACATGATTTATTATTTTCACTGACTGACTTCAAGGATTCTTTTAATTGCCTCCTGGGGCTGCCTCAACCTTGCTTGCCTTTCGTAGCAGCTGCAGAAGCTACAACTTCTGAATAGTTCACAGCTGCTAACAGCTATTCACACTTACTCATCTTTGTATGCAGGGCATCTAACACAGTGCCTGGATTTAGGGTCAGTAGGTGTTCAATAAATCTTTGTTAAATTGAATTGCAGAGGCTGTCATGTCTGAGAAATACGAATGCTCGGCTCCCACGTCTAGAGATTCTGATTTAATTGGTCTTGAGTGCAGCTTTGCATCAGAATATTTGAAAGAATTTCAGGTAATCCTAAGGCACAGAGAACTATTGAACAGATTTCAACACGCTGCCCCTTAAGAGCGAGATGAGGAGTTCATCAAAATCCTCAAGGTTTTAAAGAGATTAGCACCCAATATGAATTTTTGATCTGATGTAGTCAGAATTCAAAGCTTATAAACAGGGGATACTAGAGAGAGAAATGGGCACAATTACCACTCCCGTTCTTTACACCTTTCGGTGGCCTCACATTGCTCCTGAAATAAGATCCAAAATCCTTAGCATGGCCTGCAAAGCCTCTACCATGACCCCAACCTGGCCTTCCAACCTCACCTGGTGCTTCCTCTTCCTTCACCTTCTTTGCAGCAGCCTTCTTTCAGCTCCATGGACTCATGCCCTTCTCACTTCAGACCTCCCAGCTGTGGTACCCACTTCCTGGAATACTGCCCACTCCTCATCCTGACTCCTGTCCCACCCAACCACCCCCCTTTGCCTTGCTCACTCCCACACACTGTTGGGGTTCATGATTGAATGTCACTTTGTCAGGGAATAATGTTTTCCTTGACCCTTCAGACTAGAGGTTATGTGTTCTTAGCATCTGGCAGGGCACTCATCATGGCTGTCATCAATTATTCATTTGGTTAATTGTTCAATGTCTGTCTTCTCCATACAGAGCTGGATGGCATCTATCTTGTTCACCCCTCCATGGGACCCTGTTGCTGAATCAGTCTGTAACCTGGGGCATAATATTTAACCTCGCCAAGCTTCAAGTTTCAATTAGTAAAATGGTGACATCAATAGTGCTCATCTCATAGGATTACTCTAAGAATTAAATGAGATCATTCATGCAGAAGGCTTGTGGTCCAGAGCCTTTCACCTAGCCAATCCTGAGGAAAATGTTAAGGATGATTATTCTGTATAAGTCTTTAACTTACATTTGGTTCCAGATGACCTCTTAAGGTCCCATCCAAACTCCATCTATGATGCTATGTAGTTTTGGAGTTCAGGGACTAAATAAATAACAGCTCCTTTCTTCCCATCCAAAATCTGCAACCAAATAAGAAATAAAACACAAGAGAGAAGTGACATCAGCAACATGGCAGATGAACTCTTCCCTTTATCTCTCCCCCTTTGAACTACAACTAAACGGACATTCATCAACCAACAGAGGATACCTACACAGCACACCAAGATGCATGAGAGACCCACACAGCTATACATCTAAGGTGGAAGGACTTGCTCCCCAGGAAGTGGTGGAGATAGCTGAACACTCCCCCAGCCTTCCCCAGCAGCCCTGTGTGCCCAACCAAACACTTTCCTGGCCAGTGCAAGCCCCCATAGTACCACTGTGGCCCCAAAAGTGGGAACACGCCTCAATGCAACTGTAGGAACAGGCGGCAGCAGCCCTGGGCCCACGCATGAATGCTTTTCTGGCCAGTGGGAGAGCCCACCCTGCCACTGCAGTCTCAACAAGTAGCCAAGGATGTGACCCCAAAAAGAAGCCCCATCCACCAAAGGCAGCGGCCACCACGAAGGTAAGAAGAGGCAGTGCAGATACTTGCACACATGCAAACATTTTCCCAGCCAGCACGAGGGCCCATGGTACTGCTGCAGCCCCACAAGTGGAAACACACCTCAGCATGGCAGCAGCCCTAAGCCCATGTGGGAATGTTTTCCTGGCCTGTGGGAGCACCCACTGTACCCACACAACTTCCAGCAGATGGGATGGGATCAGAAACACAACTCCTGCTTCCCCTCAACAGTAGCAGGTGGAATCTGCAACTGTGATATGACTACAAATGTGCCAGCCAAGATTAGTTCACCAAACACCATGAGAAACTACAGCAACAATTCAGAGCAGAAAGGAAAAGTCTCCAGAAACCAATCCTGAAGTCACAGAAATTTACAATCTAAATGACAGAGAATTCAAAATACCTGTCATAAAGAAACTCAACAAATTACAAGAAAACTCAGAAAGACAGTTCAATGAGCTCAAGAGTAAAATTCACAAGAAGAAGGAACACTTCACCAAAGAGATTGAAACTATAAAAAAAAAAAAAAAACACCAAGCAGAAGTTCTGGATATGAAGAACACAATTGACAAGATAAAAAATAATCTAGAATCCTTAAAAAAATAGAGCTGACATTATGGAGGAAAGACTTAGTGATTTAGAAGATAGAAATATAGAAATGCTTCAGGTGAAGGAGGAGAGAGAACTAACAGTTTTTAAAAATGAAGGAATTCTTCAAGAAATATCTGACTCAATTAGGAAAAGCAACAAAAGGATTATAGGTACTCCAGAGGCAGAAGAGACAGAGAAAGGAGCAGAGAGCTTGTTTGAAGAAATAATTCCTAGGGAAGGAACTGGACCTACAAATACATGAAGCCAGTAGAACTCCTAATTACATCACTGCTAAAAGACCTTCTCCAAGGCATATAATAGTAAAACTGGCAAAAGTCAATGATAAAGAAAAAATATTAAGGGCAGCAAGGCAGGAGAAATAACCTACTATCAGGCTTTCCCAGATTTCTCAGCAGAAACCTTACAGGCTTCTAGAAAATGGAATGATATATTAAAAATACTGAAAGACAAAAACTTTTAGGCAAGAATACTCTATCCAGTGAAACTATCCTTCAGATATGATGGAGAAATAAAAGCTTTCCCAGATAAACAAAAGCTGAGGGAGTTCATCACCACTAGACCTCCCCTACAAGAAATGATCAAGGATGCCCTCACACCTGAAACAAAAGGGCAAAGGTCTACAAAGTTTTGAGCAAGGAGATAAATAGACAGACAAAATCAGAAAACTGCAGCTCTCTTTCAAAACAGGGTAGCAAATACTTAATTATAACTTAAAAGATAAAGGAAAGGAAAGCATCAAAAGTAACTATAAACACTTCAACTTAGTCACAAACTCACAACACAAAACAGAATAATTTGTGACAACAATAACTTAGAAGCAGAAGAGGAAAGGGATGGAACCTCCTTAGGCTAATGGAGATAAGAGGCTATCAGAAAATGGACTATCACATCTACAAGATCTTTTATACAAACCTCAAGGTAACCACTAAACAAAAAAATCAGAGCAGACCCACAATTCATGAAAAAGAGAAAACATAGAAAACCAACAAAACGAAATGGCAGTCAGAAATACAAAGGAGGGTAAGCAATGGAAATATAAAACAGCCAGAAAAAAAGAGATAAAATGGCAGTATTAAACCCTCATATATCAATAATCACTCTAAATGTAAATGGATTGAACTCTCCAATCAAAAGACACAGAGTAGCTGGATGGATTAGAAAATAAGACCCAACAATATGCTGCCTCCAGGAAACACATCTCAGCTCTAAAGACAAACATAGTCTTAGAGTGAAGGGATGGAAGGTGATACTCCAAGCAAATGGTAAACAAAAGAAAGCAGGTGTTGCCATACTTATATCAGACAAAACAGACTTCAAGATAAAAAAGACAATGAGATGCAAAGAGGGACAATATATAATGATAAAAAGGGCATTCCACCAAAAGGATATAACACTTACAAATATATACGCACCTAACACAAGCACACCAAAGTATACAAAGCAACTATTAACAGACCCTAAAGGGAGAAATTAACAGCAACACAATAGTAGTAGGGGACGTCCACCCTACTTGCATCAATGGATAGATCATCCAGACAGAAAATCAACGAGGAGGAAATAGTGGATTTAAATGAAACACTTGATCAGATGGACTTAATAGATATATAGAGAGCATTCCATCCAAAAACTGCAGAATACAGATTCTTCTCAAGTGTACATGGAACATTCTCAAAGATAGACCATGTGTTGGGAAACAAGGCAATCCTCAATAAACTTAAGAACATTGAAATCATATCAAGCATCTTTTCCAACCACAATGCTATGAAACTAGAAATCAACTACAAGAAAAAAGCTGGGAAAGTCACAAATATGCGGAGACTAAACAACATGCTATTGAACACCATTGGATCAATGAAGAAATCAAAGGAAAAATTAAAAAATACCTGGAGACAAATGTTAATAAAAATACAACATACCAACTCTTATGGGATGCAGCAAAAGTAGTTCTAAGAGGGAAATTCATAGCAATACAGACCCACATCAACAAACAAGAAAAATCTCAAATAAATAATCTTAAACTACACCTAACAGAATTAGAAAAAGAAGAACAAATCCCAAAGTCAGCAGAAGGAGGGAAATAATAAAGATTAGAGCAGAAATAAATGAAATAGAGATTTTTTTAAAAAAAAAAACTATAGAAAGTATCAATGAAGCTAAGATCTGGTTCTTTGAGAAGATAAACAAAATTGACAAACCCTTAGCCAGACTCACTAAGAAAAAAAGAGAGAAGGCGCCAATAAATAAAATTAGAAATGCAAGAGGAGAAATAACAACAGACATCACAGAAATACAAAGGATTATAAGAGAATACTATGAAAACATATATGCCCACAAACTGGATAACCTAGAAAAAATTTTAAATTCTTAGACTCATACAACCTCCCAAAACTGAATCAAGAATAAATAGAGAATCTAAATAGACCAATCACAAGTAAAGAGATTGAAACAGTAATCAAAAACCTCCCATAAAACAGAACCCTCATACACTGTTGTTGGGAATGCAAACTGGTGCAGCCTCTAAGGCAATTTCTCAAAAAATTAAAAATAGAAATACCATATGACCCAGCTATCCCACTACTGGATATTTATCCAAAGAACTTGAAATCAACAATTCAAAGAGACTTATGCACCCCTATGTTCAATGTAGCATTATTCACAATAGCCAAGACATGGAAGCAACCCAAGTGCCCTTCCACAGATGAATGAATAAAGAAGAAGTGGTATATATATACAATGGAATACAGCCATGAAAAAGACAAAATCGTCCCATTTGCAACAACATGGATGGACCCTGAAGGTATAATGTTAAGAAAAATAAGCCGGATAGAGAAAGACACCACCACATGATTTCACTCCTATGTGGAAGATAAACAAACACATGGATAAAGAGAACAGATTAGTGGTTACCAGAGGGGAAGGAGGTTGGGGGGTTGTCATAAGGGCTAAAGGGGCACATATATATGGTGATGAACAAATAATAATGTACAACTGAATTTTCACAATGTTATAAACTATTATGACCTCAATAAAATTTTAAAAATCAAATATACTCCATTAAAATTTTTTAAAAAACAAAAGTCCAGGATCAGATGGCTTCTCCAGAGAATTCTAACAAATATTCAAAGAAGATTTAATACCTATCCTTCTCAAACTATTCCAAAAAATTGAAGATGACAGAATGCTTCCTAACTCATCCTATGAGGCCAACATTACCCTGGTATGAAAACCAGGCAAGGGCAGCACAGAGAAGGAAAATTACAGGCCAATATTGCTGATGAACATAGAAGCAAAAATCCTCAACAAAATATTGGCAAATCGAATACAGCAATACATTAAAAGGATCATATGCCATGATCAAGTGAGATTTATACCAGGGATGCAGGGATGGTTCAACATCCTTAAGTCAAGGTGGTACACCACATTAACAAAATGAGGAATAAAAATCACATGATCATCTCAGTAGATGCAGAGAAAGCTTTTGACAAGATCCAACATCCATTTATGATAAAAACTCTCAATAATATGGGTATAGAAGGAAAGGACCTCAACATAATCAAGGCTATTTATGACAAACCCACAGCCAACATCATACTTAACAGGGAAAAACTAAAAGCCATCCCTCTGAGAACAGGAACAAGACAGGGGTGCCCACTCTCACCATTCCTATTCAACACAGTACTGGAGGTTTTGGCCAGAGCAATTAGGCAAGAAAAAGAAATAAAAGGACTCCAAATAGGAAAGGAAGAAATGAAACTCTCACTGTTTGCAGATGACATGATTCTATATATAGAAAATCCTAAAGAATCTGCCAGAAAACTGCTACAAATAATCAACAACTACAGCAAAGATGCAGGGTACAAAATCAACTTACAAAAATCTGCTGCATTTCTGTACACTAACAACAAAGTAGCAGAAAGAGAAGTCAAGAATACAATCCCGCTTACAATCCCAACAAAAAGAATAAAATATCTAGGAATAAATTTAACCAAAGAAGTGAAAGACCTATACACTGAAAAGTACACAACACTACGGAAAGAAATCGAAGATATAAAGAAGTGGAAAGATAGTCCTTGCTCATGGACTGGAAGAATAAACATAGTTAAAAAGTCCATACTACTTAAAGCAATCTACAGATTCAGTGCAATCCCAGTCAGAATCCCAAAGACATTCTTCACAGAAATAGAACAAAGAATCCTAAAATTTATATGGAACAACAAAAGACCTCGAATAGCCAAAGCAATACTGAGAAAAAAGAACAAAGCTGGAGGCATCACAATCCCTGAGTTCAAAATATACTACAAAGATATTGTAACCAAAATAGCATGGTACTGGCACAAAAACAGACACACAGTTCAATGCAACAGAATCAAGAGCCCAGAAATAAAACCACACATCTATGGTCAGTTAATCTTCGACAAAGGAGCCAAGAACACACCATGGAGAAAGGAAAGTCTCTTAACTGATTCATGAAAAACAAGTATCTAGAAACCACTGAACTACATATAGTACACTACCTCCAACCTTCCTTTTGTGAAGACCATAAAGGCAAGGAGATAGCCATATATATTTTGTAATTAAATAACTTTTAGAATATTACCAACTCTCCTGCCCTTTTGTCCACGTAATTTGTCTTTGTAGCAAATTAACATGATACCAAGGTCCTGTTAGGGTATTTGCACAGGGGTCTGGGGGTTTCTGTGAAATGATCTGTGTGTTCAACAGTCTTTACTCATGGGCAATTATTCTGCCCATCTGCCTTGCCTTGGCATCGTGCAGTGGTGAATTTATGATAAATACTACTCAGTGATGATAATGTCTGTGGTGACAGTGATTCTAATATTCTCAGTTGCTTGACCTGAGGCAGTAGAGGCACTGAATGAGCAAACTATTCACACACGACTGAAAGACCATGGAAGACACCGAGTGAAAGCAAACCTCACTTCCGTCCCCAGGCCCGACCTCGGGAAATTGCCATCACTCTGATGCTCACTGCTGGGAGGGAAACTCATATTTTGAAGTTAGCTGGTAATTAAATAAGGAAACAAGAACCCATGTGTAAGGAAGTGAGAATCCATGTCAGCAATGACACCGGGAGTTCCACAAATCCTGTTGAGATGAATTTTAATAGTTCGGAATGTTTTCCCAGGACCCTGTACTTATACTGCAGCATTGCAGATTAAAACCGTGATTCTGGCCACAACCACACTTAAGAGGTAATATTTATTTATCATACAAACACATAAGCCTTTGCTTCAAACTAATGTGTGAAAGTATCTTTCTCTATTAAAATATCTGGGCTCCTCCAGCCTGTTCCTCCAAGCCAGCTCTGAGCGTCTGGCACATCACAATGAACGGGCAAAGGAGTGATCCCAAAGCAACAATCCCTCGTCTGAACTCTTGATCTGCCTTCTCTGACAGCCCTGCTTGGAGAGGCACAGAGATGAGGGAGATGCCTGGCTTCTGGGAATGTGACAAGTGACAGTTTCCATCAGCATTTATCTCTACTTGGCAAAAATAAGGGAAGTCTGGAAACAGGCCTCTGTGGAACATGTTGGCAATCACAGAGCAGTCTGAGCAGGGCCTTCGACCCCAGGAACACATGCGTCTTATCCATCATAACCAGATACAGAGCCTGCCAACTGTGACAGTGGTGAGAATTTGACCTCTCTTCATGGAAGTAAGAGCAATCATTTAATGACCAAGAGATTTATATGCACTGTCTTTAATCATTACAATAACCTCTCTGTTTTACTATCTGTTTCACTATCTCTGTTTTACAGTTGAAGAAAACCAAAGCTGAGAAAGATTGGGTCATCTCGCACAAGAGCACACAGCTGGTAAATGGTGGGGCCAGGATTCCATCTTGGGCCTGTCTGGCCCCAAAGCTCAGGCTCTGGCCACTGTGCTAATTAACCTCTTGCTCTCTGCAACACTGGGCCATGTCTGTGAAACTGTCTTTGTAACTAACCTCCATCCTGAAGTGTTTCTCAGAAAGGACCACCCCGTCAGGAATTCTAAAGTGTTTGGCTGGCTTGTTTGTTCCTGTCATTTTTCCAAAATCCAAAGCTAGGAATCGCTTGTGTATTTGTTTCGGTGCATCTATTTCCCCCTCGGTCTGAAGTTGACTCATCTTAACTCTCACTTCACCTCAGGAGAGCCTCCCAAGCAAGCTTTGTTAACCTTCAGCCAACAATCCTTTTTGCTAATGATTCTTAAGAAGCATCTAATTCTAAAAGTGTGTTCTGCTGGCTTGTCACCTGGAAAAATGGAAGCATAGAAAATTGTTATTTGTTTGGGGCTGGCCTGGTGGCATAGTGGTTAAGTCCGCGCACTCTGCTTGGGTGGCCTGGGGTTCGCGGGTTCAGATTCCTGGTGCCGACCCATGCACCACTTATCAAGCCATGCTGTGGCGGCATCCCACATACAAAACAGAGGAAGATGGGCATGGATGTTAGCCCAGGGCCAATCTTCCTCAGCAAAAAGAGAATTGGCAAAGGATGTTAGCTCAGGGCTAATCTTCCTCACAAAAAAAAGAAAGAAAATTGTTATTTATTTTATTTCAATTAACTAACCATCAGTAATGGTAGGACTACAAACAAGCTATTGAAAAGAAATTTTATATGGTTACGTTTGGTATCCAAAACATAGTATCTTTTTAAATAAATGAACACAAGTAGGGGAAATTCGATTATAGCTTAAATGTCTTTATTTGGGTTGTACTCCCAATCCTGACCCCCATCACCCTAAAAACCCTAACCAAGGTCCTCATTTTTGGGTGATAATATGCCAAAGGGAGTCCTCGGGCTTGGTACGTGCATCCAGAATCTGGCCAAGAGCAAAGACCTGCGATCGGGGAGGCAGAAGAATGGTGCCAAAGCCCAGAGTCACAATGAGCTAATCAATTGAAGGGTTGACTGACCAGACAAAGATGCACTGAGACAAGCTACATCTAGTAAGGAGACATCGAAACAGGTGTGGGCAAGTCAGGCAAGACAGTGGGAGCCTGAGAATATTCTAGGTGATTCCTTTTGCACTGACCTTGGCCCACTTTGCTGGGCCAAACGTAGAATGAAAGGATCCAACTATGTTGGAAGATGTTAGAGGTGAGACTGTGTTATGGATTGAATGTTTATATTCCCCTAAAACTCATATGTGAGATCCTAACCCCCATATGATAGTAGTAGGAGGTGGGGCCTTTGGTGGGTGATTAGGTCGTGTAGGTGGAGCTCTCATGAATGGGATTCTTGCCCTTATAAAAGAAGCCCATGAGAGCTCCACCATGTGAGGACACAGCAAGAGGACAGCTGTCCACGAACGAGGAAGCACACCCTCAGCAGACACTGAATCTGCCAGCGCCTTGATCTTGGACTTCCCAGATTCCAGAACCGTGAGAAATAAATTTCTGTCATTTATAAGCCACCCAGTCTATGGTATTTTTGTTTACAGAAGCCCAAGTGGACCAAAACAAACTTTTTATTACTTTTGCACTGAGAATATAGGTAATAAGAAGATACATCAGAAAGCCATTATATTAAGACAAATTTTGCTTAGTACTTAAGAAACATGCCAAATAACAACTCTTGAAAATAGATTCTGACTGTATTTCAGCAAGCAAAAGACAGACCACTTGCATGGTAGGGATTTTCCAAGAACACTGCAGAGAGGCCACTTCCCTCATCATATTGTCATAAACCTCTAACCAGTCTGGCTCTGTATCTTGAAGCCCACAGCATACACCAAGCACCACATAAAGCAAATCTCCTTCCCCACTCCCTGTTGTAGCCCTCACCTGGGAAACCCTCCGGCCCTCCATGTTTCTCCACCTGTCCTGATGGTCCAGTATACCAGCCGGGCTCCACGCCTGTCTCTAATTGGCTTCTTCTAACAGGAGCTCTGTAACACTGCCCCTCACATCCTTGCAGATGCTCTTACATCAGCTCACTCTGCCTCGAGGGGCCGCTCCTTCACCTGAGCTGTTCCTCCCTTACCTGATTTGTCCCAGCCTTTCAGGAAACAGGGAGAGCATGCCCATTTCTTTACCCTGAACCATGGAGTGGTTACTCCCGTAGCGAGAAAACAGTGAAAATCTCTCCCCTACAATTATCTTAAATTCTACCAATAGTGATCCATTCCTTTGTGTTAAACTTTTTTAACTATCCTCTTTTAAAGTTTAAATACTCCTATAGGACAGAGACTTTTAGCATGAATGCATTTATCTCATTTTTATCCCTGGGACAGAAGAAACCAGGATAACAGAAGCAACACAGGGAAGAGAAAGTGCTGAAAGAGAGAAAAAGAGCAGAAAAGGAAAACAGAAGCACCAGGCAACGTTACCCCTTTGCAATTTCACTATTACCATGGACAGCATTGGACTTTTGAAAACAATATCCTATCTTAGCCACATCTTGAGAATGAAAAAGTCAAAACAGTCTATAGGTTTATTGTTTCTTGTGCCCAAAATCGGGGATTAAATATAGACTCATTAATAATGGGTATTAGGGTAATGTTTTGAGATATTAACCTAGAGTTCGCCCAGTTACTTCTACTCCTCTGTCCTCTCCTCCCTACCCCTCACCCAACACCCCGAGCCCAGTGGTTCCTAGTACCCCTAGGCCCTTCCCTGGGCCCCGCAGCTAAGACCTTCCACATTCACTGTCCACAGAGTGTGGGAAGCCTGCTAGGTCCTTCATCTCTGCCCACTTGGCCTACTGGGAGAGAGGAGAGATGGCTGCACAATGTTTCCCCCTGCCCAGAGGGCCTGAGACAGCTTCACAAAGTTCTCCATATGCCACTGTGGCACTTGAGCTGTATAGTGTTCAATGTACAGCTGAGAAAGAGCTAGCAGGCCTGAAGAGGTCTTGAGGTTGGAACACGGGAGACACAATAGTGACCCACTGATAACCATCAAAGATCAGACAGGAAAGCTGACCATCTTGGCAGATGCAAGGATGGATAAATGATGACAACATAAACATAAAACAGGTGCTCCCAACTCCCCACTCCAGTCTGATTCCTTGCACAGGTGAGCACCCAAGAACTCAGACCCTGAGGTTAATTTTCGACCACCTGACAGACAAGAGAAAAAAGAGGGCACATTTCTTGAGAAACTGCATACGTAGCCTGAAATGTATACCCACTACATTGGTTAATAGAACAAGTTGCAATTTGACCAAACAGAAGAACGGTTTTTAGAAACAAGAAGATAGGGCACTAGGTGGACATGGACAGAAGCAAATCAAGAACCTCTGCCTCAGGCCATGTGAGTCACATGTCCCTTGTACCTGGATGACATGTAAGATCCTCTCCCTGGGACCACAGTGTCAGGGACTCCCGCAGGGGCAGCGCCACCCCACTCACACTCCAGAGGCTCTATCCAACGTGAACTGATGCACGAAGTCGGCTAGGATTATATTTCAGTTAGCAAGCGTTACAATATGACATTTCTTTCAGACTCTGAATTCTGGAAATTCCTTTGCAAGAACACTGAAGCCTGAACACTGTAAAGGAAAGAAAAAGGTCAGGGTTGGAAGAGGAATATAAAACAACATAAAATACAAAAATAAGACA
The DNA here is from genome assembly GCA_031878705.1 of Tapirus indicus. Taxonomy (NCBI): domain Eukaryota; kingdom Metazoa; phylum Chordata; class Mammalia; order Perissodactyla; family Tapiridae; genus Tapirus; species Tapirus indicus. The sequence continues at coordinate 136,397,066 of CM062923.1, forward strand.
AGAAGGAAAAATGAGAGAAGTACAGAAAGGAGAGATAATACATAATATCATGTAAGCAGTCTCGAAGCCACATCCAATATCTTCCCAACTCCCAGGATACTCCCACTATTTCAATAACTTTAGTTTCCTCTAGGTTAACACGACATATCAGTTCAATTGCTTGCATCTTGTTTGGTGCTAATAATGGCATGCCAGATGTCCCCATTTGGCAAAAGGGCCAAAAATCTTATGTAGTCATAGACGCTGAATTTGGGAGTAGGAAAAATAATCATAAAAGGTCATAGCTAGAAATGACCTTAGCTCAACTTCCTTATACTACAAATGAGAAAAGTCAGACCCTGTGAGGATAAAAGGATTGCCAGAGGTCACATGTCTGGCAGCGGCAGACCTTAGTCTAGAATCCAGGTTTCCTAACTTCCTGTCCCATTCTCACTCCACTCCTTCATTCCCACGTGCTGCTCTTCACTACACAGCGTGAAACACACATGCTTCCCTGACCTCTGCCAATAGTACCAACTTTCTTTCCTTCCATTTCTATGAAGGACATTGCTAAGGACAGCTGTGATCAACAAGGCCTACTGTACCCACGTACAAAAAGAAAGAAAAAGTTGCTACAGCCCAAATTTCCATACCTAGAGCTCTACCTGGAAAAGTTCTGAAAAATACTTCCATGTAATAGTAATAAAAAATAAAATAAAATAATTATAGTCACCTGAGTACAGCTGACGGTCTGGAGGACAGCAGGGCACTGATGAGGAGAGAGTTAATCATCGCTGCATCATCACGTCCTTAGTGAGCTCCAGGGAACATGGTGAAACCCGGGAGGTAAACAGAAGAAATCTGGGCAGGAAAAATGAGGTTTTGCTCAATGTTATTGCCAACTAAACAGGATTGTTGTTCAGTTATTTCTTTGAAAGAAGGAAACAATATTTATGTTCATTTAGGGAAAGTTTGCAATATTTTTTAAAGTATGTATCAGAAAAATTCTTTGTTTTTGGAGTAAAACCAAACTTAAGGAAGCCTCAGTACAGTAGGCTATCTTTGCACTGAAGCTGGACCATTAAAAATGGATGGCATATCCATTTGAAGGAGGCTGAGGAAATTGTTCCTCACATGTAAGGGACATTGAGAAGAAGAAGAAGTAAAAAAGCACTTTCTGAAAATGGAAATCCTCTAATGCTTGATGCTGATGCCTCCTAATTTTTGTGGAAAGAGAAAATTTCTTCAAAAGGACACTTCTGTTCAATTTGAAAAATGAGTACTGGGCTGTTCTTATGTGATACCAGTTTATATAGAGTCTCACGGTCCATTAGCATCACTTATCAGGCAGCAAGTTCTACTGAGAGACAATATAACGCACGGAAGTAGTCAGTGCATAATTCAGTCCTTTCTCATGGCTTTTTCCAAAGCTAGATCTTTAACAACATGCCTGCATACACCATTTCTAGAACTGTTCCCTCATCTTTACAATTATGGCAGGCAATCTCATCTTCTTTAATCCATCCTATATCCCATTGACTAATTAATCTTCCTTTTAGAAAGAAGTGGGCTGAGATGATGCTGCTTTCCTGCTAACAGAATCTGTCGTTGTCTTCCTATTACATATAGCATAAATTCTAGCCTCGTGAGCACGGCATTCAGGGTCCTCTGTGATCTGGCACAAACAAACTTTGCTTGGCACAAAGTCGCGTGCAATTAGTGTTTCACTTACAATTCTTTTTGTTAATGTGCCAGATGAACCTTATATCCTATTCTTTTAATCATTTTTTAAGTTTTCATTTCCTCTTTTGCTAATTTTCTGTTCATAACTTCTGCCCGGTTTTCTGATGGGAGCTTATTTGTTTTTCCAATGTATGACTAGGAACTCTTCATCTATTAAGGTTTGTAATCTTATGTCAGTCACATTTCTGACATCTTTTTCAGAGTTTGTTGATATTAACTTATGGGTGAATTTAGAAAGTTAAAACATTTACAGCTTCATTGACAGGGCCAGAGTTTATCTTCCACACCATTCATGTCTAGAATCTTTTTTGGAAGGTTTCCCCTCTCACCCTCTTTCCTTCCTGTTTTCTACCATATTCACATGGAAGTACCCAGAGTTTTCTGCTTCCAGCTATTTCATACAATGACATTGACTGGTCTTAAGAGTTTTGACCCTTTGTGCCTTTACCAATCTGATAAACTATTGGGAATTTACAGGGTTAATAGAAAAGAGCTGTCTTTTTCCTTCTGGGTGGCAAAACTTCCTTTGTGCCCAGGTTGCCCTAGCTGGGCCTGGGTCTTAAGATTTATAAGTGAGGAAGTTGTTATTTAAGAGTTGCAGGTTCTTTTGTACCCAGAAGTGGAGACATCTTTCTTCACCTTTGCAGGAGACTAGTAATTGTTCTTGAGAAAAACTGTTCAAGTTCTTGACCTTGTTAGTCTGTTAACTTGACCACAGATGCTAGGTGTTCCAATCTGATCATGCACTGTTCTGTGCTGGTTGACCCCAGGCTTTATCTCTGAGGCTTTTGTGGTTTCATTTTGGGGAGGAGAGAGGATGGAAGAAGGGGAAGGGGAGCTGAGAGTTGCTCCCAGGGATTAGAAATTGAAGGCAAAGGTTAAAGGGGAAGTTTTGTGACTCTATGCAGAGCTCAAAGTTCCTGGTGAAAGATGTGGCCCAGAGCTGGAAAAAGGACTGATCTCTCCTCCTCTCGGCTCATCCTGGCACTGCTCTGGCACCTGGATGGTGGAGGTTTAAGGGAAGTCAGAGACAGCACCTTGCCAAGGCCACCGCCAATATCAAGAGGGGATGGCACCAATAACAAGGCAACAACGAGGTTCCTTCAAGCTACTTGGAGGCCAGAAAGGGCAAGTGGGTAGACACAGTGTTACCAGAGCAGGAGAAGAGGAACATGGCAGGCTAGGATGATTTATTGTAGTGGATGGAACAGATTGTGAGCAGATATAAGCCATCTTTTGGGGGACAACAGGAAATATTTGGAAAATATTTGACTAGCAATCAAGTCAGTGGGGGCTCAAGTTGTAATTTGGGCATAAAACACTTAATATGACCTCATTTATATTTAGTGATAAGCCTGGAAATACCAGTTGCACACATGTTAAGGATACACATATGAAGACAGTGCTCCTACCTTTATCATGTAACTTAAGAAAGTGCCTCAAATTATGTGTGTATGTCAGACCTGGTAGGAAGGAAGGACTCACCATGGCAGGCCTATTGAGGAAATATTTTAAAGAAGGTTGAGCTTTGCAATGCCCTTCCATTCAAAATTGGTCAATGACTTAGAGGATGAGCCCCTGGCGGGACCATATGAGAATGATGATAATATCAGTACAGGTCCTGGAATGAAACAAACACCTGGAAGTGCCCTGGCTCAGCAGCATAGACTGAGTGACAATTATGTGCAAGGCCCTGTGCTAGATGATAAAGGAGCTATCAAAGTACTTATAGTCGGATTGATTTAAGGAAGGTCATATCTCTGACCATTGTTAGAGACTTAAGGCCACTATTTAAATTCAACATGGTATGATCTTCTCAAAGAAGCTCACATAAAATAACTTCTGGTTTTTTTCAAAATACGTTAGACCTCTGCAGTATCTACATGATTATGGTTTTATATTATTTGGCTTTTCTAATAATCTATATTTGCTCATCTCTTCTGCCCCACTTTCTATCTTCCAGTCCTTCAAATCCTTTCTTGACTCTGGGTCAACAGGTGCATGATTCTTTCTGCCTGGAATATTCTTCTGCACCCCACTTCTACTCATCTTTTGAGCAATCTTTTATTCATCTTTAAGGTTCTGCTTTAGGCGTCTCCTTTTCTGGCAAGACTTCTGTGACTGAATGGCCCCGTCCTTGCCCTCACAGATGGGTTGAGCATCCTCTAAGTGCCACGCGGTACCCTTCCAGGCCATTCTCAAGGCTCCTTTCAACTGTAGGACTGCAGGTTTAACTATCCATCTTCCCCACTGGACTGTAAGTTCTGTCCCTAATACAGTGCTTGGCTCATACTTAACAGGCATTCAATATGTATTTGTTCATTTGAGTTGATCTTTTATCAGTTTTCCCTAATAACTAATACCCCTTGAGAAAGGTCATTTCAATTGTCCTTCATTTTACAAGTAGGAAAATATTGCATGACCCTTATTTACAGGAGCTGAAAGATGCCACTGAAAATAAAATTCTATCTGCATCTTTTTCCTCTCTAAGAATTATAATAATGAATTAGTGTTTTCATCTCTAACTCAGATTACTAAGTTTTCAAATCAGAAAACTCCAAGTAAGTTTCACTTACCTTAAAATTCATTTAGCTCTAAAGGGGTTTTCATAGTTTTCATGATCTTTGAAGGAGATCAGAAATTTGTAGGCACCAAAGAATCCCATAGGTCCCCGGAGTTCTCAAAAGAAGATTTCAAAGCACATTGAAGGGTGTGTTAGACTTCAGTTCTTACCCCCATGGACTGAGCCGCTGGTATTAAGAAGGCAGCAGTGGTAAGTAGGGGAGAGAGCAGAGTTGCAAAAAGGACTCCATGTGACCTAAAATTCAGGTCTGTGGCCTCTCCAAGGAGTTACACTAAGGCAGAGGAGCCGAAAAGGGTTTATGAAAGCTCCAGGGAAAATGTTACGGGTAATTTGAGGCCTTTGGAAGACTGAGAGGTTGAGTCCCTTTCCCTGACCTTTGTGTGGACTGGCCAAGAGTTCTGAGAAGAACAAGGTTAAGTAACAAAGGAATCACAGGACTAATTGAAATGTAAATAAATAAGGTACTTAAGATGCACTGGTTCTACTTCATAAGATTTATAGATAAGCAAAAAGAAAGCAAGGGCAAAAAAAAAAGGGAAATATTTTGAAATATAGGAAGGTCTTTCGTTACATAGTGTGTTTGCTGCCAGCTATGGCAGGTGACAATGGGGGGGCTCCACAAGGGCTTTCATACCTATTATCTCATTTTGTCTTAAATAATCCTCACCACAACAAAGTGAGGCAAGTATTGTCATTATTCTTACGTAACTGATGATGGATCTGAGGCTCAAAGCTTACACAGCTAGTCTTTGACGGTACTGATGACTGAACCCAGGTCTGTCTGCAACCTATGTGTGATTGCCATGACACTTGTAGAGACTGATTTCATTCAAATGTGCTAATCAACTAGATTGATGTGGTCACACAAGGAGAAGGCTACTTGGAGAAGAGAAACCTCTAACACGGGAGGGTTGTCAATACTGAACAATATTATTCTCCATTTTGTTTTGTTTTAAAAGTTATTTTTTAATTATACAAGTAACATACAAATGTATGCTCATCACGCAAAGTTCAAATAATATAGAACCTAAGGTCCAACTTCATTTCCTCCCCACCACCCAGAAGAAACTGTGTGGGTGATCTGTAGCTTATCCTTTGTACCAATGATTGTACCAATGACTTGTACCAATGATTTACACATATGTGAGTGAATATACACAAATACATGTATATACACACATGTAAAGTGTGGGTTTGTTTGTATTTTTAATGTAAAAATAAGATCAAGCCACAGATCATTTTTCTGTAACTTGCTATTTTCACTTGATAATATGACTTGGAGATCTTTCTGTGCCAGGACATTCTCTTTAACTGCTCTTTGCAGAGTGTTCCATAGTCATAGACGTACAATAGGCTATTTAACCATTCTGCTGTTTTCATGCCAATGGCAAGAAATTTCCTACTATGAGTTGGTTTTTTGTTTTGTTTGTTGTTATTATTGCTCTATTTTCATAACAGAGATAATACACTTCAAATTATATTTTCTAGTACAATGTCTTTTCAGGAAGGATTTAGGAAAGATACTCGCTCTTCCATTGCCCCCAAAAAAATGTTTTGTAGAAAATCTGTGACTTATCTGAGAAATTTCAGAAAGGAATATTCATAGTAAAGTACTACCATAACATATTTATCATCTAAAATTCTAAAGATAAAAATAAGTAATTCCTTTTGCTGAATAATGCTTTATTTCCTTGTTTACATATAAACAGCAAATATCAATAACCAACTGTTTCATCTTATCGAGACTATGGATCACATAACTGATCTAATGGAAAGCTCAGAGCCAAATTGTGGCCCATCTCTATTTTGCAAACATATGAGACTTTACTCAGTATGTTTTATTCCATAACTTCTTATTTTTCTAACTTCACTTTTCCCCTTTCTCTAATTTTCTCACTTATATTCATTGTTTTGAATGTATTTCTGGAAATCACCTTAAATTCTTTTTGAATAGGTGAGAGGATGAATAGATAATTGGAGGGATAGATGAATCAAAATGGTTGAATCAGCCAAAAGGCATCTTTTCCTGAGCTACCTCTGTCAAATATTGTTTTTGTTTTGTAATGAATCACTGCCTTTACTGTAGTAAACATATTATAAAATCCCCTTTGTACCATATCCTTTTCTGTATTTGAAACGGTGAACTCCTGCATCTGTGTTTATGATTTTACATTGACCATTTTCATTTAAATAGTATGTAAAAGTTCTCCAAGAGAAAATTAATCCAGTCATTGTTTATATGTTTAACAAAGTTTAAACACTTGTGCTTGCATATTTACATTCACTGTGGATAGTGGGTTGAATAGTGTCCCCTCAAAATTCTTGTCCACCTGGAACCTTAGAATGTGACCTTTTTTGGAAATAGAGTCTTTGCAGATGTACTTAAGATGAGGTCATACTGGATTAGAGTGGGCCTTATGTCCAAAGACTAGTGTCCATTTAAGAAGAGGAGAGGACACACAGAGACACAGACACATCAGGAAGAAGGCTACATGATGACAGAGGCAGAGACTGGAGTAAGGCAGCTATAAACCAAGAAATGCCAAGGATTACCAGCAACCATCAAAAGCTAGGAAAGAGGCATGGAACAATTCCTCCCTCAGAGTCTCCAGAAGGAACCAACCCTGACAACACCTTGATTTCTGACTTCTACCATTCAAAACTGTGAGAGAATTAGTTTCTGTTGTCTGTGGAAATTTGTTATGGCAGCCCTAGGAAACCAATACACTGTCCCTCTGTAACTTCATTAAAATCATCTCAAGAGCACCTGTGGATTATGGTGTCTAACCTGGAAGGACAGTTATGTGAGATCAAGGTTTATAATTTCTAACTTGAGTAGTACAGTAATATGAATAATCAAGTGAAGGACTCTTTGAAGGCTCTCATTGATGATTAAGCATTAGTTTGAGGTTCTAAACTTAAGTGAAGAAAGAAGGATTTGTAAATGCAAGGCCTTTGTTACTCATTTCTTATGTTTAAAATATAGGCTGTTTAATCTTGAAGAAGACTAAATTTCTGAAGAACTTTGCTTTCCTACCATCCCATTTCAATTTATTAAAGACATTACCCTAATGTCACTCTAGTATGGTTCAAAAAGCCAGTGGGAGAGCTGTGGAAGAGACCTGTGGGCTTGTGAGTCTAGAATCATATGCTGTTCAAGCTGAAACCTTACATTTGAGACGCTGACTGATGATGTAAGGATAAATTCACTTTCTTAAGCAGCACTTGCAAAAACAGTGAATCGATTCTGCCATTCAGTCCTTTAAAAACTCAGCAAACTACCCAGAGCTGCACTAGTGGAAATCCCTGTTGAAACAGCTTCTTTTTTCTTTCCTTTTTCACTTGTTACAAGAAAACCAGAATAACCTACACATATACAAGAATTAATAAAGCATTAATTCTAAGTCTTTCTCACTACAATATTATGATTATCAATCACTTTTTGTTGAAGGCCCATATGCATTATATACTGTATACTTTGTGGGTAAATATGTACTTTCAGTTTACCTCTGGGGTGAGATAGGAGAAAATCCTGGAGCACAAGAGTCTTCAAATGCATCTACAATGGATGCATAATGTGGACCTCACAGCAACCTATGGTTATTGTCTAACTCATTTTTCTATAATGAAATAACCTAATCTCCTCTTTCTGATATAAACAAGCTGATGAGGATTTTGTGGCTGCCTCCATAAAGTATGCACCAATATTGTATTGATTTACATTTTCTTATATTTGAATATATACCTTTGATACCAATTGACGTTTATTTCTAGACGGCATATAAAAAAATTTTTATGGGGTTTTGGTAAGTACAGTTTTGTGGGCAAACCTCTTACAAATCTTTAAGTAAATGTATTCGATAATTCTACATTTTAAGTGACTTCAATTAAACATAAAAACAAAAACAAACTATCAGAAAATACCACTAGACAATAAATATTTGCTGAATGAATAAATAGAAGGATGAATGACTTTATCCATTATGTATTCCTATATTACTTCTGATCACCTGGCTACCTTTTGAGTGTAATTGGGCTTCCTCTATTGATCTATCTTTAGGGAAAGGATGACTCCTGTGATTATTCTGGCATTATAATTATATTCCTCAGAGTAGAGAAAAAGCTGGCATTCTGGCTTTATTTAAAGATACCTCTAGACTGTGACTGCTTCACTGTAGGGCCTAGCATAGTGCCTGAAACTTAGTAAACATCTAATATATGTTCAATGAATGTTTCCTGCTTCATTTCAGGTTATCGTTCCATTTAGCTGGTACACCAAAGAAGATACTCTCTGCTGTAGTCTGAATGTTTGTGTCCCCCCCAAAATTCATATGTTGAAATCTTAATCTCCAAGGTGATGGTGTTCGGAGGTGGGACCTTTGGAAGGTGATTAGGTCAGGAGGGGCCTTATAAGAGGCTCCACAGAGTTCCCCAGCCCCTTCTGATATGTGAAGGCTCAGTAAAAAGATGACTGTCTACAAACCAGGAAGATCTCACCAAACACCACATCTGTCAGCACCTTGATCTTGAACTTCCCAGCCTCCAGAGCTGTGAGAAATAAGTGTCTGTTGTTTACAAGCCATCCAGTTTATGGTATTTTGTTATAGCAGCCCAAGTGGATTAAGACACTCTCGTTTTATGAAATTAGATAAATAGTAACCCTAAAAATAAAAAGTAAAATAAAATTTAAAATGTAGTGGATGGCTTATCAAACAGGAAATACAGCAGATGGGGGGATGGTTACATGACTGCACTTTTTCTTCATTCTTAATATTCCATCATATACTGTGGACAAAGCCATTTCAAGTGCAGGTGCAAGTTATTGGCTCAGAATAAATTACATGGCATAAGGCTACTGCTAATATTTTTACACAGGTGAAAATGAGTTAAAATGAACAACAAGGACAACCTTTAAGAGAGAAGAAAAGGGAAAGGTGGCACAAAATTACACCATGTAACTTTTGAGAGATGGGGAGGGAAAGATGGCCCTCATTGCTAGACCACCCCTGCTATACGCCTCATGGGGAAAGGAGGATGACAGATGCACAGACAAGCTGCTTCAGTCCTCTATAGCACAGACCAGCTAGCTTTGCCTCTTTTTCTCTCCCACATCAACAAGGACTCCCCCGATCTTGGTTTCATATCTACCTGGTTATTGCAGCAGCACAGGTCCACAAATGCCAGAAGTCTGAATTGATCACACAGGCTTATGTGAAGCAGACTTAGTTTTGGGTAATTATTAAAATACAACAGAATGCTTTACATACAACCACGGAAGTTCAGGTACTGCTGTGTCAACTGCATACAATAATGATGCAGAGTGGTGAAGAGCCACCTGACCCCTGTTCCAACAGGTGAGGACCAGAATAGAGGAACTCTTCCCCCACTTCTCAGGATATAATGACCTGAAAAGATGCTCCAGAAAACAAAAGTAGGAGAACAGTAGCAGGAAGAATCAGATAAAGGATGACTTTTTAAAGAGAAAAGAAAGTTCATGGCCTTTGCCTTGATACGGCTAAGAATAACAAGGAAATAAACACATACAGTCAGGTGAAATTAGGTATTCTACTTTCAAATATCTTTACTCACTGTCAGCCTGGGGCTGGCTACATGGGTCTGTCCTTCTAGTTCCAGCTCACTTCCAAGGGACAGAAGCAAGCTTAACTCCCACAGATACTGAGTGGCATCTCCCCTTTCCAAGGACTAAACCGAGATAGCAAGGTCAGGGGAGAATCAGGGCTTCCCTTCTCCTGCCAACTGGATTGTTGTTTTTTTCATCATCTATTAGGATCAAGACCCTCTTCAAGAAAGATTATGCTACCTAAAAGAGTGTGGCCTTACACAGCTTCTCAATATAACCTAATAAGCACAACACTTAAACAATAAAAACATTCATTCAATACAGAACAAGGAGTAATTTTTTTCTTTTACAGAGGATAATATTCATTAACGGGAATTGAACTGTCTTTAAGAGTTAACATTTAGCTAAAATTATCTGACCAGACACAGGTAGGCTACATTCCATCAAGAAACCTAAAGGAATAGAGATATTTTTAATGTTATGATATTTTAAATCCCCTTTATGGTATTTTTCACACTGTACTCTAATGTATCTGTTTACTTATCTGTATCCCCCACTAGACTGTAAGGTCGTTGAAGAAGGAAGTAAGTCTCCCCCACTCTCTTTTGTATTGGAACTAAGTGCAGAGGCCGGGCCCGTAGCTGCCCATCAAAGCACCGTGGCATGGATGCTTTCATGGGTAGTAAATAGACCAAAGCTCATATCCAATTTCATTTTCTGCACATGGTCACTACAAAGACTGGAGAAGAAATTGAAAAGCAGATACTCAGAAAGCAGTATAAAGAGATACGAATGGTCTCATCACAGATGTTTTGAATCAGGGCTGCAATGTCCAGTTGGGCAGGTTCTTCACTACACAAGATTATCATCTGGGCGAGGGCACAAACTGCGGCAGAAATCCAGGCTATGCTCTGCTTACCAAGCCTTGAACCCGAACACTGCTTTGTATCTGCCCACAGGAAACAATGCTCTTTTTTAAAAATTCATATAAAGGCACTGTACAATCTAGAGACAGTCCTGCTTTAAATAGTGACAATCTCTGACAGGTTAGATCCCAAGAGCCAGAAAAACTCCCCTACCAATCTGATTCCACCACAAAGGGAGTAAAAGAAACTGCAAAGATTGTCTGATCTTAAATTGAGAACACTGAGGTTGGAGATTGTTCTTCTCTGGATTCTCAACATAGGGTGATGGGCTTATAAAATAAAACTTTTTTGTAATATAAAAGAACCACATAGTGGAGCCTCAGGATTTGACATGATCCTAGAAAGTGAGCTACAGAATCAGAGATGCATAAAGGACAGGAAGAAATCTTGAAGGTCACAGAACTTCATTGCTGGAAGAGACTTTAGAGACAGATCATTTGGGCCAATAATCACTTCATTTTACAGATGAGGAAAGCAAAAAGATCAAGGAGATTAAGTGGCTCGCCTGCAGTTAGTGAGCAAAGCTAAGTCTAGAACCTAGTTTTTTCTGGCTTTCAGTCTAATCATCGATCACAACTGGCTGGACTTGCCATCATTATGATCAACATTGAATGTGCACTCACTGTGTGGGACAGGTTGGGCCATGTAGATTTGGTCTCCATCAAGGGCCTTACAAGGAGATTGAGAAAACAGGAAGCATTAAAGATAAGCAATAATGAGCTGGCGTACGAGGGAGGTTGAGACTCGGTGTCTGAGTGGGAGTGGGACGCCAAGGTTGGGAATGGGCCGCACGGGGTGGAGTGCGCTCGTGGGGGCCGGCAACTCTGGAGAAACCTGAACTAGGTGCCTGAGAAGGTTCAGCTGAGGCCGCAGGAGGGCCTAAGGTCACAAAAGCAACGTCGGGGGAACCCAACTTCCGGGGCCCTCTCGACGCGTAGCTTAAGCCTTGGGCTCCTGACCCTTACGGCGGGGAAGAGCGAGGCAGAGCGCCTCCTCCGGGCTCTGGCCCAGGCGGCCGGGCCGAGGCGGCGCAGACCCGCAGGAACGCGCCCGGGCCGACCCCGCGCGGCGCCGGAGGGGCAGGGCGGCTCGCGCGGCGCGGGGACGGGGCTTCCGGGGCGGGGCGGCGCCGCCCACGGCGCGCTGCGCGACAATGGGGGGCGGGGCCGCCGCCGGTCGGATCTGAGAGATTAAAACTCCCGGCGGAGCGGGCGCGGCGTGCATGTGAGGCGGAAGCGCCGGGGGCCGCGGCCGGGCGCGGCGCCGGGCGGCCGGCGGGTCTCCGCGCCATGAACTACCCGGGCCGCGGGTCCCCGCGGAGCCCCGAGCATAACGGCCGGGGCGGCGGCGCATGGGCGCGGGGCGCGGACGCGGAGCCGGCGTTCGGCGGCGGCGTCTGCTGCTTCGACCGCCTGCCCGGCGGGGACCCGGGCGACGGCGAGGTGCCGCTGGCCCTGCTGCGCGGGGACCCCGGCCTCAGCGACGATAACTACGACTTCAGCTCGGCCGAGTCGGGCTCCTCGCTGCGCTTCTACAGCGAGAGCGAGAGCGGCGGCGGCAGCTCCTCCTCGCTGCACGCGCCGCCGCCGCCGGTGCCGTCGAGCCCGGGGGACGGCGGGGCGGCGGGCGGGGCGCCCGCGGAGAGAAGGTGGCCCCGGCCCGGCGGCGCGGCCGCCCGGCACCGCTACGAGGTGGTGACGGAGCTGGGCCCGGAGGAGGTGCGCTGGTTCTTCAAGGAGGACAAGAAGACCTGGAAGCCCTTCATCGGCTACGACTCGCTCCGCATCGAGCTCGCCTTCCGGACCCTGCTGCAGGCCACGGGCGGCCAGCCCCAGGCCGAGGACCCGCGCGGCGACCGCGCGTGCGGCCCGGCCTCCGGCTCCGGGGAGGACGACGACGAGGACCGCGGCTGCGGCTTCTGCCCGCGCGCGGCGGGGCGCGAGCCCGCGACGGAGGAGCTGGTGCACATCGAGCGGGTGTGTGTGCGCGGCGGCCTCTACGAGGTGGATGTGACCCAAGGAGAGTGCTACCCGGTGTACTGGAACCGTGAGTAGCCAGCCGGGGGAGGGAGCGGGCCGGGCCGCCTCCGCGGGGCCGACGCGCACCGGGGGCTCTGGGCGGCGCCGAACTCCTGGCGTTTGGTCGGAGCGGGATGGAGATCGTGCGGGCGGCGCCGGCAGGTGAAGGATGAACGAGCAGATGGCAGAACCCGAGCTGCCTGGGGTCAGGAGGAGCGGATGCTGCCGCGGCAGCGCCTCCTGGTGAGCCGGGTGCTGCTGCCGTCCCTTGGAGGTGATCCGGGAACGATGCCTAGCCCGAAAGGTTTTATTTCGTGATCCTACCCGAGCTGCGTCCACCCGGGGATCTGATTCGGTCCCATTTATTTTGAACTGCCTGTGATTTAAGTAGCAGCCTGTCCTCCGGAGTGGGAATGTCGGAGAGGATCTGCGCGAGAATCAGCAGTTCGGTTATAGACTCGGGAAAAGAAAATTAATCCCTGGAGGGAAAGGAAAGGAGATAGGTTGTTCCCACCGGACGCGTTCCGGAGAGGTGGAAAGCACTGCGTGAAGCAGTTCTGGCAAGTGGGTCCGCTCGCCCTCTCTATGGAATACGCGTTTCGTCCTTTAGATCCTTGCTTACATATTTTCATTTTGCCTGTTAACCGTACAAGGCTTATGCCTTGGTTTCCTCATCTGTAAAATAGGGATAATTGTGTCGACTTTGTCCGGTTGTTGTGGAGATTAAATGAGATAATATACCTAAAGGGTTGGAACTGTGCTTGGCTCACGTGTGATGTAGGTGTTAACAGTGGGTCCTTATTCATTAGACAACACAATTAGATTTGCAAGTAAATTAGATTAAGGAGGAAGGCGATCAGATATCTGCCATTACATGCAGCAAGTGTTACATATGTAATGTATAATAGATAGTCTATATATAATAGATTCTATATATTCTCTATGTAATAGATTCTATATATGTAATAGATATTCTATGGTAACAGAAGCTATTGGCCACCAGTAATCTGTAATATACAGTTTTAATTTTGGGGGGCCCAGCGTCCTGAATCAAATGTCTTCACTGATTGTCACTAGCCTTAGGTCTTTCATACATCTTACAGCATTCCATCTTGTATTAATTATATGTATTGATGACTTTCTATATGGTTAGCTTCTTATGGGCAAAGTCCATCACCTTTATCTTTTGTCTTTCGTAGGGCCTAATGCAGTAAATATTCAGTAAAGAGGTATTGAATTGCATGTGATGGTGATAATGTTAAAACATTCATATGTTAAGCATGAGTCACTGAGATAGCAATTACAACGTGTATCAAATCACCAAGTAAGCATAGCAGGCAATTTAATTTTTTAATAAACTTTAAGGTGACTTTGAAGGCATTTGTTAACCATTTTCACAAGGCCAGATTCATATGGGATTTGTTACATCACTCAATCCTTTTGATTATAAGCTCGTTAAGGACAGAATATGCTTGTATTCACTCACTCACTCCTTCATTCATTCATTCTTCTCTTTCGTTTTTACCAGGTGTTTGTATGTGCATAACGCAGTACTCTTGTGAAGTCATTAGGAAAGGTGGACTGCCCTTCTGGAGCTTCCCACTTAATCTTTCTTCAGATGACCTAGACAGCACTATAGATTTTTTTCTTTTGATGATAGAAGCAAAAGGACTTACTGGAGCCAGAAAGTTGGATAAAATGCAAGACATCCTTGGAGAGGGGACTAGAAACCCAGAGAGAAATCTTACCCTTGGATCAACTGAAGTATATTCGCCTAGAATACTGTGTGCTTTTTTGGTTTATGATAAAATCATTAATACTTGCGTAGTGCTTTACTGTTTACAAAGTGATTTTTTACATCCGTTATTTCATAGTGATATCAAATTAATGCTAACATTCTGTATATGAAGAAACAGGGTCAGTGAAATTAATGAACTTGTTCAAGGTCACTCAGAAAGTGGTAAAGCAGTTCATGGTCTAGTGGGAGAACACAGTGCAATGTCCAAAGAGCATCTGACCCACCCAAGGATGAGGGTGTCAAGAAAGCTTTCCACATTGTGTAAGACTGAATCCTAAAGGATGAATTTAATCGGGCTTAAGAAATGGGGAGATGGAGGGAAAGGCATTCCAGCCAGGTGGGATAACATATGCAAGGACACAGAAGCATGAAACTGCATGGCATTTTGAGGAAATTAGGGCTGCATCTGCAGGGGCCAAGACCCAAGGTTAGGTTTGGGATTTGACCACCACAGAGACAGAGGTGTTTGGTCAGGAATAGGAGGAGATTGTGAAGGGAGCATCTGCCTGTGAATGGTGCATTTGGGAGAGTAGCTAGAAAAGGAACAAAGGTTGGGTATGCAGTGCTAAGGAGTTTGGACTTTATCCTCTGAGTGTCGGAGAACTGTGATTAGTGACAACACAAAGGTTGAATTAGAGAATTGGAGAATATCATTAGAATGCTAGTGTCATAAATCAAGTGAGAAACAGTGAGGGCCTACAGAAGTTAACCTAAGAGGAAATGAGAACTTGGTCTTCTTGAATCTTCTTTTTCCTAAAGTAGATAGCCAATAAACCAATTATACCTTATAGATTGATTTTTGTTAGCTACAACAGCAAGACCTATTTTGACTCCATTTTAGCATTTTCTAAATTGTTTTCTGCAAGATACAATCCTGTGGGTGTCCCAGGCCTTCATATGAGCTACAGTGAAAATGCAGTACAGTCGTGCACTGCATAACGACGTTTTGGTCAATGATAGACTGCATGATGGACCGCATATTCGATGGTGGGTCCCATAAGATTAGTACCATGTAGCCTAGGTATGTAGTAGGCTATACCATCTAGGTTTGTGTAAGTGCTCTGTGATGTTTGTACAAGGATGAAATCACCTAACGACACATTTCTCAGAAGACAGCCCCGTTGTTAAGTGACGCATGATTGGTGCTTTTTGTCCATAATTTACAACTTCTCACAAAATCCCATGCAACTTTGCTCTAATTGGTTCTTCAGGTCTCTGTGTATTATATAAGTTTTCACACCTTCTCAGGAAGGTTCAGTCCCAGTATGGACTCTTTAGCCTTTCTTTAAATGGAAGGACTCTTATGATACTTTGCAGTTTTTGGCCTTCTTTCCATTTTACTTTTCTTTTTTAACTTTCTGGAAACTTTCTGAATAGTGGTAATGAAAGGTTAAAAAAAAAGTCCGACAAGTTCCTAGGTAGAAGGGTGGTGGGATTCTAGCAGCTGTTGAGACTTTCACGACCTCACTGAGCCCACTGCCTCTGAGTGTAGAGGCCAGCTAGTTAGCTGTGCTTCGTCTAAAAGGAAGGTGTTAATTTACTCTTCCTTTTGAATTCTTACTAGCAGATAAAATTTGAACCAATTTGGGGTACATGAATCAGAAGGGAACAGAATTTGTCTTCTATAGATAGGAAGCCAATATTATTACATATGAAAAAAGTGTTAGTTATAGGAAATTTGTTTTTGTTTTATTGTTTTTTAGATAACGTTCTGACTGCATGTGGACACTTTAGATAAAAACATCATTGCTGAGTAATGGCTAAGTGAACTCCCTTGCTCCCTGTGTTCTTCCTAAGCTGTTTGTAGCCTCACAGGCTTGTTTTGAGAATTACTGTATATATAACATGCTTAGAACAATGCTTGGCACAAAGTATGAGATGTTACCTATATCTCTGTGAACCTCAGAAGACAATCTACTTACTCGTAGAACTCATGTGAGGGTTCATAAGGCTGACCAGTGCAAAACCGTCCAGTACCCAGGGTTTGTTGTTGGCCTGTGCCTCATCAAGGTAAAAGAATAGGTGCAAAGAGTAATAAATAGCAAGGAAGTGGCCAAAGCATATAGTAATAGCTGTAGGAAGGCAATGGAACGTTACAGAGATATGTGATGAGTTTAGAATAGTCTTATAGCAGTTCTGATGGTAGTGATGTGTGCAGTATGAACTAGAGAGAACGTAATTTCCATTCATTGACTAAATTATTTAATTGACCATATATTTATATGAATGTGTAGTTTCCAGAAGCGGTCATTAAGTATAAGCCACAGCTTTCTTCCCCTTCCTTCCCCCTATCTGATGTACTTATGAGGTCTGCTTGCATTATTATAATTCTAAACCGTTTGCAGTGTCAGACACTTTAGAAATTAACCAGTTTTCATGATATATTGAAGAGAAAATAATATTCCCAATAAAATGAGGTAGAAAAATTAGGGCTTTTTCTGCAAGTACCCAAATTATATGATTATTAACTTGGCGTAACTGTAACCATCTGTTACGTCTTTTTCATCAAGGGTTAGTAACCTTAATAGTTAATAATCCTTTATGAGGCATAGGGCATCATGGGAAAGTAATGGAGTCCAAGCTGGTAAAAAGCATTCTTTCTTGATCAGTTTCTGCCTCCAATAAAGCAGAACTAGAGGGAATAGAGACCAGGGATTGAGATGCCTAACTCTGAAAAAGCGTTGGAGACTCTTATTTCTTTTTAACTGCGTTATCTCCCACTAGCCCAGCCTGGAAAGTGGTCTTGGGCTGCATTGGAACCCTGACTGCTCAGGTTTGCAGAATTCTGGCAGAAGTCTTCTGAGAACCCCACTCCAGATCAAGCCTGCTTTAGACTGTATTTTTCAGTGCCCTACTGAAACAGCACAAAGATGTGAATGACTAGTGAGTGGCATGTATGGCTGGCAGGGCCTGGCACCACTTGATCAAGGCACGCAGGACTTTCCTTTCCCTTTGCATTGTACTCTTAGTTTAAAAACTTCCCTGATATTGGGGCCGGCCCAGTGGCGCAGCAGTTTAGTTCGCGCTTGGCAGCCCGGGGTTCGCAGGTTCGGATCTGGGCGCCCGCCGATGCACCGCTTGTCAGCTATGCTGTGGCGGTGTCCCATATAAAGTGGAGGAAGATGGGCACGGATGTTAGCCCAGGGCCAGTCTTCCTCAGCAAAAAGAGGAGGATTGGCAACGGAAGTTAGCTTAGGGCTGGTCTTCCTCACCAAAAAAAAAAACCTTCCCTCACATTAATCATTGATCCACTTTGTTTGTGTGTGGCTCAAATGTAAGAATGCATGTTGTGCAGGTGCTTTCCATAAATGTTTAGAGTGATTGGTAAATTTTTCTTTCCTCCATCTGTCACCCCCTCTTCTTTTCTTTCTTCCTTTACTATATTGTCATAAAAGAGACCTTTTGTACTCTTCCCTTTTCCAAATTTTATTTCCTGGGTCTTTTATCTCCACATCTTGCCCTATATTTGCTGCTTTACTAAGATCTTTGATGTCTGGAACCCTAGGGCTGATCCTTTTCTGTAGAGAGCAAGAAAAAAGCTGGATGTGCTGGTCATGGAATCCTCTGAGAATTATGGACACTGGGTGAGGAAAGCAGAGGGATAGAAAGGAGAGAGGGAAATGGGCAATGTATTCACAGGAAGCCTAAGATGAAGATTATTGGCAGAAGAAGGCAGTTCTAGAATCTCTGATTGTTGGGGAATCTGATCAAAGACTTTTATCTTTTCATGAGTGTGATGAAATTTAAACTGTGCATGTTATCAAGTGAAACTTCAACACTGATAAAAGATATGGATACAGTCTCTTCTTTTTTGCCACAATACATTCCTAAAAGCTCAGTTAAAAAATAAAAGAAGGAGGCCTGGCCCCGTGGCCAAGTAGTTAAAGTTCCACACGCTCTGCTTCAGCTTTGCAGGTTCAGATCCCCAGCGTGGACCTACTCCGCTCACCAGCCATGCTGTGGCGGTGTCCCACATACAAAATGGAGGAGGATTGGCACAGATGTTAGCTCAGGGCTAATCTTCCTCAAGCAAAAATAAAATAAAATTTAAAAATTAAAATTAAACAAGGAAAAACATTTTTTATAGCCACTATATATAACCTACAGTTCTGCTCTTTTGCATCTGCCTTGGAAAAGGGAAATTGTGCCTACAAAAGATGTTGAATCGCTGACAAATGAGTGGATTAATGGGATGAAAAGCATATAGTACAGATACTTTTTGATACCCCTGGATAGAGACAAGTGAAATTCAAGGTGGTGAAAACTAGGACTTGCCTGTGCCAGAGAACTAAAGAAAGACAGTAGAAATATTGATGATTGTATAAAAGTAATTCTGTTTTATGTATGGCTTTCTAATTTTGCCAGATTGCCATACAACAAGAATTTTACACTCGGGGCCGGCCCGGTGGCGCAGTGGTTTAGTTCGCGCTTGGTTAGCCCAGGGTTAGCGGGTTCGGATCCCGGGCGCCTGCCAGCACGCTGCTTGTCAGCCATGCTGTGGCAGCATCCCATATAAAGTGTAGGAAGATGGGCACGGATGTTACCCCAGGGCCAGTCTTCCTCAGCAAAAAGAGGAGGATTGGCAACGGATGTTAGCTCAGGGCTGGTCTTCCTCACAAAAAAAAAAAAAAGAATTATACACTTAACTAATATTTGTTCTAATATCTTATTATATTAAGCTATATCTAGATAATCTTTATAATCATTGCACTGTTTTTTTCAAATAAATTCTGTTGAATGATTGTTGGGGGCCAAGCCAGCCTTTGGAAATTACATTGTATTGGGGGTATTTCTGTACCCCAAGACCTCAGATATCTGGAAATCTTAGAGAATATAAATTCCATCTGAATGGATGGCTCTTCCAAATAGTTGAGAGTTAAGCTTTTATCTGCTAGAGTATAATTTTAACTATATGAATGGAAATCTTCTTACTTTACTAATTCTCCCTTTAGCCGCTTCTCAGTGAACCATCATTCTGAACAGTGATGCAGGATAGCCCTTGAGACACATGGTAGGGACAAAGAACTGGATGAGTGTGCTAAAACAAGACTTCTAAATCCTGTGCCATGGAATGTGCTGCTCAGTAACTTTTGATGGTGCCCAGGGAGCAGAGTTGGAATTAACTTCTGAGCCTTGATATACATCGTTAAAGCAATCCCCCCTTGTATTTTACTACTTACTACAAATGATCAACTTTTAATTAGTATTTTATTGACTGAATACGTTGTTTTCTTCCTAATTAATAGAACTGCTTCTAGATAAGCCCAGGGTATCCCATGTCCACCTGATTCACCCACCTAGATCTTCAGTAAAACTTGCATTTTAACATCTGGTATATATTTTAACATTAAGTACCCCCAAGTTTGTTTATACTTTGGGAAACGAAATCTTTGCTGTGAGCCAAAAGACAGTCATTGGAAAGAGTCTACCTGAAAGAGATTGTGAGGACCACACAAATGAGGAAAGCACTTTTGGTGGCACTCGCTCTTCCATGTTGGCTGTCTGCTGCTGAAATGAACCGTTACAACATGGCCAGCACTAAATGAGACAGGCCTGCATGTCTGTAAGGATTGTGAGCAGATACTCGCCTTGCTCGACATTTTCATTTTATAGCTAGCCACTCTCACTCTTCTTATTTAAGGTGAGCACCACTGGCCACGGTTTTGCTCTTTGCCTTTCCAGAGAAATTGGGACCTTATATTTTAGAATATCTTTTTGGATGTAGGTACAGTTTGTTCTTTAACCTGTTTACTATTTAGCCTGTTACATTATTTTGTGTAAACTACATTATCTATTACGCTTTTTTGGTAGGGGAGAAGAATGTACTGTACTTCATATATAGTGAATGTTCCTAATCCTGGAATACTGGATTGAATTGTTTGGAATTCTGATTGAGTGACAGGATTCTGTCTTTTATGGACAGACCTAGAACCCATCAAAGTGTACGGTAGGTTGCAACATAAAGGATGGACCTGGTTTACAGCGTGTGTTTTCAGATCAACTCTTACCCTGCCTCAGCTCATCAATTTCATCTCTGCTACCTCCATTTCAGTTTGTGCCATTTTTTCTAGAGTGGCAGCATTGTGTAGTGTTTATGAATGTAGATGACCACTGGAGGCAGACTGGGCCCAAATCCTAGCTCTGCCATGTACTATCTGTGTGACTTTGGGCAACTTAAATTCTCTGTACCTCAGTTTCTTTGTAAAATGTGCGTAATAGTACCTGCCTCCTGGGATTGTTGTAATAAATGAGTTAAAATATTTAAAGATCTTGAAACATCCCATGATGAATAGTAAGTTCTATATAACAGTTAGCTGTTACCGTTTCTCCATTTTCCTGCCTCTTCTATCCTTGCAACCCACTTAACACTCTTGGCTTCCTGCTCTCCTATCTCAGTTTGTAATCTCTATCCCGACAGCATTTTCTCGGCTGCCATCTTGGTAATTGACTCTCAGGCACAGTCTAGAACAGTCTAGAACAGTCTAGAACTAGGCACAGCCTAGAGCCCCTGTAACTGTTGCCCGCTCTTGTGAGACACTGACTGATGTTTGCCGAGTCTTTCAGACTCCAGAAAGAACCATGCTGTCTTGAGTCGTCCTGGCTTGGACCCCAGAGGGGTGCACCAGTCATTCTCTTACAAATCTACCTGTGGGAAAGGAGGAATTCTTTCCCACAAAAGCATTCTAAATTCTTGAGCGGCTTCTTTTTTGGTATGCAGATCCTGTCACCAGATGTGGGACGTGCTCACTCCACCCCAGAAGCTCGTTTAGAACATCTCTACCAGCTCCCAGGATTTTTGATAAAATAGAGAACTTGACAGCTTTCTAAAAGAATGCTCAGTTTTCACTTGAGGCAGAGCCGGTAGTGTTCTTGGTTTTCTGCCATGTTGCCAAGAAAGAAATGGCCCCTAATTTCTCTTACAGTGGAGACCTCAGCATGAAATCCTGGAGGGATTCCTCTTAATTGACCTGCAGTTGAACCAGCAGTGTTAGGGATCGCAGCTCGGTTCTGGCACCTAGTGCAAGATCTAGCCTCAAATATGAATCTACCCTTAGTCCAGGTATTTGAAGCAGCCATTCCTTATCCAGCGTTGGCACTAAAAGCCAAGTGGGCTCAGAGAACAGGTCTTTGTTGTCAAATTCCCTTAATTGGAATCCTTGATTTACCATAGCTGTATGACTTTGGGCAAGTTATAATCTCTCTGTGGCCCAGTTTCTCCTTTGTAAATGGGGATAATAATTTCTGCTTCACAGGGTTATTGTGAAGATTCCATGGAAATACACATATGTAGAGTGCTTAGCACCGTACCTGGTTCAGTAAGTGTTAGTTATTGTATTTAAGTCAAGCTGGTATATTGGCTCTTAAACTAGAAGCCTAGCTTCTGGAAGTTAAAAAGTATGTGGTTGACCTGTTTTATCTGTGAAAAAGAAGAGTGGGAGGCTATGCTCTACCAAAATTACTTCAGCCTAAATTTGATAACTGTATATGCACATAACACATATATACACACATATTCCCCTACCCTCCCTTTCCCCCCTACACCTCTCTCTATATATATACACACCTGTGTGCCCATCTTAAACCTGCTAAATCACCCCCCAAGAGTTCTGGGAATGACAATGAAGTATCACACTGCTGGGTTAAGTATCACCTTAATTCCTCCTGAAGACTCTGAGGTTGAACAAAATGAAAACCTTTCCAGGTGGAATGAGGACAGTGGAATACTGTTCATTCTCTGAAAAGCCTCTGCTGGGGTCCCCTGCCTGTGGAGTGGCTTCCTGTTTTAGACCAGTAGTTTGCAGATTTCGTTGAGCCTAACAGTCACCGGGAAGATTGTTAAAAATGTAGATTCTCAGATCTCATCCTTGGAGATGAGATTAAAGAGATCTGAGCCTGGAGCCTGAGAAATTACATTTTTAATAGGTATCCCAAATAATTCTGATTGCAGGGGTTTTATAGACCTCACATTGATAACATTGTTAGTTCATTAATTCCTCCCGTCTAAACAGCTTAAATCTGCCTCGTCTTGAGTTGTCTTCACTTACACTCAGAGAATTACCAGTTCAGCCAGTCTAAAGCTGCATTTCAAGGGGCTCTAGAGGAACTAGCCTTCAGCCTGCAAATTGGTATCTTATTTCATCTCTGTTTTTCTTTCACCTACCTATTTCTGCTGTTTACTTCCAAATTAAAACTTCTATATCCTTATTAATTTTCTGTCTACTCATTCTATCAATTATTGAGAAGGAAGATGTAGTCCCCCACTATATTGGTGGGATATATTTATTTATTCTTCTATTGGTTTTTATTCATGTATTTTGAAGCTCTGTTATTAGATATGTACACATTTAGCATCGTTATGTCCTTTTGACAAATAATGCCTTTATCATTTTGAAATGTCCCCCTTTATCTCTGGTTTATTGTATTGAGGTCTATTTTGATACAATTTAGCTACTCCCCACTTTCTTTTGATTAGTATTTGCATGATGTATCTTTTCCTGTCCTTTTACTTTTAAACCTGTATGTGTCTTTACCTATCTATTGGATGTTGCTTTTTAAAATCCATTCTGACAATCTCTGTCTTTTATTTGATGTTTAGGCCATTTACATTTAATGTGATTAATGCTACATTTGAGTTTAAATTAACACTCTTGCTCTTTGTTTTGTATTTGTCCCATTTATTCTTTGTTCCTTTTTCCGCTCTTTTCCTGCCTTCTTTAAGATTATTTGTTATGATTCTCTTTTATTTCCATTATGATGCTTTTAGGGATACCTTTTTCATATTTATCCTGGTTAATGTTCTCTGGGCTTTTTGGATTGCAATTACATATGTATTAGATCATTTGATATTGTCCCCCAGCTCTTGGATGCTCTATTCTGTTTTTAATTTTTCCACCACTGTTTTTTTTCCTTTGTGTTTCAGTTTGGGTGATTTCTGTTGATTTATCTTCAGGTTCACTGATTCTTTCCTCAGCTGTGTTGAGTCTACTGATGAACCCATCAAAGGTATTCTATCTTTCTGTGTTTTTAATTTCTAGCATTTTTTATTCTTTCTTGTAGTTTCCACATCTGTGCTGAAATTATCCATCTGATTATACACGTTGTCCACCTTTTCCACTAGAACCTTTAGCATGTTAATCATAGTTATTTTAAATTCTCTAATAGTTCTAACATCTGGAACGTCTCTGATCTGGTTCTGTTGATTGTTTTGTCTATTGACAATATGATTTGTTCTTTTTTTTCTTCTTGGTTTTTGTATGTCTCAATTTTTTGTTGAAAACTGGACATCTTATGTAGGACAGTAGAGTATTTATGCCTAGACGTAGGCACACCTTGTCTTTTGCTAGGACTTTAGTGTGGGATATTGATCAGTCTAGTTGGAAGTTGAGCTGGAGTTTGGGTTTTGTTACCACGGTAGTTACTGTCAATGCACCACAGGCTTCAAATTCCACTAGCATTACCTTGTGTTTAGATGGGGCTTGGTTTGCTAGAGGGATTTTCTCCATGCTCTTCTCCTCCCCCAGCAGTAGATTAAATGCTTGCTATATTGGTGGTGATAGTGGGAATAGGAGTGGTGAAAGGACATTTCTGTTGTTCTGATCCATCTTCATTCTTAGGCACAGTATCTCTGAGTCTTAAGAGTGGGGCCTTCTCTGTGATTCTGCTCCTACCCCAGCTATAGGAGACCTCATGGTCTAGACCCAGGGCAGTGTCCAGCCCCTACACCAAGGGTAGTTTTTGTTTTCTATTGCCTTTTCCCCGCTGATACAAATCTTCGTCTGTGCCCTAAACACAATAGCATTCACTGCCCTTCTAGCAGCAGCTTAAGGCTTTTGTTCCATAGGTGAGGTAGGAAGGTTCCAGGCAAGGCTTCACTCATCTCCCACAGCTGCTGCTGTTCCTCTCTCCCAGGCCTGCACTACGAAGGGATATTTCTTCAGGTTTCTCACCCTTCCCCTGTCTTTCTTAATGAGCTCCTGGTGAAATCTTTGGAGAAGAATGTGCAGAGGGGTGCAATCTCCCTCAGTGTCTGAAGCCCCAGGGCCTCTATACTCTCACTGTAGCCCACATTTGACCTTTAGCAATTTGTTAAAAATTTTAGCTGAAATCTTTTTACGGGCTTATGTGGGATCTGGTGTCTACCCTCAGTAAGCAAGTGCTCACATCTTGTTTCTTCTGTCTTCCCTTAAATATCGTATTAGTCAGTTGCTCTGTGACCTCAGATCTCGGAAGGATTTAAGAAAAATCATAATTTTGCAAATTAAATGTGTCTTTGTTTGTTTTAAGGGTAGGATCAACAGTCTTTCAGCTTTCAACATCCTAAGCAAAGGCTGAATTTCAGTTATACTTTTTTGTGTGTGTGGTTGCCCTAGGATTTTCAGTATATATCTTTAACTTGTCAGTCTTAACTACAAAAATTATTTTGTCATTTCATGTAGAATGAAAGAATCTTATTAGTGTACTTCCATTTACCCCCTTACAGCCTTTTTGCTATTGTTTTATCCATTCAACTTCTACATGTATAAGCCTCAAAATATTTTTGTTTTAGTCAGTTTTTAAAAGAGATTTCTTTAACAGAGAAAAAAAGTCTTATATTTACCAAATATTTATCATTTCTATTGTTCTTCATTCCTTTATGTAGATTCAAATTTCCATCTAGTATGGAAATTTCCGTCAAGTTCTTCTGCTTGAAGAACTTGCTTTAATGTTTGTCATACTGCAGATCCACTGGTGATAAATTCTCTTAGCTTTTGTCTAAAATGGTATTCCTCCCTCATTTTTGAAAGATATTTTTGCTGGGATATAGAATCCTAGGTTGACCTTTTTTTTTCCTTCACAACTTTAAACATGTCACTCTGTTATCTTTCACTTGTATAATTGTTGGTGAGAAGTTTGCTGTTACTTTTGTTTTTCTTCTTGTACATGTCATGTTTTTCTGGCAGCTCTGCCCCACCCCACCCCCAGCTGTATTGATAATTTTCTACAGTCTGATTATGTTGTGTCTTGGTGTGGTTTTTCTTCATGTTTCTTCTGCATAGGATTTGTTGAGATTCTAGGAACTGTGGGTTTATCGTTTTCATCAAATTTGAAAAATGATTGGCTATTATTTCTCTGATTTTTTTTTTTCTGTTCACCCTACCCCTTTTCTGGAATTCCTACTGCATGTATGTTAATCTGCTTGATATTGTCCCACAGCTCTCTACCTTTTCTTTTCAGTTTTTTTCCCCTGTGTTTCATTCGTTTTCTATGTTATGTTTCTATTGCTATGTTCTTGAATATGTTCTACTGCTATGTTATAAACTTGAAGAAGTTTATTGACCTTTTATTCTGCAATGTCTAATCTACTATGGATCTCATTTGGTATATTTTTCATTTCTGATCTTGTATTTTCCATCTCTAGAAGTTCAGTTTAGGTATTTTTTTGTATCTTCCATTTCCTTTCTCATCATGTTTGTGTTTTCCTTCTGTTGTGTGCTGAATTATTAGGATTCCTTTAATGTTATCGGGCTTTGTTCTAGTACACAGTTAACTTCAAATTAGTTTGATCCTATCAAGACTTTCTTCTGAGCTTTATTAGGGTGGTCTCTCAGAGCAGCCTTTAGTTCAGGGATAATATATCCCCACTACTGAGGCAGTACCTTTCTGAGGGCATTACTCAGTGCCCCATGGATTAGGTCTTTTTCACTCTGGCTGATTGAACTATTCCAGCCCTATATGAGCTCTGGAGATTGTTCCACCTACTACTTTCCAGTGGTCCTTTTCCCTGGCCTCAGATACGTTTCTCCCATACGCATGCATAGATAAGGATTCAACCAAAGACTCAAGGGAGCTCCTCTAGAGAACTCCAGCACTGTCTTTCTGTATAGGCCCCTACTTTCCAATATTTTGCTCCACAGATTCTAGCTACCTTGGCCTCCCTGAACTCTGAGCCATTTTGCAACTGAGCAAGACTGCTAGACTCTGTTTGGCTTACCTCTTCCTGCGCTGTAGCCTGGAAACTCTAGACACTAAGCTTGGGCAGTTGTAGGAGTCCTCCTAGCGATCACTCTCCTCTTCTACCAATTTCTTAGAATCATTGTTCCATGTATTTTGTCTGATTTTCTAGTTGGTTAAGGTGGACTGGCAAATCTAGTATGTGTTACTCCATCACAGCTAGACAGAGAAGTCTCTCCTTCCAATTTAGCAAACTGATTTACTCTCTTCATTCTTGGTGGTCTTTCTGTAGTAGGTAGTAGGCACAACCTGCTACTCTTGTATCCTACATGCCTTCCCACCCAGGAATGTTAGAATGAACAACAATAATACTTTTAGTGAGCTAATATGGATCAAATAGCTGTTTGCCACACAGAATGGACCTGAGATGTCATCTGCAGCTTTTATGAGCTGTAGG
Source organism: Tapirus indicus (assembly GCA_031878705.1). Lineage (NCBI taxonomy): Eukaryota > Metazoa > Chordata > Mammalia > Perissodactyla > Tapiridae > Tapirus > Tapirus indicus. The sequence goes on from CM062923.1 coordinate 136,424,083, forward strand.
GTAGAAGTGATTATTAGACTTGTACATCAGAACTCTTTGCTGCTGCCTCTTTTTGCTGGCATAATACCTGCAGCCTACCAAACCAATTGCTGTATTTAATTTCTTGTGTTTCCTAGTCTCCACCTTTCTTTTTCTTGTTTCTTATAACTCTATGTAGAACAGACTCTTTAGGAGCTCTGTTTTCATATCAGAGGACCCACCTTTTACTGATACACCAGGAAATAAATCAGAACACTGGAGTGACTTGCCAGTCACAGTGTATCTGCAGTGATCTCATCTGCAAGTCTTAGCTTATATTTAGTTCTTGGTCTTCTGAGCCTGCTTCTCCAGTTGTCATAGTAAGAGATTTTATTTTGGAAGAGATTGTAGGGGAAAAGGGAGTTTAGTTAAATCAAATGGCTGAGGATTTTAGAAGGCTAGTCTTGATGTAGCTAGATTTAACCACTGCCTGTGGTTTTAGAAACTTTAAAAGATATTATGTGAACTAGAATAATGCCATAATTTGAAATGAGATTTTGTAGTTTGCTTTCACATACGTTATTTTTTAATCCCTATTCTAACCCTGCAGTGAGATGGAATATCCTCAGGTGACAGATGATAAACTGGAATTGGAGCCGAGGCTGCCTGAGTCCTTAACCACCTCCCTTTCTGCTGTGCACCCTCTGCCACTTCACAGTTTATGCTGTCTAAGCAGATGTGAAGATTATATGCCAGTAGTACCTAATATCCTGGATTATTTGGTAACCTATTTACAGAAGAATTACTTGTCCACTTTTATGGCTATACTTATTCCTTCTATTTGATGATTTCCTAAATATATTCCTCAAACAAGTTTCTTGCGACTTTAGTCTTAGGAACTTCTTAAACATTTTTCTCAGCTTTTTCTGTGTTCAAGTTTTTGCTTCTTTGCTTGTTAGTATTCTGAATTTTGACTAAACAAATCTTTCTTTTCTCCTTTTTCTCCCCTGTTCCTCTTTTTTACAGAAGATCTTAGTTTTTCTTTTGATTTTGATGTTTGTCTACCATCTTCCTAAACTGTGTAAGGTGAATTATGTCCACATTTTGTGAATGTGAGCTATTTTCTTTCATACATTTTTTTTTTACAACTCAACAGGTCACATTTTATTACTTTCACTCCACAAATATTCTTCTGTGTCTACTAGGTAAAAGAAAATTGATCACCTCTACCTCAGGTTTACAAAAAGCTTTCCAGAGAAATTTATGCTTGACTTGGATCTTAAAGAAGGGTGTTATTGGCAGAGGGAATGACATGTTAAAGGCCTGAAGTCATGAAGGAGAATAATACACACAAAGGACTCGGGTTCCATTTGGCAGGAGCATTGGGAATAAGGTAGAAAAGAGGAGAAGCAGGGAACTGCATAGGAAGGCAGACATTAGATCAGGACATGCCTTTTCATACTGAAAACTTAAATTTTATCCTATAAGAATGAAACATTGGAAGGTATAAAACGGGGAAATTGCTTGATCAGATTTGCATTTAAGATTGTCATTCTGGCAGCCATGTAGAAGGTAAATAGATAGCTGGAAAAGTGGTATCATAATGAGGGAGACTAGTTAAGGAGTTATTGCAGCATAGCAAGTGAGGATCAGTGAGGGTCCAGAACAACCCTCCAGAATGGTTATTGGAAGGATAGAGGAAGATGTTAAGGAAGTAAAACCTACACTATTAATGAAATATGAATAAGAGAAGGGTAGTCCACGTTATCTCTAATGTTTTTAACTTGGGTGGATTGTGGAGGAAGAGCAGGTTTCCCACCCAAGTCCACTTTGGAGTGGCAGAGGGAAGCTAAATAATAGTTTATTTTGACATATTGCATTTAAAGTGCCTATTGTACACCCAGGTAGAAGCATCCAGTGGGCAGTTGGATATATAGGTCTGGAGCTCAGAAGAAGAGTGCTGCAATTGAAGATGCAAAGATCCTTTTAATTTAAACCAGTGGTCTCTAAAGTGGTGTATGCAAACTGTCTATTGGAGTGTTACAATGAAAATATTTGAATTTATATTTACTTTCTATTTCATCCTTTCAAATTTTCTATTTTTGCATGTTTTATAATGTATAAAACATTTTAGAACAGTAATACATATGCATAATTTATAAAGAAGTATGTATATTTCTGGACCCTATTTCCAGAGACTCTGATTTTTTAAGTGTGTAGGAAGAAATCTGAAAAATCCATCTTTTAATTTAATTCCTCAAATGATTCTGATAATCCACCAAGTCTGATGACCACAGGTTAAAACCATGGAAAACACATATAGAAAGAGAAGAAAAAGGGGAGATAAGATAAACAGGTTTGAATGACAGTCTGCTGATTCTAAAAGTTCCAACTATGTTAATTCATATTCTTTTGATTTTAATAATCCGATAGAATGGCCATGGTCAATATTGAATTTATTGTCTCCACTAAGCTTAAATTAGCATTAAAAACTCAAAAGTCTGGGGGCCGGCCCAGTGGCGTAGTGGTTAAGTTCACGTGCTCTGCTTCAGCGTCCCAGGGTCTGCAGGTTCGGATCCCCGGCGCAGACCTACGCACCACTCGTTGGGCCACGCTGTGGTGGCATCCCATATACAAAGTAGAGCAAGATGAGCACACATCTTGGCTGAGGGCCAGTCTTCCTCACAAAAAGAGGAGGATTGGCAACGGATGTTAGCTCATGGCCAATCTCCCTCACCAAAAAATAATTCTAAAGTCTGTTTTAATGTTATATATTCCATTTTGGGCAGATTTCTCTCTCATATGTACACAGATTCTAGGGAACATTTTTTGACTAGCCGAGAGAGAACTTTTTCCCTAAACATGTAAAATTCTGCATTGCCTAGATCCACCAAAATATTAAACTTGGAAGGCTAAGGACAAAAATGGCCTATGATTTAAAGCCTATTCTGCATTTTGAAATGAAGAGATTGTCAGCAACATCTAAAATCTGCCTTCTGTGAATCGAAATTTGAAAAAAGGATGAAAATGTAATGTGAATACCTGAAAGGATCATACAATAAAAACTTTGGAGGACTGTTATGGGCTGAATTGTGTCCCCCTGCAAACTCATATGTTAAAGCCATAACCACCACTACCTCAGAATGTGGTGGTATTTGGATATAGGGCCTTTGAAGAGATGATTGAGTTAAAAGAAAGCCATTAGCATGGGCCCTAATCCAATCTGACTGGTGTTATGAAGAAGAGGAAATTTGGACACACAGAGACACCAGGGGTGTGCATGCACAGAGAAAAGACCATGTGAGGACACAGTGAGAAGGCAACTGTCTGCAAGCCAAGGAGAGAGGCCTCAGAAGAAACCAAACCTGCTGACACCTTAGGCTTGGACTTCTAGCCTTCAGAGCTGTGAGAAAATAAGTTTCTCTTGTTTAAACCACCCAAAATGTGGTATTTTGTTACGACAGCCCTAGCAAACTAATACAAGGACAGTAAACCAACTTTACAGTTACACTAATGAAGAACTAAGAAATATATGCAGGTTTTAAAACCCTGGTGGCCTTCTCTTTTGAATCAAAAGAAACAAACAGTACTTACAGTATAATTATAGTGTTCAGAGTTTCTTACCTGTATGAAATTGGTTTAAACTTGGTGAATGGTAAATATTATTGACAGAAGCTCTTGCCTAAACGTGATTTAGTATTCTTAGTGTAATCGTTACTTTAAATGTGATCCCAGGTATAATTTGAGGTCTTTGTATTTTATAAGGTAGAATTTTGTATGATTGCTTACTACTAACCCAATTTTGCAATTATAATATTGTAACCAAGCTAAATGAAGATTAGAATAATGATTGTTTTAATTACTTTTGTCCTACATTGTTCCTCCAGATTATAGTTCCTGTCTAGTGAATAAGCAAGTGTTCAGGTATTCAAATAGAAAGTTACAGTTTGATAACTAGTTCCTAATTTACTGCCTTTCATTCCATCTACCAATTAAACATTATTCCCTCCCCCCCATCCCCTGCCCCGGAGGTGAGGAAGACTGGCTCTGAGCCAATATCCATTGCCCATCCTCCTCTTTTTCCTGAGGCAGATTAGCCCTGAGCTGACATCTGTGCCCATCTTCCTCTATGTTTTGTATATGAGATGCCTCCACAGCATGGCCTGATGAGTAGTGCATCGGTCCATGCCCAGGATCCAAACCTGTGAAACCCCAGGCCACTGAAGTGGAGCATGTGAACTTAACTGCTATGCCACCAGGCCGGCCCCTAAACATTATTATTTTTATACACACTGTGTTTATTTTATCACCCACCTTCTGAGAACTGTCAGTTTATTATTTTTAATTGATTTTATTATGAAATATCTCAAGTATATACAAAAGTCTAGGTAACATAACCAACAATCAGTACTCTTGCTCACTTAGCTTAAGAAGTTAAACATTACAGATATAATCAAAATCTATTTGACTTCTCTCATTCCCCTTTCTTCAGCCCAAAAGTAACTACCCTCCTAAACTTTCTGTATATTCCCATGCATTTTTTAGATTATTAGGTTATTATTCCCATTGGCTTTTTTTTTTCTTTTTTAAATTGATATAAATAGTGCCATTCTGTTTGTATCCTTCTGCAATTTGCTTTATAGTTCAAGTTAGGTTTTCAAGATTTATCCATGAGGACACATGTAACGCCAGCTATTTCTTTTCAGTGAGTATAGTAGTATTCCATTGTATGCATATAGCACAGTTTGTTTTCCTCTTTGGACACTTAGGTTGTTTGCAATTTTCTGCTAATATAAAGAGTGCTGTAATAAAAATTTTAAATATATCTTCTTGTGCAGATGTGCCAGAATTTCTCTAGAGTGTGTACCTAGGAATAGAACTGTTTCAAATTCCATCTCTTTCCCTGATTAGCAGTGAATCTGAGCATATTTCATGCCATAGGTTTACTGACTATTTGGGTTTCCTCTTCTGTGAAAATCTTGTTATATCAAGTAGAATCCAATCAAGAGACAGAAACCACTTGGTAATTTCAACAGAAGAAGTGTAGCATGAAGACTTATTAACAGAGAAGTGAAGTAGCAGGCAAAAGGCCTCTATGAAGAATACAGAAATAGCAGGTGTGGGTAGCAGCTGCCACCCCAGGACTGAGACAGAGTACCCCAGAAGAGGTTGTTTCCTCACAGGGCTGAGAGTCTGACCTTGTTCAGAGAGTGGGGCAGTGGTCACTGAGGTGCTGCCCCCTGGAATGCTGAGGGAGCCTTCCACAGGGAAATGCCTGGCCTGGGAATGCACCTCAGCTGCCTGAGGGGTTGTGGGAGAAGTAGTCCAAGGGGAGGTGCCTAGCAGGTGACTTCTCAAGGTGAAACTGCCTCAGAGGTCGTGTGCTGGGGGACACTGCCCACCGGAAAGTGGCACTGCTGTTAGCACCTGGGCACTGCTGAGAAATACGGTGCATACCCTGCAAGAGCCCAGAAAGGGGAGCACCCTGGACTAGGTGCTCCCTAGACCATACAGAGTGGTTGGTAGAATTGGTTCCACAGTACATTGGGCACCAAATGTTGTAAATAGGCCTCTTTGGGGCTAATCTGGGACCCTAGCCACCATTTATGGCATTCATTCTATGAAGAGTATATTCAGAGTTCCCAGATAGTAAGTTTACAACAAACCTTAAGAATGAAGACAAGGTATTTTTCTTAACCTTCCACCTTTTTCTTTTCCATCCTCGTCTATTATATCTCCTCCCCCTTTTCTTGTATCTTCTATTTTTCTTATGTCTAATCCTTGCTATTTCTTCTTCCCCTGAATACCAGTACCCCACCATTCCTGTTGTCCCTTACTCTGTGACTTCCTCCCTCTTTAAGTCCTCGGTGGTCAGACTTGTTCTGTAAGTTTCTAGAGCAGTGAATTATAGGCATGCCTTAGACCCCAAGTGGGGAAAGCAGTAGGGGCATAGCTAAGTTTGAGGAAAAGGGTCAAGACTGGCTCTCTACACATACCATAGCCCTGTGAAAAGTTTGTCTCTGGTACCTATCTGCGGTCTGTTGTGTGACAGATGGGTCCAGATCTCACCATTCTATTAACTACAAAGTGAAGTGACATATTAAATATTTATTTATCTATGCAAGTCCATGTCAGCCTGAGATTCTGCTGCATGTGATAAAAAGCCAAAATAACGGTGGCTTAAACACAAAAGGGTGTATTTCTCTTTCCCTAAAAGAAGTGTACATGTCTAGAGTTCAGGGCTATGTGGCAGCTCCACTGAAACCAGAGACAGAGGTTCCTTCTGTTAATTCAGCTTTCCGTCCTTTCTAAGAGAGCTTCGGGAGCTCGAGGCAGAGAGGTGGCAGAGACGAGTGGGAAATGTCACAGGGCTTTACCACCAGTGATCCTGCTGGGTCTTCTCACCCAAATTCAATCATATGACCAAACCTAGCTGCACAAGGAGACTAGAGATAGTCTTTTAACTGAGCATATTGCTGCCCTGAATAAATTGGTATTCTGTTACAAGAAATAGGAGGAGAATAGATATAGGATGGGCATCCAGCAGTTTCTTCCAAAATATGTAATCTTTATTTTTCGTGAATGTATTAGGGTTCTCCAAAGAATAAAAGAGGTTATAAGGAAAGGACTCACACAATCATGGAGGCTGGCAAGTTCAAAATCTGCAGAGGGGATGTCCCAGTTCAAGTTTGAAGGGCAGCAGGCTGCTGTTAAAACTAGAAGGGCCGAGTGACGTCAGCATCATGGCGGAGTGAGATTCCCTCTTTGAATCTCTGTCCCCTACGACACAACGAAAACATCATTCACATTCCAACAGAGCTCATTCAAACACTACGAAGGACTTCTGAGAAACCCCTGCTGCCATACATCGGACAGTGGAGGCGCAGGAAGCCCAAAAGGACGGGAGGAGAGGTAAGAAGTTGTACTCCCCCTCCCCAATCGATGGGCAAAGACAGCGCGGTTCGCAGACAGAGGGGGGAGGGTCGGCCCACAGCGGGGAAAACTATCGCCATCCAGGTGCTCTCACAGACTGTCGCGAGATCCCCACTGGGAAGCGACGACGGACTGTTTAGGGTGTGTAGCAAACACCCTAAGAGAGCCAGAAAGGAAATCCCCGGGTCAAGCAGGAGAAAGAGAGGACCCCTCCCCCCACACGCCCGGCGTTTCAGCATAATCCCTCCGGAGGCTGCAGCCGCCTCAGAGCAAACCACTCGCAGTCTCCATCCAGTGGCAGCAGGGGGAAACTGCAGGACCAACTTTATCATGAGGGGAAAAAATAAGGCCGTCCCCGTCGGATCCTTGCGACAATTTGTCATGGCTACAGACCAAAAGGAAAATGACAAACACCCAGAAACCAACCCTGAAGGCACAGAATTTGATAACCTGAATGACAGAGAATTCAAAATAGCTATCATAAACAAACTCAACGAAATACAAGAGAACACACAGAAACAAATCAACGAATTCAGGTATTTTGTCACAAAAGAGATTGAAACCCTAAAGAAAAACCAATCAGAATTATTGGAGATGAAAAACAAAATCAACGACATAGTGGAGAAAATGGAGTCTTTAAAGAGCAGAACTGACAATATGGAGGAACGAATTAGCACTGTTGAGGATAACCACGCAGAAATGCTCCTGATAGAGGAGGAGAGAGAGCTAAGACTAAAAAGAAATGAAGAAATTCTTCGAGAAATATCAGACTCAATGAGGAAAAGCAACATAAGGATAATAGGTATTCCAGAAGGAGAAGAAAGAGAAAAAGGAGCAGAGAGTTTGTTCAAAGAAATAATAGCTGAGAACTTCCCCAACCTAGGGAACGAGAGGGAAATAACAGTGAATGAAATCAATAGATCACCTAAATATATAAACAGGAATAAAAAACCATCTCGCCACATAGTAGCAAACTTGAAAAATACCCGTGACAAGGAAATAATATTGAAGGCAGCTAAACAAAAAAGCAAAATAACATACAAAGGAAACCCCATCAGGCTCTCAGCTGATTTCTCGACAGAAACTCTACAGGCTAGGAGAGACTGGAATGATATATTCAAAATCATGAAAGACAAAAACCTTCAGCCGAGAATACTTTGTCCAGCAAAAATATCCTTCAAATATGATGGAGAAACAATAACTCTCCCTGATAAACAAAAGCTAAGAGAGTTCGTCACCACAAGACCCCCACTACAAGAAATGCTCAAGAAGGCCCTTAGGCCTGAAAGAAAACAAATGAGAAAGGGGATACAAAGATTTCAGCAAGGAGAAAAGCAAGGAGACTAAACCAGAACAAACTACAGTTGGATAACATCAAAAATTAATTCAAGCTCATCACTGGAAACACACATTCATGACACAATCTGGAATAAAGAGATAACAAATAAGGAGGGGAAGAGGTAAGGGATTGAATCGACCCAGCCTCAGGAAAAAGGAGGCATCCGAAAATGTACTTTCTTATCCAGGAGATCGCTTACATAAACCTCACGGTAACCACTAAACAAATAACCAGAAGAGAACCACACATGACAAATAAAGAGAAAACCAAGAGAATGAGCATGCAGAAATACCAAATTGAATTTGCAGTCCGAAACACAAGGGACAAGAAACGAAGGAAATGCAAAAGAACCAGAAGATGAACAATAAAATAGCAACATTAAACCCTCATATATCAATAATCACTCTAAATGTAAATGGATTGAATTCTCCAATCAAAAGACACAGAGTGGCAGGATGGATTAAAAACCAAGATCCAATAATCTGCTGCCTCCAGGAAACACATCTCAGCTCTAAAGACAAACACAGACTCAAAGTAAAAGGATGGAAAACAATACTCCAAGCTAATGACAGACAAAAGAGAGCAGGAGTAGCCATACTTTTATATCAGACAAAGTAGACTTCAAGATAAAAAAGGTAATGAAAGACAAAGAAGGGCAATATATAATGATAAAAGGGACACTTCACCAAGAAGACATAACACTTATAAATATCTATGCACCCAACACAGGAGCACCAAAGTACATAAAACAACTGCTAAAAAACCTTAAAGGAGATATTAACAATAACACAGTAATAGTAGGGGATCTTAACACCCCCCCTTACATCAATAGATAGATCATCCAGACAAAAAGTCAATAAGCAAATAATGGACTTAAACGAAAAACTAGACGCAATGGACTTAATAGAGATATACAGAGCACTCCACCCAAAAAAAGCAGAGTACACATTCTTCTCAAGTGCACATGAAACATTCTCAAGGATAGACCATATATTAGGAAACAAGGCAAACCTCTATAAATTTAAGAAGATTGAAATCATTACAAGCATCTTTTCTGATCATAATGCTGTGAAACTAGAAATCAACTGCAAGGAAAAAACTAGGAAAGGGACAAAGATGTGGAGACTAAACAACATGCTACTGAACAACCAATGGGTCGTTGATGAAATTAAAGGAGAAATCAAAAGCTATCTGGAGACAAATGAAAAGGAAAATACACCATACCAACTCATATGGGATGCAGCAAAAGCAGTCCTGAGAGGGAAATTCATAGCAATACAAGCTCACCTTAACAAACAAGAAAAATCCCAAATAAATAACCTTAAATTGCACCTAACAGAATTGGAAAAAGAAGAACAGACAAAGCCCCGATCAGCAGAAGGAGGGAAATAATAAAAATCGGAGCAGAAATAAATGAAATTGAAACCAAAAAAACAGTAGAAAGGATCAATGAAACAAAGAGCTGGTTCTTTGAGAAGAAAATAAAATTGACAAACCCTTAGCCAGACTCACTAAGAAAAAAAGGGAGAAGACTCAAATAAATAAAATTAGAAATGAAAGAGGAGAAATTACAACAGACACCACAGAAATACAAGGGATTATTAGGGAATACTATGAAAAACTTTACACCAACAAATTGGACAACCTAAAGGAAATGGACAAATTCTTGCAAGTGTACAACCTCCCAAAACTGAATCAAGAAGAAATAGAGAATCTGAGCAGACCAATCACAAGTAAAGAGATTGAAACAGTAATCAAAAACCTCCCAAAAAATAAAAGCCCAGGACCAGATGGCTTCCCTGCAGAATTTTATCAAACGTTCAAAGAAGATTTAGCACCTATCCTTCTCAAACTATTCCAAAAAATAGAGGAAGATGGAATACTTCCCAACACATTCTATGAGGCCGACATCATGCTGATACCAAAGCCAGACAAGGACAATACAAGGAAGGAAAACTACAGGCCAATATCGCTGATGAACATAGACGCAAAAATCCTCAACAAAATACTGGCAAACCGAATACAGCAATACATCAAAAAGATCATACACCACGATCAAGTGGGATTTATACCAGGGACACAGGGATGGTTCAACATCCGCAAATCAATCAACGTGATACACCACATTAACAAAATGAAGAATAAAAACCACATGATCATCTCAATCGATGCAGAGAAGGCATTCGACAAGATCCAGCATCCATTTATGATAAAAACTCTCAACAAAATGGGTATAGAAGGAAAGTACCTCAACATAATAAGGGCCATATATGACAAGCCTACAGCAAACATCCTACTCAATGGGGAAAAACTGAAAGCCATCCTTTGAGGACAGGAACAAGACAAGGGTGCCCACTCTCACCACTCTGATTCAACATAGTACTGGAAGTTCTGGCCAGAGCAATTAGGCAAGAAAAAGGAATAAAAGGACTCCAAATAGGCAATGAAGAAGTGAAACTCTCACTATTTGCAGACGACATGATCTTATACATAGAAAACCCAAAAAATTCCATTGGAAAACTACTAGAAACAATCAACAACCACAGTAAAGTGGCAGGGTATAAAATCAACTTATGAAAATCAATTGCATTTCTATACACTAACAATGAAACAACAGAAAGAGAACTCAAAAAGACAATCCCATTTACAATTGCAACAAAAAGAATAAAATATCTGGGAATAAATTTAACCAAGGAGGTAAAAGACCTATACAATGAAAACTATAAGACACTATTGAAAGAAATCGAGGAAGACATAAAGAAATGGAAAAATATTCCATGCACATGGATTGGAAGAATAAATATAGTTAAAATGTCCATTCTACCTAAAGCAATCTACAGATTCAATGCAATCCCAATCAGAATCCCAATGTCATTCTTCACGGTAATAGAACAAAAACTACTGAAATTCGTATGGGGCAACAAAAGAGCCCGAATAGCTAAAGCAATTCTGAAAAAAAAGAACAAAGCTGGAGGCATCACAATCCCTGATTTCAAAATATGCTATAAAGCTACAGTAATCAAAACAGCATGGTACTGGTACAAGAATAGACACACAGATCAATGGAACAGAATTGAAAGCCCAGAAATAAAACCACACACCTATGGGCAGCTAATCCTCGACAAAGGAGCAAAGAACATACAATGGAGAGAGGGAAGTCTCTTCAATAAATGGTGCTGGGAAAATTGGACAGCAACGTGCAAAAGAATGAAAGTAGACCATCTCCTATCGCCATATACAAAAATCAATTCAAAATGGATCAAAGACCTGAAAGTGAGACCTGAAACTATAAAACTCCTGCAAGAAAATATAGGCAGTACACTAATTGAGATTGGACATAAAGGGATCCTTTCAGATTCCATGTCTACCCAGACAAGGGAAACAAAAGAAAAAATAAACAAGTGGGACCTCATCAGACTAAAGAGCTTCTACAAGGCAAATGAAACCAGGATCAAAATGAATAAACAACCCACCAGCTGGGAGAAACTATTTGCAAATCGTTTGTCCGACAAGGGATTCATCTCAGTAATATATAAAGATCTCATACAACTGAGCAACGAAAAAACAAACAACCCGATCAAAAAATGGGCAGAAGATATGAACAGACATTTTTCCAAGGAAGAGATACAGATGGCCAATAGACACATGAAAAGATGTTCAACATCACTAATCATCAGGGAAATGCAAATCAAAACTACACTAAGATATCACCTTACACCGGTTAGAATGGCTATAATCACAAAGACAAATAACAACAAATGCTGGAGAGGTTGTGGAGAAATGGGGACCCTCATTCACTGCTGGTGGGAATGCAAACTGGTGCAGCCTCTATGGAAAACAGTATGGAGAGTCCTCAAAAAATTAAAAATAGAAATACCATATGATCCAGCAATCCCACTCTTGGGCATCTACCCAAGGGACATGAAATCAACCATCACAAGAGGCGTATGCACCCCTATGTTCATTGCAGCATTATTCACTATAGCCAAGAAGTGGAAGCAACCCAAGTGTCCCTCGACTGATGATTGGTTAAAGAAGATGTGGTATATACATACAATGGAATACTACTCAGCCATAAGAAAAGACACAATTGTCCCATTTGCAACAACATGGAAGGACCTAGAGGGTATTATGTTAAGTGAAATAAGCCAGAGAGAGGAGGACACTGCATGAACTCACTCATATATGGAATATAAGTGAACACATGGACAGAGAGAACTGATTGGTGGTTACCAAGGGGAAGGGGGGTGGGGGGGGCACAAGGGGTGAAGGGTTACATCCACAAGGTGACGGACAAACAAAAATGTACAACTAAAACCCCACAGTGTTATAAACTATTAAGACATCAATAAAAAAAAAAGGTAAAAAAAAAACCAACCTAGAAGGGCCATTGTCTCTGTTCAGAGGCTGTCAGACAGGAAGAGCTGTCTGTTCTAGTTTGAAGGCAGGAAGAGCTGTCTGTTCTAGTTTGAAGGCCATCAGGCAGAATTCACTCTTGTTCGAGGGACTGTCAGCCTTTTCTTCTGTTCAGACCTTCAACTGACTGGATGAGGCTCACCCACATTGTGGAGGATGGAGAGCATTCAGTTACTCAGTCTACTGATTTCAATGTTGATCTCATCCAAAAACACCCTCACAGAAACACCCAGAATGTTTGACCAAATATCTGGATATGCTGTGGTCCAGTCAAGTTGATACATAAGATCAAACCATCACACTGAATGTAAAACTAAAACATGTATTGTAAACATGCCAAACATTATAGACGTTTGTAATGTAGAAACAGGAAGTTGTTTATATCCTCACCTCCCAGAGGTGTCTGTTAATAACAGCTCAATGTATTTTTCTCCACTTATTTTCAGGACATAAACCAATGTATTTATTTTACAAAAACAGGACTCTACTATTTATACATATGCACGTACACAAATATATATATATATAATATGTAGTGCTATGATTTAATCTTTCCATTTTTTTCTAGACAGTATTCCATGTCAGTAAATACAGACCTACTTCTGAACATTATTTCACTATGAATATATTATCCATTCATATTTTAATTTATTTAATGAATACTTTTAACACCTACTGTGTGCCAGGAAACGTTTATATATCCAGTTCTCTGTTGGTAGAAATTTAGGTCATTTTGTTTGGTTTTATTCTTTTGTTTTCTGTCGTAACAACAGCAATGCTGAGGTAAACATCTTTGTACTGTGTTTTTAGACATTTTTGCAGGAGTTTCTACAGAGTGTATTTCTAGACTTGCTCTGTACAAAGATACCAGTGTTTTAGGTTTTAAAAGGTGGTGCTAGCCCAGAGTTTCTCGACCTCGGCACTGTTGACATTTTGAATAGATCGTTCATTCCTTGTTGCTGGGCAGGAGGGGTGGGGTGGGGGAGCTGTTCTGAGCATTGTAGGATGTTTAGCAACATCCCTAGCCCATGTCAATAGCACCACTACCACCCCCGACTTGTGACAATCAAAATTGTCTTCAAACATTGCCAAATGTCCCCTTGGAGGGGGGTGCAAAATTGTTCTGGGTTGAGAACCACTACACTAGTTCTTCTCTTTTCCTCCTTCCATGAAAGGAGGGGCAGCCTGGCACTGTGATGTCAGAGCCCAAGTTGAGTGAAGAGGTATCCACATGAGAAGCAGCCTAGTGTGGGATACTGGGGGCCAAGTGGGGTGAGGAGGGACACAAGGGATGATGGCTTATTGTGGGATGTCAGAGCTCAAGCGGGGTTAGGAGAGTGTCTAGGCACGAGGGCAGCCTGGCATGGGGTATTCTGAGCCTGAGCCAGGATGAAAGGGGTGTCCATTCTGGCGAGGCAGAGACAATCCTCTCCAGTCCAAAAAAGAGAGTCCTTCATTTATATGACTAGAAGCACGCTTAGGGTGGCTTCCCAGCATGAGAGCTGGGTCCCAGTGGAGATCCATTACTGACTTGATGATTTAGTATCTGTCACAGCATATAATTAGAGATTTGTTGGCTGATGTCTCTATGTTCTTGAGAATTGTTTTAGTGGTCGGAGTAGCCAGGCCAAGAAGGTGGCTCGCAGCTATCTGATGCTTACCTGCTAGCATCTGGCAAGTACTTTAACCATAAAAATAAACCCGTCTTTGTAACTGATTCTTACAAACATGATACTGAGCCAAAGAAGGCAGATAAAAGAGTACACATTACATGATTCCATTATATAGGTTATTAAAAAGAAAAACTAGTCTGTGGTGCTAAAGGTTAGAATTATGTTTACCCCTGGTGAGGGGTGAGGAGCAGCACCTGGAAGGGAGCTGTGAGAAGGGGCTTCTGAAGTGCTGACAGTGTTCTCCGTCTTGACCTGGTGTAGTTAACGTGTAAAAAGCCATTGAGCTCTGTGTTACGATTTGTGCATTTTTCTGTATGTGTGTCATCCTTTAATAAAATGTTCACCCCAAAATATCCCCTGTTCTTTTGTTCTTGGAAAATAGTCAGACTCTTTCCTCTGAATCAGATAATTTTGAGAAAATAGGATGTTAATGGCTGACAGACCCTGCAGCATAAACCAGCTAAACAGATTGGCAAGTACCACTCAAACTGGGGAAGGCCCAGTTAGGAGCATTAATGAAAGTGCTCAGTCTACCAAACTTACCAACCAGTGGGGTAATGCTGCATGAGTGCTTGTTCAGCAACATTCAGCATACCTTTGTTGAAATCATACTTTATAAGAGATACTCTTATCTTTTAGATTCTAGAGACACATGAGGACATAATGCCTATATCCAAGGATCCCATAGAATTGAGGAAGGCTAAGCAGTTAGAATACAGTAGGATAAACACTGATAGATGTGTGCAGAATTAATTCAAGGGCATCACAGAGAAGGGAAGGTGACGATAGGCTTCCTGAAGTATAGAAAGCTAAGTATAAAAGCTAAATAAAGGAAACAGGGAAGAGCATCCTAAACAGAAGGAGCAGCACATGCAGGATACAGAAGTAAGACTCAGCACAACACATTCGGGAAACTGTCCTTGGAAAGCAGAGGGACCATCAGCATTATCTTATGTATCGCCAGACCTTACCCTACTACCTGGTTCATGGTAGACATTCAGATTTTAGTTAGATGAATAAATACCTAAAGAAGCATCAGGTATTAGAAGAGGTAGTCCAAGGAAAGATCATAAAGCAATTTATAAGCCATCCTAAGCAACTCAAAGTTTATGTGGAGGGCAGTGAAGAACCAAAAAAGAATTTAAGTATTGGAATAACATGATTTGTGGTATTTTCTAAAGGTTTTCTGGCAATTCTAGGAAAGATGGATTGAGTTTCTAAAGAGGGGAGAGTGAGGGGAATTGTGTGTGTGTGTGTGTGCATGTACTTACACATATGCTTGTGAGTAGGCATTTGGTAGTGGTGGTGAGAGTGTCATAGAATTAAAGCTAGGGATACTAAGTTTAGATAGGAAGTTTCTGAAATAAAAGAGGTAGAAATAATAAGAGTGTGAATTACGGCGTTGACTGTAGGCCTCACGAGTAAGGGATGAATTTGAGGGTGATTTAGGAGATACAATAAACAGTACTTACCGTGTTCAGTTATAGTTGTAAGAAGCACGTGAGGAGGAGGTATCATGGATGACTGCTAGATTTCTGTCTTGGATGACCAGCTGAATCCTGTCAGCTCACCATTCACTGTGATAGGGAATACAGGTGGAGTGACAGGTTTGTGTTCTGTTTTGTTTCATTTTTTTCCAGGAACCTAGTGTGTTCCATGGCTGTTTGTGATTCTGGTAACTGTTGATCTGTCTACTAGGAGATGTTTAGTTGGCAGTTGAATATTTGGATCTAGAGTTCAAGACGGAGGCCTGAACCAGAAAGATGTAGTACTTGACAGTATTACTGGTGGAATTTAAAGCTTAGGTAAAGCAAAGTAACATAATATTGTATGTCACCTGTACTTCAATTAAAAAAATGGTAAAAAATAAAAATAAATAAAGCTTAGGTAAAGCTCCCAAAACATGTTTAGATTTATTAGGCTCGAGAGAGGAAAACATTTGGGAGTGCAGATGTGTGCTATAAACTTGTTTTACTCTTTTTAACTCTGCTTTTTATTTCCATGATTTTTATGGGGAAACATGGTTGGCTCTGGTTTGTAAGTCTCATAATGGACTGACAATATAAAATTTCTCTATTTATTTTAAAATTAGCAACACAACTAAATTGCTTGTATTTCTTGGGGAGAGAGCTAAAAAGGGACTTTTCCTATTTGAGAACATAGGTTGCATTGTGTAGTAGAAAGAGCTTGAATGAACTTTGAAGTCAAACTTTGGTTGGAATCTTTGGGCAAGTTACTTAGTTTCTCTAAGACTCAGCTTATTCCTTTGTAAAACTGGAATAATTATAGCTGTTCTTTAAGCTTACTGTTAAGATTAAATGAGATGAGCTTTTGGGTCTGGAGGATAATGGCAACTGTCCAAATATAAATCTCCACACGTCCTCCCAAAAAGCCGTAACATTCATAACATAACATGTGGATCAAGAAGGAGCACATGCACACACTTACACGTATACCATACATAACTCACACCTTCAGCCTTACTACAAGAAAGACAACACTAAAACTTTTAAATTATTCATGTGTAAATAAAGAGCAAATTACAACAGCTCCTGTTGCTGCTACAAACCTTTGAGTCTGGCGAGTGGGGCAAGGAGAGGCTTAAGAGACAGTGAAAAAAGAGGAGACCAGAGGTTAAAATGAAGCACAAAATCACCCTCAGAAAGAAAACATCCCATACAACTGGCAAAATACAAACCCAGGCCTAGGACTCCTGATTTCATAGCACTAGCTAGAGGGAAGATGTGTGAAAGTGAGAGGGATGAGACATAGCAGCATCAGAGAAACATTGCTCCCGGGAGAGGAGATAAAAGAAAGGAAGGTGCCCCTTGGAGCCATGGCAGTAAGAGGAAAGAAGGAAGTAAGGAGAAAATTAAGGATCCTGGAGAAATGAAAGAGAAACAAGGCACACCAATCCAATCCCCACCCATCACCACCTCCACCACCCTACCATCACCACCATCCCCACCGCCACCACCACCTACCACCACCACTCCTATCACCACCATTCCCAACCACCACCACCACCCTACCACCCCCCTCCTACCACCACCTCTCCTACCACTGCCACTCCTACCACCGCCACTCCCTATCACCACCACCACCACCCATCACCACCGCTATAACATCATCCATTTAAGCAGCTCCTCTTACTAATCTGAAGAAGCAGACACTCTTAAACTAAGAACTCTATCCATAAAATGCTCAGGAATAGAATTAAGTAAGATACCATACAAAGCTGCTTAAAGAGGAATACAGAAAATGTGAATCAATACATTTTCACTAATAAAAATTCTCCCCCAAAAAGCAAACAGAAAACAAAGGGAAACTGTATTGTAACACTCTAACTGAATAAAATATCCTTGAATAAACTTGTGGACATACTAATAAGGGCATTGGTGAAAGGGGCATTGATGTAAACAAGGAAAACAACCAAAATAATGAAAACGAGATGCAGAAAGAAGTAAAAAGCTTCAGAGAGAAAGTGGTTGAAATGGAATACAGGCAAAGGAAGACCCAATGTATACTTACAATTGGAGACCCTGAAGAAGAAAAAGAAATCAATGGAACAGAACTAATTATTAACCCATAATCCAAGGAAACTTTTCAGAAATAAGAGAAAAACGGAAATCTACATATTAAAAGAGCCCACATTGGACAAATTGATCCAGAACAGTGAACTCTGAGTCATAAACTATTCGATTTTAAAGACTAGTAAAACTACTAGATTTTTAAAGACAAATTTTTATCTGGGACTCCTGGGGGGGAAAATCACATTATTGTTTAAAAAATTAGGCTCACGTCAGACTTCTCAAGAATGGTATACGAAGGAAGGCTACAGTAGAGCACCATTTTTAAAAACTCAAGGAAACAAAATTCAAGCCAGCTAACCTGTCCTTCAAGTATCAGGGCTATAGATAAACAGCTTTGAACGTGAAAGAATTTAGGAAATAACTTAGAATTTAATTGTAGATCCAAGACCAAAACAGTGGTGGGGACTTAGGTATAATTGTTACATGTTCTGACAAAGTAGAGAGAACAAAACTAAAAATAAGTGAGTGGAGAGAGAAAGGGAAAAATAGAATAAGATCATTCCTTATTGTTTAAGTAATAAGTGGGAGTTATAGGATACCACTGAAAATGGGCAGACCAGATAGTTAAGGTTAATAGGCGAAAAAGAG
Organism: Tapirus indicus; assembly: GCA_031878705.1. NCBI lineage: Eukaryota > Metazoa > Chordata > Mammalia > Perissodactyla > Tapiridae > Tapirus > Tapirus indicus. The sequence continues at coordinate 136,442,583 of CM062923.1, forward strand.
ATTAAGGACACTTTCAGATACATTGACACATGCATGTGCTCATCTGCCTCTCTAATGCCAAAGTAAATCTTACATGTAATATTTAATACAAGTAAAATGATATGTTGTAAAAAAATATGTACTGTGACTGGAAATCTGAAATTTAAAACTTTAAATGATTTGTTGGGTCGTGAAAGTCTGTTTTTGCCACAGCAGTAGCAAAATAGAAAATTGTAGTTACTATGTCTCTTTCTGAGAGGTTGGATCCTAAAATGTGTGATTCTGTGATTTCTCTTTTCAGAGGCTGATAAAATACCAGTAATGCGTGGACAGTGGTTTATTGATGGTACTTGGCAGCCTCTAGAAGAAGAAGAAAGTAATTTAATTGAGCAAGAACATCTCAGCTGTTTTAGAGGTCAGCAGATGCAGGAAAATTTTGATATTGAAGTGTCAAAATCCATAGATGGAAAAGATGGTAAGACTAATTAATACATTTAATGTGTTCTGTAAACCAAGTAAATTGTTGATAAAGTTTAGAATTGTTCCTAAATTTGACATAGTAATTCAGGAGGTTTAGAAGTTATAAATTTCTGATTATTTTAAACATTTGATTATTGTTTTAGAATTTAAAACTGCTTTGAATTTCTGAACTAGCTTAATTTTTATTTTATTTAATATATATGTTCACTGGCATGACCCTAACATGATTTATTATAAATATAGAAATTATTATAATGTGCTCTCTGAATTAGTCCATTTAATAGTTTTTTAGTTATCAAAGAAAATTGAATTTACAAAAAAAATCCCTTGTCATTATATCGAAAAAGCAGTTTTGTTAATATTTTAATGTTGGTTCTTTTCCTGAAGTTTAAAAAAACTTTAACTTCCTTTGTGTAAGTACCTCTGAGCTGTCTCCATATTGATAACCATATCAATTTTTTAATTTGAAATAATCTACTCCTCATATTTCTTTATTCAACATTTGGATATTTTGCAGTAGTTTAAAAATATTTATGTAATAGCCAAGATTACCATGTTTTGTTATGCCTGATCTTGAGTAAAATTCAAATTGTGTGGTAAAGTTAAAAATACTTTTATTATTCCATTTACTGCAGGCAGTGGGATCAGCTATTCTGGTGAGTATATAAGTACAGGTCGATTAGAATTTGTAGATTTCTCTACATTTGTTTTTTTTTCTAAAAGCACTTCTTCATCCATGTTTGCTTTTGTTTGGGAGGTTTCTTGGCAAGCCCTACTGAAGCTAGTGAATCAAACTACGAATTAAATGATTTTTTTTTTCCTTCCCCTTGTAAAACATCTCTAGAGCAGAAAAAGTGAATATTGATCAAGTAATTCACAGAATGTAGCTTGGAAAAAATGAATTATGCAGTTGGAAGTATTTGTTTATATAACATAATGTCAAAACAATAAACTTTGGCTTATTTTTTTTTCTTACTGTTGGTGACATCCAAGTCTCTTCTCTCTCCTACTCTTTACTCTCTCTCCAAACATGTACACACACACACACACACACACACCTTGTCACAAGCAAGGAAACTGTATAGTTTAGCTTATACCAAATTAAAATATCTTTTGTATGTAGTTGATTAAAAGTCTACATAACTGAGGAAAGTTGTGGCTTCTGAATAAATTGGCAATTAAATCTAACAAATTTATACAGTAATAGTTGTCCATTGTGTGCCAGATACTGTATTCTAGAAATTTTAAATATCTCATTTTTCTAATCTGTAGTCAAATATGTCCTATTTCACAGTAAACTTTGTCTGGTTATAGCACAAATAGCAAATTTTATGTATCTGTAATCTTTCAGACTGAAGTGTTTTGTAACCTCTCATCACCACTAACAAAATAATCACAAAAACCTACTTCATAGTATTTGAAGGACTGAACCTTCCCAATTTCATTGCTATTGGAGAAGGCTGAGTTCTGAATTTTAAAGTGCAAGTTCACCTTAATAACCCTGTTTAGCCACCCAAATTACTGTTAATGCATGAAAAAGCCCAAGAGCTTGGAGATGAAAAAGGATGAGTATGAAAAATAAAAATATAAGTAGATTGTTCCCCTTCCTCATAACTGTTCAAAACGGTTTTTTTCCACTTGCTGATTCATCCTGTGGAAGTCAGTCATCAACTTTGTCTCATCTCTATATCCCATCTACTTGGAATCTCGTTTTTGTTACAATGAAAGTTAGAATTTCATGTGTCCTTACTACTACTCCCTAATGAAATGTTAAATGTAGCAGGATATTTCAGTGTTCTTCAAAGTGCCCTAATTTTATGAGCCAGTTATTTAAATAAGTCTGATGAAAGAACATGGTTTATTTGTATGAGTAGATTTTCAGTATGTTTTTGAGTGTGTGTGTTGATTCTACAGTATCAATCTGGGATAGTATAGTAATATTTTTTTGCTAGCTTTAAGGATATACATTGAGTGGTAAAATTGTACATAGAAATAACACAAAATTGTTAAACTTTTAAAACACTTTTGCATCATAATCTTTCAAAATGATGATTCTTTGAGATTCATTAGAAGAAAAATTGATTGTTTAAAATATACCATGATGTATGGGTAAAGCATCAACATGTTTTGTTATTAACAAAAATGGTAAGTTCAATTCAGTATATATACTGTTGTCATACATTTCCAGCCTTTTTATTTGTTATTCAGTATTATGTAAAAGATACATTTGTTTGCTAAGATGTGACATTTGACTGAGGATTATTGGAAATTTTGTAGTACATTTGAAAATTATCACTGATCTTAAGGAAAGAACAAAAAGCCACCATTGTTGGAATAATAACTCAAATTTACCACAGCTACAAAGACAAAAAATATTATAATCTTTTGATTATTTTGCTTCTTACCTCCAAGTTTCTGAAATTCCATATTTCATTAAGAGGGGGAAAAATACCTTTTCCACCTAGATTTTCTCATGTATATATTATAAAGCCTTGACTCTTCATATTGTTAGGAGATTTTGAATGCTTCCATGTGCAGATAGTACTGTGCTAGGCACTTGTGTGAAGAGACAGACAGGGTTTCCACTCTCGAGGAGTTGTAAACCTATTGGGGAAGCAGAGTCTGCAGATGAGAACCGTCACAGAGGAAGTCCAGATGGCACAGTGACTGTCACATTCTGAGGAGAGATTTGGAGTAGAGAGAGGTGGTGATCACAGTGCAGTGGAGGTACTCAGATGAGGCTTTCTGGAAAAATCCACTTAAAAACTAAAAACATTTAAAAATATTATATTCAGGAACTCTTATTAAGTGCTCTAGGAGAATTTCTAAGAAATTAAACAGAGTTCTTGCCTTGAAGAACATTAAAATAAAATACTAATTCCTTTTCTTTCAGACCTTATCTCTGTTTTGGTTAGGGTAGCTGTTGCCACAAATAAATTGGATATGTTTAGTATTTTCTCCTCCTTAATTTTCCTACTAATCTGAAAGTAAGCATTGAATTAAATTGATGAAATTGAGCATAACTTTTTTAGCATACAAATAAAGATAACCCCCCAGAATATAATCACTTTTTGTGATTTAGATATTTTAAATTTCGTTGTCTCTGAAAGTTGATTCTCTTCCCACCCTACCTCCTAGACTAGGAAACATTTATCTAGCAGCCTAACAAATGAAAGCCTAGAGTTTCACTGGGGATGAATCATACAAATAAAATCAGGCCTTCAAATAAGTAATTTTGTAAATACTTAAACCTAGTACTAGATTAGCATTTCATCATTTTATAATTTAGACATCAAAGCAGTAATCAGTAAAAAACAGGTGAACTAAATGGGTTAGTCCTGCACCACACTCTGGCTAAAAAATGCATAACCTCAGTTCGGTCGTGAGAAAACATCACATAAACTCAAACTGAGGGACATTCTACAAAATAACTGACCAGTACTCTTCGAAAGTGTCAAGGTCATAATTACTTAGACGGGGGGGGGGGGGGGGGGTGGAATCCTTTCACACTGTGTAAGTATATCAAATCACCACGGTGTATGCTTTAAATATCTTATAATTTTATTTGTCATATTTATCAATAAATAAGCTGAAATTTTTTTAAGTGTCAAGGTCATTAAAGACAAGGAAGATTGAGGAATTTGTCACAGTTTAGAGGAGACTAGGGAAACATGACAATACATGCAACATGGTACCCTGGATTGGATCCCAGAGCAGAAAAGGACATTAGTAGAAAAACTGGAGAAATCTGAATAAAGTCTATATTTAAGTTGATAGTATTGTACCAATGTTAATTTCTTAGTTTTGGTAATTGTACTATAGTAATGCTAACGTTAGGGGAAGCTGGGTGAAGGCTATATGGTAACTCTCTGTACTATTTTTGTAACGTTTCCGTAAGTCTAAACTTACTCAACAATAAAAAGTTTTTTTAAAAAAGGCCACAGAGGGCTTAAAATAAAATGTGAAAAATATTTAATTAACCCAAAAGAAACAAAATGGAACAAAGAAAAAATAAATGGGAAATGGTAGATCTAAATTCACTCATATCAGTAACTGTAATAAATATAAGTGAACTGGGACTCCAATTAAGAGGCAGAGATTGACAGATTTGTTGGGTATCCAAGACCCAACTATATACTGCCTGTAAGAGTCACACTATAAATATAAAGTCACAGATAGGTTGAAAGTAAAAAACTGGACTTGTTACTCTTCAATTAATTTGGGGTGCTATGACAGCACAAGTGTTGGTGGATCTGTAAGGATTTATAACATTTAACAATTGGGTGTGTAAAATGTGTATCCCCATCACTATTGCTGGATAAGGATATCCTAAACTGTAATTACAGAATTTCAAAAGTCAAAAAGGTGTGGAGCAGAGGGGACAAAAGGGGAAGAGTGCTGACCCTTTCTAACCAGCTTTCTTTTCCTCTCTCTCTGGTGACTAAGAGGATTCCCACTTCTAGCTTTTAGTTATTATTTAATTTTAATAAATGTATCTAACTAAATTTTCTGAGATACAAGAAGATGACCCATTTTCTCATAGCTGGCAGGTTTAAGACATACAAGCCTACTTCCTCTAAAGTTGAGGTGATTCAGGTTGCCAGCTTTTTTTTCCTTGTTTGTTTTGTTTTGTTTTTGTGAGGAAGACCAGCCCTGAGCTAACATCCATCACCAATCCTCCTCTTTTTGCTGAGGAAGACTGGCCCTGAGCTAACATCCGTGCCCATCTTCCTCTACTTTTTATGGGACGACGCCACGGCGTGGCTGACGAGCAGTGCATCCCGGGATCTGAACCTGCAAACCCCGGGCTGCCAAGCGCGGACTAAACCGCTGCGCCACCAGGTGGCCCCTGGTTGTCAGCTTTTATAAAGGAAAAAGTTACTGAGTTGTTCTATTCTAGGGATTGGTATGTCATCCGCAACACCCTTTTTTGGTACTCTGTTGCTTTCAGAATTATATAATGAAGAAAACTTTTTGAGATGAATTATAGTAAAGAAATTTATTGGAAATACTTTAGTACTTTAAATATTTTTCATTGCTTTGTAAGACTTTACAAAAGAATTTTTATTAAATGTTAGCATTTAATAAGTTAGCATTTTCAGTTGTATTTTGAGTTTGTATACTGTTGCTAACACTGCTTAAGAATTCCTAACTAAATCTTAATTTTAGAAAAGGAAAAAATTAAGTAATGCTTTCTGTCACTTGAATTTCCTTTCACAGTGATCCCTGTTTGGGTTGACAGTAAACCCTTTTGTCTCTACTGTACTTGTGGTAGTACCCCTAATTCTGTGCTCTGGGTTGAAAAAAATTAAGCTCTCTAACTATGCTACAGGATGTTGTTACAAATAAAGCAAATGGCTTTCAAGTGAAAATAAGAATTAAATTTGAGAAGGAGGTAAAGAATCATGTCTTTAAATTTTGTGAAAGTGTTTTAAATAAATGTGCTTCTCTGTTTTTAGTGTGTTGAGGTGTTTGTCTTTTTTTAATTCTTAAATTATACTATTCCTTTAGAAAGAAAAGACGGAGGTGAATATTGACTAGCTTTCTGAAAGTGTTTTGCATAATTTTAAAGTGTGGCCAGATAGTCCATATGTTTCCCATTAGTTCTCTTTTAGTGAATATGGAATTGGTTCATGTTAGTTTTACTAGTAGATTTATGAAATCTAGGTTTTGTTTCTTTGAGTAGTAAAGTCTCAAATATATGCCAGTTTGATCTACTTGGATATGTTAGCTTTTTCCTAATGTGTTTTTTGTTTGAAAATGTTTCCTGCAAGTGGCACATCCACTCCTCAATAACTGACCGGAAGGCACATGAAAGAAGAAACATTTTCAGTGAAGAAAATTGCTTCATTTGTCATTTTCCACCCCTCTGTGACGATGAAATGTTTTGTAATCCTGATGCTACAACCTAGCTTTTAATCCTATAGTTTTTCTAGCCATCTAATTAGTACATATAGTTAAGTGCCTTGTAAGCATTTCTCAATTACTTTTATTGCACAAATCTTTAAATATACTTCATGTGTATATACAAGAGATTTTTCAAATTTTTCTGGTACTATACAACAGGCATTAAATTTTTCATATTTGAGCAGTATTTAACCTTTGCATGTCACATTAACGTAGAAGGGAGTGAGGATGAAAATCAAATGTATTAGAACATAAATTTGAACTAAATGGTGAAGGTTCTGTGGTGCGTTAACTGAACTGTTAAGAAACTGATTTGTAAGGTTCAATTTCAAATGAATTTTTAAATAATTGCTTATTTAAAACATAAAGAAATTTATTGATATATAACTAGCAATATTTGACAGGGAAAGTGTTGACTTTAAGGTTATCTACTGATTTGCCAAATATCAAGTCTGTGTCTGGCTTTACTCTGTGTTGTCTGTTTTGTGCTTACAGGATGTCACAGCATACATTTTTACTAATGACTTTTTTTCATTATTCTATCACTACGCTAATAAATCATTATTTTATCACTAATAAATCAGTGAAAAGTAGAGCTTCCAATTTGGGGGTGGTTTTTTTTTTTTGGAAAAGTTTCGTTTTTAAAAATCTTTAACAACTGAACAGAGTTGTGGAAAGAATTTTTATATCTGTGGGAAGGCTCCATTATACTTCAGTAATGGAGAGCATCCAGTGGGATGTATACTGTGGTATCTTTTCAGGAAAGCTGCATTAGATGTTTAAAATGTTATTTATTACATTCTCAGTTCGCACATCAGCTGTTGGCTATGTCATAGTCACAAATGTGGTGAAAGTAAATAACCTTAGTATTGTAAAGATGAGATTTATAAGTCTCTTCGCATATAAAAATGCCATATTCTGTTTTTTACTGTATGTAAAGACATGAAAAATGACACTCACATAGTTGTCTTTAACTGATAAATTTAGACATCATTTGCCTTTTTCTCTTCAGTAAAAGTAGAGCATACATTTGATAAACATTATTAAACTGTTTTGCTTCACTGATTTTTAATTAGAAATTATATAAAGCATTTAGAATAATGTTTGTCAAATACAACTCATTTTTCAGAGTTAATACAACAAAAAGGCAAAATAGCAAACCTCATTGAAAATTTACTTTGAAGCTCAGTGTTTTTGCTTTCTTAGTTGTCTACCACCTCCCTCCCTTCTCCCTCCCTTCTCTGTTCAAATGGAGAGGATATAAGGAGAGTACAGATGCGGCAGGTCTTAAACGAAAGCGTTCCCAAGGTACAGTAATTGTAGTTCTGTTTCTCCATGTAGTTATGTTCCTGGCTTATAGCATTCAGTTGTGTTTATAGCATTCAGTTGCATTTAAAACATAGAAATTATTAGTTTTTTAGAAGTGTATCCATTATGCTGTTTTTCTTAGTGTTACTTAACTATAAGAGTTATAAACGTTTGTAAATGATGTGTATAGTCCAGTAATGGATGTTGCCAATATTAAGATGTTTTACCTTAAGACAGTATATGGATTATTTAAGGAGGAATGAAATTTTGTTGGCTTAACACTATTCTCTTAATATCTTGGTCTTGTAGTTTCAATGTTTCATGCATATGGTGCTCAAAAGTGTTTTAACAGAAATGTGGTTTAGAAACATAAGATAAAAAGCCTTAAAATAGTGACTTGGATCAGACATAGAATTACAAAAGTAAATTGTTAAACACTTGCAAAAGATTTTTTTAATTTATGAAAAGTTCTTTTATTTAAAAAGCTGAGTTTGTGCATTGTATTCTTTGGAACTGAAGATATTATTAATGTTTGTTACATTAATTGTATTTGGTCTTGTGTTCAATGTTAGTAATGTGTCCTGGCAGATAAGTAAAATATAAATTGGTTTTTCATAAATTTTTGAAATTACATTTGTAATATAACTAAGAAGTACATTTTCCTGAAAAAGATTTACTTTTCTATATATTCTAGTAGGGAATAGGTTTTCATAAAAATATCCTGTGGTCTTAGATCTTGACCAAGGCTGTGTCCTTTCCTATTTAGCTTGAGGTTATTTTCAACACATCTTCAGATCAAAAGAGTTAGACTCTACCAGTAACTAGCTGTTAATCTCTTTGTACCTGCATGTCTTTACATATAAATGGGAGATAATATTTTGCTTAAAGAGGATTTTAAGAAAATAGATTAAGCATAATGATTTGGTTTTCTAAAGATGGGTATGTGAATTTTTCTTACCTTTATATCAGAAATATAGAGGAAAGTTTTAAGTCCTTCAAGTACAAGAATTATCAGATTTGTAATTTGGTGGACATGCTATGACAATTTTCTTAATCCATTCTTCCACAAACATTTCTGAATTTATGATACATGTCAGGCACTGTGCTAAGTAGACTGGATTTGGTTCTAGTGATAGAAAATGATCAAGACCTAGTCCCTGCCTCACAGAGCTTATGTATTTCTGGAGCATATAGGTTTGGTTTTTGTTTGTTTTTTGGGTTTTTTTTTAGAGTTCATTTTCACCAAGCCTACCTCAGTTATAGAAATGCAATAATCATACTGATTTGAACATAATACTAGAAAAAAATTTCTTTGATTTCTTACTAAAACATCTTTCAATTTTGTATTTCTGTTATGGTGAGCAATACCCAGTGATAATTGGCTTTAATATCCATTGCAAGAATACCTTACATACTAATAAATTAGATTATTCTCTTCCCAGTTTAAGGTAATTTTTTTTTTCCTCTGAGTCTTGTTTTGTCTTGCATGGAGTGAAATTTTCACAGATCCAAAAATAAAATTAACAGAAGGAATGGAACTTAAGTTTCTGTGTCAAAGCTACTGAGGATTTTCATAAAGGTATATGTCCCTTATACCTAAGGACTCGTCATATCAGCTGGGAAAGCCATTGTTTAATAATTGAAACATATTAACTACATGTTAGAATTTAAATTTATGATAGTTAAGCCAGTTTTTTTCCGATATTGTTCTAACAATTGGCCATTTGCTGTAGTATGGTTAATCATTTATAAAACAAAGTCCCTATCCATTACTTGATTAATATTAATATGTGTTTCAGTGAAATATGTTTTTATTGAACTGAGTTCAAATATTGATTCCATAATCTGTGTATTATAATTTTTCACACTAATGAAGTTGAAGACGTTCAAATTAGTTTTTCCTTTTTGCAACAGCCATTCATAGTTTCAAGTTGAGTCGAAACCACGTGGACTGGCACAGTGTGGATGAAGTATATCTTTATAGTGATGCAACAACATCTAAAATAGCAAGAACAGTTACCCAAAAACTGGGATTTTCTAAAGGTAATTGTTATGAATATTACTGTAGTTTGTCAAATTTGGGGGACTCTGACTTTTCTCTTATATTCAAAATAGACTATTCAAATTCTATTTTTAGTATATTTTAAATGGGTGTTAAATTTAGTGACAGTTACTGCCCTGTTAAATGAAATTTTATTAAGGTAAAAGAGTTGAAATGTATTCATCCATCAATAAATATTTAGAATGATCAGACAAGATTAATGAATATCTTTTATACTTCCAAAAGCACAAAAGCAGTCAGAACTGACGCAGCGATGTGAAAATAAAACGTGGCAATGGAAACATGCTGTCAAGGAGGATGGAGAGTGAGCCTTCTCCACTGGGCTTAGTGTGGTGGAGTCTGGGTGACTTAGAAGGTGAAGAAATGGAAGCAGTGAGACTAGACAGCTCTTTAAAGAAGTCTAACTAAAAGAAAGAAAAGAGGGAGGGCACCTGGGGAAGGTGTGAGAGCGTTATCAAAATTTTTCAAAAATTTTTAAGTCTGATATAATTGTTTTACTACCCCATTTTTTTTGTTTAATTTCTTTGATAACAGATGTATTTGAATCTTTTTGTGTGTTCATTAGTCCATTATATTAGTTTTGTGAATTACTTTATCATATCTTGAGCCCATATTGCTATTTGAATGGTTGTCTTTTCACTTCTTGATTCGTAAACTCTCTTTCTATACTTTGTTAATTAACTTATTGTGCATCATATTTTGCAAAATTTTTCCTGGTTTGTCATTCATCTTTTATCTTTGCTTCATGGTATTTTTTTTTTATAGAGAAGTTGTTAATTTTTATGTGTTCTGTTTGTTCTTCCTCCTGTCCTTTTCTTTCTCCTTATGGTTTCTGGCTCTGGTGTCATGTCCAGTTCAGCAGTTTATACCAGAGCCAATCAGTATACATCATCTTACAAATGTTATCCCCTACAGTGAAATTTTTTCAAAATATTCCTTTCACTTTATTTCTTTTAATATATTGTGAAATGCTATCTCTGTAATAAATAGTAAACTTAGAACCATAATTTTTCTACAGCATCAAGTAGTGGGACCAGACTTCATAGAGGTTATGTAGAAGAAGCCACACTAGAAGACAAGCCATCACAGACTACCCATATTGTGTTTGTTGTGCATGGTATCGGGCAGAAAATGGACCAAGGAAGAATTATCAAAAATACAGCCATGTGAGTTCTTTGATGAGTACATTCTCCATCTAGTCTAGAATCCACATTTTTATCCAGGATATAATAGAGTTTAATCATTGCACTACATGTTTCTCCAATGCCAACTATTCTAATATCTCTTTAAGTTGTAGATGAAGTTTCTGGACCAAATTTTGAGAGTGATTATGTCTAGATTATGATGATATTTGTTCAGTTTTTTTCCCCACACAACATGGAGAAGAAGAGGGATAAGAAAGTCATTTTAACTTAATATATTGTTAATTTACATTAAAGTTGAAAACAAGAAAAGGGTATAGTTTTAAGTTTGTATCTTACTCTCTGAACTGCAGAAATGGAGAATACTGCAGAGTTGCATAATTCTGAAAAAGCTAAGAACTGTTTCAATTGTTGGCAGCTTAACCTGTCCAGTTAATTACTACCAGAGGAAACTGAATTCTGCATGTTACACAGAGAGCAGTGGATGCTTTACCAACACACCAGGCAGGTTATTTATCTCATCAATTTATTTCTACTCAGCTTTATTCTAGAAACTCTTTAGGATGTTATAGGGAGGAGGGCTGATTGTATTTGTGTGTGTTTCAAAAATGTTAAGGACTGTGTTAAAAGGAAATGTTAGGGTCAAGGGTTTCACCACAGATCTGTCTCTGAACTAGTAGCCAGTATAAAGAAAAATCTGACCAGATTTATGATGTGATGAGAACAAGTCAGTTGTTGGTGACAGCGCAGTTTATCTGATTCTGAGTCTTCAAGTAAATGTGTTTCTTGAGTCGCATTTATAGATGGGAAAATCCGGAGGCTTTCTTCCCCTTTCCTTGCTGCCTTCCAGTCCTGAGTTAGTTGTCCAGGACTTTAAAGAAAGTAAAATTAACTTCATCCTTATCAGTGCCATTCTGAAGCTTGTTTATACTTGTGATTTGATTTGAGACCACTCTTGAAATGAACAAGGTAGAATAAGAGATTAGACACTCCACTTCTTTGGCAACCTTCTGTTCTCTGAGTATGTCTTGAAATCATGTCTCAGATGCCTAGATATAGAGGATTTTCCCTCTCGCCTAATTTTAGTGAATGTGCTAATGAATTCAAACTGGTTTTAATCAGTTTTGTTCCAGCAAAATGTTTATTATTTATATATGTTGAAAAGAAAGTTTATAGACAACTACTGGGAATATCAGAACTGGTTTACTAAAAGAGATGAATGTATTGTAAATAAATTGGGTTTACTTTTTATGGTGTTGTATTACAAGGGAAACCTTCATTGAACTTATATATCTAATACTATAAATTAGTAAAATTTTTTTTGTTACCATTTTTTTTATTGATGTCTGAATAGTTTATAACACTGTGGGGTTTTAGTTGTACATTTTTGTTTGTCCGTCACCTTGTGGATGTAACCCTTCACCCCTTGTGCCCCCCCCACCCCCCTTCCCCTTGGTAACCACCAATCAGTTCTCTCTGTCCATGTGTTCACTTATATTCCATATATGAGTGAGTTCATGCAGTGTCCTCCTCTCTCTGGCTTATTTCACTTAACATAATACCCTCTAGGTCCTTCCATGTTGTTGCAAATGGGACAATTGTGTCTTTTCTTATGGCTGAGTAGTATTCCATTGTATGTATATACCACATCTTCTTTAACCAATCATCAGTCGAGGGACACTTGGGTTGCTTCCACTTCTTGGCTATAGTGAATAATGCTGCAATGAACATAGGGGTGCATACGCCTCTTGTGATGGTTGATTTCATGTCCCTTGGGTAGATGCCCAAGAGTGGGATTGCTGGATCATATGGTATTTCTATTTTTAATTTTTTGAGGACTCTCCATACTGTTTTCCATAGAGGCTGCACCAGTTTGCATTCCCACCAGCAGTGAATGAGGGTCCCCATTTCTCCACAACCTCTCCAGCATTTGTTGTTATTTGTCTTTGTGATTATAGCCATTCTAACCGGTGTAAGGTGATATCTTAGTGTAGTTTTGATTTGCATTTCCCTGATGATTAGTGATGTTGAACATCTTTTCATGTGTCTATTGGCCATCTGTATCTCTTCCTTGGAAAAATGTCTGTTCATATCTTCTGCCCATTTTTTGATCGGGTTGTTTGTTTTTTCGTTGCTCAGTTGTATGAGATCTTTATATATTACTGAGATGAATCCCTTGTCGGACAAACGATTTGCAAATAGTTTCTCCCAGCTGGTGGGTTGTTTATTCATTTTGATCCTGGTTTCATTTGCCTTGTAGAAGCTCTTTAGTCTGATGAGGTCCCACTTGTTTATTTTTTCTTTTGTTTCCCTTGTCTGGGTAGACATGGAATCTGAAAGGATCCCTTTATGTCCAATCTCAATTAGTGTACTGCCTATATTTTCTTGCAGGAGTTTTATAGTTTCAGGTCTCACTTTCAGGTCTTTGATCCATTTTGAATTGATTTTTGTATATGGCGATAGGAGATGGTCTACTTTCATTCTTTTGCACGTTGCTGTCCAATTTTCCCAGCACCATTTATTGAAGAGACTTCCCTCTCTCCATTGTATGTTCTTTGCTCCTTTGTCGAAGATTAGCTGCCCATAGGTGTGTGGTTTTATTTCTGGGCTTTCAATTCTGTTCCATTGATCTGTGTGTCTATTCTTGTACCAGTACCATGCTGTTTTGATTACTGTAGCTTTATAGCATATTTTGAAATCAGGGATTGTGATGCCTCCAGCTTTGTTCTTTTTTTTCAGAATTGCTTTAGCTATTCGGGCTCTTTTGTTGCCCCATACGAATTTCAGTAGTTTTTGTTCTATTACCGTGAAGAATGACATTGGGATTCTGATTGGGATTGCATTGAATCTGTAGATTGCTTTAGGTAGAATGGACATTTTAACTATATTTATTCTTCCAATCCATGTGCATGGAATATTTTTCCATTTCTTTATGTCTTCCTCGATTTCTTTCAATAGTGTCTTATAGTTTTCATTGTATAGGTCTTTTACCTCCTTGGTTAAATTTATTCCCAGATATTTTATTCTTTTTGTTGCAATTGTAAATGGGATTGTCTTTTTGAGTTCTCTTTCTGTTGTTTCATTGTTAGTGTATAGAAATGCAATTGATTTTCATAAGTTGATTTTATACCCTGCCACTTTACTGTGGTTGTTGATTGTTTCTAGTAGTTTTCCAATGGAATTTTTTGGGTTTTCTATGTATAAGATCATGTCGTCTGCAAATAGTGAGAGTTTCACTTCTTCATTGCCTATTTGGAGTCCTTTTATTCCTTTTTCTTGCCTAATTGCTCTGGCCAGAACTTCCAGTACTATGTTGAATCAGAGTGGTGAGAGTGGGCACCCTTGTCTTGTTCCTGTCCTCAAAGGATGGCTTTCAGTTTTTCCCCATTGAGTAGGATGTTTGCTGTAGGCTTGTCATATATGGCCCTTATTATGTTGAGGTACTTTCCTTCTATACCCATTTTGTTGAGAGTTTTTATCATAAATGGATGCTGGATCTTGTCGAATGCCTTCTCTGCATCGATTGAGATGATCATGTGGTTTTTATTCTTCATTTTGTTAATGTGGTGTATCACGTTGATTGATTTGCGGATGTTGAACCATCCCTGTGTCCCTGGTATAAATCCCACTTGATCGTGGTGTATGATCTTTTTGATGTATTGCTGTATTCGGTTTGCCAGTATTTTGTTGAGGATTTTTGCGTCTATGTTCATCAGCGATATTGGCCTGTAGTTTTCCTTCCTTGTATTGTCCTTGTCTGGCTTTGGTATCAGCATGATGTCGGCCTCATAGAATGTGTTGGGAAGTATTCCATCTTCCTCTATTTTTTGGAATAGTTTGAGAAGGATAGGTGCTAAATCTTCTTTGAACGTTTGATAAAATTCTGCAGGGAAGCCATCTGGTCCTGGGCTTTTATTTTTTGGGAGGTTTTTGATTACTGTTTCAATCTCTTTACTTGTGATTGGTCTGCTCAGATTCTCTATTTCTTCTTGATTCAGTTTTGGGAGGTTGTACACTTGCAAGAATTTGTCCATTTCCTTTAGGTTGTCCAATTTGTTGGTGTAAAGTTTTTCATAGTATTCCCTAATAATCCCTTGTATTTCTGTGGTGTCTGTTGTAATTTCTCCTCTTTCATTTCTAATTTTATTTATTTGAGTCTTCTCCCTTTTTTTCTTAGTGAGTCTGGCTAAGGGTTTGTCAATTTTATTTTCTTCTCAAAGAACCAGCTCTTTGTTTCATTGATCCTTTCTAGTGTTTTTTTGGTTTCAATTTCATTTATTTCTGCTCCGATTTTTATTATTTCCCTCCTTCTGCTGATCGGGGCTTTGTCTGTTCTTCTTTTTCCAATTCTGTTAGGTGCAATTTAAGGTTATTTATTTGGGATTTTTCTTGTTTGTTAAGGTGAGCTTGTATTGCTATGAATTTCCCTCTCAGGACTGCTTTTGCTGCATCCCATATGAGTTGGTATGGTGTATTTTCCTTTTCATTTGTCTCCAGATAGCTTTTGATTTCTCCTTTAATTTCATCAACGACCCATTGGTTGTTCAGTAGCATGTTGTTTAGTCTCCACATCTTTGTCCCTTTCCTAGTTTTTCCCTTGCAGTTGATTTCTAGTTTCACAGCATTATGATCAGAAAAGATGCTTGTAATGATTTCAATCTTCTTAAATTTATAGAGGTTTGCCTTGTTTCCTAATATATGGTCTATCCTTGAGAATGTTTCATGTGCACTTGAGAAGAATGTGTACTCTGCTTTTTTTGGGTGGAGTGCTCTGTATATCTCTATTAAGTCCATTGCGTCTAGTTTTTCGTTTAAGTCCATTATTTGCTTATTGACTTTTTGTCTGGATGATCTATCTATTGATGTAAGGGGGGGTGTTAAGATCCCCTACTATTACTGTGTTATTGTTAATATCTCCTTTAAGGTTTTTTAGCAGTTGTTTTATGTACTTTGGTGCTCCTGTGTTGGGTGCATAGATATTTATAAGTGTTATGTCTTCTTGGTGAAGTGTCCCTTTTATCATTATATATTGCCCTTCTTTGTCTTTCATTACCTTTTTTATCTTGAAGTCTACTTTGTCTGATATAAAAGTATGGCTACTCCTGCTCTCTTTTGTCTGTCATTAGCTTGGAGTATTGTTTTCCATCCTTTTACTTTGAGTCTGTGTTTGTCTTTAGAGCTGAGATGTGTTTCCTGGAGGCAGCAGATTATTGGATCTTGGTTTTTAATCCATCCTGCCACTCTGTGTCTTTTGATTGGAGAATTCAATCCATTTACATTTAGAGTGATTATTGATATATGAGGGTTTAATGTTGCTATTTTATTGTTCATCTTCTGGTTCTTTTGCATTTCCTTCGTTTCTTGTCCCTTGTGTTTCGGACTGCAAATTCAATTTGG
Source organism: Tapirus indicus (assembly GCA_031878705.1). Taxonomy (NCBI): domain Eukaryota; kingdom Metazoa; phylum Chordata; class Mammalia; order Perissodactyla; family Tapiridae; genus Tapirus; species Tapirus indicus. The sequence continues at coordinate 136,458,858 of CM062923.1, forward strand.
TATTTCTGCATGCTCATTCTCTTGGTTTTCTCTTTATTTGTCATGTGTGGTTCTCTTCTGGTTATTTGTTTAGTGGTTACCGTGAGGTTTATGTAAGCGATCTCCTGGATAAGAAAGTACATTTTCGGATGCCTCCTTTTTCCTGAGGCTGGGTCGATTCAATCCCTTACCTCTTCCCCTCCTTATTTGTTATCTCTTTATTCCAGATTGTGTCATGAATGTGTGTTTCCAGTGATGAGCTTGAATTAATTTTTGATGTTATCCAACTGTAGTTTGTTCTGGTTTAGTCTCCTTGCTTTTCTCCTTGCTGAAATCTTTGTATCCCCTTTCTCATTTGTTTTCTTTCAGGCCTAAGGGCCTTCTTGAGCATTTCTTGTAGTGGGGGTCTTGTGGTGACGAACTCTCTTAGCTTTTGTTTATCAGGGAGAGTTATTGTTTCTCCATCATATTTGAAGGATATTTTTGCTGGACAAAGTATTCTCGGCTGAAGGTTTTTGTCTTTCATGATTTTGAATATATCATTCCAGTCTCTCCTAGCCTGTAGAGTTTCTGTCGAGAAATCAGCTGAGAGCCTGATGGGGTTTCCTTTGTATGTTATTTTGCTTTTTTGTTTAGCTGCCTTCAATATTATTTCCTTGTCACGGGTATTTTTCAAGTTTGCTACTATGTGGCGAGATGGTTTTTTATTCCTGTTTATATATTTAGGTGATCTATTGATTTCATTCACTGTTATTTCCCTCTCGTTCCCTAGGTTGGGGAAGTTCTCAGCTATTATTTCTTTGAACAAACTCTCTGCTCCTTTTTCTCTTTCTTCTCCTTCTGGAATACCTATTATCCTTATGTTGCTTTTCCTCATTGAGTCTGATATTTCTCGAAGAATTTCTTCATTTCTTTTTAGTCTTAGCTCTCTCTCCTCCTCTATCAGGAGCATTTCTCCGTGGCTATCCTCAATAGTGCTAATTCGTTCCTCCATATTGTCAGTTCTGCTCTTTAAAGACTCCATTTTCTCCACTATGTCGTTGATTTTGTTTTTCATCTCCAATAATTCTGATTGGTTTTTCTTTAGGGTTTCAATCTCTTTTGTGACAAAATACCTGAATTCGTTGATTTGTTTCTGTGTGTTCTCTTGTATTTCGTTGAGTTTGTTTATGATAGCTATTTTGAATTCTCTGTCATTCAGGTTATCAAATTCTGTGCCTTCAGGGTTGGTTTCTGGGTGTTTGTCATTTTCCTTTTGGTCTGTAGCCATGACAAATTGTCGCAAGGATCCGACGGGGACGGCCTTATTTTTTCCCCTCATGATAAAGTTGGTCCTGCAGTTTCCCCCTGCTGCCACTGGATGGAGACTGCGAGTGGTTTGCTCTGAGGCGGCTGCAGCCTCCGGAGGGATTATGCTGAAACGCCGGGCGTGTGGGGGGAGGGGTCCTCTCTTTCTCCTGCTTGACCCGGGGATTTCCTTTCTGGCTCTCTTAGGGTGTTTGCTACACACCCTAAACAGTCCGTCGTCGCTTCCCAGTGGGGATCTCGCGACAGTCTGTGAGAGCACCTGGATGGCGATAGTTTTCCCCGCTGTGGGCCGACCCTCCCCCCTCTGTCTGCGAACCGCGCTGTCTTTGCCCATCGATTGGGGAGGGGGAGTACAACTTCTTACCTCTCCTCCCGTCCTTTTGGGCTTCCTGCGCCTCCACTGTCCGATGTATGGCAGCAGGGGTTTCTCAGAAGTCCTTCGTAGTGTTTGAATGAGCTCTGTTGGAATGTGAATGATGTTTTCGTTGTGTCGTAGGGGGCAGAGATTCAAAGAGGGAATCTCATCCGCCATGATGCTGACGTCACTCTCCTATAAATTAGTAATTTTAAAGCTATAATTTTAGAAGAGTATAAGGAGACCTTCAGTTTAACATGGCAGATTTAACACATAAGCTTATCTTATTTCCTCCTGAAACCTCACTAAAAGTGATAGCAAACGAGTTTTTCAAAGAAAAAAGGCATACACCCATAAGTACAGAAAAATTGGAAGGACAACAGCAAACAAGAATGTCAACGAAATTTATTTTTTGAGTGGTAACTACATTCACATAGTTCACAAATCAAAATATAAAAATGGATAGAGAGACAAGTATTACTCCCCATTCCTGTCTCCATATTCCCCCACTGTCCCTTGTCCTTGTGTCTCAAAGCAGTGTTATTCATTTATTTTATATTCTCCTAGAGTTTCTTTAGGCAAATACAGATTTTTTTTTTACACAAAACATGGCATACTATAAACACTTCTGGACCTTGCTTTCTTGTGTAAAAAATGTATCTTGGAGATTATTTTCATGATTTTCTGTTTCTTTCCTTTTCTGTATATGTCTTCTTAAAACCAGTTAGTTTATCAATTGATTTTTTTCTAATTGAAAAGGATTATAAAGACTTATTTTTTCAGAGGTATTTAATGATCCTTAATTGAACAGTAATTCTCAGGTGTTATTAATCTCTTCCTTCCTTTTCAAAATATGAACTAAACAGTCACTGCCTAGCAGGAGAACATGGAAGTTTAATAAGCTTATAAAAGAACTGAAATCTTAGGTTTTGTGCATGGCATTACAGCTGCACAGTAATGGATTGTGGTCTGAACTGTAATATATTTTAAATCATTCCTTTTTCTCCTTTCCTCCGTCCCTCACTGGTCTCAGTGTTTCTAGTGTAGTCAAGACCTATATATATAAGAAAAGGTTTTTACCATTTTTTGTAAGGCAAATCTGGGGACATAGCCAATCTGTCTCTCTATCTCGGTCTCTCTCCCTTCCTCCATCCCTCACTATCTTCTTTCATCTTTCTTTTTCTTCCTTCCTTTATCTTTAAGAGTCACTCCAGTTAAATTACAACCAAGTGATTCAGTAGACATATCTGGTTGCCTAGTCAGTACCTATATATGTTACCATTTGAGAACTATGATAGTGATCTTGTGGAGTGGAGAATTGTGTAAGTTTACCATAGAAGAGAACAGTATTTTAAGCAAATGTAGTGTTTTTGAGTTTATAACTCAAAATCAGCCTTCCTCAACCTCGTCACTATTGACATTTTTGACTAGATCGTTCATTGTTATGGGTGGCTGGCCTAAGCATTGTAAGATATTTAGCAGCATCCCTGACTTGTACCCACTAAATGTAAATAGAACCTCTAGTTGTGACAGGCAAAAAGGTCTCCAGACATTGCCAGGTATCCCCTGGAGGAAAAAAATTGCCCATAGTTGAAAACCACTAGTCTAAATAAATTTTTTTTTTGTAAATTCAGACAGCAACACACATTCCACTTCCTAATTATTGTATCATAATGAAATATATAAGAAATGTACAGCCATCAAAAATGAATAAGTGGGTGGAATAATATTAGAAATCTTAAAATATGCTCTTTCTTGTATATATTTATACTTGTTAAAACTGAACATTTGAAAAGATGACAAAGAAACTTTACAAATGTATCTGTAACCATTACTTGAGTGTCTGCTGTAAAAAAGGAACTTTTAGTCTCTTTGGGTAATAAAAGAGATCCTGCCTTCAAGTCTGAAGTTTTGGCTATCATCTTTATTTTCAGTGATGTTAAAGGAAGCAGATTTTCTTTATAGCAACCTAGAATCTATTTAGATTTTTTAAAATGGCAACTTTGGGAATATACAGTCATAAAATGTAATTATATTGTAAATAATGCCTTTTAAAATGTACTAGAAATGGAGAAAGATGGACTTTTTAACAAATAGTGTTGGGATAACTAGATAGCCATATGGAAAAAAATTAAATTGTCTATTTCTCACACAAAGATAAATTGCAACTGGATCACATTTCAATGTAAGCAATGAAATCACACAAATACTATGGATTTAAAAGGTAGAACTGAGGGAAGTTTAAGTTCTTCTACACCTTAGTTAAGGATGGAGAAACCTGTCCTAACTATGACTTGATCCAGAAGCAATAAGAAAAAATACTGATAAATATTACATCATCCAAAAAAACAAAATAAGACAAACTGAGAGAAAACATGTACAACTTATATCACAGATGAATGATTAATTCCCCTAATATATACAGTCTGCCCTCCATATCCACATATGTGGAACCCACAGATACAAAGGGCCAGCTGAGGGACTTAGCAGCTGCAGATTTTGGTATCCGTGAGGGATCCTGGTACCAATCCCCCACAGATATCAAGGGACAACTATAAAGAACTTCTAAAAATAAAGACAAAAATGTCTCACCACCTTGTAGAAAGATGAACTGAAGATGTGAACAGCTAATTCCCAGAAAAGCAAATGCTCAACCTTGCTCATAAGATGTAGATTAAAATTACACTAAGATAGGGGCCGCCCGGTGGCGCAGCGGTTTAGTCCGCGCTTGGCAGCCCGGGGTTTGCGAGTTCGGATCCCGGGCGCCCGCCAACGCACTGCCTGTCAGCCATGCCATGGCGGCGTCCCATATAAAGTGGAGGAAGATGGGCACAGATGTTAGCCCAGGGCCAGTCTTCCTCAGCAAAAAGGGGAGGATTGGCAACAGATGTTAGCTCAGGGCTGGTCTTCCCCACAAAAAAAAAAAAAAAAAATTACACTAAGATGGGGGCCGGCCTGGTGGCGCAGCGGTTTAGTTCGCGCTTGGCAGCCCGGGGTTAGCGAGTTCGGATCCCAGGCGCCTGCCGACGCACTGCTTGTCAGCCATGCCGTGGTGGCGTCCCATATAAAGTGAGGAAGATGGGCACGGATGTTAGCCCAGGGCCAGTCTTCCTCAGCAAAAAGAGGAGGATTAGCAACGGATGTTAGCTCAGGGCTGATCTTCCCCACAAAAAAAAAAAAAAATTACACTAAGATGCCATTTCTTGACTATTAGCTTAGCAAAAATCCAAAATTTGACATACACACCTTTGGCCATGCTGTAGGTCATAGGCGATCTCATACTGCCAGTGGACAGCAGTGAAGGAGAGAGACTGTGGCGTTGTCTATCAGAATTACGTATGCGTTTGTTCTCTAACCCAGCAAATTTACCTCAGAACAATACAGAAAGATGTATATGCACAAGGCTATTCATTGTAGCATTGTTTGTAATAGGAAACTACTGAAGCGTTCATCAGTAAGAGACTGGTTGATAAACTGGCTATTTATATGATTGAAAACTATGCAGTTGTAAAACACAATGAGGAAGATTTCCATATATTATTATAGTTCTTTGAAAAGATCCACAAAAGTGAGAAACTTTTAGCTAAACTGACCAAGAAAAAAAAAAAGGAGTCAAATTACTAAAATCAGGAGTGGAAGAGGGAATATTACTACTGACCTTACAGAAATCAAAAGGATTATAAGGGAATACTATGCACAATTCTATGTCAAAAAATTAGATAACCTAGATGAAATGGACAAATTCCTAGAAAGATGCAAACTACCAAACTGATTTGACCTTTAATAAGTAAAGCATTTGAATTAGTTATTTGCCGCTTAACAATGTTTCGGTCAACAAGAGACCGAAAATACAACGGTGGATGGAGCTGAAAAATTCCTATTGGCTAGAGACATCATAGCGGTGGTAACATCATAGCACAACACATACTCACGTGTGTGTGGTGATGCTGGTGTAAACAAACCTGTGCTGCCAGTCGTATAAAAGTGTAACACATACAATTATGTACAGTATATAATACTTAATGATAATAAACAACTGTGTTACTGGTTTATGTATTTACTATTTATCGTTATTTTAGAGTGTACTCTTTCTACTTATAAAAAATACGTTTACTGTAAAACAGTGGGCCGTGTTACACCAGCAGCAGCCTCATATGTTTACTGCGTCTCTTGAGTGCATCATTTTCTCTTGTGCCTGATTTAATCTCATGTTGCTTTGTTCATCAGGGCCCCTAAGCATACAAAATCCACTGCTAATGTTGCCAGTAAGAGGCTACATTGAGTGATTGACCAAGAAACGAAATTAAAAGAGATTAAGTGAATATCAGTGATGGTTATTGCTCACCAGTCAGGCATGTCCCATTGCACCATAACTGATCTTGAAGAACAAGAACAAAGTGACGGAAGCTGTTAAAGGATCTGCTTCATTGAAGGCAACAAGATTAAAAAAATTTGAGAAGGGGCTGTATCAGACATGCAGAAACTTCTAATGACCTGGGTTGAAGACCAGACACACAAACATGTCCCTCTCAGCCCTGCGAGATCACAGCCAAAGCAAAAAGTTTGTTTATGATGTCAAAAGAAAAGGCTGGACACGAGTGATGTTGAATTTACTGCTAGCTCTGGGTGGTTTAAAGGATTCAAGAATCATTCTTCATTACATAATGTGAAAGTGAGGGATGAGTCTGCAAGTGCTGATGTGAAGGCAGCTGAAGAATTTTTGGAAACTCTAGAAAAGCTAATTGTGGAGGAAAATTACTTGCCAGAGCAAATATTCAATATAGATAATACCTCCCTATTCTGGAAACAGATGTGTGAAAGGACTTTCATCCATAAGGAGGCCAAGTCAATGCCAGGTTTCAAGGCTTTTAAGGGCAGGATAGCAGTCTTGCTTGGGGGTAATGTTGCAGGCTATAGATCTTCTGAAACCCTTTGTGATCTGGCACAGGGAGAACCCCAGGGCCTTCAAGCATATAAGTAAGCACACACCCCCAGTGACTACAGGAGCAGTAAGAAGTCATGGAAGACCCAGCTTCTCTTCCAAGATGCCATTCTGAATTGCTGTGCCAGCAAAATGGAGAAGTACTGTTTGGAGAATTACCTTTCAAGATTTTGCTTATTGTTGATAATGTTCCCAGACATTTTCCTTTTTATTGGTGATCTTCATCCCCATATCAAAACAGTGTTTCTCCCTCCAAACACCACCTCTTTGATCCAACCAATGGATCAAAAGGTTACAGCAGCTTTTAAGGCATCCTGCCTGAGGGGAACCTTAGCCCGGGCTATTGCTGCAACTGAGGAGACACTGATGCAATTCAGGAAGGATTGCAAGCTCTATGACTGCATCAAGAACCTTGCTTGGGCTGGGGGTGGTGTCACCAAGGAGTATATGAATGGCGTCTGGAAGAAGACACTCAAGAGGTTTGTCCATGACTTCAAAGGATTGGCCAAGGATGAGGAGGTATAAAAATCAACAAGGCTGTGGTTGAGATGACAGACAACTTTAACCTGGGTGTGGACGAGGATGACAGTGAGGAGCTCCTAGAGGTGGTTCCTGAGAAATTCACTAATGACGAGTTGTTAGAACTGGAACAGGAACACATAGCTGAAGAAGAGGCAAGAGAAGAGGAAACTGTGGGAGAAGAAAAAGAAGAACCCCCAAGAAAATTCACAGTGAAGGATTGCAGACCTCAACAAGCTCCTTAAAAAGTTTGAAAACATGGACCCTAACACCAAAAGATTTTCATTAACAGAAAGGAAAGTTCATGGTGCATTATCTGCTTACAAGCAAATCTGTGATGAAAAAAAGAAACAAACCAAGCAAAGCACCATCAACAGGTATCTGAGAAGAGTGACAGCTCCTCAAGGAGAGTCTCAGTCCAGTCCTCCAGAAAGTATTCCAGAAGAAGGCACTATCGTCACAGGAGATGACAGCTCCATGCATGTTACTGCCCCGAAGACCTTCCGGTGGGACAAGATGTGCAGGTGGAAGACAGTGATACTGATGATCCTGACCCTGTGTAGGCTGAGGCTAATGTGTGTGTTTGTGTCTTAGTTTTTAACAAAAAAAATTTTTAAGTAAAAAACTTTGTTTTACTTTTAAAAATAGAAAAAAAGCTTATAGAATAGGGATATAAAGAAAGAAAAGTTTTTGTACAGCTGTACAGTGTGTTTGTGTTTTAAGCTAAGTGTTACTACAAAAGAGTCAAAAAGTTAATAAAGTAAAAAAGTTACAGGAAGCTAAGGTTAACTTATTACTGAAGAAAGAAAATATTTTTTTGTAAATTTAGTATAGCATAGGTGTACAGTGTTTATAAAGTCTAGCATAGTGTATGATAATGTCTTAGGTCTTCACTCACCACTCACTCACTCACTCACTCACCCAGAGCAACTTCCAGTCCTACAGGCTCCATTCATGGTAAGTGCCCTATACAGGTGTGCCATTTTTTATCTTTTATATACCATATTTTTACTGTACCTTTTCTATGTTTAGATACACAAATACTTATTATGTTAACAATTGCCTACAGTATTCAGTACAGTAACATGCTAGACAGGTTTGTAGCCTAGGAGCAATAGGCTATACTATATAGCCTAGGTGTGTAGTAGGCTACCATTTAGGTTTGTGTGAGTACACTCTATGATGTTTGCACAATGATAAAATCGCCTAACAATGCGTTTCTCAGCATGTATTCCGTTGTTAAACGAAGCATGACTATAATAATCAAAAAACTTCCTTCCAAGATGGGCACAGATGTTAGCACAGGGCCAATCTTCCTCAGCCAAAAGAGGAGGATTAGCAACAGGTGTTAGCTCAAGGCTAATCTTCCTCACAAAAAAAAAAAACTTCCTTCTGAAAAAACAAGCCCAAGACCAGATGGCTTCATTGATGAATTCTACACAACATTAAAAGAAGAATTAACACCAATTCTTCACAAACTCTCCAAAAAATAGAACAGGAAGGAAGACTTCCCAACTTATTCTGTGAGGCCAATATTACCCTGATACCAAAACCAGATACAGATATCACAAGGAAGAAAAACTATAGACCAATATCCCTTATGAAAACAAATCAGTATCCACTATGGACACAAAATTCCTCAACAAAATACCAGCAAGCTGAACCCAGCAACATGTAAGAGGATTATACACCATGACCAGGTGAGATTTATCCCAGGAATGCAAGGTTGGTTCAGCATTGAAAAAAATCAATCAGGAGTAATAGAACAAAGGAAAAAGAACCATGTCATGTAGTTTTTGATGCAGAAAAAGCATTTGACAAAATCTTATACCCTTTCAAAATGAAAACACTCAGGAAACTAAAAACAGAAGGGAATTCCCGTAACCTGATCGAAGGCATCTACAAGTTCACAGATAAAATTATACTTTAACAATGAAAGACTGAAATCTTTCCTCCAAGATCAGGAACAAAACAAAGCTGTCCCCTCCTGCCACTTCTATTCAACATTGCACTGTAGGTTTCAGCCATGGCTGTTAGACAAGAAAAAGTAGTAAAAGACATCCAGATTAGAAAGGAAGAAATAAAACTATCTCTGTTTGCAGATGACGTGATCTTATATATAGAAAATCCTGAGGAATATACACACATGCAAACTATTAGTGCTAATAAGTGAACTCCCCAGAGTTACAGGATGCAAGATCAATATATAAAAATCAATTGTATTTATACACTAGCCATGAACAATCTGCAGATTAAATTAAGAAAGAATTTCCACTTACTAAAGTAACAAAAGGAATAAAATACTTAGGAATAAGTTTAACAAAAGTTCAAGATTTGTACACTGAAAACTACAATACACCGTTGAAAGAAATTAAAGAAGACCTAAAATAAATGGGAAAGACAACCCATGTTTGTGGATTAGAAGACTTAATGTTAAGAGGGCAATACTTCCCAAATTGATCTATAAATTCACCACAATCCCTATTAAAATCACCAACCTGTCTTTTTGGCAGGAATTGACAAGCTGATCCTAAAATTCACATGGAAATGCAAGGGACACAGAATAGTCATCAAAACAATCTTGAAAAAGAAGAAAGATGGAGGGCTTACACTTTTGAATTTCATAACTGGCTGCAAAGCTACAGTAATGAAGACATTGTGCTTGCTGGCTGGGATAAAGATAGACACAGATGAATGGAATAGAATTGAGAATTCAGTGGGGAGAATTCAGTGGGTTTTCAACAAGAGTGCCAGAACAATCTAATGAGGAAAGAATAGTCTTTTAACTGATGGTGCTGGACACCTGGATATCCACATGCAAAAGAATGAAGTTAAACTCCTACCTCACACCGTATACAAAAATTAATTTCAAATGAATCAAAGACCTAAATATAAGAGCTAAAACTCTTAAAAAACAGGAGTAAATCTTTGTGGCCTTGGATTAGATAATGGTTTCTGAGACAGGACATCAAAAACAGAAGCCACAAAAGAAGAAACAGATATATCAGACTTTGTCAAAATTGAAAACTTTTATTCTTCAAAGGACACTATCAAGAAAGTTGAAGACAACTCACAGAATGGAAGAAAATATTTGCAAATCGTATATCTGATAAGGGTCTAGCATCTAGGGTATATAAAGAACACTTACAATTCAACAATTAAAAAAGAAATAAACTAATTTTTAAAGTGGGTAAAGAATTTGAATAAACATTTGTCCAAATAAAATATATAGATGGCCCATAAGCACATGAAAAGATGTTCAGTATCATTAGTCATTGGGGAGATGCAATTCAAAACCACAAAGAGGTACCACTTCACACCCACTGGGATGACTCTTACCAAAAGATGGAAAATAGCAAGTGTTAGCAAGAATGTGGAAAAATTAGAACCTTCTTATGTTGCTGATGGGACTGTAAATAGTACAGCTTCTTTGGAAAACAGTTTGGCACTTCCTCAAAATGTTTAAATGTAGAGTTAGCATATGAGCCAGCAATTCCACTCCTAGGTTTATACTCAAGAGAACTGAAAACATATATCTGCACCAAAACTTGTTAAAGAATATTCATAGCAGCCTTTATTCATAATAGCCCCCCAAAAATGGAAAAAATCCATCAGCTGATGAATGGATAAACAAAAGTGGTATATTTGTAGGGCTGGCCTGGTGGCATAGTGGTTGAGTTCACACACTCTGTTTGGTGGCCCAGGGCTTGCAGGTTCAGATCCCGGGCATAGACCTACGTACCACTCATCAAGACATGCTGTGGCGGCATCCCACATACAAAATAGAAGAGGATGGGCACAGATGTTAGCTCAGGGCCAATCTTCCTCAGCAAAAAAAAAAAAAAAAGTGGTATATTTGTACAATGGAATATTATTCAACCATAAAAAGCAATGAAGTACTGATTCATGATACAACGTGGATGAACCTTGAAACATGCTAAATGAAAGAAGCCAAACACAAAAGTCCATGTATTTTATGATACCATTTGTATGAAATATCCAGAACAGGCAAATCCATAGAGACAGGAAGTAGATTCATGGTTGCCAGGGCCTAGAAGGAGGAAGTATGGGGAGTGACTGCTGCGGGTATGGTGTTTCTTTTGGGGGTGATGAAAGTGTTCTGAAATTAGATAGTGTTCAACTCTGAATATACTAAAAGCCACTGAATTGTTAAAACAAAACTAGTGAGGTTGTGTCAAAAGGACACGTGAGCCAACTTGAAGAGACTCACTGACTAAAAGGAGATGATGTGAGCATCAGTAAGGATGATAGCTACAGTGGATTGAAACACTGCAGGTGTGTTTAAATCTGAGTAACGTCAAAAAATATAAAACTACCATCTCAGTATTTTGAAAATTATTAATAAAAGGGAAGAATTAACCATTTAACCTACCATTTCTCAGTTAATACACAAACTATTGGTGGTATCACAAGGCAGCCAAATGTTTGATGTGAGGAAATTTCTCTTTCTAGAGATATAAGGAGTGATGGAATTTAAAAAGCACCTTTTTGCAACCATGATAAATTAATGGATCTAAGCAATGATCATCATAACTGCTAGCATCACCAAAAAGAGAGAAACCCAGAAGTGTGTACCTGTGGAGTAGTAGTCTTGCCAAAACAGTAGAACTGGAATCTGATCAAGCCCCCATATCTCACTACCAGATTATAAGAAATGGAGGCAAAGAACATGTTAAATAACACCAACAGCAATGCAGTCATTAAAAATCAGACCCAGAGAAACTCCACAGGACAAAAACCAAAAACTAAATTACAAGGCAAAAAAAAGAGAAGAGGAACCTGTACATTAAAAGACACTTAAGAGACATATCTACCAATTACAATGCATGGACTGTATTTGGAGCTCAATTCAAACAAGTGTAAAAACGACTTTTAATATTACTATGCATTAATATTTTATAAAAATTATATATTAATATAGTCTGGGAAAATGCAACCACTGAGCTACATTTTTGCTGAAATTAAGGAATTATTAATTTTTTTGGTATAATAGTACTGAAAAGGTTATGTTTTCCTTACATTTTAGAAATATTTACTAAACTATTTACAGATGAAATGATGTGATGTTTGGGATTTGCTTTAAAATATTATGGCAGAAGAGTGCTACTATAAAGGGATAGCATGAGGGAGTTTTGGGGGATGATAGAACTGTTCTGTATCTTGATTGTGGTGGTGCTAACCACGAATCTATACAACTGACACCAAAAGGGCAAAAAGTCAATTTCGATGTATCTTAATTTTAAGAATAAAATTTAAAAATCCATATTATGAGGTGAACAAGTAGAGGAATAGATGAAATAAGACAGGCTGCAACTTGCTACTTTTTGGAGCTGAGTGATGGCACAGGGGTATTCATTATACTATTCTCTCTACTAAAGATTTCTACCTATAATTATTTAGCATATAAGATGAAAGCTTGGAATATTTGAAATCATAGATGGCAAATTTAGGAAAATAGCTTTGAAATGAAGGTGCCCTAGTGTTGCAAATTATTGCATAGTGTAGCAGTAATTGAAACATAATTGGACAAAGTTATAAGCAAGTGCAAGTGTTATGATTCAAGATATTTTATACCATATAAATATATATGTGAAGTTACTCTGATAAAGTTTTGTTTTGTTATGTTTTTATTTTCTTTTTTTAGGATGAGAGAGGCTGCAAGAAAAATAGAAGAAAGGCATTTTTCCAACCATGCGACACATGTTGAATTTCTGCCTGTTGAGTGGCGGTCAAAACTTACTCTTGATGGAGGTACATTTTGTTTAAAAATTAAATGATTTAGACAGTGGCAAAGAATTTTTGCTAATTGGGAACAAAGGGTCTTTAATTTAATTGTCTTGAGGTGTACTCACTCTTTCTTCTAGATTATTTAAGAAAATAAAATCCATTGATTTTTGCAATACTTGTATTGCCATGTCATTTTAGACCACCGTCTGGATCTCACAGATAGCACAGTTTCATGCATGCCCTCTGTGGATTAGGAGAGCAGAGGGGCATGTGGAGGGAACAAAGTGTTTTCTAAGCTTTTTGACAGAAAAGTGACTTGTCAATACTTTTAAAACATTTGTTGTCCACAATTCCATAGGAGCTTACATTTTCTTCCTAGTAATTTTCCTCCTGTTTTTGGAAGATAAAATCTCAGGTTTTTGTTTTCTTTTGTTGTTCCTGCAGTCCCTCAGCTGGTGAATTATAATCTAGCACAGAGAAATTGTACAGTATATTTGTTTAAATAAAATCATTTTTGTTTCCTTCCTTAAAGAGCTGTTAGCCAAAATATGCATCTTTCTTTACACAAAGTTGTGTCCTTTGAATATTAAAACGATTAAAATAGAATGTTTAGGTTGATTATTTACATAATCTGGAAAATGGGAGAGTTGTGCTAGACATAATCGCAGCTGCCATTGGTGGAGCCCTACTGTCTGCCTGGCTCTCTACAGTTCATTTCACATGGAGTTTCTCAGTTATTTTTTTCACAAATCTATGCAATTAGACTTTATTTTCTCTATTTTACTGATAAGGACACGCACCGAGTGGAAGGTGACGTTGAGAGCGGCAGGCAGAGTCTGGCCTGAGTGATGACAGAGCCCTTTTCATCATAGTGCTAGCCTGTCTCCCTGGATGGTTTCCGAGGATTCCTCCAAGTCAGTCAGGAATGTCAGTTATAGTTATAAAGCAAAATGGCATCAAAAGTTGTAATGAGTGTTAAAAAAAAAAAATGCTAGTGACCAAAGAGGCAGCAACAACTCATATGTAAAGCTCTAGTGTAATAACACTATCTTTTGGGCTTTTCCCATTCACTCAAATAAATTTCTTAGGCTACTCAGGAATGTAGACAACATGGATGAACCAACCTTGAATAAAACCCCTGAGTTTGTAATTTTCTGTTACGCTTAAACTACTGTGATAGAATCTGGAAGGCATTATGCTGAGTGAAAGCAGCTAAAGGAAAAACACCACACTCTGTGCTTAACCCTTCTGACACCAAATGTTTGGGGGATTTTCCCACACCAACCAATTCTCCACTTGTTGATGGATACCAACTGGGTGTCCTGCGACTCAATTCTAACACTAACTGCCCAGAAATAGTGCAGACAGGTTAAGGGCTCAGTCTCACAAGACTGCCCTCCACTTCAGATGCCAATCACAAGTCCAGGATTGTCACCTGTGCTTCTGACTGACCCACTGTGAAATGGGGGGGTCGCATGACCCCATTCTGAGGTTGTATAATTTACTAAAATGACTCACAGAATTCAGGGAAACATTTACTTACATTTACTCGTTTAAAGGATATTGCAAAGGATACAAATGAAGAGCTATATAGGGCAAGTTATGGGGAAGAGAAGCAGAGATTTCATATCCTACCCAAGTACACCACCCTTCCCATACCTCCATGTGTTCACCAGCCCAGAAGCTCTCCACACCCTGTTGTTTAGGGTTTTTATGGAGGTCCTATTATGTAGGCATAATTGATTGAATCATTAGCCATTGGTGATTGAGCTCCGTCTCCAGCCCCTCTCCCCTTCCCAGAGGTCAGGGAATGGGGCAGAAAGTTCCACCCTCTAATCACATGGTTGGTTCCTCTGGCAACCAGCCCCCATCCTCCAAGAGTCACCTTATTAGCATAAACTCAAGTATGGTTGAAAGAGGCTTATTATGAATAATAAAATACATTCCTGACGCTCATGAAATTTCAAGAGTTTTAAGAACACTGTGCCAGGAACCTGTTTCTTATTATATCACAATATCACAGTAGCCAATCTCAAAGGTTACATAATTTGTGCTTCCCTTTATGTAATGTACTGGAAAAGGCAAAACTATAGGGACAGAGAACAGATTAGTGGTTGCCAGAGTTTAGGGGAGGGAGAGGGTTTGAATTCAAAAGGGCAGCACGTGGGAATGTTTTTGGGTGATGGAACAGTTCTGTATCCCGATCATGGTGGTAGTTATGTAAAACTATATATGCATTAAAACTGAGGGTTGATTTTTACCGTTTGTAAATTTTAAAATAATGATAAAAGGTATTTACCTACAGCAAACGTCATTGCACTCATTGGTATTAAAAGGCTAAAAACACTTAAATCAGGAACAAGCTAAGGATGTCCATTCTTATAACAAATATTCTACCTGAAATCTTAGCCAGTGCAATCAGATAAGAAAAAGAAATAATAGTTTTAAGGAATGGAGAAGATCTGTTATTTGCTGGTCATGTGATTGTCTACACAGAATATACAAAAGACTATAGAAAAATTATTGGAATAAGACAGGTTATCAAGGTTGTGAAATAGAAAAATCTATATATAAAAATAATTGCAGGGCCGACCCGGCAGCATAATGGTTAAGTTCGTGCGCTCCGCTTCAGTGCATGGGGCCCAGGGTTCATAGGTTCAGATCCCAGGCACAGATAGACGCACCGCTTGTCAAGCCATGCTGCGGCAGCGTCCCATATAAAGTCGAGGAAGATTGGCACGGATGTTAGCCCAGGGCCAGTCTTCCTCAGCAAAAAAGAAGAGGATTGGCAACGGATGTTAGCTCAGGGCTGGTCTTCCTCACCAAAAAAAAAAAAAATTGCATTTCTATATACCAGCACAATTAGAAATAGCATTAAAAATATAAGGTTCCTAGAAATAAATCTAATAAAATATGTATATTTATATTAAAAATGAAAAAACTGTTAAAGTTATTAAATACAAAGATCTATAATTTTCTTAGGTGGGTGATTCAGTATCTTAGAGATTTTAATTCTCCCAAATTGATCTATAATTCCATGCGATTCCAATCAAAATCCCAATAGAGTTTTAATGAAACTTGACAAGCTGATTCTAAAGTTATTATAGAAGAGGAGAGGCCCAAAAATAGCCAAGATAAAGAGCAAGGTGGCAGGGGGGAGTTGTGTCCTAGTAGATAGCTGGACCTATTTTTAACGTTTAGTAATTAAGACAGTTTATACTGGCGCAAGGATAGGCAAATTGACCCGTGCACCAGTATTAGGAAAAAAGTATTTGGAAAAGTATTAGAAAAAAAATATAAGAGAGTATCTTAAGACACAAAAACACAGCTATAAAAAAACATGGATAGATTTGATTAGATTAAATTAAGAACTTCTTTTCTCAATAGACACCAAAAAGAGTGAAATAGAAGCCACAAACTGGGGAAAAATGTTGCAACAGAGCAACAGATAAAACAAACAAAGGTTTAATATCCAGAGTAAAGAACAGGAAACTTAAATGGAGATAGATGGATAGATATACACACATGTATATATGCACACACACATATTTTAAATATATATTTATATAATGTCTATAAAATGTACATTTTTTTTTTAATTTGTAGACACTGTTGATTCCATTACTCCTGACAAAGTACGAGGTTTAAGGGATATGTTGAACAGCAGCGCCATGGACATAATGTATTATACTAGCCCACTTTACAGAGATGAAGTAAGTGTCATGATTACCTTGTTGCTGCTGGGTGTTTTTTACAGTGATAACATATGTGTCCTGAATTTTAACATTTTATGCTCTTTTTTTTTTTCAAACAAATAAGAAATTACAGGAATTCATTAATTTATAAATAGCCTATATTCAGTAGTGAATCTTATAGTCTTCAAACTGCACCTTGTGACCCTTAATAAAATGGATAATCTTGGAAGTGGGATATTGGTAGAAAATAGGTCTTTGAAAAATAACAGTTTTCATAAATCTGATTAATTATATTTATGATCATTATCTTCACAAAAGAGTTTTAGACATTTAGAAATTTACTTCAAATTTTTTTGTATATAATAGGCTTGCTTTTATTATGTCATTTCTGTAGCGCATTTGTATACAGTAGTCGTCCCTTGTCCTTGGGGTATAGGTTCCAAGACCCCCAAGTGGATGCCTGAAACCACAGATGGTACCAAACCCTTTATGGACTATGTTTTTTTCTATATGTACATACTTATGATAAAGTTTAATTTCTAAATTAGGCACAGTAAGAGATTAACAACAACAATAATAAATAAAACAATTATAACAATATTCTGTAACAAAAGTTACTGTAGATCTTAGCAACCTCAGCATATGATTTTTTTTCTGATTAAGACGAGAACTTTCACCTTTTCACTTAAAGGAAGCAGTTTACCCCTTCTCTTTGGCATATCCAAATTGCCAGCATTACTGCTCTTGTGCTTTGGGGCCATTATTAAGTAAAATAAGGGTGACTTGGACACAAGCACTGCGATACTGTGACAGTTGATCTGATAACTCTGAGAACTGAGACGGCTACTAAGTGACTAACGGGTGGGTAGTGTATACAGTGTGGATCCACTGGGCAAAGGAATGATTCACATCCCAGGTAGGACAGCATGAGATTTCATCATGCTATTCAGAATGGTGTGCAATTTAAAACTTATGAATTGTTTATTCCTGGAATCTTCTATTTAATCTTTTTGGGCCACTTGTAACTAAAACTGCAGAAAGCGAAACCGCAGATAAAGGGGGACTACTGTCGTCCTCAAATGGTAACGTTGCTGATGTATCACAAAGTTAACCCTAAAGGAGGTGAGGGGTGAAAGTTTATTCTGAGAGGTGAGAGAATCTCTACCAAATGCATTTTGTTACTTATAAGAGAAAAAGAATTCTGTTTCATAAGAATAACCTTGTTAATTACCTAGGTTATTTGTTAATTACCTAACGTGTTCGCTTGTTTAATCCTCATAAAAACGCTATGAAGTTGATATGATATGGTTAGTACTCTCATTTGAAAGATGAAGAAACTGGTGCAGGAAGTAATTACCAGCAGAGCTGCTCTGTGCTGCTCCAAGCCAATCCAGTTCTGATTTTGTTATTCGAAGTCATTCCCTGACTTCATTCAGGATATCCTTTACATAGCTACAGAAATATGTTTGGTTAGTTGCCACAGAGACTTCCCTCTCTTCTGGCTACCATCCCCTTAAGACTTTTCTCCATTGCTCTCACTGTATCCCCTCACTGCCATGTACAGTATCAGGCAGGGTCTGCCTTGATCTGATCGACAGAAGTAAAAGAAGCTACAAGGAGAACTACTACTGTTCTGAACCTAATTCTAACCAACAAGAAGGGCCTAGTTGGTGAAGTAGAATACTAATAATTTACATGTTCATAGTCCTTTATAGTGCACAGTGGACATTGTTAGATATGTCCTAAAGATTAGGAAATGGGACTATAGTATTACAAGTGAAACCAGTGGGGAAAAACGGAAAGAGAATGGCCAAGAGCATATTACTATACACACTCACACACCATGTATACATACTTTACACGCACACGTATATATATGGCTGGTAGTACTCCTAAGAAGGTATCCTGAATGTTCAAGGCTAAAATGTGCTGAGGCCTGTCCCCCAGAAGTAATAATAAGGACTTTTTTTTAAAGTTTTAAGTTGACAGTAATAGCAAGAAAAACTAGAAAGAGACAAGTGTCAGACTCAAAGTCTGCTTATTAGCTAGTAATGACTGAGAAAGTGGTCACTTTGTATTTTGCTCTTATATCTTCAAAGATAATTGTCCTCAGAATGGAATTGAATAAGACAGATATTCAGTAGAAAGAGGGAACTGACAGCTAAGATAAATGAAATGAAAAGAGAACATCCAGTGTTTTAAATGAGTTTGTTTTTTGATCCAGTTGAATTTCATGGAAAAGCACTGAGAACTTGTGACTGAGATTCATCAGTAATCTTTAGCAGTGTTTCCCAAACATCCCTAAGTAGGACAGTTACTTTGGGTGCTCATTAAAAATGAATCCAGAAAAAGAACCCTGTGGGGGCCATTGGAATTGAGGGTATTAATGTGAATTTATGATTTTGAAAATATGTGTGTATAGATATTATCTATATATTTAAATGTATATGTGTGTATCCACATATATATTTACTGCGTCTGTCCACTGAAAGGGCCAAGAAACAAAGACACTCCAATCTAATGAGCACCTGGCACCCAGATCTTTGCCTCTAGTACTCTTATCCTCCACTGAGAAGAACTAGACTTCCTTGGAAAAATGGCTGATGCAGGGCTGGGGCAGGATAGGTGTAAGTCAAAGCCGAAGCACCTTGTCATGGCAAAAAGTAGGAAAGTTTCAAAAGAATAATGGGGCAGATCACAAGGACACGGGAGTCAGATTAAAGAAGCCAATCCCACTGGCCAAATCTGAGCACCAAAATAATTAAGTATTTATTATTATATAAGGAATTAGTAGTAGTACTTTTAGTATAGAATTATGAGGATAATGTAATTCTGAATCATTGAAAAATTAAAAGTCCATATTGATTATAAATACATAAACAAATGAGGGAGAAGGGAGGTTCTTTGCTTGCAGGAGAATGCCAAGGGCTTACTGGTAAATATGGAGGGAATGCCAGAGTTGGAAAGTCCTCTTTCTGCAGCTGTCATGGTAGGATCAGGTAAGAGAGGACTGGGCAAGGATCAGTGGATGCTAAATGGAGGGCAGAATTTTGATGAGGAATTTGGATATTTGCATGGTCTTAAAGTGTATCCTCACAGACTGCTTATTAGTTTAAAAAAATGAGAAATGGTATACAGTGGAGAAATCAGGCAACGCATTTACTGGGTGTTAACTCAGGGACACCCAGAGAAGGACACACCGTCATTTACACAGTATTTCAATCATGAGGAAACATCAGACAGACACAAAATGAGGGAGTTCCAATAAAAAAGTAGGAACGGGACTGTTTTCTTTTTAAATATCAATATGATAAAATACAAATGGCTGTGGAGAATGTTCCAGATTAAAGGAGGCTGAAGAGAACGCTAAATACAGCCTCTCATCCTAGGCTGTATCCTGTGCTGGATGGGGAAAACACTACAAAGGATTTATTTGCTCACCTGACAAAATTAAAATGTGGATGGTGGATTAGATTAGATGAAATATTATATCAAAGTAAATTTATGAAGTTGATAACTATACTATGATTATGGAAGAGAATATTCCTAGTCTTAGGACATATACACTGGAGTATTTAGGGGTAAAGGACCATAAATTACATAACATGTAATATATCCTCAGATGATTCGCAAAAAAGTTGTCTATGTGTTATAGTAACAGAACAAATGATAAAGCAAATAGGATAAAATGCTAACAATAGGTGAATCTTGGGTAACAGGTATATGGATGATCTTTGTACTGTATCTGTTTTGCAACATTATATAAACTTGGAATTATTTCCAAATAAAAAGAAAAGGAAACCAAAAAAGAGTTCCCCAGGTCTCTTCCCTGTAGATTCCAATTCAGTGGCTCTGAGGTAGAGCCTGTGAATTTCTGTTTTTAATAGTTCCCTAGGTGATACCATCCAGGAAGTTTGGGAAACTTTGCTTAAGGCATTTGAAAAACAAAATGAAAACTTAGTGAGAAGTGGGCAAAAATTATTTTTTAAAAAGGAAAGCTGATTCTGCAATTCAGAGTCCATTTAGCACAGCATTGGTGTTAAGCAATATTCTAGAATAAATTAGTTTTAAACAGTGTATATTTCCTTAGAGAAGCAGTGATAAATAACAGGCAGCAGGGGTTCCTTTAGGATTAAGTTATGCATGGTGAATGAACCTTGTTTGGTTTATTTGATAGGCGTAAAAAAGAACCTTTTTTTCCCTTCCTCTCAGCCTTTGGAGTCAAATAGATGCAGATTCAAAAACTGCCCTCTGTCAGTGGCCATGCTGTGACAGCAGCTCACATACAAAAAGAGGAAGATTGGCAACAGATGTTAGCTCAGTGCAAATCTTCCTCAGCCAAAAAAAAACCTACCACTTAACTAGCTATGTGACTTTAGATCAAATTTCTCACTTATAAAATGGACATAAAATACCTACCTGATAAAAGTTGTCATGAGGATTAAAGATATAATGTATATCAAGTTCCCAGTACATTTCCTCATCCTTAGATTCTCAAGTTGTGATAAAGTGTCTGTCTTTATGTATTTCAAGGGCTACCATTTAAAAAAAAAAAAGCACTTGACTTACTCTGTTAATTCTAGAAAGAAAAATAAGGATCAATGAAGAGAAAATGTGGAGAGGAACATGTTTGTTTATTAGTGAAGAACTTTGTAGTAACTAAAACTGCCTTAAAGAAATATGTGTCACAAGGAAAAAATTTGTTAATAATGTGAAATGCTGGATTTTAACTTACTGTAGTAGTCATTTCACAGTATACACATACATCAAATCACTGTGTTGTGTACCTTAAACTTATACAATGTTATATGTCAATTATATCTCAATAAAACTGGAAAAAATAATCAAAAAAAATAGAAGTGACCACTTTAGAATGGAATGAGCACTGGGGTAGATGCTGAGCGACTTATCAGGGTTGCTACTGAAGAGACTCCTACCTTCACAGCAGTTTAAATTAGATCATCTGAGAGCCCTTTTCACTCGAGATTATGAGATGCTTTTGGGAGGACCCTAATTAGTGATTGTGCCAATAATCACTTAAAAGCCATGGTTAAGTAAAAAGTTTTGTGTATCAGTCAGTACTTCTCAGGTCACACTTTCTGAGGACCAGTTTGAAAAGAGAAATTAATTCCATACCATGAAGACGTCATCAGAGAGCCTTTGGCCCTTACTTTAACCCTAAATAAAGTAACATGAAAAATCCAGAGAGAATTGCACGTCTTATGTACATCTGAACTCTCTTTTGAGTGGCTTTTAAAAATGGAGAATTATAAAGAGAGTTGTCGTGGCCACATCTTGCCATTGTTACTTGAAAATTGTTTAACTGATATATATGACTAAAACTCTAAATTACTTTTTCAATTAAAATTTCCTGAAGCAGGGAGAAGTACAAAGGATTTTCAGCTTATGTCAGCAGGTAGAGAATGTTCAGTAAAATCTGATGGAGGCTAGTTGTCTCTTGAGACAAAATAACAAGATTGAAAATGGAAGTAACAACCTAACTAGTATTTGTATGTTGGAGTAACAGCTGGCATATTAAGTACTGAAATGAGAAAATAGATATCAAGCAGGAAATTTATAATCAAATAGTAGTAAGCAATGATAGAAAGAGGAGAGACTGTCTTAAAACTCAGGTCGAGGCCCAGTATGGGTTTGAGTAACAAATGAATCTTATTCTTCTGGACTATATGAAATATTTCAGTAATATTTGTTAAAGCTCAATTTCAAAGAAAGCAGTTTTACAAAGAAAAATGATACTTCCCACGTTATTAACTTCTAAACCTTACAAAGCCCTGCTTTCCAGCCATAAAAAATTTTTTACTCAACTTTGTATTGCCACCTTAATGGGAATTTTGGAATATCAAGTAAATCAACATTAGCTCTTTCTTCAATCATACAGTGGTCTTTCATTACATTACTCGTATCTAAATGCAGAATGTAATAATACATATATGTTAGTACACCTGTTATCATAAACTCAGATATTGTTTTTCTAAAATTTACTATGACTTAAAAACTACAAGGTACAAAAATTTAGAATTACATATGTATAAGTTGCAGTGAAGAAGAAATGTCCAGGGTCTCTGGAAGTTTTATTGAAATCTGCTTAGAACTTTTTTTTTTTTAATCTATGGAACTGCTGGCTCATATAGTTGGTTTAAGGAGTATGAAGGAATCTATGTGGGTAATATCTGCCTTTATTCTTTAGTGATGATATGGATTATAATATCAGGTATACCTTACTTCATTTTTCTGCAAGGTGTTAGAGCACCTGAGTTAATTTTAATAACCTAGGTGTATTTGGCCAGTAATGTGTGTTTTTCTTTCTCAATGTATTTGAGTTTAGAAATAAAGTTTTTAGCAGTCAGTTATTAATGGGATGTTTTCTTATTTCAAACAGCTAGTTAAAGGCCTTCAGCAAGAGCTGAATCGATTATATTCACTTTTCTGTTCTCGGAATCCAGACTTTGAAGAAAAAGGGGGTAAGGTCTCAATAGTGTCACATTCCTTGGGGTGTGTGATCACTTACGACATAATGACTGGCTGGAACCCAGTTCGCCTCTATGAGCAGTTGCTGCAGAAGGAGGAAGAGGTGCCTGATGAGCGGTGGCTGAGCTACGAAGAGAGACACCTCCTTGATGAACTCTACGTAACAAAACGACGGTAAAACACCCTAGTCTCTTAAGAGAATTTAAAATGACTTCATGGAATTACTGGACTTCTTAGGAGAAAACTTTTAAGATTTTCATGATAAAGAAAAAATACATTGTTCGGGGTACAAAGATTATTAGATAACAAGCCTAATTAAGCTGGAGACTATTAATTTTCATGCTAATTACATGTGTTTTCCTACAGCATAAAATAGTTTAGTCATCTTCCTCTTTTCCTGTCTATCTTGTCTTCATTTAGAGGGAAATCTAAAATGTATTCCAGGCTGAGTCACTGCATAAAATCCTTATTAAAATGTTTTCCAGTGTGTAGTTCTTGGTAGTTTTACTAATCTTAGAGATGGGCCTTTACCTTTTGAATATTCTGAAAAATCATTTCAAGCCCTTTTTTTCTTGGCAAATATATTTTTGACAGATTTTATAATTATCTGATCACTTATGGCCTTCCTGATACTTTTAATTCTTTGCTACATTCCTGTCTTCGTATGTAGTTACATGCTCTGTCTCCTATATCCTCTCAACAGTCATCCGACCCATTCTAACAGAACGTTGAGAAGTCACTCATTTTGATAGTTAGCATTATATGTAACAGCCAATTTAGTTGACTAAAATTTTTACTCAGGAAGCCTAGAATTTATTTTAGTGTTACAGAATTCTAGGATTTATTTTAGTGTTATAGAATTTGTCTAAGAACTTCATTTAGAACCTTATTAAGTGCAATAGGCTAGATACATGAATTTTATAGTGTCAAAATCATTGATAGTTTTGAAAGAAAATACATTGGCAAGCCTTAGAGCAGCAATTTAGATATAAAATCCAGTGGAAAAAAATTTTAACAAGTTTATAAAATGAACTGCACCTTTTTTAAACTTAGCTTCATTGTTTATTAAATATAAGTAAATACAAAACATTGTAGTGGGAAAAAATTGAAATAACCCAAATGTTCATCAGCAGAAAAGGTTAAATAAACTGTGGTTCATCCATATGGTGGATAATTACACAGCTGATATAGAGACTGAAGTAGATCAAGAGGCAATGAAATGAAAGGATCTCTAAGATTCATTATTAAATGTAGAAAAAAGGACACAGAACAGTGTATATGATATGAACATTTGATTTTTTTAAAGGTGTATATATGCTTGTGTTTGCCTCACATTTTACTAAAGGATCCCCCAAAAAGCTATTAACAGCAGGTATTATGAAGAGTAGGGGTACTTTTACTAATCATTTTGTAAACTTTTATAGATTTTTCTGTACTACAGCAAGTGCATTTATTAAATAGTGTCCACAGGGATTAATTTGAGGGATTAGATAATGGGGCATCGTTTTCTTCTTTATACTTTGGTGAACTAGTGAGCATCTAGTATTTATGGGATTATGAATATGAATGTGTGCATAATCTCACACTGCTTCCTAGGCTGAGAGAAATAGAAGAACGGCTGCGTGGACTGAAGGCATTGTCTGTGACACAAACCCCTGCCTTAAAGTTTAAGGTAAGGAAAGACATGAGATTTTCATTATTCATCTCAATTTTTTTTCAAACATCGTTTGAAGCATGGTATTAGGATTCAAATGAAATCTTAATTATTGTTTTTTCAAATGAATATTTATTGAACGCATACTCTGTTGGACACTACTAGTTTCTGGGTTCTACAAGGAAAAGAATGGACAAGACAGTTCCGCGGCCCTCAGGATACATAGCACAGTGTCGGTGCGTTAGCAGGATACAGAAGGGTGCATGCACGAGAGAGAGGTTTTAATTTTGCCTGGAAAGATTTACAGAAGAATGACATTTGTACTTGATCTAAGTAAATTGGATATTGCCAAATGGAGGAGAGGAGAACTGCTATTCTGCGTAAAAGAAACGGCACAAACAAAGGTGCGAGGGATATAACTACGCAGGACCCCCAAGAAACACCAGAAAACCTCAAGTAGTGGGAAGATAGAAACAGATCTGGGAAACATTTAGTATTTAGAATTAACAAAACTTAGTGACCAACTAGTTGTGGGTGGTAAGAAAGATCAGTGGAGTCTATCAGTGGTGATTCCAGGGATGGAAAGCTAGCGTTTCCATCAGTGAGAAGTGTGTGGCAGAAGCACAAGAGAGGGGTGCACGTGGTTGGTCTGGAGCAGGGTGAGCAAACCAGTTCGGCTGGAATATACAGGACTCAGAGCAAGGGCTGTGGGAGAACAAGAAGAGCTGGAAGTAAAGAACTTATATTTGGTATAGGCAGGGTTTTTGAGCATCAGAATGGAGCTGTCGAAAGTAGTGGTTTAGAAGAAAGTGGCAGAGAGGTGTTCACATTGACTTGAATAACAAATCATTTGTTTGCAGTGTTAAATGGAGTATGGCTGTTTTTCATCTTTAAAATCCTTTGATGGATGTAGATATCACTAAATCAGTGATTACTCTTATCTGAGAGAGAATAACTCCTTTGTGTGTTTATCAGACTGCAGACTAGTCCAAACAAAGAAAGAAAAGTTGTTTATTCCATGAATTTAACAATTCAGCAAACATTTATGAAGTGTGTATGTCAAGCAAAAAGGATTTACATAGCTTTCTCTTCTATCACAGCTATTTTTTGTGTCTTTCTCTATCCTTTATTCTTTCCTCGCTTTACAGAAGAAATGACCTTAATCCTTTCAGAAATCAGTGTTTCCATCTGTGTCACTATTTCACATGCTTCTTCCTATATTTTTAATTTTTCTTAATACAAGTTAATTTTCTTCAGCCTTCAAACATTTTGAATTTACCCCTTTCTTTAACATAAAAGTACCATTTCAAAATACATATTCATTCATATATATTTTTTAATTTGGGGAAAAAAAGAACAGTCACTCCAGAGGCATTGTGGGGAAGGGATTAAAGGTGTTTAAAATTGGAGGCAGGGACACTGTTAACAATATAGTCCAGATGAGAGATGATGAGATGAAATGTTAGAATCTGTTGGAATGGTTTTGAGATGTTGGGAATGAGAGGGAAGGATGAATTTGGGATGTCTGACTCATCAAGATGTGGAACGTATGAGAGAGGTAGGATGGGTTTAGGAGGGAAAGGTATTACATTCAGTGTACAGCCCAGTGCTGTTGACACCCTGTTTTTCTTGAGCCCTCTCCTCCCTTGGCCTCCGTGATACTGCTTTATCCTGGTTCCCTTTCTCCTTTCACTCTCCCTTTTGTAGTTTTACCTCCCTCACCTGCTAATCAAATGTAGACATTCCTCATAGTTCTATCTAAATCCCTTTTTTATTTTATGCACTTCCTAGGCAATCCTACCCGTTCTCTTGGTTTTCCATGTTACTTCCATGATGGTGACACACAGACTTGGATGATGGCATATCCAGTTCTTTATCTCTTGCCCTAAATTTTCCCTAAATTTTCAGCTACCTGTTAGATATGTTACAGATACCTCAAACTTACTATGAACAAAAACAGGATTTACGTAAGAGTTTCCTGTTACAATTAATGGAACCACTGTCCTCCCAAGTCAGCCGGAACCAAATCTTGTGAATTGCCTCTAACTCATTCCTCATCCCCATCTCCATTCAATCAGGTTAATTCCACCCTATCCTCTGATATTTCCATTTCTGAATAGAACAGTTTGTCCTGCCCAGGTTCAGATTATCTTTTGCCTAAACTCTTTCAGTAGTTTCCTAACTTGTCTCCAAGCCACCACCCTCTCAATTTTCCAATTCATCCACAAGCTACTACCAGGTTTACTAGCCTCCTAAAACATGGATCAAATCCTATTCTCCTTCACTACCTATAAATTAAGTCTAACTTTCTTAGTCAAACAGTCAAGGTTCTGTACATTCTCATTTCCAACTACATTTTCCCCACACCCAATTTTTCAGCCATTTCAGACTATTTCTATTCTCTAAATTAAGCTAGGTTCTTTCTTGCCTCTACTTTAGTTCATATGGTTCTATCAGTCTGGAATGTCCTTCTTTCTAGCCCCAGTGTTCCAACCCCAACTGTGGAAATCCTTTTCATCTTTTATGGTCAGTGCAAATGCTTCCTCCTTTGTAAAGCCATCAGAGTTGGAATTAAATGTTCCTTTCTCTGCTCCCTTTCCCTCTATTGTGGACTTATTGTATTCTGCCTCCCCCATAGGATTGTAAACTCTGAGTGTAGAAGCTCTGCCTTACTGGTCCTTATATTCTTAACGGCACCTAGTGTATTGCTTCACACAGAATAGTAGCTTAGGGAGGGAAGAGGGTTAAAAGGGTGATGGGGCACATGTGTGTGGTGACAGATGGTAATTAGTCTTAGGGTGGTGAACACGATGTACTCTACACAGAAATCAAAATATAATGATGTGCATCTGAAATTTATATAATGTTATAAACCAATGTTACCTCAGTGGCGGCGTCCCATATAAAGTAGAGGAAGACGGGCACAGATGTTAGCCCAGGGCCAGTCTTCCTCAGCAAAAAGAAGAGGATTGGCGACGGATGTTAGCTCAGGGCTGGTCTTCCTCCCAAAAAAAAAAAATTTAATTTAAAAAATAATAGTTTAGTAAATCTTTGATTAGTGTATAGAAACACAATGAAATGATCTTCCTTCTTATCCTCCTCTTGTCATTCTTCATTTTCTATTAGATTTAAAGATAATGGAGTTGCTCCTGGAAATAGATTGTTCAGAATAATTAATGGTTAGCATATAATTAACAAATAATGCAGATACCAGCTAGACAAAGCTCATTTTAAAAGACATATAGTTGAAGATAATTTTATTATTTGTATTTTATCTTATATTATGTTGTGCCCAAACTCTGTTGAAAAACATTTCACCATTTTTAAAATGACAAAGGATGACTTTGTCATTTTTAGGTTGAGAATTTCTTCTGCATGGGATCCCCACTAGCAGTGTTTTTGGCGTTGCGTGGCATCCGCCCAGGAAACACTGGAAGTCAAGACCATATTTTGCCCAGAGAGATTTGTAACCGGTTACTAAATATTTTTCATCCCACAGATCCAGTGGTGAGTTGCAAATATAGACATCTTCCTCTCAATATTAAATTGTTCCTAAAAGAATCCATAAGAAATCTTGCAAGGTACCACTGAATTAATGAGAAAGAATTCGGTTATCTGATTATATTTGCATAGGTTCATATTTTTAAAACTTTTATGTTTTGGTTAATTTAGGACTCAGGAAATAAAATACCTTAGAGTTGATCTGTTTATATTGTAGCTTGTACTATAAGAGTATAATGTAAAAATATGATCTCTGGACAGTTAATACAAGGGGCAGGAGTCATCTGGACTTTCAAACCTTAACCAATTGTAATACTAATAACCTAGCAACCATAAATTTTTTAAATCCCACTTTAAATACTTTTTTCTCTGAAGCATGCTACAATATTGAAATGTGTTTGATAGATCCTCATAGAAATGAAAATATTTAAATATTATGTATCAAACATGAAAAAGTGGAAGAGTTTATTTTAGCCTGATGAAATTATAAAATTTTCGATTTTTACATTCTCTGTTATGTTTCTACTGTAAATAATTTTTTTTAATGTGAACACTCCAAGGATTTTGCATATAGGTAAGCAGTTTAATGCCAAGTATGATTTTTAGATGAGAAAAATGCTTCCTTAAGTCCTTTTGGGGACGAAGCTAGATACAACTAAATTTAAAACAAACTACTCTATATAGCATTCCTTCTCTGAAAAACAGCTTTATATAATTGTGTAAAGTTTTTTAAAAGATCTTTGGCTAGTAGCAAATAAATATACCATTGACTAAACACTAGAATTTTATAAAATTTCCTGTATGTTAAAGAATCAAAACTGCTATATTTAAGAAATAACTTTCACTGAACTGGAATCTAATGTTAGTTTCGAATACAGACTGCACAGTCTTGGCCAAGTCACTTCTGAGACCTGTTTCTTATCTATATGATGCAGATGATAATATTTTACCTCATAGGGTTGTTAGGGTTAAGTAAAATATATGTGAAAATACTCAGCTAGACATTAAGTATTTCATTAATACACATTCAGTTTACTCATTCTCTTACCACTTGAGTTCACAGGTGAACTCTGAGTTTTCAGTGTATACCCTGTCCTTTGTATAATCTTAACTTTGTTATATTATAAAGGAGGGTTCCAAACTCATCTTATTATGAGTTTTTATTATTCATTTTATAGTTTTTCTGTGATTTTTTTTGTAAGTAATGCATTTTTAATAGTTTATGTCAGAACTGTGCTAGGCAGTTTTTACAAACATTATCTGTTTTTCCCAGCATCCTTGTGAGGTAGGAAGTGTTATCTCCTTTCTGTAGCTCAGGAAACTGAGGCTCTGAGACCTTGTGACTTGGGAAGTGTCATACAGTTAATAAGTGACAGAGGCCGGAATGTGGACTGGGGGGATTCTGATGCCAAGTCCATTGCCTTTTCTGCCATATCATCCCTGCTTCACATTAGGCAAATGGTCTTATATCGCATCTAATTTGTGTGTTACTATATTAATCTATTTGAAAATAGAGTTTAGTAAGAGCTCCTAAAAATTAAAAATTGACCTTATTTCCTGTGTTCCAGTTTACTGTTTACTACTTCGGCTTTTTTGTGAGACTAACATAAATCTAATTGTTAGATGATATCAGAGCATAATAAAAAATGAATCTGTTTCTCTGAAAAACTAATTAATGGGCACTATTAGCCTGGACTAACTCTGTTTTTCTTTTCATAGTCTCATCATTAAAGATATGTGATTAGATCAACTACATGTTATTATTAAGAGTGAACAAATAGGAATACATGTTAGAAATACCAGGCTTTTAAAAATTCCCTAAGGTCTACTGAGCATGCGATAGAATAAGAATAAACAGAGTTTACTAAAATCCACGCATTGTGCCTTAATGTTGTGTTTCTCTGAATTTTTTTTAATCAAGGCTTATCGATTAGAACCGTTAATATTGAAACACTACAGCAACATTTCACCTGTCCAGATCCACTGGTATAATACTTCCAATCCTCTACCTTATGAGCATATGAAGCCAAGCTTTCTCAACCCAGCAAAAGAACCTACCTCAGTTTCAGAGAATGAAGGCATGTCAACAACACCGAGCCCCGTGACTTCACCCGTCTTGTCCCGCCGACACTATGGGGAATCTATAACAAATATAGGCAAAGCAAGCATATTAGGTAATTTCTCTTCAGTATTCCATATCAATGAATATCAGCACTTTTTATATAGGCATTTAAATTTTGGGTATTACAAAATGTCCAGCAGTTAATTCGTGTGTTTAGAATTA
Organism: Tapirus indicus; assembly: GCA_031878705.1. Taxonomy (NCBI): domain Eukaryota; kingdom Metazoa; phylum Chordata; class Mammalia; order Perissodactyla; family Tapiridae; genus Tapirus; species Tapirus indicus. Next base: position 136,489,332 of record CM062923.1, read on the forward strand.
ACTACCCTCTCACTGTTCATATTTGAGGCTGAAAGCCCTGAAGATCTGTAATTAGATCAGATCCTGTAGTTTGAGAATATGAAAGGCCTAGGAATCAAATCCCTCATTAATCTTGGCCCTACCACTTACTGTGAGATATTGGGCAAGTCACGTAGTTTTTAATGCTCTGCTTCCTCCTCAGTGAAATGAAGGAGTACTTGAGTTTTAAGGGTGCCGCAGCCAAGCAGTTCTCTTAAAAGTCTCTCAAACTGTGTCCTTCCTGAGGGCAACAAGGAGAATTAATTTCTCTCTGAGTGATCTCCAGTACCAGCCACAGTGCTTGGTGTAGCACTGGAGCTCAATTGTGTGAAACTTGGATTTGTCCATTGCTTTTCGTTATAAGTTGCCTTCATATAAAATGCCACAAGATGGCACTATAAATAGGCTTTATCTGCTGGACTCATTGATATTTTACTTCATCATATCACAGATTGTTTATTGGTAGCTTTTTATAACATACCCACTTAACTTCAGTAGTAAGCATATCGATAGTAAATATAAGCCCATGTCAATGGTGTGGTTTTTTTATTAAAGTTTTTAATCTTACTGAATACTTTAATAAGCAATGATCACTTGAATAAAATACATAGAATCTTTATTCCTTTGTAAACTATATTCCTAGAGTTTATACAGTTCTCATTCTATTCAACACCATTTTTATTTAGAAACCTACGATTTAAATTGTCATTTTCATATGTTCCCACCCTGGAAAAACATGCCTAGGGCTTGGTCCCTCTGCCAATTGGGTGTAATTGTGGGTGGTGCTCTTTAGCTTAGTATGTGGTGTAATTCAGCAGAATGACTGCCCTGTTTTGTGAAATACAGGGGCTGCTAGCATTGGAAAGGGACTTGGAGGAATGTTGTTCTCAAGATTTGGACGTTCATCTACATCACAGCCGCCTGAGACATCAAAAGACTTGATAGAAGACGAGAAGAAGCCAGTTGCCTCGCCTCCTGCTACCACTGTGGCAATACAGACCCTTCCACATAGCAGTTCTGGCTTTCTTGATTCTGCATGTTAGTTCATACAGTTCTTTCTTTACGTTTATACTGTATCTTTCTAAAACTTGAAGAGGGCAGAAAGGATTAAGATATTAACACCATGGGGCCGGCCCAGTCAGTGGTGTAGTGGTTAAGTTCGCACGCTCCGCTGTGGCAGCCCAGGGTTCACAGGTTCAGATCCCGGGTGCAGACCTACACACTGCTTATCAAGCCATGCTGTGGCGGCGTCCCACGTAAAGTAGAGGAAGATGAGCATGCATGTTAGCCCAGGGCCAGTCTTCCTCAGCAAGAAGAGGAGGATTGGCAGCAGATGTTAGCTCAGGACTAATCTTCCTCACCAAAAAAAGATACTAACACTAGCAGTCAGCTCTAAAATCTAAAACATGCTTTAGCTTTTAAAGAAAAAAATGCTTTTCCTCTGCTTACATTTTTAAGAATAACCCCCAGGTAAATGCAGTTTTATTATCTGCATTGGTGAATTAATAGATAAGAACGTTAATAATCAGGGCCTTGTGGCACAGGGATTTTAAGCACCAAGCATAAAACAGACCTATTTGGGGTAAGCACCCCTAATTTTTACAAAGTAGGTTTTTTTAAATGTGATCTTCTCAGCCTTAAAAATTCATTTAATTGCTTGAAACCTATGCTGTATCTACTCCTGGTACTTTTTTAAAAGTGCTAAGCCAAAGCCATCCTGCTGCTAATGCCCGAGATCCCTTCATCCAACCTAATTATAAAATCTTCAGAGCTTGAAATCTGTTAGGGCCGTTGTATGGCTCCCAGCACTCTCCCGGCTACCTCGAGTGATGTAGGACCCCAGAAACGAGTGATGGATGGATAGTTTTGCTGGACTTAGAATGGAATTTTATTTAATTTTTTCCAGTGGATTTATAAGGTTTAAAGATCTCGAATAGTAGTGAAACACTAATAGACTTCCAAGGGTCTAAAGTTGAACCTTATTTTCAGTGTCCAGTAAAATAAGACTAATAAGTCAAGTCCTGTTTTTCCATTGACTTATGTGAGGAAATGTAGATTCTGAAACCAGCTACTTCCTCTCTAACTATAGCAGGAAGAAAACTTTCTCTAAAAATTTTTAAACAATTTCATTTCAGATGCTTGTAGCCTTGTTTATTGACTGTGCTACTCTAAATTTTAAAACGACAGCATCTATTGCCATCCATAAAACTGAGTTAAAAAGGAATGATAGTCCTGAAGGCTGGATCTTTCTCACAGTCAACCACACTCCAAAGTGAATTATCCTGGACATTCCTATTTGGGCCAATAGCATTTTTTAGCTTAATCCTATCTGTGTCAGACTCTGAGTACAGAAAATTTTATAATTGCAAGCCTTTTGAACACTGTCTCAAAAATTCTTTTTAGACTTTGATATTTGTACAAATTCCATATTTTAGTTTTCTTTTAGGAGTTCCTATACTATTGCTGACTTAAGCTCTTGCTTCTTCTTAATATCAGAAATGTGATTGTGAAAATAGACAGTTCTGTTGTGACGTGCAGATGTGAAAAGAAAACTAAACTTCTGAGGAAAAATAATTTCAAAGAATTTTTTAAGAATGGCAAGTAAAAAGTCATAATTCTTTGTAATGTTAATGCACAACAATGATGCTAGTAAACATTAGGGTGAATGAGGGAACAAGAAGAGCAGGGTAGGGTTTGAGCCCCAGAGAAAGGGTAATGAAGACATACAGAGAGAATCTATAGGATCAGAGGGAAGAAGCTATTTTTTAGGTTGTTTTTGACTATTTAAGGTAGTAATTTCAAAATGATAATAGAGTAACCTATTTCTTCTTTCAGGGCAACAGTCAGTAGAAGTGCTTAGCTGTATTGCATCATGGTATTTTGATAGCTTAACAAAATACATTTTCTGTCATTCTTGCATATAAATCCTTGGTTGGTCCTAATGGTAAATTCCTTGTCAACTACAGACTCCACTAAATGTGAATGACTCATGAGTCTTAGTTACATATATTCATCTCTAAACGTAGATGTAACTAGTAAAATTGGACTAGTACTGCAGTAGAATTCTGTCTTTTAAGTCAAGTTCCCAAGATTTGCCTTGCTAATTCTTGGACTTGCTTCAATAACATGCTCTTCTTTGTATCCTGATTTAGACAAATCTCTTATATCATAATTGCCATTTTGGCTATATCTTGCAAACCATAACACCTTTCTTCCATAAATCTTCTTTCTGGAATTTGGTCGTTGTGATGAGGTGATTCTGGCTTCCTTCCTTCTTTTTACTCACATCAATTGCCTCAGTTCTTCTCAATAACCTTTATTCTGAAGCTACCGACTTTGCTTCTCTTGCTTTTTTGAGGGTAAGATGGACACAGACTTTGAATTCATGATTAATCAGGGTTTCTCTCTTTAAAGGGTGTGTTGTCAATTGCAACCATTTTATTATCATCAAGTTGAAGCATCTTGAATAAAGCTATTCTTCATTTCTTTTGAAAAGTCTAGGCTTGTTTCCAGTGGTTTCACTGTTTCATTTCTTGGGCTCCCCTGTATTTTTAACATATTATGAATTCTTTTAGCATTGTTGTGCCTCTATGTTAGAACTTAAATGAACTATAATTTTTGGGGATGTCTGGGTGTTAACAGATTATGACATTATATATTTCAAAGTTAATTATGCTTACATTTTCCAAGAGCTTTTCACAAGAACCAAAGTGTGTGTTTCTTTATGTATGCTAGGTTTAATCAGCATATTTGGGAATATTGTTCTGACTTTTGGCCCCTGCATCTGAAGGCCATTTGTAACCATCAGCCAACACTTTACAGCATCTTGTGTTTTTTTTCCACAGATTTCAGACTTCAAGAATCGTTCTTTAATCTCCCACAACTTCTTTTTCCGGAAAATGTAATGCAGAATAAAGATAATGTCCTCGGTATGGTATCTGTCAGGAATAGCATTCAGAGTGCTATGAAAATGATCTACCTAAAGTTCTTCTGCTCATTGAAAAATTGGATTGATTCTTCTATGAGATCAGCTTGAATATTACTATTATAGACTATTTTTAAGTATTTTCTTCTTGTATTTTCTAATCTTAAATGGTAGTGATCATGAAACCCGAGTATTGATGAGCCACTTAACGTGCTAGAATACATGATGTTCCTATACACGCCTGCCTTTTAGAGAGGGGAGAAAAGCATTAGGCTGCTTTCTTTCTTCTCTGTTGTCCTAAAGACCTCAAAGAGGTTCACTCGACTTTTTGATGTAATATGCTTAGATGTAAAAGGGTTTCGCAGTATAAAGAATTTAACCATTCCTGGGCATTTGAGATGTCAGTATCATTACCACTTGGGCAGTAGGTATGCCATAGCTGGTATCTGGTTCCAACACAAATATTTAATATTTTTAGAGGGGTAGGTTTGCTTAAAAAAAAATTAGTATTATTGGATGCAAGAGATATTTTCAATCTCCTAATTTTCAGCAGATTCAAAATATATCACTGAGGATTAATCTCAGCAGTTTAAAATTATTTTTATCATTAACTTCTCATTCCTCTTTCCACAGCTCCTCGCTTTCTTTTTTTAATATTGGGTTTGGTCTTTAACAAAAAATGTTACAGGTTTTTCTTTGGATTTTTAACTACATCTAAATTTATAATTTCTGTATTTAATTGCTAATTTTCATTAGTTTTTTCTTCTGTTTTTAAAAGAAACTCTTGCTTAATACAAGTTCAAAATAATGTTTTCACATAACAAGCTGATTTGGGGTTTTTGCTCCATAGCAACAGTTTGTGTTGATCTAACTCAGTGAATTCCCATTAAGAAATGATCTTACGTGACTGCTGTCTCTGGTCCCTGCTCACGTCATAGTCGTTTCCATAAAGAAATCATTGGATTTGTGGTTTTTATATATTTATTTGGAGAAAGGAAGATTAATCCAGTCATAACATTTGTCCTGCATTCAAGTAGCCCTTATATCCACTATCTTACAGCCATCCCAACTACCCAAGCAATTAGGCCACTAATCATAGCTGCACCAAACTGATTCAGATAATCATGTGTATATGGCTTCTATTTTCTCTTCCTGTTTTTATTCATTCAACAATTTTATTAAGTGTTTACAAGAGCCAAGATACCAGGGTAGTCAGTAGAAAAGATACCAGATGAAACAGACTTCAGTACTGCCCATAAAGATGTTAAATGCTACTGTAGAAATTAAAATTTTTCTAGAGGGCATATATTTTAGTAGGAAAGGTAGATAACTACATAAATAATTATAATATGTGGTAGAACGTGATGAACCACGTAACGGAGATACAGGTAAAGAACTCTGTCGGTTCTAAGGAATGAGAAAATGCTTTCACCTGGAGAAATCACGAAAGGCATTGTGGAAGTAGGATTTGGACATGCACAGACAAAAACACATTGCAGGGGAAGAAACAGCAGAAGCAGAAGCACAGAGGTAGGAAGCATGGGTATGCAGAGACCAGAAGTTGGTTTTCTTGAGAAGAATCAAGGATGAGGGAAGGGAGTTCTGAATATGATTGGAAAAGTTTCTTAAACCAGATTGAAGAGGGTCCAACAAATCTGGCCATCTCCTGCAGTTTTTTTGTATTCAAAATTTACTCATAGAACCTATATTTACCCACATAGTCCATCTGTTGTCAAATGTTAGGTATTTGAATGTCTTTCAGGGTAGATCAGTGTTGGGAAATTTTTTTGGCAGATAAGACAACTGATTATAAAACTCACTTTAGAAATTTTAGTTACTTTTTTCAAATAAAGCATGGCTGGAGAATATTCTTAGATGTATTTAGAACTATGATAATTCACAAAATGTAATCATTCCTTGAATGTCACATGAAATGTATAGTCACTATGAGGCAGCACAAAAATAAGACATAACTTGCCAAGAAGAACTCTGAGCATAATCTTTCTTACTACAAATGAATCCTTCACCAGTCATTTGGAAACACAGTTTCCTTCACTAGTACTTTAAGTGTTTTTCTTGGTGTCTACCTGGAGCCAAAAATCATGCAGTTATGACCATGATTATTACTTACAAATAAGATAACATAAGATTTATTGCATTTTTGAAAATTTCTCTCCAGGGAAGTTAAGATGCTTCTGTTAAATAGTAGAAACCTGTCCAGTTAGTACACATTATAATACTAAGATGCTTGCTTTCTATTCACATGTTATTTTTTAAATGCCATATTCATGTTGACAAGCCTTGTGCACAAAAGAATTCTCTGATGAAAGCGCAGTACTGATGACACTATGTAGGTTGCAGACATTCGCTTTGGGACATGGGGAGGGGAAATATGCCTATGTGTGTGACTCCCCAGAAAAGAAAAGAGAGTCAGCCCTCCATGTGCACAGATGTGGAACCCGCAGATACAGAGGGCCAGCCAAGGAACTTGAGCATGTATGGATTTTGGTGTCTGCAGGGGGTTCTGGAACCAATCCTCCATGGATACCAAGGGACTACTTTAATCCATGCTTTAAAAGAGTACAGGCAAACTGCTGCTGACTGTTAAAAGCCAACAGTCCTTTTCTCATTTTTACTTGTCTTCAACTGTGCAGGAATCTCATTCTTTTCTTTGTGGATAGAGGAACTCTAGCATTTAGGCACTCAAGAGAGAGAAGGAAGGACGAAGTGATGGCTTTATGTTCCCCTTTCTCTTTGACCTAACTTAGCGAGATAAACTAGGAAAAAACTAGCAACTGTGTGGTGCCACCCATTCTTAAAATGGTAATAATGGGAGAGTAGATCAAGGCAACTCCGTGTAGATTTGGGCCTACTTTGGCCAAGAACACATCTCACAGCACATATAGAATGGTGCTGCCATGTAGAACCTCACTACCTTGGGAATTCTGTGATCTCCATAAAAGGTAGAGAGAAGATGAGACATACGCCCACCTACTTCCATCTTTCCACCTGCAAAACCGTCTGTGAGGTCTGGCACCTGCAGCCAGCCTGCCAGGGGAAGATGAGAGACTAAAACAGGTTCAGGAGGAACAAGCTGGCTACCTAATTCCCATTTTGATGGGGACAACCTACAGATAAATAGAAAGGGGTAGGGAGGGCCAGTCTAGTTAGCGATACTGATTAAAGACCCTATAGGTAGCAAGAAGAATAACAAAGGCATATAATAGGAGAAAAATTAAATTTCGTGTTTGAGTGTCTAGTATATGAGAGGCAGTGTTGCACAACAGTAATAGCACACAAGAGTAAATTTCGGGGACACAAAATCAAAATGGAGCCAAGTAACACTTGTTGTAACAGTAAAATTCTCCTTTTCTTTACCTGTAAAACAATTCAACTGAAGACTGTTGGACTAGGAAGACATTCTACAGTGGATTCTTAGAAATTACAGCTTGGTGGTCGCCAGTATTACTGCATATGCCTCCCATCTGTTCTGGTTTTCCTCTTACCTCTTCTTTCTTTAGAACTAACTTCACCTTGACTCCTCTTCATCGTGCTTGATAATTCCAGTTTCCTTTTTTCATCTTCCTGTCTGTTGTGCCAGCATGTATCTACAAATCTAACACAAATGTCCCACGGAATACAAAAGATAAAAGATTAAGACATGACTACTACCCCACAGTTTCACATAAGGATTCCAACTATTTCTGACTTCTTATGGATTAGCTTATTGTAATTTAAATGAGAAAAACAGCAGTTAAAAAAAAAACTTTATAAAAGGCCTATGTCAATATATTTTACAAATGTTTTATAACCTAATTGGTATTTATGCTGCTCAAGTGTAAACCTCTGAAAATGTATAGATAGATCCCAGGACATTCCTTGTCAGAAAAGCACAATTGAATAGAAAAATAACAACTGTATATACATTTTTAAATCACTGTTATTGTCACAAAATACCTGTTTAAAATAAGCATTAGCTATACATTTATATGAAATCATTCTCCAGAGTGACATGATTTCCTGCGTATGGCTACCAAATTCCCAGTGTAAAGCAAAACCCAGCTTTTTCTCCAACCTCCTTAATTTTTGCCAGTTTTTACTTTTCACATCCTCTGGCACTCTCAACAAAGAACAGACTTTGAGTGTCTGAGTGGTAGTGATTTTGTTTTTAAGATAGACCCTTCAAAATACCGTGGGGCTCATTGACAGTTTTAAGGAGTTCCTGAAGATCAAAATATTTTTCTAAGTGTTTTTTCTCAGGATTTATTAAATGAGTCAATTGCAAATCTCTTATAACCTTGATTTGTTACAGTGATTTTTCTCTAATTGGCGTTGCAAGGACTTTCTGGGGGTTTTAGGAAAGATTTGATTGAATTCACTGAATTGTTTGAGGGCAGCACTGTTACAGATGAGGCCCTTCCTCCCAAGGATCACCACTGTTCCTCCCAGTTTAACTCTACCAGCCACCCAGTGGACTCTTATTGAATAAACATTTAACGAGCACTCGTGTGTCCCTGGCGCATGTTAGGCCCTGCTGACCGGATGGAGGCTAGGGTGTGTCGTGCTGCCTTTGAGGAATTCAGCCAAGTGGGGAAGAAAACATTCTAGGACTATAAGAAGATGGTTATCTTCTAACATCCCCACAAGGCCAGTTGGTGTCTGGCCTCCCCACGAAGGAGCCTTTGCGTGGCCTGTTGCACCCCCACAGGCACCAGTGCATGTGAGCCTGGCCCATGGTCCTGCAAGAGGGCTGTCTTCCCGCCTTTACTGATCAGGCAAAAGATTAAATGGGAAGGCCGGGATTTGAGCCCAGTCTTTACTCCAAATATACTCTATGACACCAAGTGAATTTTTTTGTTTTCTTCTTTTATATCCCATTATTGAGCTGAGCATGCAAAGGAAAGGACTCCACCAAATAGAATCCTGAGCTACTAAAGCTCTGAATGTTTTTTTCCCATAAGATTAGAGTGACAAGTCACTTAAAACCAATTAGGAGAATCACTTCTATTAGCTAAATTTTTATTCTCAACTCTAGTAAGTCTTTACAGAACCTGTCTTATTGTAATACATATTCATTTGTCTGACTTCTTTTTTTTAGTGGAATTGGATCACAGAATTGATTTTGAACTCAGAGAAGGCCTTGTGGAGAGCCGCTACTGGTCAGCCGTCACGTCGCATACTGCCTACTGGTCATCCTTGGATGTTGCTCTCTTTCTTTTAACCTTCATGTACAAACATGAGCACGATAATAATGCAAAACCCAATTTAGATCCTATCTGAACTCTTGAAGGACACTGATGGCCCAAAACTCATTTTTTTCTGTTAAAATATGTGTATCAAGGTATGGAGATTTCAGGTTTAAGTATGTCTCAGTTTTGTTTAGAGCAAGAAATATTTGAATTTAAAAGCACTTTATTTTATTTAAAAAACATTTTTTCAGTCCGAAAGAAGTTATTTATAGTTTTCATCATTTTAGTTGTGAGTCTGACAGAACCCCTGCAGAGAATCAAGCAAGACTTGGATGTGAGGAAGGTTTGGGTGAACACAAGGTTGTAAGTCACTATCCAGTCTCCCAAATACAAAGGCATAGTAATGGGTTAAATCTAACATATTGACCAGAATATGTTATAAATCTAAAACGGTCAAGGTCCAGTGTTTTCTATGTAAAGATCACAAGGTGGTGTCATTGTTTTCATTTCTATGAAAGCTTCCATTTCCACAATTCATTTGAAAGAAGAGTATAACAGATTTAAAGTGTTTTGAATTTAACTTGTTTAGAAAAACTAATGCTAAAAAAGAAACGAAATATTTGAACTAGTGTATTTATAATTTATTATCTCTGACTAATTGCTTTATTTAAGTGGATGAAACATTACATTTTTTTAAATGTTTCCTTTGAACAATTTAAGAACCACATTTATTTTCTGTAGTGTTAAGACTTTTCTCAGAACTCCATCTTTGTACTCTTCAGATGAATATATAGACAGTGTGGCATACTTTCACTATTTTTTTCATTAAAAACTTGTAGTTTCACACAAATAACACTAGTTCAATTGTTTTGAGAAAAATGAACATTATGTCACATGTACCTCAGAGAAAGCTATAGTTTTCTAAACGTGACACAGAGTACTCCATAATGAGTACATTTCATTGTTTATTGGAAAATTAGTAAATTTCTTTGGAGTAGGGAGTGTGACAGCTGCTTTAAATATATAAACATCTATGTGCCAAACAATTAACATATATAAAGGGATGGAGTGCCACTAACAAATTTTGTTTTCAAAGTGTTTAAGAAAACATGATTGAGACACAAGGCACAGTAGGTCAGGATTCCGGGGCATTGGAAGAATTTTTCTCAGCTGCAGTTGTTTCCACAGTGCTTTTCGTCTGAGGAGCTCAAAGTGCTTTAAGATTCAGTAATCTGTGTAGTAGCTCCTTGAGGTAAGTAAATGAGCATTTTCCTCATGTTACGTGTTAATACACCAAGGCACCAAAACATGTAATGTGTCTTGAATTATATTACAGAGCAAGTCAGAAATGCTCAGATTGAAGCCAGACTGTATTCTTTTATATGCTGTTCAGTGACTAGTAATTCACATGTGACCTCTTAGTAGTTTGCAAACAATAATAGTAACAGAAGTTGCAATTCATAATTTGGAGAAATGACAGAAGCCGATGTTTTACCCTGCTTGTCTTATACATTCTTGTGTTCTCACCCACAAGGAGGAGTTACTTAGAGGGAATCAGTAGCCACCTCTGCCACAACCCACCCTCGCTTCTGAGTGGCTTCCACCAGGTTTCACTTAAGGTCCTGTCTTTGCTTATCTTGCAAAGATTTTTCTCGGCTTCCCGGTAATCATTGTCAAACTGGGAGCAAAGCTGGTCAGTTGCACATCTCACCTACTCTTTTCTTTTAAGATGGTAAGATCTGTGGCTTGCTTGTAGGTTTTACTCAGCACCATCAGTCCTGTCTTTTGGCCTTTCATTGAATTTGCACCACATAAAGCACTTCTTTTTAGCGTTTAGAAAGATCCCAAGGCTCCAAGACCAATTATGTGACTAAGAAATCCTTGCTCTAAAAGGCTTTTGATGAGATCTTAGCAGAGCCAAAGCAGTCTCATTCGCATTAGAGATTCCTGTGAGCTCAGGTCATTTTCACACCCTGTTTATTTCGTGGTCTAATCTAGTTCTCAGAATATTGAACTCCTGTGTCACGTAACTATCATTAGAGGCGCCTGAGCACATGTTGCACGGGTGACACTCAAATGCCTCAGAGCTGTACGGGACCCGCCCTTCACTAGAGTGCGAAGACCCCCTTGCACCTGAGAGGAGGGAAGGTCTGTCAGGCCTTTTAGTTGGATAAACATATATTCCCATAGCTATAGAAACGTGTCTGCTTGCCTTTTTTCATATTGAGAAAACAAAATCAAATTTAACCATGTGGAGTTTATTTGAATTCTTGAAAAAAGCAACATTCAAAACCCCCTTTTCAAAATGAGATATTCTGGATTACTGGACAGGTGTTTTGTTTTCAATTCATTATTTCATCCGTAAAGATGGTGATTTTGACTTGACAGTCCTCTTGTTTCCATGTCTCTGCATGTTATCATGGAATGTACTTGTATATAGTAACGTAATATACAGAGTATGTGTAATTCTGGCTTGATTTAGAAGCTAAGTCAGTTACTGAGTAACATTTTGCAGCTTTATTCCAGGAAATACTAAATTGGCCAAAAAGCTCTGTTTTTGATACCATTAAAATTTTATTCTCTATTTTGTGTACATGCTATGATGATTCTTCTGAGTACTGGTCAGATAGTTCAATTTTAATCCAGTTAGGTTCCCAAGAGTTATTTAAACTTAGAATAAGGAGAATGTTTTGGATTAAATCTTGCTTTATTTTTACTTTAAAATTAGCCTTTGCTAAAGCCTTTTCTTGTTAGTTCGTAACCTCATTTTCAGCAGTAATTATGCTTATGTTATAATCCAGTGTTACTGTATCTTAGAAAATAATTACAAAATGTACTGGGTTTCCCAATAACTACTCCTTTGTATGTGAAGGAGGCCTTAGGAATCTTACGTTTTACTTCTGTTAAAGACCATCTGTCAACCGTTGGAAATACTGCCTCTGACCATGTTCTGCAGAAGCCCTCAGACAGTGACATGCGAACAGTCATCCTCCTCCTCATTTTCCCTCTGTTGTGTCCTCTTCGAGGGGCTGAAGCACCCTGGTCCTCGTGGCACTGAGCACACCGTACCCCAGCTATGCATTCTCCCAGAGGGTGACAGATGAGGAGTTGGCCGTGCAGCGTCACAACCAGTTCCACCATTCGTTCCAATGGTGGCACTAGAGCTCCTTCAAGTGGAGCCAAACCAAACCTAGAGATTTCACTGTAAGGCCTACAGGAGAGGAAAATTGATTGAATTGCTTTTGATTAATTAGGTTGGCTAATAGTTCTGTCTTCTCAACTACTAATGAATAGGGCATTTGGACAATTGAGAAAACTAGTTTGAGTGTATGTCTTAAAATTGTGAATAATCTTTTGTTAGCATGGAAATGGGACTAAAGAAGAAACGTGATGTTAAAGAAGGGTCAAGGCAGAACTGAAAAGAGGATGCAGCAGTCATACACTGGAGAAAGAACTAGAATATGACTAAATTGTCTGAGTGTTGGGTAGTTGACGTCTGTGGTTATTTACATATTGTCTCTAATCTGTATTCTGCTGTCGTCCCTGGGCCTCAAGCTCTGCCAGGAATTGGATAGTACTCTGGCTGAATTTGAAACACATACATTAAATATTTTTATGGTTATGTAGGGGCAATACATATAGTTTCCTAACGTTTTGTAATAATTATCTGCATAAAAACCTTTTGCTGTACCAACAAAAAGCAGATTTGACAGGAAGCACCCCCCTGGACTCTTAACACTTTTACCTGTAGGATGGGTCTGGGGAGCCAGTACAACCCACGCTGTCTCCCTACATTCTCCTTTTGCATTAGTCAAGGGGAAAGGAAGTTGCCAAGGAAATACAGTATTGAGCTTAGAGCAGTGCACAGAATGGTAGGGTATAGAATTTCATCTCAAAGGTCTCATTTAGTAAATATTAGTGCTGTGGGGGGGAACGTCCTTGGTTATATACATCCTGTTTCAATCTTCAGTGGATGTTTGTGATAATTTTCAAAGAATCCTAAAATTTCAGGCTTTGTCCAGATTTTAGTAAAGTGAGGGACAGCATGTTAGCTTCAGCCCAAAGACTCAATGAAAGACTACACAAGGCAGGGGAGGGGATTCAGAGTCTCTAAGGAGGGAACCATGAATGACAGTAGACTTCTAAAGCTGGAAGGGGCGTAGAGATCATCTTTTCCAAAGCATGTTCTGCAGATGGTAACAGATGTTGTCACAGAAAGTAGGTTTGGGAAACACCAAATTTCAGATTCTTACAGCAGGACTTGGGAGCCTTTGATAACACTCAGTGCAGTGTGACTGTGTATCTGGTGCTGGGGTGGGGGCAGTTTTTCCAAACTTATTTAACCAGACTTTTTTTTATTGGACTAAGAGAAATGCTGATCACATTTAATTCCTTCATTTTACTGAGATTGATTCCTTCATTTGACAAGTGACTGCTCCCACCCTATAAGATCACATGGCCAGCCAATCACAAAGTCAGAATCAGAACCTGGTCCTCTAGTCCCAGCTGTGTCTTATTCCATCCTGCCTGTTTCCTTCCCCTAATTAACGGGGGACTCCTAAAGGGCAGGAACTGCCTCTCTGCGTCTTTTGTGCCTCTTCCAACACCCCTGACCTCCCACCCCCACCCCCTTCCCTCTTGTGTAACCTGACGCTGTTCGTGCTGCAGGCTCCTGACAGGTGATGTAAGCCTGAGTCCCCAGTGGTCGCCTTGTTTCCAGGCCCTCAAGAAAGAGTGCCCTGCCAGGCCTGGACAGACTTCCTTCCATGTCTCAGATTCACAAAATCCTGGAGAAAGAAAAGCGAAAGAATGAGAAAATTAAATTAAGAAAACACAAAATACCCAGGAGACATGTTACTAGTTTTCCATTCTGGTGACAAATGCAAACTTGGTAGGGAGATAAGTTGCAATATTAAATAATGCTTGGTATTCCTTTCATTTCTTTTCATGGTGTTTATATGTTGCCCTTTTATCAATTCAGGACAAGTAGATCCCTTCTAAAACTGTTCCAACAATAGAAATTTTAAAATTTAAATACTCTACTTTTAGGAGAATAGGAGAAGAGTTTTTGCTGCTGCTGCTGCTGTGTATGTGTGTGTTCCCCAAAAATAGTCTCTTGGCAGAGAGCTTGAACTTTTCCTCTGCCTTTGTATTTGAATAGGGGGGAGTGAGTTTAGTATTGTCTGTTACCTTATGGTTTTTCATTTATATGTAACGGTACAACTTGCTTCCTCCCCACCCTACAGTTGTCAGGATATGTTGGGTTGTTATTTAGAAAGATTACATCTGGTCTTCTGTTGGGGTAAGATGAAAAACAAGTATATTAATACTTCACCTTTAGTGCTTTCTCCTGGGTGAGCATCATTCATACCTTTCCTTGAGTACACCCAAAACCACTACCACCTCTGCTTGATCTTAGAAATTATTTGACTCCCTGTGAGTTTTGTGATAGAAAAGTATAACCATTTTCTGGTCCTAAGGCTGTCATAAATCCAAACTGCTGGAAAGAGTCTGGGGAGTTTTTGCTTTTTGCTCTTAGGTACATTTCTCAGAAGCAGCTAGCACTGACTCTCCTGAGACTCTCTCATTGGTGCCTCCTCCAGCTTCAACGGCCTCTTCTCGTGCTTGTGCTCGTGCTCCCTGACAGCACCAGGAGCTGTCGGTGACTGCAGTCACAACTCTTAGAAGCTGGCGTTTGTCTTTCTCCTTTCCTTTGTTGCCTCTCATTTTCAATAGGCAGGTTAATTTTCTTAGAATCTTCAATTTTACTGAGGTATAACTCCTGTTTTATCTCTGCTGTGATCAGCTTGGATGGCCAAAAAAAAAAAAAAAACAACTTTCATTTTAGAATTGTCTGGTTTTGAGCTTTCTTATTTGAAACTAGTGCGTGCACATTTAATAATTTCAAGGAAGTGAGAAGTAAACATAGTTTTCTAGATTGCACTGTGCTTCTCTAGCTGAATTGATCCATTCAATATCTCATTCCCCAGGAGCAAGTAACTGTGCCCTATAGTAAACAACCTCAAAAAGTAGGCTGTTCTAAGCATTCTTGGGAGCATAATTCTCCTGATCCTATACAGTTCATGGTAATCTTGCCTAAAAGTTTGTGAAGAGTGAAAGATACTAAAACCTCCCTACTCATGAGCCATAGCCACCCACACCACCTCCAACCAGGAGGGTTGGTGGCCGCAGTGGCACACTGCTTCCTCAAGAACATCAGAGGATAAAGTAGGTGTATGGGAAAAGATTGGCACGTTCTGATCCTGTAGAGTATAATCCATTCACAACTTCTCAGTCCAGCGTTCAAGAGATGACCATAGTTCCCAAGCTTTCAGACTAACCTTAATATGAGATAACTGATAGAAAATTAACTCCAAGAACCCATACAGATTGGGACCAACTACTACTACATTTCCATTTCCCATTCCCACATCCTTTGATTGGTGCCAGAGTGACTGAAAAGTAGATTTTAGATGTACGTTGTAAGAATCCAGGAATGTCATTGCTGGACAAAAGTAATCCCCTGAAGTGGTATTGACCTTGGACTGGGAAATAAATGGCCAGGATGTAGGACTACATGTAGAATTCTAGTGGGACAGTGTGTGGACTGGAGAAAGAAAAGGCAAATGTGGGGAAGGAAAGAGACTTGGTACATGGTCATGATACTCTGACAGCTCAGATGTTTCACAAAAGTTAGCCTAGGGGCTGTGTTTCTGAGAAAGGGGGGATTATAAAGTCTTGCAACCTTTCCCACTCCTGGTTAAAATTATGTTCTGCTTTGTATGAGTCCCTATTAACACAGCTCAATCATAGCAATGTCTACCATGGCCAGGTGATGGGTACATGACTCAGGTCAGACCGTATTTCCCACCCCATGAGCCAGTGATTAGACCAGAGATAGGCACATGACCCAAACTAGACCAAGCAGGGGCCTTCCATGGGATTTTATTTGCTGGCCCCAAAATGCAGATAGCCATCCATGGCTATTAAATATAATCCGGTGGCACATGGTGTAATATGAGCATGGAGCCATCTGTGGCCAAACCCCACCCCTTCCTCCTGCAACATGGATTATGTCCATCTGCTATGGGGGAGAAGGAAGCGTACACACGTGAGCAGGGCCGAGAGCTGAAAAATGCCACCCCCGGATGTCCCAATTATACATTCCTTTTATTAAGCCATTTTTTTGCTTTGTTTTTTGTTTTGTTTTGTTTTTTTGGTGAGGAAGATTAGCCCTGAGCTAACATCCACTGCCAATCCTCCTCTTTTTTCTGAGGAAGACTGGCCCTGGGCTAACATCCATGCCCATCCTCTACTTTATTTGGGATGCTGCCACAGCGTGGCTTGGACAAGCAGTGCGTCTGTCCACACCTGGGATCCGAACCTGCAAACCCCGGGCCACCGAAGCAGAGCATGCAAATTTAACCACTACGCCACCTGGCCAAATTTTGTCTTTGAGGACAATGTCCTGTGAATTTTTCTTTCCTCAATCCTCTAGTTGAAGTTAATAACTGATTGTGAGCCCCCTATTATAGTCCATTCATGCTGCTATAGCAAAGATACCATAAACTGGGTGGCTTATAAACTCAACATTTCTCATAGTTCTGGAGGCTGGGAAATCCAGGGTCATGACACCAGGGTCATGACACTTGGTGTCTTGTGAGGGTCCGCTTCTTCATGGCAGAAGGGATAAGGGAGCTCTCTGGGATCTCTTTTTATAAGGGCACTAGTCCCATTTTTGAGTGCTACACCTTCATGACCTAATCACCTCCCAAATGCCCCACCTCCAAGTACCATCACATTGGGGATTAGGTCTCAACATATGCATTTGGGGGAGACATATTCAGTCCATAGCACCCCCCCATTAACAATATGTACCTCAATAGTAGCACTGATTTCATTTTGCTTAATTTGGGGTTTGAGTACATGTCTCTTTTCCACTTGTTTGCAAGCTCGTTAAAGATAGGGGGCATACCTTAATCATCATTGGGCCCTCCACAGGGCCCTGCGTCATGGGAGCTTAAATTTATTGAGCTGTATCTAGACTGGTACTATGTACCAGGATCTATTCTAAGTGCTAGAAATAACCATGAATTAAGAAATGTAAAAATTCTTGCTTCCATGAAGTTTATGTTCTAGTAGGAAAATTATGTGATCAAAATTCCTGGCAGAAGCCTGGAGAAAAGGCAAACCCTACCTGGAACCAAGAGGCTCAAACAAAAGGGGCCTTGCCTTTTCCACAACCAAAGAAAGCAAAATTAATAGCTCTTAGGATGTGGCAGGAGTGGGAAGTATGTCAGGATGAACTTGAAAGTAGAACTTGGGTGTACTATTTTATTGTATTAACCTGTGCCCAACGAAAATGCCTAACTAGTTTTTATAATTAGAGGCACACCCCCTTGGGCCCCATGGTAGCTCAGTGGCAGTTTCCTGCAGAGATGAAGAAGTGTTCCTTCTTGCCACGTGCTGTTCCCTAAACCTAGCAGTACATGTTCACATCCCTCCACCTTTGCACTTGCTGTCCCCTCACCCTGGAATGTGTTTTATTTTTTCCCATTCACTGAAGTTTTACTTACTTTGAAGTCAGTAATCACTGCATTTATGATTAGTGAGGAAAAAATTCCCAGTGCTTTCCCAGTTCCAGCTGCAGACTGTTTTCTCTCTATACCAGACAGTAACTTATGATTTACTCCCGCTGCAGCTGACGCAGTGGAAGGGAAAACAAGCAAAGGAGGAAAAGATGGGGTTCATGGGAAATGATACTTGGTCAATTAATTTGCTTTTGGTGAGAGACACTATAACATTTTGTTGTGTTTGTTTATAAAGAAGGGAATGTATGCCAAAGTTTAAATAAATAGCTATTAACTTTGGGACCGCAACTTTTTTGGAGGCTAATGATCACCAATTTGTACATATATATAAATGCACCTCAAGGTCAGTCCTTACACAAGACTTTTGCCTCTGATAGTTGACTGACCAAAAGTTGTACTAAAGATGACTTCTGTGGGGAAAGGATTCCAATCCCAGCGAAGGGGAAGGACTAGTCTGGGAGAGAACTGCTCACAAAGGTAGTGACTTGGAAAGTTACTCAAGTGACAGGAACAACTGGGGCATCTTGTCTGGGGGCTGAGCTGCCTCCTCTTAGTAACACCAAGTAGGAGAACTGGGAATTTTCCTCAGCTAGACCTATGCTTGTAAAGATTTGCTACCACCACCTGTTTCAAAGATTTCTCTGCTCATTTTTTCCCCTCTCAACTGTAAAAAGATTTAAAGATACATCTGTATACACAGGGGTGGAAGCTTACTAGCTTGCCAAATTTATTAAATCCTCAGTCATGTGGCTTTTATTGAAATCACTGTCCCGTTTACCTGGCACTGTTCCAGAAGCTTTACACGTATTCCTTCACTTAATGTTCACGATATGCCCGTGAGGTAAATGCCGTTGTTAGACCTTATTGTTCAACAGGAAACCAAGACACAGGTTTAGGTAACCAGACCCTGGTCACACAGCTACAAGATGAGGCGGGACCGCGGTGTGTGGATGGTTAAACCTGTGCTCTGGCTGCCTCTGTCAGCGTAATGTGTGGGGAGTCATTCTCCATGGGCTCAGGACCAGGCTCCACATACATTCCTGTAGTAGAGGCCTGAGAATTGTAACTCAGTCAAGATTCCAGCTTATTGCCCTGCTTGTGGTCTCAACTGCTGGTAAAAATAACCACAGTGCTTGCAAGTGGAATAGGAATGAACATATTTCACGAGAAGAAAGAAACCAAAGTGAACACATCCTCCTTTGCCTCCTTTAGGACTGTGAGCAGAATGGCTGATGTCTTGACAGGTTAGTGGCCCGATGAGTGTGATCTTACCTGTGTTCCTTTCAGTACATACAGCAACTAGATATTCTTACCCAGGAATAAGATAGTCCTGGCAATGGTCAGTCCATTTTCCCTAGGTTTAAGAAGGCTGAAAATATCCTGTATTGTAATCTGTTATAATCATCCTAGAACCACATTTTTAATGGTGTGAAGTCTTTTCCAGAATTCAGACCCTGAAATCTTTCAGACAATTCTCTAGAATAATTGTTCATATGTGTGTGTGTAAGGCACTCAGGTCCTCAGCTGTACGAAGGTCCCTAAGGAGTCCATAAATCTTAACTGAAAAATTCTCATCAAAAGGAACCAGAATTCCCTTTAGTTTAAATTGTTTTACATTTATCTGAGAGTCTTGTCAGATGCAGATTTCCACTTACCTGAGATTTGTTGAGTCCTGTAACCACAGAATTTAACAATACTTAAGGCAAATTTCAAACTTGGGAACACAGTCATGTTTGTAAAAAGTATTTCACATATGACTTGGTTGAAACAAATTCTATTAATATAAGGAGAATCATGAAATTTGTACGTCATTTTCCTAGACTGGAAAATGCTGTCCTAACTTTATATGTCATATGCCTAGTTTACTGTAACAGTTTCCTTTTGCTGCCCATTTTGTCTCACCTTTCATTAATTTCTCATGTCTAAATAGTTAATATTCATAGCTACAGTGTTGCCATCATAGTGGGAATAAAGGGCAAGCGATATGTGACACCTCACACCAGCGCTGTTCTCTGTTCTGAGAGGCCTGATTTCGTGATTTTGGCAACAGTCTCAATGCTGAACAAACCAGCGAGATCATTGAATTAAACAGCTATTCACAGCTCATCTTTATACTTTCACTAGCTGGATTTTACAACCTGGTATCTGCCTTGATAATTAAATATTTCATCAACCATATGCCTTTTACTTCATTGCTTAAAACTTGCCCCATGTTTTTGCTTTAAGCCTCTGCCCTACTTTCTGGTATGTCACTAAACAGGCTGAGCATTCAGTAGACTGTGTGCCTTTCAGATTCTTGCATAACGTTCTCCTTTAGAACACAGTAGTCTTTTTGTTGCTGAGGGACGAGTAAAGACTATTCTCATTTATGTGGTGGCAAAAAACCTCAGGCATTACCTAGGTATGTATTTCATACTACTATACATGTTTTAAAATATTTTTTACGTAAGTCAGCTCTTAATTACACATGGCTTTGAGGAGAAAAGTGTTGACTAAAACACAATGATGAAAACAATGTTTGTTTTTGGAAATGTAATCCAAAACTATACTCAGATGTGTGTCAACACATGCTTGTGTCCTGTGTAATTCAGTGACTGATGCAGGCCCCTTCTCAGCTCTCCCCCTGTTATGGAACTAGGGTGATGTAGGAAGTGCCGAGGTTGCTGCAGGTAAACAACTGTTGATCAAGTCTTGGCTGACCTGTAGTGAGTGGCCGTTTCTCAAAGGTGGCATTAAAGATAGCTTTTAAATTCATTAGACATTTATTTGAAGATCCTCCAGCTGGAATGCCAGTGTGTCCAGGTATGTAACTCAATATTTTCAATAGAACATTCTCTCTCAAGATCTTTGCCTTCTGTAGTCAATTCACCAATTGCCCTTCCTGTTTGCACCTTTGTCCCAGGGCTTGCTGAGCACCAGGTCAGTAGAGAACTTATTTACCACTGCAGTACGTCTGAAAGTTATAGTCCAAAAACCCTTGGGCAGACAGATGTTATCGATTACAATGTCACATTCAGAAAGTCACCTACCCAAGTACCATATTCAGCAAATTCCCAGGCATGATCAAACTTGCTAAAAAACCGAAAAGGGAAAATCTGGGAAGTAGGCCAAGATCCTGGGTGTCATTGTACAGCATTTAAGCCAACTCTGGTTTCAAAATTCTTTTGAAATTGTTACTTCATGATTGGAATGCATTCCACAGTGCTTAGCCACAGGTCATCACACAAGAAATACACTGCAGAATTGTGCTTGCATATTGCTAGCTTTTTGCAATAGGAAAATTTAATCCTTGGTAGAAAAGTTTGTTTTGTTTTTGAATTTGCATAAAATCTGCTATTGAGGCCTTACCAAATAGCAGATTTGGACTGGATTAGGACTTTCTCTCAAATATAATCTTGGGCTAATCCCTTGTCTTCTACCTTCCCTGCCTGTTTCCAAAAATGCTGTGAAGAATTAATAAGAAAACATTTTATTTAAGACAACATTGTTACAAGCACAAGGAAGACATGACTCAAAAGATATGGATAAGAAATGCTAAGCCTCTGATGATAAGCTTTAACAAGTAATAGTATCCCTAAATCTATTAATGTGATGCAACCTCAATAAAAATGTAACAGGATTGTTTTTGTAAGCCAGACAAACTATTTCTCAAAGTCACATAGAAAAAAATAACAAAAATAGACAGGAAATGCCTTAGGGAAAAGAAGAGCAAGCGGGGTAATGAGATTGTAGAGTAAAACATAAGCTACTGTGTAGGGAGAGATGAGAGACCAGTGCCCAGAAATACATCAGATAGACAAATAGTATATGATAAATTTGACATTTCAAATCATTCAGTGAGAAAAATCTGGAAGTACAAGATACCACTTTTCACCTTTAACGTTGACAAAGCTCAAAAAGCTTGATATGCTCTGTTGGTCAGGGTATTAGGAAACAGGGACT
Source organism: Tapirus indicus (assembly GCA_031878705.1). Classification (NCBI taxonomy): domain Eukaryota; kingdom Metazoa; phylum Chordata; class Mammalia; order Perissodactyla; family Tapiridae; genus Tapirus; species Tapirus indicus. Next base: position 136,510,997 of record CM062923.1, read on the forward strand.
CTCAAATGATACTAGTGGAGACATGAATGGGTATAACCCCTTTGGAGGACAGTTGAAAATGCCCATACCGTTTAACTCAGCAATTTGCTTCTACAAATTTATCTTCAAATATTCTTATACTTGCAAAATGACCTACATATAAAGTAATTCATTGCAGAATTGTTGGTGATAGCAAAACATTAGAAGCGAAGTCCATTGATTGGAATTGGTTAAATAAATGCTGGTACCTCCATAAAGTGGAATGATGTGCAGCTTAAAGATAAAAAAAAATTTAAAGATAAGGCAATCCTGTCTGCACAGGTATGGAACAAGCCCCAAGCTCTATGGTTAAGTGAAAGCCAAACTATAGAACGGTGTGTATAGAATGTACAGTGTATAGAATTTATACCTTGTGGGGAGGGGAGTATCAAATAACTCTGGAAGATAAGAAATTAGTCCTAGTGTTACCGAAGCAAAGTGAGTTTGCTTCTTGGTGAGTTGAAATCAAAGCCTTCACCAGAAGTAGTTGTCACACAAGGTAAGATTTATTTGCAGCAAATAACGAGACCACAGGGAATCGTTTTCAAAGCTGTGGCTCTCTGAGCAAGGGAAAGCAGGGACCTTTTATTTAGTATGGGGAATGAATATTCAAAAAGGAAGTTTCAAAGTGGGACTTCATCAGACTACACAGCTTCTACAAGGCAAATGAAACCAGGATCAAAATGAATAGACAACCCACCAGCTGGGAGAAAATATTCACAAATCCTATATCTGACAACGGATTAATCTGCGTAATGTATAAAGAACTCACACAACTGAACAACAAAAACACAAACAACCCGATCAAAAAATGGGCAGAGAATATGAACAGACGTTTTTCCAAGGAAGATATACAGCTGGCCAACAGACACATGAAAAGATGTTCAACATCACTAATCATTAGGGAAATGCAAATCAAAACTATGTAAAGATATCACCTTATACCTGTTAGAATGGCTATAATCACCAAGACAAAAAGCAGCAAATGTTGGAGAGGTTGTGGAGAAACGGGAACCCTCATTCACTGCTGGTGGGAATGCAAACTGGTGCAGCCTCTATGGAAAACAGTATGGAGATTCCTCAAAAAATTAAAAATAGAAATACCTTATGATCCAGCTACCCCACTACCGGGTGTTTATCCAGATATCCTGAAATCAACGATCCAAAGAGGCTTATGCACCCGTATGTTTATTGGAGCATTATTCACTACAGCAAGAAGTGGAAGCAAGCCAACTGTCCCTCGACTGATGATTGGCTAAAGAAGATGTGGTATATATCTACAATGGAATACTACTCAGCCATAAAAAAGACAGAATTGACCCATTTGCAACAACATGGGTGGGCCTAGAGGGTATTATGTTAAGTGAAATAAGCCAGAGAGAGAAGGACAAACACCACATGATTTCACTCATATGTGGAATATAAACTAACACACGGACAGAGAGAACTGGTTGGTGGTTACCGGGGGGTGCGGGGTGGGCACAAGGGGTGAAGGGATGCATCCATATGGTGACGGGCAAATAATAATGTACAATGAAAACCCCACAACGTTATAAACTATTAAGACATCATTAAAAATTTTTAAGAAGAAAAGGAAGTTTCATCATCACGTATAGAGGTGGGTATTCGCTCATGCATGCGCAGTTTGAAAACATGCTTCCACGTATATCACATGTTATGAGAATAAGGCCTAAGCTGCTCCTGGGACAGATATTTTAACATTAAAATGAAGCAAAGGTGACTCTTGGGTACTTCTCGGCCGTCTGCACAGGAGTCACTCTTGCCGTGGGGTTTGGACAGGTTCAGGGTGGTTGGTAATTGAATCTCTTAACACAACTAAGAGAGAAACAGTTAAGTGCTTCTGAAACCTCCTTTGAGTTACTCAGGGCAGTTAGTCAGTGACAATAGTGGTTTCCCCTGCAAAAGAGAATTAGATAACTGAGGTACAGGAGTAGGAGGGAGACTCACTTTTAGCTATAGAGTTTTGTGCCTTTTGAATTTTTAATTGTATGCATGAGTCACCTATGTGAAAGTGGGGTTTTTTTTGAGAAACAACAAACAATACAAGACTGATAGCAGAAATAAAATAATATGAAGAATAATCTCTGATAAATTTACATACCATCGTCTCTAAATACCATGGAATGTAAACGCTCCTTACTCTTTTGAGAGTATTGAGCGATATAAACGATTATTATCCCAGAAGCAGACATTGGGAGATTGTAGGATGTAGGAAATAGAAATGTCTTACACAGACATTTAGAGGAATAAAGGATCAGAATCTTTAAAAGTAGGATGATTTGACTATCTGTCCCAGTATTTTGAAAGAACCTCAGTAACTGACATGTTGACCCAGACATGGCTTTAAGTCAACCTATTAACCTAAATAACTTTTAAAATCATAACACTAGGCCATGAATCCTAGCCTTTGAGTGGCCCAAACATTTTAGGAATAGTATTTAAATATGCTCAACAGGTTATATGGAGCACTTCCTCACAGACCTAGGAACTCCATACTGAGTTTGTTGTTTTGTTTTACCTTTGAATTGTTTCTTATTTCATTTATGGAGTGAATAATGTTAGGCAAGGGGAAAACTGTAACTCTGTGGCTATGAAATCTGGTCCTTTCTATGAGGGAGAAGAAGCAAATTGTGTAAGACCAAAACTGACTATGGCCACTTCTACCTTCTAAAGACAGTGGGATAATAATTCCCAGCCAGTGGGGAAGAATTTCCTCCCTACTACTCACAGAGGCCAAAAGGAAAAGTCTACCAGTACTTCTCCTTGCAGGCTCAAGGTTCACATTCCCTTAGTTGAGCCATTGTTTTGCAGAACACGATAATAAGTTTTGGGATATGCAAAGGCAGGCCTGGAAAAGATCAAAATAGTTCTGAAAATAAGGAGAACTGAGCTGATGAGTGGAGAAGGCTAGAGCCCCGGTAGGTTAAGGTAGGAAGATGTGAAAAGGGTCTCAAAGGGGAAGGGAAAGGGAAATCAAGCAAACTTCTGTAAAGTTCGCTCTATACATAGATGCCTTGTATGAATGACAACTTAAGGGGGGAATAAGGGGGAAAGGGCTGATATTCCTTATTTGGGACAAAGAAGTGCAGAACAGTAACAGCACATAGTGAGGCAGAACGGTTGATAAGTGAAATTAATTTTCCAAATCCTGAGGTGATTGGAAAATGCATAAATTACCCAGATTTCCCTGAGGAGGGACACAAGAGCTAAAGCTAATTTCCTCTGAATTTCAAAGGAGAAGGTAGTCCAGCTGACATCTGGTTATACCTCCCTCTGCTCAAGACCTGCACAGTGAGATTGTGAAATAAGTGATACATCGATGTATCGACAGAGTTAAGCAGGCACACAGGGAGTGCTTGGACTTCCCCACCTCATTCTGTAAGAATAAACTTTCAGAGGTTTAAGCTAACCCAGTCTCCAGCTCTTGGTCAGGAAATCAGACGTCTTAAGACGTCTGATTTCTCCCGAGACTTTTTAAAAACTCCCTCCCTCCAAAGAACTTCCTAAATTCTCTCTCCAAAGAACTTCCTAAGTGTTTACTCATAAAAATCTTTCCGTGTTTTTTTCTAGTACTTTTATGAATTAATTTGTTTACATTTAAATCTGTTGCTCTATCTCAAATTTATTTTGGTATATAGAGTGAAGTATTTTTTTTCACATGGTCACTCAATTAACTGACCACTTTTTATTGAATAATCAATCCTTTCTCTATTTAATTAAAATGCCACTTTTATCACTTTTATGCCACTTTTATACTGTTGTTAAGAAAGAGAAAACAGGCCCAAAATGGAGTCCTTTGTGCTAAGCCCCTCATCAGCAAACCAAGACTTAATACCTAACCTAACTGCAATTTCAGCCTCTCCCAGGAATGTTACCGTTAACCAGTCCATCTGGAATTACTTGGTCCCACTAGAGAGGTCGTCCACCAATAGAACCCTGTCTTCCTTTAAGGAAGCTAACCTTGCCTGAAACAATCCATTCTTCTCCTTTGCCCCACACCCTCTGCCTATAAAAGCCTTCCATTGTGTACAGCTCTTCAGAGTTCCTTTCTCTTTGCTAGGTGGGACACTAGAAGCTAAAAGCCAATTAGATTTTTAAATTTACTCAGTTGAATTTTGTTTTTTACCACTATCTTGTAGGGCTGGTTTTCTCTCATTATTCTCCCTTTTTTAAGGTAAAGTTTTTGGCTGTTACTTTAAGGGGTTTTTTTGTTTGTTTGTTTTCCAGTAAGAACTTTAAAATGAGTTTTTCTACTTCTAAAAAATTTCTCTTGATGTTTTCATTATGTTAAGTTTCTAGATTAGCTGGAAGGAAGCAGACATCTTTACTGACATGGAAGCCTCCTATCCAAAAAAAGGATATGCTTTTTCACTCAAGTTTTGTTTTGTGTCCCTTATAGTTTTTGAAAGTTTTCTTTGTATGGATTGTGAACATTTCTTAATTTTGTCCTGAAGTATTTTATTCTTTTTGTGACCATTATATATGACCTCTTTTACTCATTGTTTTCTCAGTGGTTGTTATTTGTATATGTTAGGCTGACATATATGAAATTACCATTTCTGTAAGTCAGAAAAGGTTAGTTAAATATTGGCAATTTCATATAGCTTCCCTAATAGGAAGGCTAATCATTTTTTTGTATTTACTTTGTTCATAATTACCTTAGTAAATACTCATGATGTTTGTCATACTTTTTCAGGTGATTTTCTTGAGTTTTTCAGGTGTGTAATTATATTACCTATAAATAACAATTAATCTTAACTCTACCTTTACAATCCAATTTTTATACCTCTTATTTATTTCTGTTGTCTAGTTGTGTAGGCTGTTATCTCCAGAATGGTGATGGTTGGTTATAATGGTGAGGGTAGACATCCTAGTGTTTCCCTATACAGCATCAACTTTCTGGTTGTATCATATATGTATGACACAACATGATCACATAAGCATTTTAATCTAGAATGGTTGAGATTTTCAAATGCTTTTTGAGCATTTTTGGAGATGATCGTATGATTTTTCTCTTTTTAAACACTAATATATGGTGAATTATATAGATATATTTCCTAAGATGTAGTCATCTTTGCATTTCTTATATGAATCTTACTTTATTAAGGTGTGCTATCCTTTTTTTTAATGAAATATAATTGACATAATATTATGTTGGTTTCAGGTATACAGCATCATGATTCAACATTTGTGTATGTCCCGCAGTGATCACCACAATAGGTCTAGTTACCCTCTCTCACCATACAAGGTTAATACAATATTATTGCCTATAGTCTCTGTGCTGTACATTACATCCCAATGTCTTGTTTATTTTATAACTGGAAGCTTGTACCTCTTGATCCCCTTCACCCAGTTCACCCACCCCCCCAACCCCCCCTCCCCTCTGGCAACCACCAATCTGTATCTATGAGTCTGTTTCTCTTTTGTTTTGTTTGTTCATTTGTTTTTTTAGATACCACATATAATTGAAATCATACAATATTTGTCTTTCTGTCTGGCTTATTTCACTTAGCATAATACCTCTAGGTCCATCCATGTTGTTGCAAATGGGAGGATTTCATTCTTTTTTGTGGCTGAGTAGTATTCCATTGTGTATACATATATATATACATATGGAATATGTGTGTGTGTGTATATATATATATATATTACATCTTCTTTATCCATTTATCTATTGATGGGCACTTAAATTGTTTCCATATCTTGGCTATTGTGAATAACGCTGCAGTGAACACAGGAGTGCATGTATCTTTTTGAGGTACATATATCCTTTTTATGTGGTGTTGACTCTGTTTGCCAATATACTTTTGGAGCCTGAGCATTGATATTCATAAGTACTTTTGGTCTGTGGTTTATGTTTTGTGTTACCTTTGTCAAGTTTTGGCATCAGTTGTAGGCTGACCTCATCATGAGGGTCTGGAGGGTCTGGAACATTTGGTGTCATCTGTTACTTAAAAGTTGGTAGAATTTACTAGTAAAATCATCTGTGACTAGGGCGTTATTTATTTATTTATTTATTTTGGGTAGGGAGGTTGACAACTTTTCACTTTTCTCTCATAGTAATTGCTATGTTTTAATTGTCTCTTCTGGAGACAACATTGGCAATTAATATTTTACTAGAAAATCATTCATTTTGTGCATTTAAATTTTTTTTATTTGCATAGAGCTCAACAAAATCAGCTTTTAGAAGTCCTTTAATTGCCCCTATGTCTGTGGTTATTAATCCATTTCCATTTCCTATTTTTAGTATTTGTGCTTTCTCCACTAAAAAAAATTTTAATTATTAATTTCATTGGTTTTTGGATTATTTATTAGTACTATCATTTTTCTGTTTTCTAATTCTTTAATATCTACTTTATCTTTATGCATTCCTTCTTTTTGCTGTATTTGGTATAATAATGCCAGTTCATGCCTAATGTAGTATTTTGGAAATTATTTAAATACATAAAAATTAATATGTCTTTTTTTAATTGAGGTAACATGCATTTATAACATTATATAAATTTCAGGTGTACATCATTATATTTCGATTTCTATGTAGACTACATCATGTTCACCGCCCAAAGACTAATTATAATATGCCATTCTATTGCCCCCCATATGAAGAATTTTAAAAAGAAGGAAAATTAAATTTTAGTGAGGAGAAAAGGAAAGAAGTCTTTAATTCTTTTTCTTTCTTTTAGGTAAATATAAATTTAACTGTCTTGTGGTTTTTGATTTTGGAATTGTTGACAATTCATTTTTTCCTAAACAACAAACCTAATATGACAATAAGAGTAAAAAGATTCTGTTTTTATTGACTTTCTTTAAAATGACCTTCCTCTGCTCCTTTATCTCTTAATAAATTACTTTACAGTGGATCAAGCTATAATATGAAGATCAAGGAAAAATACATCCCCAGCTTCTCTCCCTGCCAAAAAGTTGCTTTACCTATTAATTTAATTGTTTAGATACCTAGCAAGTATTCCTTGTTTGTGTATGGTTTTGATATTATGAGCCAGTTAGTTCCATTCCTTTTAGTTCAATTCAATCCAACAGTCCTTTACTGTGTGCCTGCAACTGTCCTGGGTCCTGGAGAGAGAAAACCCTGGAAACCAACCTCCCACCCCTACCCCAAGGCGCTCACAGCCTCTTGGTACAGATTGCTCTTCTAACCTCAATCAGACTTTGCAGAAATATGTGTCACAAGACAGGACAGGGAGAAGGAGAGATGGCTTAACTCAGATCATTTGCCATAACTGTAAAAACAAGGAACAAAAGTTAAGCTGGCTATTACGCATGCTCAGGAGTCAGAAGGATCCCAGCTGCAGTATTACTTGCAGCAGCCCCCATGAGGCTGGATGGAGCTCTTGTTTGACCCTCTAAATCCTGCTGCTATTGAATCAACAGATTGTATTTCCCTGGAGAGAGCTTTGGTCCTGCGTGCTCTGCCAAGGAGAGTGGAAGGTGAGGAGGCCTCCATTTCCCCATGACTTCTCTCAGTTTTTGATGGCAGTGGATTCTGGGAGTGCTAGAGCCAGTTCACATACAAGCTAGCACAAGAGCTTAATTGGTTTCCAAGATTTTGATTTCTTGCAAATGCAAAATATCCTCAATTTTTCCAATTCTTACCTTCCACATAGAAGTTGGAAGAAACATGCATGTATAAGATATGTTTATTATTTCTTACTTGAAATAGTTAATTCAAAATAATCAACATTATCCTCAGGGACACTCTGATGATGGAAGTGGCCTTAGATTTAACATGAAGTTGCTGGGAAAGAACAGGGTTTGGGGCCTATTACTCATCTGAGCACATTAGAAACCAGAAGGCAAAGCAAGCATACAATAGTATACAATAGTATACCTTTGGAATATTGCAGTAAATTTGGGTCTTGTAATCCTTCTATGATGAAAAAGGTAAGTCATCTGGAGTCTCTGGAACAACTAGTTAGTTTATAAACACTGTTGGGGAAGAAGATATCAGCACCCAGTGAATAAGGGCCCCCAAGAGTAAAGTGTTTGCTAGTCTGGTTGGAGCCCAGGAAATTGTCCCTCCAGGCTCAATCTACTAGTGATGGAAGTTAGTGTCCAGACAACACTCATTTCTCATCCTTGTCCCATCTGGAAAGTCTCAGCTCTTGCTTTTCGCAATACACAGAGCCCAGTACTTGTGTGTGGGACACTGTTTTACTTTTAAGGCTATTTTGCATCTTTGTACCATTATATTTTTATGAAATTATCTCCATGGTAATGTAATTTAAAGGAATTGTAGATGTCTTCCTCCATAGTTTTTCAAAGTTAAATTTCTCCTGTTACTCATATAATGATTCATCAACTTCCCGGTCGCTCTTCTACTATTTTAATTTGTCTATGTCCGGCTTAAAATAAAACACTTTGAACAGGAAAATATAGTCTAGTTGTAGTTAACAAAAGCAAAAGAATGAAGAAGTGTGTCTCTGACCTTCTTTGTCCTGCCCACTGGAGCCCTCTGGCAGCCAGGCCACCTTACTGACACCCATTACATCGCAGTGCACTAAAATTCCTAGGTCTTTTTCACATGAATTGCCAAGTATCCAGGTCTTCTCAGTTGATTTTGGATCGTGAGCCCAGACAAATTGTGCTTGTTAAGGTTCTTGACAAGCACAGACAAGGATTTAAAACGTAAATTTTCTATTCTTCATGTCCCAAAGATAAGGGGAATTAAAAAGCAAACTATTGAACTTCAGGAAATATTACCTTCACAATATAATTTTTTCTAATTATGTTTTTTTCTTTTTATTTATTTTTTTTTTACTATTCTCAATAGATCACGTATAATTGAAGAAAAAATCAGTTGCCTCTATCATTGGAGATGATTACGTTTAAGCAGAATCTTCGTTATCATATCAGAGAAGTGAGATCTAGAGCGGTTTGCTCTCATATGGCTTAGAGAGCTATTCTTGCAATTTTTCTGTAAGTTTGAAATTATTTAATATAAAAACTATCTTTAGCATTTAAAAAACAGGCTATCAGAGACATCCAGGTAAAAAAGGACACCACAATGCCCAATGAAATGAACACATAGTTTTTTTAAATAGTAAGACAAATATTTACCTACTGTTATCAAACAGGAAAGGGTCTTCACCAAATGCCATGAATTCCAATAACTAATTGTTAAATAAGGCTCTTGAGCCAACCACACTCATATTCTTGAATCCCAGTTTAAATGATTAATCCTGATTGCTAAATAATCCTAATCACCAAAGTATTCCTCCCTCCACCCCCAAGAGGAGGATACAACCTCCAATGGGGTGAAAGAAAGCTGGTTCAGGATATTTAACAAAACGTCAGAAAAGCAGAGCCCAAATATTCTAGGACTGCATATTGATGTCTATCTCCTCCGCTCCTTATCAGCACCTCAGGTCACAGAAAAGTGTAAAGACACAAAATTTCCAGCTCTAAAACTGGTATAGAGAGGAAAACAAACTGGAACCCACTGGTTTCAGACAGTCACAGAGGAAAAATAATCCTGATTCAAAGCAAACAGAAAGTAGGAAATCTAGGTAGAATGTGAGCAGAATGAGAAAAATTGCAAAGCTATTTTATAAATGACAAGAGATTTTCACATAATTGAGGTACATGGGGTAACTTCTAGTTCAAAACTTATTCAGCTTGAACTAAAGAAGCCTGACTTATGGCCTGTCAAACTTACATTATACATCTGCTTTAACCATTAAAGAATGCACTCTCTTAAGATAAGAATGCAGACTTCCCCTCCTATGCCCTATTAGTAACACCCCTGCCCCACCCTGTATTAGTCCCTTTCCCCAGACATCAGAGTCCTTTAGACCTGCTAATTTGCAATTGAATAACTCTGAAATTTTGATGAATATGTATCCTGGGCATGTTTAATGTATGTTCTTTGTCCCAAAAAGTGTAAGACTTTACTGAAAATCATGCTTCTCCATAACACTCTCTACCTTTGTGGAAAATGCCTTCCTGGGTTATAATCCCTGCCCTGGCTCAAGTAAAACTCACCTTATCTCTCCTATCTATGGCATAGTTATTGGTTATTTTGTGCCAACACAAATATACTTGCTTTTTTAACAATTCAAAGAAAGGAAAAAAGCATCAACTTGATAGATAAAGGGCCCAACTTAGAATAACCCTAGAAACAGGGGAATTGCCTACAAATGCTTTACACCACAAAACAACATTTTAAGAACATGAATTAAATAAAACAAGAGCTCAAATACCGTGTGATTAAAAAAAAAGAAAAAAGCAGGATGAGCTGAAAAAAAATGAGGACAAAACAACTTAATTACAAAAACAAAGTAAAAACAGCAAGGAACAGAGCAGAAAGAGCTAAAACTTGAATTACTAATATAGAGCAAAGGTTTGAAGTAATCACAGTAAATGCAGGTTAAAAAAAAACTAAGAGATTAAAGTAAATAGAAAAGAGTTAGTGTTACTGAGCCCCGAGGGACTGGTGACCCACAAGTGGGTCCTTTTGCCCAGAGCCACTTGCACCAATAGAATGAGACTGGGTTGAGAATAGCAGAGCAAAAATGTTATTGGTTGGTCAATGTATGGAGGAGGCAGAGCTCCTGCTCTAAAATACCTTCTCCTGGAAGCGAAGGTGGCAGGGTTCTTATGGGATATGAAGGGGGAGGGGGTCTCCACATCATTGCTTGGGGCAGGGGCATTTGGGGCATGAACAGATCTTCCCTTCTTGCACACGGCACCTTTTGCACACGTTTCCTTTTGCACATGGCACCCCATCGCCATCTTGGACCTTTCTGGTTTGGACCACTTCTGCAGTTTGGCCATCTGGCAATATTCTGCCTTGGTTCTTATAAGCAGGCACAGCATAAAAACAAAGCATTAGACATGGAAAATGTTTTAGGGACTTCCCTGGGTGACGGTAGGTCTGGATACAGGGACTGGATACAGATTATCTAATATAATCACAAATGTGTCCCTGAAATAGTAAACCCATCAAATTAAACAAAAATATTCAAGAGCTATTCCTGCAACAAAGAAAAGTGAATCTGCAGAATTGAAGAACATGTGTTTCAGGAAACTTCAATAGGGAACATTCAACAGTGAGATATCTCTTGGCCCACTATTGAAATTCACAGGTCAAGAAAGAATTTTTCAGGAGTTCAGACAAACAACTTCAAATTATCTTCAGGGATGGACTGGCCTCAGAGTTCAGTGGCAGAAGTCAGGAGCAGTGACTGAATACCTGTAACCAAGAACATCGGATCCAAATAGGTCGTTGCTCCAGTCTACATGAAACTACAGGGTCAGGAGCAGAACCTGTCACCCCAAAATATGCCTCTTTGGCATAAGGGCTATTTTGAGTTATGGTTACTAAGACACAGCAGACACAGGAAAATCTCTGAAAACCTAGTAGAATTACCCTTTTGTAAGGGAAATTTACATTTATAAGAGAAATCTCCATTTGTAAGGGTGCCTCCCTTTCTGTGCCAGGAAGAGAAAGATGACCCTAAATCTCTAGAAACTCTTATCAATGGAGAAGGTAATGACCTAAATCTGCATGACAACTTTACCCTCGTTTACTGTGCTTTTCCCAGTAACCTCCCATAACTGACCCAATCTTAACAGGTTGTTAAAGCCATTTTTCAGGGGCAGCGAGCCAGCCAGGAGCACGCGTAGAAGAGAAAATTTTGACCTGCCAGTTGAAACTCGTCCTGCCAGGGCTTCACATACTAGCCAGTCACCCCCTCCCTGACCCCTTAAACCTTACCAAATACCTTGGACAGCGAGACAGATTTGAGAGCCTGGCCTCCTGTCTCCTTGGCGTTGCCGGTCCACCTCGCAATAATGCCTTTCTTTCCTCAAAAGCCGGCTTCCGTGTGCATCAGGTGGCAAGTCCTTGCTTGGTAACATATAAGCCAAACAGACTTTCCCAAACATGAAAAGAGTCATGAGCCACACAGCACCCATGAGCCTCTCTCAAAACAACTACTTAATGATGATATCTTGGTATTTAAAAGAAGAAAGAAAGGAACAGAGAAGCCACATAAAAGGCTTTTGGGGAACACCAAATCCACGTGACTGTAGACCAAGGCAAACTGTCGGACTGTCACTGCAGACAATGTTAACGTTACAAACTCATCAATATAAAAATCATCACGTGAAAGTTGGGGAACAAGGATGTGAAGATGGGAGAAGGTATGAGAACATTATTACTCCATCTTTCAAAGATGGTGTCAGTCAATGGATGAAATTGAAACATGTGGCTCAAAAAATGCATAATGACTTTCAAAATCTCTTCTTAATCTTAAGGAGATCTTTTAGAGCTAATATTTCTTATAAAGAAAAAAAAATTATTGGAAATTTAGCAGTTCTTTTCATTTCACTTCAATTTTGTTTTCTATTAAATCCAAGTTGTTTTCTTCTATGAAATTCAAGTAAAACTAAATTGAATATTATTATTTGATAGTAAAGAAGCCTTAACATGTGATGATGTCACAGCCATGGGGTTTGGACAATATAGGTGAATATTAAATAGTGTTATCCTCCCCCTTAAGAAATGTACATTTATTTCATTGTGCTCATGTCTACTAAGCCAGTGGAATTCGAATTATGCCTTATGTGGTATACACATTTGCCAAACTCATCAAATTGTACACTTAAAATGGGTGTATCTTATTGGATGTAAATTTACCTAAAGATTTTTTTTTTAATTATGCCCCGTTGGAGTCTGTGTAGAGGAGCAGGGAAGAAATGGTGAAGGTGAGTGGACAGGGCTTTCCCCTCCCCCAACTCCCATGCATTTGTTTAATTAATCTCATCAGTTTGGTATTTGTTTCTCTTACACAAAGACTTCAACATAAGGTTCCATAGGTTTAAGGAAGAAAAAAAGAAAAACCACTACTGTTTTAAAAGTAGATGTCAATTCGCCTAAATATAAAATAAATTGTGTACAGCTGCAGGTGGTGAGGAGGAAGAATAAGCTAACAAAACAATTCCTGTGAATTAAAGGTAAACTAACATTTGAAACAAACACTTCTGGAGAAGACACACATATCTGCTATCCAGGGTGGCTTCAACCCAGTCCTTCCTGAACAGATGGAGACGGTCTCCAGACCGTGTTTGGTGCTTCTGGATGTGTGAATGGGTGGGCCTCACTGGGGCTTGGACAACCCCCTGACTCGGCCTCCATGGCATTCCCCAGCTCTGCTCAAGTTACCAGAAGGCCCAGGCTGGGGAGCGGCTGGCTGTGGTTCCACTGGCACAAAACCTTTCCAGTGTCCCTAACAAGTTTCCCCTCATCCTTGCAACGTTTTGGCAGATGTGGGGCCTCTTTTTCTCCTCCCTTTCAATTTGCCTAATGCTTCAAGCCACAGGGGAGACCCCAAACCCTGAAGAACATCCAGGAATGCAAAGCATTTGCAATGAGTCACAGCTGCAGAGGTGCCAGCAAGGGCTGCTGCAGACTTAGGGAGCGAGGAAGGGTCGGTCACAGCAGCTGCAGAGCTAGTGTCAAAGGCTGGACCCAGGAAAGCGTAGCGGCAGCACTGGCAGGAATGAGGAAGGAAAACAATGAGGAAAGGCTGCCTGGGGACCACTCCTCTGAAACTTCCCCACCTGGTCTGCATGGAGCTGTCAACATTTCTAGCCACGTTCTCTAAATCCTAAACATTTTCACAGGAAAAGCAACCTTCTGGAGTATACAGGATTGCAAGTCAGCTTTTGGAAAATGATCCCTGACAGTCCTCTAACCAACAATCACGAAGGCTGAGCCCACGGAGCTTGGCAATACGCTATTTTAAGATGCACTTTAAAAATGCAGAAGGCGTTCTCTCCCTGCTTGCCAACAGCAGGGCATTCACTGGCTCCTTCTCACCGCCTGCAGGCCCTCCTCCCTTTTAAGTCCTGGAGAGAGTATTCAGGTGTCAAAACATTACCCTTCTTAAATTTTTTTTATTAATAACTATGAATAGAGCATACTATTCATAGACACTATTAATATTCTATTAATAACTATGAATAGAGGATACTAGAATATTCATAATATTCATCCAAAATATTTGAAAAACTATAGAATAAGAAGTAAGTGTTCCTTTCACTTCTGCCAATCTGGCCACCTGGTTCTCCATCCTAGAAGCAAGCTCTGTTACTCGTTTCTTGTGCATTCTTCCAGAAGTGTTCTTTGCATGTACAGGCATGTCTGATATATGTAAAGTTTTGTACAAATAGCATACATTACACAATGTTCCATTATTTGTTATTAACAACTTTGGAAACTGTTTCATATCAGTACAAATAGAACTCTCGTGTTTATTTGTTCATTTTAACTAGATATGTAAACGGTACCCTGTTAATACACATGCTGGTTGTTTTCAATCTTTCCCTGTTACAAACTGCGCTTCAGTGAATGTCTTTGAACGTATATCACGTGCAGGTATATACAGAGGTCAAATTTCTAGAGGTAAGATTACTATGTCATATTTTGACATTTTGATATTTTGTCAAATTGCCCTCCATAGAGATTATACCAATTTATACTCACATGCATGAGAATGCCTGTTTTCCTTATTGCTCAGCACAGGATTATCCAACTTTTTTACCTTTGCCAATTGATAGGTTAAAAAATGGTAGCTCGTTGTAATTTTAACGTGGTTTCTTCTTATTATAAGCGAGACTGAGCATCTTTACCTGGGTTTGGGAGCCACTGGTATTTTCTGTTCTGTGGACTATGTTCTCTGCCCATGCTCCATTGCATTGTTTGTTCCGACTTGTTGAACTCTACATGTTAAGGAAATTAGCCCTTTGTCAATGTATATACAGAAAATTTTTTCCAGTTTGTTTTTTCTTCCCTTTAGTATTTAGATAGTATTTCCCCTAAAACTAGGAAAATTTCCCCCATGTCTTCTACTATAAGATATATTATCTTGTTTAGCATTTAAATCTGTGATCCAGTCAGAATTTATTGTAGTGGCAGGATAGATGAAGAGGGCTCCATCTATATCTCTCTCCAGATGGCTATCCAGCTGCTGCAACACCATTTATCCAATAATCCAATCCTCCGTCCATTAAGCTGAAATGCTACCTTTATCAGAACCAAGTTTCCAAATATACTTGTGCAGCAGTTATTTATTGCTGCATAACAAATCACCACAAATTTAGTGACCGAATACACATTTATTACCTCGCAGTTTCTGTGGATCAGGAATCCAGGCACAGGTTAGCTAGGCCCACTGCTTTAGGGTCTTTCACAAGCTGCAATAAAAGTGTCAGCCAGGCCCTGGGCTCATCTGAGGCTTGACTGGAGAAGGATTTGCTTCCAAGCTCACTTGGCTGTTGGCAGGATTCAGTTCCTTGTAGATTGTCAGACTGAGGGCCTCAGCTCCTTGCTGGCTGGCTGCTGGAAGCTACTCTAAGTTCCTTGCCACAGCGGCCTCTCCATATGGCAGCTCATTTCATCAAAGCCAGCAAAGGAGAGAGTCAATAGTGAGAGTCCACTAGCAACATGGGAGTTACAATCTTATCCAATGGACAGAAGTGACATTCCATCGTCTATGCCATGTTCCATCATATATGCCATATTCATATGGTTAGAAGCAAGTCACAGGTCCCACCCACACTCAAGGGGAGGAGATTATACAAAGGAGTGAATACAGGAGATAGGGATTCACTGGGGGCCATCCTAGAGTCTGCCTGCCTTCTATCCCCCAATGATTCATGTCCCTTCCACTTGCAAAAGGCACCCACCTCCTCTCAAATTCTCCAAAAGTCTCATCCCATTATAGCATCACTTCCAGATCCAGAATCTTATCATCTAAATCAGGCTCCTCAGGTGAAGTTCATTAAGTCCAGCTCCTGGAGCACAATTCCACTCCATCTGTGGACCTGTGAAACTAATGTGACAAGTTATCTGCCCACACACCCAACATAGCAATGGTGGACAGGCAAAGGATAGCAGCTAGAGACACTCCCATTCAAAAAGGAAGAAAATGGGAGGTACAAATGAGTCACTGTCCATAGCAAGTCACAGATGTAGGTTTGTTCAAAATTTCCACAGCTCAATAGCAATATTATTCTATTTTACCCCTTTGTTTTTTCCTGCTCCTTTCTTTATATATACATGTATAGTTCCTGTTTTATTACTCCTCTCTTAATTGCCACCACCATCATCACTTCCATTGTGCCTACTAAGTTCCGAGTACCGTTCTAAGTGCTCTACGTATGTTAACCAATTTAACCCTCACAACAGCCCTATGAGGGTAGGTACTATTATCACCCTTATTTTACATAAGAGCAGAATGAAGTACAGGGAAGTGAAGCAACTTTCCAAGAGCATACAGGTAATAGTGGCAGAGCCAGACATGAGTACTCCTGGAAGAGCGATTTGTAGGGGGTTTGAGTGAAGGAGGACCTAAACTAGTGTTCTCTGTTGGCAAAAATTCTTCCCTGTTCCTTGTAAGACAAAAGTGTGTGTGTGATGCTTTAGCCCTTTCTGCTCCCTAGTCAGCAGCGATCAACAACTCTGGGGCTATTCACAATTCACAGGTAGCGTTTTTCCTACCCTACTTCACTGACAGACTGCTTCCTGCAAATATAGCAAGAGTGCATGTTTCTTCATTTAACCCCACCTCCCCTGCCACTCCTCAGTGCCACCTGGAGACTCCTGCAGCCAGCCTGAGCATCCTGTTCCCACCGTTTCTAACAAGGGAGTGTTGAATTCTCCCTCCTGGCACACCATGTGGGGGGATTGGGCTGAGACCCACACTGCAGGTGTCCCTCCTGGAGTCTCCACCAGCTCTCCTGGATCTTAGGTCAGGGCTTGCAGTTGTCACTTTGGGTTGCCCCCTCCATGTCCATTCCCCCTTCCCTCCTTCCTAACAGAACCCCATCTTTGTTCAGGCATCCAGCACCCCCACATGCAGCCCAGGAGATTCAGGGGAAGATGGTCCATTCCCTCTATTCTCACTCAAGGAATGGGCTCTGATTAACCTAAACCAGTTTCAGTAATTCCTTCTCCCCCTTTTGCCAGTGTTTGGTTCAGTAACCAAGGTTTGAGCCAAACAGCCCATGGCAGTCCCTTTGGTGACAGTGACTGATCCAGGGCCAGGCATGTGAACTAGTTTGGCCCATCAGGACTTTTACTTGCTCTCTCACCTAGTGCTTGTGAACCAAAATTGCCATGGACGGCCATGTTAGGAGCACAAGGAGAACCAGCTTTCAGAGGTCTCCTTGACAACAGCAAAGAGAGGCAGAAAAACCCGGGGGACAGATGATGTTGCTGAGCCTGCCCTGTCTTTGGAGTCCCTGTTATGTGACTTAATACATTTCCTTATTTTTTAAGCCAGTCTGAGTCAGACTTTCTGTTACTTGCAGTCAAGAGCTTTCTAATTAGTACAGAATTAAAGTTGTTGCCTAGTTTGGTCAAAAATTTATCTTGTCTTTTTATTATTTTAGCTTTTTTTGTAACATTGGGTTGATTACAATCACTTATTTTTGAGGATGTTCAAAACTGTTAGTTCTAATTACCTTTGTGAACTCTACTAGTTCATTCAGGATCTTAAACTATCAAAAAGTATGATTAGCTTCAAAACACAGAGCAACAGCATTGCCGAGGGAAAGCTCAGCCTTGTAGTAACTGTCATACTCAGGGAAGCAGGGGGCATCTACGAGATCATGTTTGCCCATGCCTCCTTAGACTTACCACTTCCGGCCATATCTGTCTCTTTACTTGTCAGTCATTAACCACTGGAGGTGGGGGTGCTTGAGGCAGGGATTGGGTTCTCCTTTTCCAATATCTTAGTATAGTTCCTGCAACTTAAGAATGAGTACCATGCATGAAACACACCAATGTTCATTTCCAACTCTCAGAGTCCTTCCAAAGGCCCTTAGGATGCCCTAGGTATAAAAACTGGAATCAGAATGGAACCCTGCATAAAGAAATGGGGGGCTGGATGGAGTAACGACTTCTCTGAATTTTCAAAACCTATTATAATGGGAGGGCAGGAGGAAATGTTACATCAGGGTTTTTTCTTCCCTCAATTACTCTTTGTGTTATATGTGCTAAATTTGTTGTATGTTGATTCTAAAAGTCTGAGTGGTCCTTATGACTCTTCTCCCAAAGAAAAGTAAAGAGTTTTGCACTTCAGGCCTAGCATGGGGATTGATTTAAGCAAGTCCAGAGGAGGATGGGATAGAGGCTGGGCTTGGAACAAGGCTTTTCTCCAAGCCTGGATAGCTGGGAAGGAGCAGCTGTTACAGGTTTTCTTTTTTAATTTTTAATTTTTATTGATGTCTTAATAGTTTATAATATTGTGGGGTTTGTTACAGGTTTTCTTGAAGTGATGAAAATGGGACCTCATTTGTACAGTGTCTCAGATAAGGGATTGGTAAGGGGTGCCTGAGTCTCTGGGGGTAAATTTACCCGTGGGCAGAGTGGTCCACTCTGAAGAGCTACATAGTTGGCCCAGATAAATTGTCTGAAGTGGGTGGCCATGGAGGACCAGCTGCAGCAGTGAGCAGAAAGGACAACCTCAACAATGTCTAGCAAATCTTGTTTCATCTCACAGTTTGGCCTTTTCGGATTTTAAGAAGTCTTTCCCCACACGTAGGTCACAACAATCTATCCATTTTCTATTAGCTTCATGATAGCTTTGAAAATAGATCTTTAACCCATTTGGAGCCAACATTGTTTATGCAGTAGGTGGGGATTCAGTTTTATTTTTCTCAGTATATATGATGAGCCAGTTTTCCCATCTACTAAAAAGTCCATTCTTTCCTGCACTTATATATGGGAACCAGGTTCCAGTCTAAATATGGCTCTGTCTCTGAGCCATGTATTACTCTGTCCCAGCATCCATTGTGTCTATTCTTGAACCAGTACATAAAGTTTGAATGATCATGGCCTAGTAGTATAAATATCCCCTTTGCCTTTTTTTGTTTTCTTTTTTTTTTTATTAAAAGGATCTTTTTTTTTTTTTTGAGAAAGATTGGCCCTGAGCTACCATCTGTTGCCAATCTTCCTCTGTTTTTTTTTTTTCCTCCCCAAAGCCCCAGCACATAGTTGTATATCCTAGTTATAGGTCCCTCCAGTTCCTCCGTATGGGATGCGGCCTCAGCATGGCTTGATGAGCGGTGAGTAGGTCCACACCCAAGATCCGAACCAGTGAACCCCGGCTGCGGAAGCAGAACTCGAGAACTTAACCTCTAGGCCACCAGGCTGGCCCCTGCCTTTTTTTTCAAAGCAGATTTAGCTAAATCATGAACTTGTTTTTCCAAATAAATTTTAGAATTAGTTTTCAATGTTTCTCCAAAAACAAAACAAAAGTTGCCATTTTGATGGAGGTTGAACTTAATTTATAGATTAATTTGGAGAGAATCTGCATTTTCATAATATTAAGGCATTCTATTCATGAGCACAAAATATCTCTCCATTTATTCAGATCTTCTTTTTTGTCCTTTAATAGAGTTTAAAATTTTTCCTTGTAGAGCTCTAGTGTATTCTTTGTTAATTCCTAGATAATCTAATGGTTTTTGTTGCTATTATGAAAAACATCTTATTTTTCTATTATATATTTTCTAGTTGCATATTGGTAGTATAAAGAAATGTTATTGAATTTGTCTCATCAACTATTTATACCTTACTGGGAACAAGTTTTATAGATTCTTCACTGGGAGGAGATTTTAGTAGGTAGAAAGAGGGAGAAGAAAAAGGACATGAAAATATATGTGTGAGGACAGGAGGCTCTCTGAGAAGCTGAAAGACAGAGAAGAGAGCTTCCAGGTGCTTTGGAAACCAATTTTATTACTTCATCTTTTTCCCTGAATTTTCATAGAATTATAATTCTAGCATACTGGCCAGCCTCTTCAGAAATGTGCCATTCTTTCCTCTCTGACTGGTTCCACCATCAGTCTCTCTGGAGCCCAGTCACCTCTCAGCACCATCACCACTCTCTTTCTGACCCAAGCAGCCTCCTATGACAGTAGACCTTCCAGTTGGCCTGCCACATTCAACATTCCATCCCATCAAGTCTGTCCTTCTATCACATCCCTCCTCTACTCAGAACTCTGCAATCTGAAGCCTCACTCCTTTCAGGTTAGAAGTCAGTCTTTGCTGGTGCTCACAAGACTCTACATGAGATGGTTGTCCCTTTGCTCTCTGACCTCATCACCTACCATTTTCCCTCCTGCCCACTTTGTTCCAGCTCCACTGGGTCCCTTGCTATTCCTCCAAGTTGGCAAGCAAGTTGCAGCCTCAGGGCCTAAATAAATTACTTATTGCTGCATAACAAATTATCCCAACCCTTAGCAGCTTAAAATAACAAGGCTTTATTATTTCTCACAGTTTTTAAGGGTCAGAAAGTCAGAAGTGGCTTAGCCGGGTGATTCTGACCCAGGGTCTCTGATGCAGTTGCAGTCAAGCTTTTGGCTGTGGCTACAGTCTCATCTGAAGGCTCAGCTGGGGGAGAACCCACTTCTAAGCTCACTCACTAGGGTGTTGGCAGGCCTCCAGTCCTCACAGACTTTTGGATTGAGGGCCTCATTTCTCTCCCGGCTGCTGACCAGACACTGCCCTCAGCTCCTTGCCGCGTGGACCTCTCTGAGGAGCACAGAGCAGCTCTCCCGGCAACTGGCTTCCCCCAGGGAGAGTGATCTGAGATGAACAAACACCCAGAATGGAAGCTGTAACCTTTCTGAAGTTCTGCGGTATTGTATTTATTTCAAGTCCAGCCCACGCTCAAGGGCAGCAGGTTAACCTCCACCTCTTGAAGGGCATCAGCATTCACGGACGCATTTTTATAACCATCACGAGCCCTTTGCACTGGTTCCCTCTGCATAGCTGGATCCTCCTCTCACTGAGGTCTCTGTTCATCGGAGAGGCTTCTTGTGACCTTCCTGTCTAAAGTAGCATCATTCTCTATCCCCTTCATCTGTTTTTTTTTTAATAGCCCTTATCATCTGACATATTAGGTTTAATTTTTTTATAATTTGTCTTCCCACTAGAATATTAACTTGATAAAGGTAGAAACTTTGTTTTACTTACTGTTAAATCCCCATTACCCTAGAATTATGACTGGCATATAGTAAGCACTCAATAAATACTTGTAGGGAGAGAGGAGGAGGGGGAAGAATCCCAGTATAGATGCCCGTGTCCTTGGTGTCTTCCAGATGGATACCTGGTTCACATCTAGAGTAAACTATCCATCTGGTCCAGCCCCTTGGATATCTAGAGGAATCCTGGGGGCTGGAAGGCAGGCCAGGAAGAAACCTGTGGCTTTTCTACACATGGGGATTTGTAGTGGGTTGGACTGTGTCACCAAGAAAGATATGTCCAAGTCCTAAGCTCCAGTACCAGTGAATGTGACCTTATTTGAAAATTAGGTCTTTACAGGTGCAATTAAGTTAAGGATCTCAAGATGAGATCTTCCTGGATTTAGGATGGGCCCTAAATCCAATGGCTGGTGTCCTTAGAGGAGAGGGAGATTTGAAACACAGAGACACAGAGAGAAGGCCAAGTGCAGACAGAGGCAGAGACTGAATTTATGCTGCCACAGCCAAGGAACGCCTGAGGCCACCAGAAGCCAGAAGAGGAAAGGAAGGATTCTCCTCTTAGGGCTGCAGAAGGATTGCAGCCCCGCTGACTTCTAGCCTCCAGAATGTGAGAGAATATGTTTCTGTTGTTTGAAGCCCCCAGTCTGTGGTAGTTTGTTACGGCCGCCCTAGGAAGCTAATACAGGATGTAAGCACGTCTCTGAGACCCTGGCCCTTGGGTCTCTGATGAAAAGTGATTGAGAAGGATCATCTCCATGACTTACATAAAAATTCATGACTCAGATTGTTTTTCATAATCCTACATGCCAAATAAAAACCCTTTAGAATCATATTGCTAACTACATATGTATCTTTTTGAAAACAACCTGCGTACATATGCATAGAATTCTCTCTAAATTCAAGATATACCAGAAACAGTATCATTTGATGCCTCTGGTGAAGGGGACAAGGATGGAGGAACAAAGGTGGGAGGACATTTTGAAATTTATTCCCTTTTGTGCTATTTGAGGTTTTGTTTTATAAGTAGAGATTTTTTTGAAGAAGATTGGCCCTGTGCTAACATCTGTTGCCAATCTTCCTCTTTTTCTTTTTTCTCCCCAAAGCCCCAGCACATAGTTGTGTATCACAGTTGTAGAGTTGTAGCTCTTCTACATGGGACGCCGCCTCAGCACAGCTTGACGAGCAGTGAGTAGGTCTGCGTCCAGGATCCGAACCGGCGAACCCCAGGCCTCTGAAGCGGAATGCGCTAACTTAATTGCTATGCCACCAGGTTTTATTTTATGCTTTTCTTTTCTTAAATACACACAAACACACGATGAAGAAAAAAACAACATGACATTCTTATTGCTTCTATAAACAGTGATGCAGTTTCCACAGTTACATAAAAGTATCTTTTAGCCAACAGTTGCTTAATCAAAATCAAACATCTATCAAACCATTAATTTGTTTATACAGAGAACAGTGATAGAAGAAGAGAGGGACTGGTGGTTACCAGGGACTGTAGGCAGGGAAGTGGGGAGTGTTGGTCAAAGGGCACAGTGTCAGTAATGCAGGGCTGGTGAGTCCTAGGGATCTGCTCTGCAGTACAGAGCATACAGTTAACAGGACTGTGCTGCATACGCCAGAACTTGTTAAGAGGACAGATCTCATGGTAGATGTTCTTATCACACACTAGAAAAAGAGGGAAGGAGGAAACTTTAGAGGTGATAGTTAAGTTTGTGGCATTGTTTATGATGATAGTTTCATGGGTGCATAATTACCTTCAAACTCATCAAGATGTATATGTTAAATATGTACAGCTTTTTTTGTATGTCAATCATACCCCAATTTAAAAAATACAAAGAAAGATAGAACAGTGATGTTACTAATAATAGTTTGGAAAACTTGTGAAATTTTGGTGCTTTGTTATATTGCCACCGCCTAAAATCTGTTTGCAAATCAAATTTGACTTCCTCCACTTGTTTAATTTCTTTGCTGTAACTTTGTTTGGATTGTAGGGTATGTTTGCACCTCTGTAACTTGGTTGAGTAAGTGAGGGCACGCTGTGGTGATCGTTACAGCTAGATGCTCTTAAAAAAAAACAGGCAGTGACTCCAGAACTCAGGCAGGATTTTTTGGTTTTTTGGGGGGTGTTGGGTTTTTTTTTTTTTCCAAATAGGAAGCTGAGTCAAGCTTATGCATGAATATAAAATTTAAGTATACTGATTATTCTATCTGTCAATAAGTAAGTGCTTTTGGAGACCCAAAGTAAGACTGCACTCATTGATGTTTGTTTATTCTTTCCTTCTTTCAAATGTATGACCTGCATGTGCCTTACACTGTCACAGAGACTCAGGAGGAAGCAACAAGGCAGGGAGCCCACTCTTAGGAAGTGACAGACATGTAACTGAGTGTGTATGACTCATTGTGATAGCCCCAATGACAGTGACCACATGAAAGGAGTGAATCACTGTGTGGAGAAGTCAGGGAGCTTGGAGAGGAAGCTCACACAGTAAGAGTCATAGGGATGATCAACTCTGTTAATGGATCCATGATGGACTATATAACAATACTATAGCTATAGTACCAGGCCATCTAAAGAGAATCATTTTTTTCTTCTTACATTATCAAATTCTGTGATTCTTGGCAGTGTCTATTTCCGGTGTGCTCCCAGCAACTTTCAAAGACTTGATTGGGCTCATTCGCATATACGGTGGGAGGATGATGACCATCAAATAAGAGGTATAAATTGGAATCAAACAGAGGTTTCCCTATAAAGAAAGTAAAATAAGGAGCTATAAATTTTGAAATTAAAATTTAACATTCTTGGCTAATTCAGAATGTCAGTGACATAGTTCCTGTACTGTACTACACTTCACAGTTTTCACTGTTAACAGCTGGACATAAACTGCCAAAAACCAGTTAGAGGAGTGTGGTTCTGTCAAGAGCTTAGTCCATCACTTAGGACAAACCAATTTTGCTAAAGGACATTATTTCTGTACAGCAAACATGGCAGCTCCTTTCTCACCGTGTTGTCCTCTTCTTCCTGGGCACATGGCCACACCACACATCCCCACCCTCTTCCGAAAGGAGTGGCCTTATGACTGAGTCCCAGCCAAGGGACTGAGCTGAAGGGGCATGTGCACTGCCAGGCCTGGCCCGGTAAAACTCCCGTGCTTGATCGTTGTTGCTCTTCACCCGTTGCAGCTGGCTGAATGGAGATGACCCCGCGGGCAACCTTGGAGGCCACCAGTTAAACACAGCAGAGACTCCATCAGCCCAGGTGCTCAAATGACTCCACGAGGAGGCACCCTGCTGACCCGTGGGGTTTATCCAGTACCACCATGTGAACAAGAAATAGGCTCTAAGGTATTTGAGCCATTATACATTTTGGGTCAATTTGTTACACTAGTTAGCCTTCTCTAACTCATATGCTACTGCCTAGCAAAATTCTTCTCTTTTACTTTTTCTTGGGAGGGAGGAGACACACAACAAAGGATAAGTTTAGGGAAACTTAATTATAATGTCTGTGCTAGGCACCTATCATTTGCCCCTTTAGGCCCATGCTCCATCCTTCTGTGTCCCGCTTTCAGCCCCTGCAGACTGACCTACATCCTGGGCCTCTCACTCTCTGAGTGCCTGGGAGAGGAGCGGCTGGGAGGAGGGGGGCAGGACATTTCCTGCACTGCTCACCCACTGTGAGGTCCTGACAGAAGTTCGTGGCTCCTTGCATTCTGGCCTGTCCTACAGGACAGTCTCACCCCTTCCCGAGGCAAGTGGCAGTTCCCTGCCTGGTCCGTGGGGGCCGTGTCTTAGTCACCACAGCCTAGTCAGCTCCCACTGCCAGTATTTTGTGGGCGGCTTAAACAACAGAAATTTATTTCTCACAGTTCTGGAGGCTGGGAAGTCTGAGATCAGGGTGCCAGCGTGGTTGGGTTCTGGTGAGGGCCCTCTTCCTGGCCTGCAGATAGCTGCCTTCTTGCCGTGTCCTCACAGGGCAGGGGGAGAGAGAGACACACACACAGAAAGAGGGAGAGAAAAGGAGAGAGAGCAAGCCCTCTGGTCCCCTCTCATGAGGCGCTAATCTCATCATGAAGACCCCACCTGCACAGCCTCATCTGAAGCTGACCACCTCCCACAGGTCCCACCTCCCAATACCGTCACTTTGGGGGTTAGAGTTTCGACATAGGCATTTAGGGGGGACACAGACATTCATCCATAACTGCCTAGCAATGGGTTGTTGGCCCGGCTGCTGTGAGACCCAGGTTACAGCAGCATCCCTCGCAGTGACTCTGTGCCCACACCTTTGTGTTGTCCCTCTGTAAATAAACCCTCCTAGAATGGTCCTACTTTGAGTGTTCCACCTATTTCCTGTTAGCACTCTGCTGAAACAGTATTGCTTTGTCTTAACTCTCAAAAATCACAGTAACAAATATTGTACACATTATCAGACCTAGTAAGGCAGTTGTACATTTTAGGACAGTACAATCACAAGCAGTAATTCGCAAGCAAGTCATTACATCTCTCTCTCCCACGGTACCTTAAACTTCTTGGCATCTCCAGGTTCACCTCTCTCTACAACCCAATCCTAACATGTAAGTCCCCTTAGCCTGTAGGTCAGGATTTGAATCCTTAGCCTGGCATTCAAGGCCCTTTATAATCTGGCCTCTATCTCCTCTCCATCATTATCATTGCCATCTCCTTCCCCTCACCACGCCCATGTCACAAGCCAGAAGAATCATGACACTGTGACTTCGCACATCACAGGCCCTTTCTCTGAATGCCCTCCCATCTTTCTCTTCACTTAACTCCTGGTAGTCTTTCAAAACTCAGCTCACCTCTCTCCTGCTGGGGGAATCCTTCCCTGACACCTACACCCAACGCACACCCCCTTCCCACCCACACACAAACATACTTTCCCAGGCTGGAGTAGGTGCTCCTCTATGCTCGTGTCACACCACTTTACCACCTGCCCCCAGACTCCTGGATGGTGATTCTCTTAAGGACTAGAACCAACTATTGTTAATGTCTGATAGTATCTTCATAGTAGGTACTTAATAAGTGTTTGTTGAATGCATGTCTCCAATGGTTTTAGGCTTTTGTTAAAAAATTGCACGTGCACTGAAATTCCTGTAGAGGACCTGGATGAAGCTGGGATGAGGACAGGGGCATGCCCCTCTTCTCTTCCCATTCACCCCTCCATAGGAGCTGGAGACTTGGGAGAAGAGTCCTCTTTCCCCTTTGGAGTCTCTGCACCCCCTCCTCCCCATGGAATGAAGAGATAACTCATCACTCCTGCCTTTCACATGTTCAACTCACCACAAATTCCCAATGAGTAGGACCTGAATTACTGAAGTTATGCTGTTTTATACACATTTAATCTTTTTTTTTTTCAGTTTAGTTTTCTGAATAGGTAATACATTCTCATGGGTCAAAACCAAAATGTACAAAAAGTTATATAGTGAAATGTCTCCCCCACCAGAACCCATGTTTCCATTACCCCAGTTTCTACACTCCATATGTAACCAGTCTTCTTAGTTATTTACATATACTTAGTTCCAGAATTGTTTAATGCACATACAAGCAAACTGCAAATATATATTCTTACATTTCTCTCTTCTTTACCTAAACATGATATACTTTTTTGAACTTCACTTTTTTTATTTAACATGTTTTGGAAACCTTTTCTTACCTGTTTGTAATGTGCTTCCTCATTCTTTTGTACAGCTGCATAGTATTCCAGTGTGTGGATGTATCATAATTCATTTAACCAAACATTTATTAATAGACATTTGAGTTGCTTCTAATCTTTTTTTTGGAAATAGTGCTTATAATGACACACACTCAATCTTGATATGATACTATATGATTCAATGTATAATTCTTTTACCATTTTGACTTTATATTTTATGTCAAAAAACCTTTCTTTGGGTGACATCAGCAATATGGCAGAGTGAGCTGTTCCCTTTGTCTCTCCCTCTTCAAACTACAACTAAATGGACATTCATTGATCAGCAGAGGATACCCACACAGCACATCAGGATGCCTGAGAGACCCTCACAGCCATATATCTGAAGGTGGATGGACTACTCCCCAAGGAGGTGATGGAGATAGGTGAGCACCATCTGGACCCCAGGCAGCCCAGCCCATGTGTGCGACTGCTTTCCCAGGTGGAGCAATCATAGCACCTCTGCGGCCCTGAGGGTGGGGGCATGCCACAGCGCAACTGTGGAAACAGGTGATGGCAGCCCTGAGCCCCTGTGTGATCACTTCCCTGTCTGGTAGGAGAGTCCTCAGGGCCACGCAGCCCACAGAGAGAGGTGCAGGCTTGGACCCAATGGGGAAGCCCCGCCCATCAAGCACAAAGGCTGGTGTGACATAGGAACAGACTGTGGCAGCAGAGCTGCCACCTGGGGCAAACAAGCTCCCGGGTGCCATAAATGCCCATAGTACTGCTGTGGCCCCAAAGGGGGGAAGCATGTCTTGGCAGGTCTGTGGGAGCAGCCTCAAGACCCCATGTGATCACTCTCTCATCTGGTGGGAGAGTCCACAATCCCATCACAGTCCCAGGGAGTGGTTTTGGCTTGGTCCCAGAGGGCAGGTCCCATCCACCAAGCACAATGGCTGGTGCAACCTAGGAGCAGACAGTGACTACACTCTGAGTCCAGGTGAACAATCTCCAGGCTGCCATGAATGCCCATTCATGGCAGTAGTACCACTGCAACCCCAAAGGGGGGAGCACAACTCCACAGGACTGTGGGAGCAGGTGGCAGTAGCCCTGAGCCCCCGTGTGATTACTCTCTCATCCGATGGGAGAATCCACAATCCCACCATGGTCCCACGGAGTGGTTTTGGCTCAGTTCCAGAGGGGAGGTCCTGCCCACCAAGCACAAGGGCTGGTGAGACCTAGGAGCAGACAGCAGCAGAAACTGAATGAACTCCTGGCAGCTGTGAATGCCCATAGCACCACTGTGGCCCCAAAGTGGGGAGCACAACTTTGTGGGACTGTGGAAGCAGGCAGCAGCTTCCCTGAGCCCCCCCACATGACTACTTTCCCCTTTGGTGGGAGACCCCACAGGGCCACTGAGATCCCAAGGAGTGGCCCAGGCTCAAACAGGCACAGCTGACAAGGATCACAGCAGCAGGCTCAGATTACACAGCTCCTGCCCACCCCCTAAGTGGCAGCAGGTGGAACCTGCGTCCAGAAACTATCACTATGCACCAGGACAAATCCACTCCATCAAATGGTACAAAGAAATAGATTAATACTCTAGACCAGAAGGAAAAAGACAAACACCCAGAAATGAATCCTGAAGCCACAGAAATCTACAATCTAAATTACAGAGAATTCAAGACAGCCATCATAAGAAAACTCAACAAGTTACAAGAGAATTCTGAAAGACAGGTCAATGAAATCAGGAACAAAATTACTGAACAGAGGGAATTCTTCACAAAAGAGATCAAAACTATAAAGAAAAACCACTCAGAATTGGTAGAGATGAAAAACACAAGGGATGAGATAAGGAAAAATCTGGAGTCCCTAAACGACAGAGCTGATGATATGGAGGATAGAATTAGCAATCTAGAGGATAGGAACACAGAAATTCTTCAGATGGAGGAGAAGAGAGAACTTAGACTAAAAAGAAATAAAAGCACTCTCCGAGAAATATCCAACTCAATTAGGAAATGTAACATAAGGATTATAGGTATTCCAGAGGGAGAAGGGAGGGGGAAAGGAGCAGAGAGCTTGTTCAAAGAAATAATAACTGAGAACTTCCCAAACCTGGAGAAGGAGCTGGAATTACATGTAAAAGAAGCCAACAGAACTCCTAGTTACATCAATGTAAAAAGACCTTCTCCAAGGCATATATTAGAAAAACTGGCAAAAGTCAATGACAAAGAAAAAATATTAAGGGCAGCAAGACAAAAGAAAATAACCTACAAAGGAAGCCCTATCAGGCTTTCAGTGGATTTTTCAGCAGAAACCTTACAGGCTAGAAGAGAGTGGGTATATTCAAAATTTTGAAAGGCAAAAACTTTCAGCCAAGATTACTATATCAAGAAAAAATATCCTTCAGATATGATGGAGAAATAAAAACTTTCCCAGAGAAACAAAAGCTGAGGGAGTTCACTGCCACAAGACCCCCTCACACAAGATTTGATCAAGAAGGCCATCATACCTGAAAAAAAAAGCCTTGAGCATGGAGATAAATAGGCAGACAGAATCAGAAAACAGCAACTCTCTACCAGAACAGATTAGCAAACACTTAATTATAACTCTAAATATAAAGGGAAGGAAAACATTGAAAATAAATATTATCACTTCATTTTAACCACAAATTCACAAGACATAACTGAATAAGTTTTGACAACAACAATTTAGAAGGGGAAGAGGAAAGGGATGAAACCTGCTTAGACTAGGTGAACAAGAGGCTATCAGGGAATGGACTATTTCATTGAGATCTTTTATACAAACCTCACAGTAACCACTAAACAAAAAATCAGAACACAGACACAAATAATTAATAAAGAGAAAACCATTATAGAAAGCCACCAAACTGAATTAGTAGTCTGAAACACATGGGATGGGAAACAAAGAAAATATATAACAACTGAAAAACAAATGATAAAATGGCAGCATTAAGCCCTCATATATCAATAATCACTCTAAACATAAATGGATTGAATTCCCCAATCAAAAGACACAGAGTGGTGGGAGGGATTAAAAAACAAGACCCAACAATTTGCTGCCTCCAGGAAACACATCTCAGCTCTAAAGACAGGCTTAGAGTGAAGGAATGGAAGATGGTATTCCAAGCTAATAGGAAACAAAAGCAGGTGTTGCCATACTTATATCAGACAAAGTAGACTTCAAGATAAAAAAAGTAATGAGAGACAAAGAGGGGCAATATATAATGATAAAAGGGACACTCCACCAAGAAGACATATCATTTATAAATATATATGCACCCAACACAGGAGCACCAAAGTACATAAAGCAACTATTAACAAACCTAAAAGGAGATAATAACAACAACACAATAATAGTAGGGGACTTTATCACCCCACTTACATCAATGGATAGATCATCCAGACAGAAAGTCAATAAGGAAATAGGGTACTTAAATGAAAAACTAGACCAGATGGACTTAATCAATATATATAGAACACTCCATCCAAACACAGAAGAATGCAATTCTTCTCAAGCACACATGGAGCATTCTCAAGGATAGACCATATATTGGGAAACAAGGCAAACCTCTATAAATTTAAGACTGGAATCATAAGAAGCATCTTTTCCAACCATAATGCTATGAAATTAGAAATCAACTACAAGAAAAAAACTGGGAAAGTGACAAAGACATGGAGACAAAACAACACGCTATTGAACAACCAAGAGATCATTGAAGAAATTAAAGGAGAAATCAAAGAATATCTGGAGATAAATGAAAAAGAAAATACACCATACCAACTCATATGGGATGCAGCAAAAGCCGTCCTGAGAAGGAGAGTCATAGCAATATAGGCCCACCTTAACAAACAAGAAAATTCCCAAATAAGCAATCTTAAACTACACCTAACAGAATTAGAAAAAGAAGAACAAACAAAGCCAAAAGTCACCAGATGGAAGGAAATAATAAAAATTGGAGCAGAGATAAATGAAATTGAAACAAAAAAAAAAAAGAGTAGAAAGGATCAATGAAACAAAGAGCTGGTTCTTTGAGAAGATAGATGAAATTTACAAGCCATTAGTCATTAGTCAGACTCACCAAGAAAAAAAGAGAGAAGTCTCAAATAAATAAAATTCGAAATGAAAGAGAAGAAATCACAACAGATACCATGGAAATAAAAAGTATTATTAGAGACTACTATGAAAAACTGTATGCCAGCACGTTGGACAATCTAGAAGAAATGGATAGATTCTTAGATTCATACAACCTCTTGAAACTGAATTAAGAAGAAACAGAGAATCTAAATAGACCAATCACAAGTAAA
The DNA here is from genome assembly GCA_031878705.1 of Tapirus indicus. NCBI lineage: Eukaryota > Metazoa > Chordata > Mammalia > Perissodactyla > Tapiridae > Tapirus > Tapirus indicus. Next base: position 136,542,020 of record CM062923.1, read on the forward strand.
GAGATTGAAACAGTAATCAAAAACCTCCCAAAAAATAAAAGTCCAGGACCATATGGCTTCTCTGGAGAATTTTACCAAACATTCAAAGAAGATTTAATACCTATCCTTCTCAAACTATTCCAAAAAATAGAGGAACATGGAACACTTCCTAACATATTCTACGAGGCCACCATCACCCTGATACCAAAGCCAGGCAAGGACAATACAAAGAAGGAAAATTACAGGCCAACATCGCTGATGAACATAGACGCAAAAATCCTCAACAAAACATTGGCAAACTGAATACAGCAATACATCAAAAAGATCATATACCATGATCAAATAGGATTTATATCAGGGACACAGAGATGGTTCAACATACACAAATCAATCAATGTGATCCACCACATTAACAGAACAAGGAATAAAAATCACATAATCATCTCAACAGATGCATTTGACAAGATCCAACAACCATTTATGATAAAAACTCTCAACAAAATGGGTATAGAAGGAAAGTACCTCAACATAATAAGGGCCATATATGACAAACCCCCAGCCAACATCATACTCAATGGGGAAAAACTGAAAGCCATTCCTCTGAGAACAGAAACAAGACAAGGGTGCCCACTCTCACCGCTCTTATTCAACATAGTACTGGATGTTTTGGCCAGAGAGATTAGGCAAGAAAAAGGAATAAAAGGACTCCAAATAGGCAACAAAGAAGTGAAACTCTTGCTGTTTGCAGAGGATATGATTTTATATATAGAAAACTCTAAAGAATCCATTGGAGAACTATTAGAAATAATCAACAACTACAGCAAAGTTGCAGGGTACAAAATCAACTTACAAAAATCAGTTGCATTTCTATACTCTAATAATGAACTAACAGAAATAGAGCTCAAGAAGACAATCCCATTTACAATCGCAACAAAAAGAATAAAATACCTAGGAATAAATTTAACCAAGGAGGTGAAAGACCTATACAATGAAAACTATATGACACTATTGAAAGAAATCAATGATGACATAAAGAAATGGAAAGATATCCCATGCACATGGATTGGAAGAATAAACATAGTTACAATGTCCATACTACCTAAAGCAATCTACAGATTCAATGCAATCCCCAATCAGAGTCCCAATGACATTCTTCATGGAAATAGAACAAAGAATCCTAAAATTCATACGGGGCAACAAAAGAACCCGAATAGCTAAAGCAATCCTGAGAAAAAAGAACAAGGGTGGAGCTATCACAATCTCTGACTTCAAAATACACTACAAAGCTATAATAATGAAAACAGCAGGGTACTGGTACAAAAACAGACACACAGATCAATGGAACAGAATTGAAAGCCCAGAAATAAAACCGCACACCTATGGATAGCTAGTCTTTGACAAAGGAGCTAAGAACATACAATGGAGAAAGGAAACCCTCTTCAATAAATGGTGCTGGGAAAACTGGACAGCCACATGCAAAAGAATGAAAGTAGACTATTTTCTTTCACCATACACAAACATCTACTCAAAATGGATCAAAGACTTGAAGGTAAGACCTGAAACTATAAAACTCCTGGAAGAAAACACAGTCTGTACACTCTTTGACATCAGTCATAGAGGGATCTTTTCAAATTCCATGTCTACTCAGACAAGGGAAACAAAAGAAGAAATAAACCAGTGAGACTTCACCAGACTAAAGAGCTTCTACAAGGCAAATGAAACCAGGATCAAAATGAAAAGACAACCCACCAGCTGGGAGAAAAATATTTGCAAATCGTATATCATACAAGGGGTTAATCTCCATAACATATAAAGATCTCACACAACTGAACAACAAAAAAATAACCCAATTAAAAAATGGGCAGATGTGAACAAACATTTTTCCAAGGAAGATATACAGATGGCCAATAGGCACATGAAAAGATGTTCAATATCACTAATCATCAGGGAAATGCAAATCAAAACTACACTAAGGTATCACCTTACACCCATTAGAATGGCTATAATACCAAGTTGGAGAGATTGTGGAGAAACGGGAACCCTAATTCACTGCTGGTGGGGATGCAAACTGGTGCAGCTTCTATGGAGAACAATATGGAGATTCCTCAAAAAATTAAAAATAGAAATACCGTATGATCCAGCTACCCCACTACCGGGTGTTTATCCAGATATCCTGAAATCAACAATCCAAAGAGGCTTGTGCACCCCTATGTTCATTGCAGCATTATTCACTATAGCCAAGAAGTGGAAGAACCCAAGTGCCCCTCGACTGATGATTGGATAAAGATGTGGTATATACATACAATGGAATACTACTCAGCCACAAAAAAAGACAAAATTGTCCCAGTTGCAACAACATGGATGGACCTAGAGGGTATCATGTTAAGCGAAATAAGCCAGACAGAGAAGGACAAACACGGCATGATTTCACTCATATGTGGAACATAAACTAACACATGGACAGCTTGGTGGTTACCAAGGGGAAGGGTGTTGGGGGGTGGGCACAAGGGGTAAAGGGACACATTTATATGGTGACTGACAAACAATAATGTACAATGAAAATTTCACAATGAGATAAACTATTATGACCAATCAACACATGACATTTGCTAAAGGGTAAATGAAGGTTTGACTATAGATCAGTGACCTGAAAAAGTTATTTAACTTTATGAGTTCATTTCCTCTTGGGAAAAAGCTCAGTCATTTTGGTACTTTCAATGATCAGTAATGCTTTAATATTATTTGGGATGCTAATGCATTGTATTCAGTAGAGGTTTACAAAAAGGGGAAGGACTCAGCACATTTATTTGCATCCAGAGCACCCCGGGGCCTTTGGAAGAAGGCATATTGCATCAGCATCAAGACCTTGCTCACTCCAGAGGCAGAAAGGCCAGTTGGGGGTTCCCTGACTGCTCCTCAGTATAGAACAGCCATGTATGGGGTTCCACGTGTGTGTCCTGTACACACCTGTGCTGGAGAGGCCAGTGTTCCGTTTGGCTGAAGGGGAATTGCATGCAGCTGCCCCTGTATGTGGCTGATTGGCAGGGTCACCTAGTGACATGAGCCGTCAGGCATGGCACCAGCTACATCTGCTGGAGGTCAGTGATGAGTTGGAAAGGGCCAATTAAATACTACTAGAAATTACTAAAGGCTTGTAAGAGCTCATTTCCTCAAAGAGGGCCCCTGAGGGTCTTATGAAGCTACTCAGCCTAATGTCTGGGCTTAAGGCCAAAACTGTAAGACCAGATGCATCTCCCTTCAGGAAGGCTGGACCTCCAGGCCTTCTGAGGCAGAACCACCAAAGACACTCAGTGAGGCCCGGCCACCCACCACCAAACCTTGCTGGCGGGGCCTAGAGAGCTAAACCCATTTAACAGAGTGAGGTACTCTAACTCCTTTATCTCTTTACGTGTATATTTTATACTTTCCAATTTGAAGATCTTTTTCTGCTTTAAGAAATTAAAACAAAAGAAAAAGATGGAGATAAAATTAAGAGGTCTAAATTAGAGGGAACTATTGCTGAAGAATATAGGTTTAAAGCCTTTTTATGATTAGTTTTCACAAGCCATGGCTTTATTTTGACCTTTAGCCTTCCTATCCCTTTCTGAGTTTCTGGTAATGGTATTATGTCTATTTTATAGGTTTCTGGAACTCTCCCCAGTTAACTCACTCCACCTCTTCCCATCTCAACAGTCATCAATTTGGAAACCCTAAATTGGATGAACTACTCTATTACATATCTGATATTTATTAGGTAAATTTTTAAAATTATATTGCAGTTTTCATGTGTGTCTGTTTATTTCCTGCCACAAGTCTTCAGTGACCCTTTTCAGGCAGGCCCAGTTTGATTCACCTGGGGATGCATTAGTGAGCAAAACCAGGAAGAGCATGTCCCTTTCAATTTCTACACAGAAGACTGGAGTGGTAGATAAATGATTTTGTATGACCAATAGTTGAACATGGGTCAGATTAATAAACTTATTTCCAGTGCTTCTTAAGTTTGATACCGGCTCAAGACAAGGTTGACATAAGGGAAGCCATATTATAGAAAAGAAATCCTATTGCTGATTAACTAGCCCAGACATGCTCTGTGGGTTTTGTGGCCCCTCCCAGCTGCTATAAGTTGATAACCTTGTTCTTTTGAGTTCCTTAGGAATGTGATGACCCCCAGGCAGAGAATCTAGGCTGAAAGCCATCAGCAATGACAGCTGAAAGACCAGGGAGTAGGGTGTTGCTCCAGTCTCTGATGCATATCAAGTTAAGCAAAAGACTCAGGAACTAAGACTAGATGGATGCCCCCACCCTGAGACCAGATGCCTCCCCAACCTGGAGACCAGCCCCCTATAGAACTGGCCTGTAGACTTTGTTCTGTAAGATGGTTCTTTGAGACATTAGTCGGCCATCTTCCCCCTTGCTAGCAAGCTGTAATAAAACCCTTTCCTTTTCACCATCTTGCCTCTTGATGATTGGCTTTTGTCACACAGTGAGCAGATCATGCCCTTTGTGCAGTGACAAGTTCAAACACGGTCCTGAGAGAAAAGTGAGCCCATCTCTTGAGTGTTTTCCCTTTTCTTTTTTCTCCTCCTTCAGTTTTCCAAGATATCTCCTTGACCTTCCCCCAACACACAGACACACACACACCTATACAGGCACAACTTTTCTTTATCCTGTATTTAATCAAAATACAGTAATAATTATTCATTTTCTTACCCCACAGTTTTCTTCCATAGTCTGAATTTCTCACTCTTGTTTAGGAGAGTTACATTTGCTACAGAGTAAGGCCCAGGCAGGCTGAGATATCACACACACACACACACACCCCTGTCTTTGTAAACTTCCTGACTGAAACCACAGGCAATTAAGTGCTTGATTTAAAAATTTTATTGTGACAATATTTGTATGTTTTAGGTATCTATTGCTGTATAACAAACAACCCCAAAATTTAGTGGCTTAAAACAGCCATTTTATTTGCTCATGATTCTATGGATCAGAAATTTGGGCTGGACTCAGCTAAGTGGCCCTTCTGCTTCTCATGACATTGCCTGGGCTCACTCATGGGGCTGCATTTGGCTGGGAATTTGGTTAGGGCTGGAGTGTTCAAGGTGTCTTCAGGCCTCTCTGTCTGGGTCTCCCTCCAGCAGAATGGTGGCACTTCTTACATGGCAGCTGGCTTCCAAGATGGAGACCCAGCCTTGGAAATTACACATCACTTCTGTCAGATTTTATTGGTCAAAATAGGTCACAAAGCCAGTGTGGATTCAAGAAGGGGGAAACACACTCCACCTCTTGTTGAGGGAGTAGCAAGATCACAATGCAAAAAAAGCCTGTGGGATGGGGGATATCATTGCAGCATCCTTGGAAATATGAGCTACCACACTGTGCAGATCTGTTTTGTGTTAGCTGCTAATCCACTATAAATCCCAGTTCTGGGCAGTAGCAATGAATCTAACATTAGTTTCTTTGTCTTTTCCCTGTATGTCTGTCTGCTTTTTACTAATCAGTACCTTAGCTGTAAAGGATGTTTTGAATTATAATCCTGAGTTCCATGGGTATCAGTCAGTATTTTCAGTTCCAAGGCACAAGAAGCAATTCTGGCTAACTTAAGCAGAAAGGGAATTTTCGTTGGTATATCAATTCATCTACAGAAGATAGGAAGGTTGGAGAACTAGACTCAGGACATGGACAGAACCTAAATAAGGCTGGGTGGGAAGGCCTATCCGTGGTGACACCACAAGGACACTCTGGGCAGGGCACTGCTGCTGGTGCTGCACATGCTGAAGAGTGGACACTGCTGCCATGGGGCTCCCAGTGCCACTGTGCCTGTACTGATGGCTTTGATTCTTTCCCTTGTGGTTCCAAGTCCTGAGTGGGAGCAACCAGTTGTCCAGTCTATCGGCTCCCTCACTGACCAGGAAGTGGGGAGAGTGTTCTTCCCACTTGAAAGATTGAGGCTAAGGGTATTCTGCCTCCTACCTAGACTGCATGATGGACTATCCCCCTCAAATACAAAGAGCTGCCCAGTACTGAACACCCAGGAATCATTGCTAAAAACGTAAATTTTCCTGATCTGGCTTCTATGACCTCTCTGACCTCAACTCCTACTCACTCCACTGCAGCTTCAGTGCAAAACACCAAGTATGCTCCTGCCTCAGGGCCCGTGTCCCTGCTGTTTTCATAACTGAAGTGTTCTTTCCCAAATATCTGCATGACTCGCTCTCACCTTATTAAAGTCTTTACATGAATACTGCCTTCTCATGGGGCCTTCCAATAGCCATTCTATTGAGTTTTGTAACCATTCCCCCATACTTTCTATCCCCCTTCCCTGCTTTTTTTTTTTTCTTTTTAACTCTTAATGTTGTCTAACATACCATTTGTATATATTCTCTTCCCCCTAGATCATGATGGGGAGAAAGAGCATTCTCTACCCACTCTGGGTCCTTTCTGACTGGGCTACAAATTAAATTGACATGAGGCCGAATACCATGAGAAAATCAAACAAAGCTTTATCAAGCATGTATACATGGGAGAGACCAGGGAGTGTCTCTTGACAAAATGGTGGAGATTCTCCTCTTATATAAACAAGCGAGGATTTGGGGGGGAGTTGGGAGTATCAGCCATGAGGGATTACAAGCAAAGCACAGTAAGGTTATTATGCAGATTTAAGGCCTCACCTTCCACATTGACAAGTTTCTAGAGATGAGGTCATCTACCCCTCTTCCCAGTACAGAGAAGGAACTACCTTTACAACAAATGGAGATTTTCCTTACAAATGTTCTGTTTGGTAAACAGAACTTTGATAGGAATGGGCGAAGCAAAGATCCTCCCAGTCTATCGATACCCGGAGTCATACAAGGTGAGGGCCCATCCCAGGGACAGGCCTTCCATCCCAAATCCCTTTAGAGAGTTGGGGGGGTGAAGGTCAAAGCCTCCTTCAGAGCAAGGTATAGAGAGACACATCTTGAGGTGGCCAATTCTGATCCCCCACAAATGTAAGCTCCATGGGGCAAGGATTTTAGTCTGTTTTGGTCAATGTTGTGTCCCCAGCGTCTAGAAAGTTGCCTGGAAAATAGTAAGTGTTCAATAGATATATTTTGCATAAATGAATGTAGAACCACTGTCTACATGATCCCTTTGAAACATATTTGTTACACGGTTGACAGTGATTCTTCTTACAGTTTAATCCTCCTACCAATATATCTGCCTAGAATATGTTTTTCTTGTTTTAAGTTGTTATACAAGACAAAAAGGAAGCTTTCTATAGGTTAAAAAATTGTTTAATTTATTGTTCGCTTTCCTTCACCCAGGCTCATCCCTCTACCTAGAAGGAAACTAGATGAGTCAGACAGGGATCATTTAGTACAAAACATACTTTATGCTTCATTCTCCTCTCAGCATTTCTAAACTGATATTTTGCTGATTTATTGCGCTACTTTTCAGGGTATTGCTTCAAGCTTAATAATTTTCAAGGTCGTCTCTTCCATCCTTCACTCAGAACGACATTAAGTTGGCCTCTTTCTAGTTTTCAGGAATGTACTAGTCCTTGGGAGCTGCTGTGAGCGAAGTGGCCTCACAGTGACCTTAACTGATTCATGACGTAGCCCAGAAGGACAGTGTTCAGATAGTCATCGGTGAGTCAGAAACATTACTGAATGTCTACCGGACGCAAAGCCTGTGCTAGCTCTTCCCTTTCTGGGGTGCGATGTCCTGCCTTCTCCTTAGCCGTGGGACGTCCCCGGAGGAGGGCGTCAGCTCTGCCGTGTGCACAGCTCTGGCAGACAGGAGGCGGAGGGAGAGGGTCCAGCCGGCCTTCACCAGCACTTCATGGCAGTCCACCTTTGTGTCCCTGGCAGGGGCCCGACGTCATCGCCCTGTTTCAGATGACAGCATTTTTCCCTGTTTGCATAATAACTGGTGAAGATGATCTCTCATGCATTCATGCATTCGTTCACAGAACACTCACTGAGCCCCTCTCTGCATCAGGCATTGTGCTTATAACAGTGACCAAAACAAAGTTCCAGATCTCAGGAGGCTTATGAGTAATTGTACCACCTAGTTTTTACCATTTTTCCTTTACTAACCACAAATATACATAGAAGAGAGTGTTGATGCCTGGCACCTTTACCATCCCCCAAAAGCAAAAAGCCTTGAGCCAAAAATGAGCAAAAGGGATAAGGGGGGGTTGGGCCCAATTCTTATTCATACTCCTAGCAAGTGTCATCCAGACACAGTGGGAAGAGGTGAGTAGACGTCACTCCACCTGCCCCCTCCCTGTAGGCCTCTGTCACATGTCTTCCCCCAAACGATGACCCCTGCTGTTCTGGTTCTGAGCCGCGGGTGCTGGGATGTATGCAGCGCGCAGGCGTTCGAGGGCTGTAACTGTTATAGCATTTGGGGCAACATCATCTCACAAAGTTCAAACTCTTAAACGTAAAACAGAAACTATTTGCAAACCGTTTCCTTCCGTTTTTCCCGACCTGTTCCGTCGGTGAAGCCCGTCGGGTTTCCAGGACTTTAGAGCCTGCTCATTTCCCACCTATTATTTGCCCCTGAGAAGCCCTGCCTGCGAGCCTCAGAGTTCATCACTTCCCCAAAGCCGAGGAAGCACATCAACCCCAGGACATTTCAACAGAGGCGGGATTTAGTGAGCACTGAGCACGCAGTGTGAGGCCAGGTATTTTCCAGCGTAGGTGGTGAGCAAAAATTAATGCCACCTCTGAGAACCTGGATGAAAAGGAATTAACATTAGGATGAACGATGCACAGCCATTTGTTAGATCTTCATTTCAGTGCCACACACACGCTCCATCAACGCGTTCTTCCCTCGGCCTCATAAATGCTCTGATTTGACTCCTGCTGGTCTCTCCACATCCATTTTGGTCTCCTACAATCCATTTCCCACAGAGCAGTCAAAGAGACCATTCAAAATGCAAAGTTCCTCAATGGCACCTCTGCTGCTCTTAGGATAACTGTGGCCCCGCCTACCTATATCAGTTCTCATCTGATCTATATTCCCCTCATTCTCTCCATCCAGCTCCCCCGCCTTCTTTCAAGTTCTCATTTCTGCATATCCTCCTCCCATAGGACCTTTGTCCTTCAACCCGGAAATCTGAACCATGTCTTCTTGGAGTTTACTCTGATTCATGCTTCAGATCTAGACTGTTTTTTCTTCAGCACTTACCACAAAAATATTTGTTAAAAGATGTTGGGGTTTGATGGGGGAGACTCATAAGTAAGACTTCTCTTTTCCCTGCCAGGGTTTACAGGCAGTTGAGAGAGAAGATATGGAGGAAACAATTAGATGGAGATCAAAATATCAGTTTTATGATCAATAGAGTTGTTGAAAAATAAAGCTTAGGTGCACAGCAACGTTGGTATCCTCAACAGAGAACCCCAGATCAGGCAGCCTCATTTACCTGGTCTCTGCTGTGTTGGAAAACTCCATGCACACACCCATGGGACAAGCCCTCACAAAACTCACCTCCTACAGGAAGAACAGAATATGTGTCCAAGAGAGGAGAGAAGAAAGAGTCTAGGCTATCCCCCCACACCACCCTTGAGAGCCTTTCCCTAACATACCAGTCAGGTAACCCACTCCATCTCCGTGGGGTGGAAGAAGGTATGTGGCAAGAAGTCAAATGTGGGGGGGAAATCTTTCCTCATAGAAGCCAGAGGAGTGGAGAAGAAGCAATATACACTTACCAGTTATAAGTGGTTGAATATATGGCTGAATGAATGAGTGGATGAAAATTGACTAGACCTCTACTAAGTGTCAGGCCCAGTGCTAAGCACTGGGGATACAAAGATAAATAAGAATATCTGACTTTTATTGAACACATACTACATGCCTGGCTCTCTTTTAAGTGCTTTATCTGTATTAGTTTATTTAATATATTAAATACATTAATATTTATACATTTATATTAATATATTAATCATGTTTAATTTTATTTATTAATAGAATTTATTTTATTTTGATATAATTAAATATATTTGTTATATGTTGTTTATTATCCTATATATTATATATATTAAATATAAAAATAATGAAATATTTATTGATATTTGTTATATGTTAATATATTTAATCCCAGTAGCAACTCTGTGAGGCAGGAATTATTATTCCCCTCATCTTTCTGCCCTCTAGGAGGAGCCTGCCTGGTGGGCTGGTGGGTTTTGGAGAGGGCATTGTGCACACCTACCGCAGCCACTTCTCTCTCTTCTTGTGTCTCTGCCTGCCCACAGAGAGGGTGTATTCTCCTTTGCTCTGCCTGTGCAGCAAGCTCAAAAGGGTAAGCCTACAGTTTTGTGGATTTCACTGGCTTTCTTGGTCAAAAAATCCCAGCAGATTAATCAAAGTCTCAGATTATGCTCACATTGAATAAAAATCTCACTGAGCATTTGTTGAGCATAATTCTGCCAGGTTAGGCCATTAATAAAAAATCAGCTCTGTCCTCTGCATTATTTAGATCTTTGATAAACAATATTATACCTAGTTTTAATATTATACTTTGAAAAAGATACAGTGAATGTGCTTAAGGTGCTAAGAAAAGTGACAAAGATGACCAAATAAATCAATGATAAGTTATTGCAATGAAAGTTTAAATTAGTTCCAGTAGTTAGCTCATAGAAGAAAAGGCTAAGAAATTATTTGATTACTCTTTTCAATTAAATGAAATGTTTCAATAAGTAGGATGGTCCCTATGTCCAGAAGAAGAAATAAATTAAATTTAAACAGATGAGTTTTGGGTTTTAGAAATTTTAATTTTTAAAACTACAGAAAATTGCAACCAATACAACAAAACCTGTATTCCTATAACCCAGAATTAGCAACCATTTTGTCTTATTTTGTTTCCAGCCTTAAAAAAAAAGGTTTTATGGTGCATAACAGAAATTAGAATAATAGCAGAGGGTAAAACGTAAGTCCCCGGCCTTTAGGCCCCTGATCTAGTACACGTTTCTTTTTTTTTTTTTTTTTTTGTGAGGAAGACCAGCCCTGAGCTAACATCTGTTGCCAATCCTCCCCTTTTTGCTGAGGAAGACTGGCCCTGGGCTAACATCCGTGCCCATCTTCCTCCACTTTATATGGGACGCCACCACGGCATGGCTAACAGGCAGTGCGTCTGCGGGTGCCCGGGATCCGAACTCGCGAACCCCGGGCTGCCAAGCGCGGACTAAACCGCTGCGCCACCAGGCGGCCCCAAGTACACGTTTCTTATATTTTCTCACAGAGGCAACCACTGGTACACATTTCTTATATTTTCTCACAGATATTCTCTGCACATAAAGGCACGTAGTAAATGTATCCTCCCATCTTCTCTTTTTCACAAATGGAAGCTCATGATATGCAACATTCTGTATCTTGCTTTTTTCAATTAATATATTTCGGAGACCTTTGAAGAAGGAGAATTTTAAGTCTAACATGAGAAAGTACTTTTTAGCTGTAGTGATGATGAAATTCTGGAATAAGTCACTAAAACTGATAATATTAATTTCAACTCTCTCAAGCTACTTCTGGCACCAAATGCACCCCAGGTTGGGGTTCCTGGAAAGCCAACTGTGAAATGGAGATTAGTGTACAGGAATCTAATTAGGAAGTGCTCTTGGGATCAACATCTATGGAAGACAATGGAAGGGGGATAAAAGCAGAATTAGACAGAGAGAGTTTGGGCTGCAATTCAGTCTCAACAAAGACTTCATGACCCCTTGGGGAGCTGGACTGGCCTTCGGAGTAGCCCTGAGTCAGGAGGGGGTCCAGGTCTTTACACATCCACATCAATCAGTCATGGGACGCAGATGGCCCTAGAGAGAGTGTGACCTTGGGCTACACGGACTGTTTTTCCAGAGAAGCCCAAGAGCTAAGGGCTATCTGCCAGTGGCACTCCAAGGATATGTGGCAATAAGTTCTTCATCCTTGAACTGGGAACTGGAATAGTATCTATTACAAAAAAAGATCTTTGTTTTTAGGACTACATGCTATAGTATTTAGGAGTGAAATTTCATTATATATATAGTTAACTTTCAAATGGTTCAGGAAAATATATTTGTGGGAGTATGAGAGAGGGAAAGAGATAAAGCAAATTTACAAAATGCTAACAATTAGTGAATTTAAGCAAAGGATGTATGGGTATTCATAGTATTGTTCTTGCAATTTTCCTATGGCACTAGTGACATAGTAGGAAATTGTACCTGGAACCCAAATGCTAGAACTAGATGCCATGGGGCTGGCCCAGTGTCGTAGCAGTTAAGTTCGCACACTCCAGTTTGGCAGCCTGGGGTTCACAGGTTTGGATTCTGGGTGTGGACCTACATACCACTCATCAAGGCATGCTATGGCGGTGTCCCATATACAAAATAGAGGAAGATGGGCACAGATGTTAGCTCAGGGCCAATCTTCCTCACACACACACAAAAAGAACTAGATGCCATGACTTGTTAAAGGTAGATTTTGTAATTATCTAGGGCCATTATGCTAGAATGGCAGGGTGACATGATTGGGGGGTACAAAAAACTTGGTAAGCCCCCATTCAGGTCTTCTCCCAACCTGTCAGATCTTTATTCTGGGCAAAAAGAATTTTCCATCAACCCAAACATGTCTTCAGTACGGATAGTGGGGAGATTTGAGAACCCATGTTCTCCACACATCATTGTAAAGAAAAAGTACTCAAAACCTACAAATGAAACAAAAAATACCGTGTGCCCTTTTAATATTCTACTAGAGCATTATCTAACAAGACTGCCTAAAAGTCTGATTGTCTAGGAAGCGTAATTTTGTTTGGTTTACCACTTACTGTTGATTAGAGCCTAGACTCCGTCAAGTTAAATATTACTATAGAAAATTGATAATGATTTTTGTCCAGTCAATACAGTAACCTCAGAGGTAATGGCTTTACTGCTCTGGGGACACTTACCAGTTTTGTACTAATTTTGCCATCTTACTCCAGCATTCTTTTTTTCACTAATCCTGTATATCAGCTCCCTAGATCCTCTTTGGATCAACCTTACCCTCATGCTGTTTCCTTCTTTAATGAGTTAGATAAATTTTTGACATGCGTTCACTATATCTTCACATGAAAGTCATGTTTTTGAAAATTATACTGATCTCCCCCAGACTGCCAGCTCCTAGTATCTTTTGTAAAAATGTTTCCTTTTGCTTATCAGTATAACTTCTCTTATTAGATTTTATAGATCAGCATGCTCTTTATGCCAAGCCTTCAGCCCTGTCTGATGGGAACTCTGACAGTCCTCTGTGGCTTGCCACTGACAGCATTCTCCGTGAGACATGCAGCTTACTCCTCTCTCCCATGTACTTTAGGGTCTTACAACTCCATTAGGCTTACAAAAAATTCAGGGAGCCAGTCAAATCAGCTGTACAATTATTACATGTCAAGAAAATATCTAAAAATGATACAAGGCAAATAGCAACACTACAGTGAGTTATACAAGAGAGGAGTGGCCGAGCTGTGAGCACTGGTCGGGCTGTGCTGCTCTTTACATCAGGCATCCACTCTGGCCTGAGCTTTGTTCTGAGTGCCCAGTGCCCTGCCAGGCCAGTTGTTAAACATTTTGAATATCACCCTTGAACTAATACAGCTGTAATAAGGTTATTGTTATTTTTGTCATTATTTTAAATCACTGCATGTTAGAGTTCAGAGGTGTTAGTACCTTTAAAAAACAAGAGTGAACTTATATGAAGTGCCTAGAATAGTCAAATTCATAGAGACAGAAAATAAAATAGTGGTTACCAGGGACTGGAGTTGGGGGAATGGGGAGTTAGTGTTTAATGGATACAGAATTTCAGTTTGGGATGATAAAAAGTTCTGGAGATGGATGGTGGTGATGGTATTTTATGTATGTGTTATATCTTACCACAAAAAAACTCACTATAAAAAAATAGTCAATTAAAAAAGAAGAATGAGACTATAAATAGAAAATAAGTTCATGTAGATAATAAAAGGATAGCAAAAATGATAGGTGTTCAGAAAAACAATGTAGCAAATGGTTGGGGATATTTATTTCTTTAAAGAGACTAAAGAAATAGGTTGCCTATGGAAAATTGTTGGCATATTAATACCATATTTGAAATTTTTAACTTTCCACAGAGGGGAAATACTTAATTTCTAAGAGAACAAGGTGAAATTTTAAAATTGGGGTTGATTACCGGAAACACTCCCTGTCTGGGATATAAATATTAAATTACAAAATGGTCTCCTCAGGGAAATTGTGAGAGTCATCATCCAAAATATTAAAAATTAAATCAGATAAAACATTAGACAGGCCTAATGTAGGAAATGATCCTGTTCTGGTTTGGGGGAGACAAACTGGAAGACTTATTGGGGCTTTTCTATTATTTATTTTAAAGATTCTGCCAAGAAGAAAAACTCATATGCTCAATTTTAATCATAAGCTCTGAAATTGCTATTCAGAGTTTTTGAATAGCAAAATGTGTTTTATTTTATTTAAATAAAATGAATGGTTAAATGTGTTTTATTAGAGGTTGGAGGTAAGGTTTGGGTCCTATTTTGAGTGTATTAAACTAGAGACCCAGGAATGCCCAGATCCTGTACTGTCAGGTGTCCTTCATACAGAGTTGGCTTGAGCACATGGAAAGAGAGAGCCAAATGCCAAGCAAAGTTCTATTTCACGAACAGCTGAACAAGCACTTCACACTCTCACAGAGAGGGAGAGGGTCTCCAGCTGGAATGAGGTGTAGCTTCTGCTTAAGCTCTAGGTGAAGTCTTATTTCGTTCTCCCAAATGGGGGGGGCCTGAGTCTCTGGAAGCCACATGGAATGAAAGAAAGGAAGGAGTTGAGCCTGCCCCAGGCTCAGAAAAAAGAAAAAAAAGCTATATATAAGTGCAAACTTTAATGTACAATAACCTTGCCTGTTAACAAAACTGTCCCAACTAATAATCTAGGTTCTAAACCACAAAATTAACACCTCTCTTGGGGTATGCAGGCAATAGAGATGGGCAAAGACTTAAAGATGTGGGGAGAAGGGACAGTGTCCTCTTCCTCATTTTCTCACACACAAAAAATAATTTATAAGGGCTGATTAAATCTCAGAAATGCAGAATTATTTAATATGTTTTCATATATTCACCTTCTTTAGAAGTGAGAAGGCCAATGGAAGGCTGTAATTAAAAGCCTTTATAGGCTTTGAGGATGGATATCAAGGAATATTGTGGTTTGAAAATAAAAAGACCTATTACAAAAAGAGTCTTTTCTATAGTTAGAATAGGTGGACAAATGTTTTGGTTGGAAAGGAAATACTTTAAAAAATAAACTCAGAAAAATTAGGGAGAGTACTATTAGTATGTGAAGCATATCATCCTAAATATGAAATAAAAAGTTGAACTTAATGAAAAGAAAGAGGAGAAGACTAGGAGAAATGTGAAAGAGAAATATATTGAAATGTAGATGACAGAAAACCTGAGACTTTCTGAGATAGTCCTTCAGCAAGTTACGAATGAAAGGGCACTATCCATTCATCATTCATTCAACAAACATTTATTGGGTGTCTATTTTTGTGTCAGGCACTGGTAGGTGTTGAGGATATAACAAGAGTGGAATATACACTGTTCCTTCAAGGTGGGGATGGCATACATTAACCAAAGAATCACACAAGTGTCTAATGATGAACTGTGAAAAGTGCTGTGATGCAAAAGAAGAGGATGAAAAAAGAACATGTAACAGAGTGAACTGACATAGTTTGGGGGTTAGGGAAAGTTTCCTTTACATGGGATATTTGCCCGGTGTATCTTAGTCTGGGCTTCCCCAAATACAAGGGTTTAGGCTCATGTGACTTATTCAAGAGTCAATCCCAGGAAGCTCTGTGAATGAGTAGGGATGTGAGACAGGGAAGGGAGGAAAACCATGAATGGGCAAGTTATCCTGTGGGTAACCAGGGCTCAGCCCGACAGGGGCTCTCAGAGAGACTTTGTGGACATCCCTAAAAATCTCTCACTAAGGGGTATGAGGCTGGGATATTGATCCACCAGCTCCCATCCCTCCTTAGTTAAGGGTCACTCCAGGGGTGTTAATTCTCAGCACTTGCAGGCTCCCCCTCAGGCAGAGGGACATAGGAAGCTTTTATGGACACTATAAGCCAGTGGTTCTCAAATCATCAGAATCTCCTAGAGGGCTTGATAAAACACAGACAGCAGAACCCCGCCCACGTTTCTGATTCAGTAGGTCTGGGTGGGGTCAGAGAATGCATTTCTAACAAATTCCTAGACGATGCTGATGCTGCTGGTTCAGGGACTACACTTTGAGAACCACTGCTCTAGACCAGCTATAGGGCAGAGCATCAAAGCATCTGCCACATACTAATATCTACAGGATAATAGTCATTAAGTAGACAAAGGGTCAGAGGGAAATTGGAGATGTCTAGGTAGAAGAAATCTTCTACAAAGACCCTGAGGCTGGAGAGAGTCTCCGGGGTTAGAGGAACTGAAAGGTAGTGCCAAAGGGAGAGAGAGCAGAACAAGATGGGGCTGGCAAAGTGTTCAGGGGTCAGACCAGTCGGGGCCGTGGGGGCATGGTAAGGATTTTGGTCTTTTTCTTAAGAGAAAAGCAAAGTGATAAATAAAATGGCAAGCAATAGGATATATTGGAGTATATGAGGAAGCCATTTGGTGTAAAACTAATTCGGCCTGACCTTGCTTTTCCAAAAGGGCCTGACTGGCCTTTGAACACGCATTGTATATCTGCTTTAAGCATTTACCATGTCCCAGAGACAAGAACAAATGCCCTTAAGATAAGGATGCAACTTCCTCCACACTGGCATTTCCTTAAGGATAAGCATTTCTCCCTAGGCAAGGATTTGATTGTTGTGCTCATCCTGTGACCACCCAGCTCAAGACAGCAGACCTGCTACCTATGGTGTCCATCAAAGGCTGTATCGACAGGGCAATCTTGTGACTACTGTAAAAAGGACATTGCATTCATATGTGATATATGCTCTTTGATGGTATATAACCACTCTGTACACCCCACTTCTTTGGTGCCCTTCCTTCCTTGGGGAAGGAAGGTCCCAGCCTATATGGTCCTTGAATTTGGCTCATAATAAACTCACCCCAATTTTGATTTATAGCTTGGCTATGGATTATTTGCATTGACAAAAGGCATTGAATGGTTTTAAACAGAGGGATGATCAGATCAACCCTGCATTGTTTAAATGTTCATTCTGACTGTAGCGTTGAGAACATTAGAAGGGGCAAAGGCAGGTGTGGGGACCCCTGTGAGGCTTCTAGTGCATATTCAGATGACAGACCATGGCAGCTTAGACTAAGGTGGTGGCAGTGGAGATGGAGAGGAGTGGATGGATCTAGCAAATATGTAGGAGAAAAAATCAACAGGACTTGGTGATGGACTAAGAAGAGGAAAGAAGTTAAGAATGTATCAAAAATAACTCCTAAGTGTTTGATCTGTGCAGTGGATTAATGAACCACACTGCAAGAAAAGATCCAGGGTTCAGCTGTGTGCATGTTGAGTTTGAGGTTCATGTGGAACATGCAAGTAGAGACCTGGAATAAGCAATTAGGTATATAACTGGAGCTCAGAGAGAGTTCTGGGCGGTTGATATAAATTTGGGAGTTATTAATATGTAGCTGGTATTTGAAGCCATGGGCCTGGATGAAACCCCTCAAAAGAGATCCTTGAATGAGAAGAGAAGGGGGTTCAGACAGAACCTCAAAGACTCCAACAAATCATGGTCATGATGAGGAACATAAGCCAGCAAAGGAGTCTGAGAAACAGCAAGGGAGGACCAGGAAAATATGGTGTGACAGTAGGCAAGGGAATTGTTGCAAGGAGGAAGTGGTTACCAGTGTTAAGAGCTGCCAGGAAATCAAGTAAGGGGAAGGTTAAAAAGCCTTTTGAATTTAGTGACATGGAGGCCATTCATGACCTCATCATGAGCCACTTGAGTGGAGTAAGAAGGCAGAAACAAGGATGAAATGGTTTTAACAGTAAGACAGTGATAAGGAAATAGAGATACTGAGTATGTAGAGAATACTTAAAATGCTTTTGAGAAGTTTTGCTACCTATGAAGGCAGGGATGGCAACTAAGGAGATAGGGAAGTCCAGGGAAGGCTTCCCCACCAGTCCTCAAACCAGTCTTTCAAATGATGGGACAGACTTAAGCATATTTAAATGCTCATAAGAAGTCTCTGGTTTAAGGAGAGAGTCTGAAGACCCTGGAGAAGAATAAGCAAGAATTTACAAATCGAGAATAGGAAGGCATGGGATGTGGGGCACAAGTGGAGTAACCTTTCATAAAAACATCAATGCCTCTTCTGCCTAACAGCAGCAATGGAGGAGAGGGCACCTGTGCAGGTGCAGGCAGGACTGAAGGTCTGGTAGCAGAAGTCCAGGGAGTTCTACCCTTATGGCTCCAATGTTCAATGGGAAGTAGGAGATGAAGTCATGGGAGAGCGAAGGGTGAGGCTAGGTTGGAAGGGACCAGGGCTGACTGTTCAAGGACAGTAGAAAACAATGAAGAATGATTGTTTTTTTAATACTGGAAGAAAAAAAAATCATGGCTGGAATTCAAATGATTTTCTCAAGTGGACTCTCCTTGTGTGAAGATGAGGAGAGTATCTATGTACATTGATATACTTGTTTACAGCTCAAAGATCAGAGACACCATGCTACTAAATATGTACGGGGCCCTGAGAAACACATCCATATTTGTATGTAATGTTGACACTCTTGGTTCTAATGGTCTCCTAGGGTTTAGGTTTCTTGGAGGCCTGGATCTGTGGTGAGTCTGGTGTTGTCTGGCACACTACATTTCATTCTTTCATTCCCTCCACAACTATTTATTGAGCACTTGGCACATGCCCTGCACTGTGTGAGGTGCTGGGGGATATGGCTATGAACAAGGCAGACGAGGGCAGGTTGCCACTCCATCACGTGGACTACAACATGAATGGTGTCCATGGAGCTGTGCATCACAATGCGATTGGAGGTTCCTTCCTTTCAAGGAGCTTACATTCTAGGGGCAGAGGGGAAGACTGGGTGGGATGGAGACAAATAAGCAAACAAACAAATACCTTCAAATTTTTCATATGTTTTATGGAAGAAAAGAAGCAGATGAGGAAACAGAAAGTAACTCTGGGGTAAGAGCACAGGTTACTATGAACTGCATGGGCAGGTTAAGCTTCTCTGAGGAGATGACATTGGGACTGAGAAATACAGTCATGGGAGCCTGACAGAACCAGGCAAAGGCTGGGGCAGGGGGAATGGCAAGTGCTAAGACAGAAGGGTGAAGAGGCCTGTCTGACGAGACCGTCAGTGAGGTAGGTCAGCCCAGATCCCGTGAGGCCTTCTAAGCATGGTGATGTTTCTAAGAGTAAATGTTGTGATTTACAATTTAAGGACTCACTCTAGCTACTACATAGGAAATAGACTGGAGAGGGAAAGAGCAGAGAGACCACTCGGGAGGCTATTGAATAAATAATCCAAGTGAGAAGACAGTGGCCAGGACTAGGGTGGTGACGGTGGAGATCTACATCTCCGAAGCGAGATGTAGACTGAGAAGTGAATCAGTTTGGGAGCTATTTTAGAGACAGAGTAGTGTTCAATTAGTCATTGGAGGAGGGGTGGTAAAGGAATGTGGGAAATCGAGGCTGACTCCTAGTTTTCCGGCTGAGCAAACAGATAAACAGTGGTGTCATTTACTGAGAAGGAAAACATTGGAGCAGGAATAGGTAGTAGAGGAAACTCAGTCTCACATTGCACATGCTAGTGTGAAATGCTTATTACACATGGATCTCCAAGTCTGGAGCCCTAAGGACAGGGCTGGAAATCCTCAACATAGAGGTAGTATTTTAAGTCTCGAGGTAGGAGATCAGCTAGACAGAAATTGCATATAGACAAGAAAGGAGGTCCTGGACAGATTCCCACACCTACCACACTGAATTTAGAGACTGGCTAGAGGAGAAGGAGCCAGCAAGGGAGACTGAAAAAAGAACAGAGAGTAGAAGAAAAGAAAGGAGATGGCAATTTCCAAATTCCAAGAGAAGCAAGTATTTAGAAAGCGAGCAGATAAGCATCTAATACTGCTGAGATGTCAAGTAAGAAAAGGATGAAAGAAGCACCATGTGTTTTGCAACAGAGAGGTCTTTAGTGATACTAAGAATAGTTTCAGTGGAGTGTGGAAACAGAGACCAATTTGGGGATGAGTTAAAAAGTAATTTATAGTTGAGGAAGAAGAGATGTTGCATAGGCATCTCATTTAAGTGGTTTTGTGTTCAAGAGGACCATAGCAGGAAATGGATCGTGGAGGAATATATGTGATCAAGAGAGACCTTTTTCTTTCTTTAAAGAGGGGATGGTAGAGTCTGTTGATAGGGCAATGGCAATGATCTGGAAGCAAGGTGAGAATTAGATGAAGCAAGAAAAATTGCTGATGTGGGAATAGGGTGAATACCTCCAAGAGCACAGTTCTAAAGAGAGGATGGGATCCGAAAATGAAGAGTTTATTTTTAATATGTCCAGGCACACTTTTTTCCTTCGCTTACTAAGTTCTTAATGAATTGTTGAATTTAGTTCTAGAGAAAAGATCTGCAGTGACACCTCCCAGGCACCAGAGGGTGATGTTCAGCTGTAGTCAATCTCTTTGACCTGAGCACCTTCTCAGGCGCAAGTTGATAAAAAGCACTTTCGTCCTTCCAGTTTGGACTGAGTTGGCTCTAGGGCAATTGGAATTGTGGGTGACTTTCTGGTTTGGCTCTTTTAGTGTAACTGCAACTCCTGGTCTGGGAAGAAGAGAGGGTTTATGCATTTGAAAAGGACAGTGTGATACAAAGCACAAAGGGTAGAGATCATTTCTCAGAATGGGGGTTGGGAGTCAACAGTTTACCTGCCACCAAAAACTGGGAGGAACCAGCTAGACAATAAATAACACTGAAACTCAGAGAGGCGCCTAGATGTTCATTAACAAGGAAGCTCAGATCAAGTCGGAGTTTCTGCTGTGTTGTAGGAATTGACTGCATGAAGGCAGCTGTGGGGATGGGCCTCTTGGGCTGGGGCCTTCCGGTGATTTACAAGTGGTGGCCGTACTGTCCCCAGGCCAGCTGACCCCCAGGAGCACCTCTGGGCTGGGCAAGTTGGCATCCGTGCTGCCACCACTGGTTTCCGTTAAGACCTCTGCATCTCTGCCCTAGTTGTACTGAAATAATCTCTCAATCACATCCTTCCTTCCTTACATTCTGGCCCCAATCTGACCTCCTGGGGGGACATTCATCTGAACAGCACAATAACCCAGGCGGCCCCACCCCTCGTTGACTAATATGAACAGTGTTTGTTTAAGCATGTTTATGCACCAATTTGCTGTATCCTGCTATGCCTTTCCACCTTTATAAGACCGTTAGAACTTCCAATAACCCAATCGTATCCTTGCAAACTGGTGTGTATTTCTTCCGCCTGGGCAAGCGGTGCTCCAATTTCCCCCCTGAATCTTCGGAATTATCCCAGATAATCCCGGAGGGATCTTGGTTTTAGTTTTAAGCAACTGTTTCCCCTTATAGTGTCCGTAGTCTTTGCACATGCTCAGATCTCCTTTGTTTTGAAAAAGTGTCTGTTCCTGCGGCACCTCCAAATTACCATCCTATTTCTTCCTTTCCTTTCACTGATAAACTTCTCTTTTTTTCTTTATCTCTTTGAAGCCCATTTTCAGTCTGCTATAAAATTGTCCTCTGCGAGGTGAACACTGATTTTCGCCAGTCCTCGTGTCCTGCCATCTTAATTCTCCTGGACTTCTCTGCGTCCTCGATACTGATGGCTGACCACCCTTTCCCTTCTGAAATGGTTTCTTTTTTTCCCTTCCCTTCCCTTCCCTTTCTTTCCCTTCTCTTCCCTCCCCTTCCTTCCTCCCTCGCTCACTCGCTTTCTTTCTCTTTCTTTCTTTTTTTGGCTTGCCGAACCCAGGACTAACCTGATTCTTTTCCCACCTCTGATCCTTTCTTCTCTGTTGCCTCAGATGACTCTTCTTGCTTCTGCCTTTGGGGAGCAGTTACCCAAGGGTCAGCCTCATTTGGGGGGTTGAGCCATCCATTAGGCAGCCTCTATGTTAGTGATTTCTCTGAGTGATGGAATCCTCTCACAAGATTGTCAGGCTTATTTATCTAATTGCCCTCTAAATGCTTCCACTGGGATATATGGCTTTCTCCCCAAGTTAAATATATATGTTTTAAAAAGCCTTATCTTTCCCTTGCTCCCTGAAATCAGTTCCTCCCAACTTGCGTTTCCTAGTTCAGTAACTCCACTGTTCTTCCCAGTTGCCCAAACGTAAAAACTTTGAATCATTTCAGACTTTCTTTTTTCAGATCTGAGTTTTTTGTTTGTTTTGCTGAGGAAAATTCACCCTGAGCTAACATCTGTTGCCAATCTTCCTCTTTTTGCTTGAGGAAGATTCGCCCTGAGCTATCATCTGTTGCCAATCTTCCTCTATTTCGTATGTGGGTCACTGCCACAGCATGGCCACCAAGGAGTGGTGTAGGTCTGTGCCAGGGAACTGAACCCAGGCCGCCAAAGCGGAGTGCCCCAAATTTAACTACTAGGCCACGGGGCCAGCCCAGAGACCAGGGTTTTAATCTCAGTTCTTCTGTACACCAGCTGTGTGGTTTAGGATAAATTATATAACCAGATAACCAATCTGACCAGCAGTTAACTCACATTAAATAAGGATAATCATAAAAACTCAGGGTTCTTGGGAGGAACCTTTAAAGTGCCTTGCACAGCACTTAGAACAAAAGGCTCAAAAGTTTTTGATGATAATTCTTTCAAAATTCCCTCCATCGCCCACCCCCTATTACCTACCTTACCAGCCAAAGGTATTTCTTACATCTAAGTTATGAACAGATTCCAAACCAACTTTCTGGATTCTAGTCCCTAGCTCTTCCAATCCAACATGCATATTTTTACTGGATTAATCTTATTTGAACATTGATTTCATGATGTTACTACTGTGCAACACCTTTTTAATGGCTCCCCGTTTTCTATCTCCGAGTCTAAACCTCTGTCCTCCTTAGTCTGGCTTCACTCTGTGCTCACTCTTCCCCTGAGCATCTCCTTGGCATTTCTTCCTTTCTTATCCCTGGCTGGTGAGCATGCCATGCTCACTTCTGCCTCATGATTTCACATACTCCTCCTCTCGATAGGCCTCACCCATCTACTCCTTCAATCTGCTTAGCTTTATCTGCTTCATAAAACGTTCCATGACTTCAGTGATGACTTTCTCTCAGAGACTAGGTTATCACAGTCCTCAAAGTGAGTCTGTACTTCACAATTTAGTTTTTACAGTAACAGAATTTTTCTCCCTTCTGATTTTTTTATGAATCACTTTTTAAAATACTTGTATATGAATATTAAAAATAACCAAAAGATAGAAACAATCCAAATGTCTTTTATTCATCACTTGAAAAATCTTTGGGTTGTTTCCATCTTTTGACTATAATTAATATTTGTATACAAGTGTTTGTGTGTACATATGTTTTCAATTCTCTTGGGTATGTACCTAGGGGTAGAATTGCTGGGTTATATGGTAACTCTGTTTTATGTTCTGAGGAGCTGCCAAATTGTTTTTCAAAACAGCTAACCGTTTTGCATTCCCGCCAGCAATGAATGAGGGTTGCAATTTCTCCACATCCTAGCCAACACTTGTCTTCTTTTCTATTATATCATTCTAGTGGATGTGAAGTGTTATCTCATTGTGGTTTTGATTTGTATTTCCCTGATGCCTAATGATCTTGATCTTATGTGCTTATTGGCCATTTGTATATCTTCTTTGTATATCTTATTTGGACATCTAAATAATGTCTATTTAGATCATCTGCCCATTTTTAATTGGGTTGTCTTATTGTTGAGTTGTAATAGCTTTTTATATATTCTAAATATAAGTCCTTCAAAAGATATATGATTTGCAAATACTTTTTCCCATTCTTCTGGGTTGTTTTTTCACATTTTTGATGTGTCCTTTGAAATATAGGCTTTTTTCTTTCTTGTGAGGAAGACCAGCCCTGAGCTAACATCTGTTGCCAATCCTTCTCTTTTTTGCTGAGGAAGACTGGCCCTGGGCTAACATCTGTGCCCATCTTCCTCTACTTTATATGGGACGCCGCCACAGCATGGCTTGACAAGGAGTGCACCAGTCTGTGCCTAGGATCTGAACCCGTGAACACTGGTCTGCTAAAGCCAAGCACGCAAACTTAACTGCTACGCCACCGGGCAGGCCCCAGAAATATAGGCATTTTTAATTTTGATAAAATCCAATTTAGTTTTTCTTTTGTTGCCTTTGCTTTGATGTCTTATCTAAGAAGCCATTGACTAATCCAAGGTCACAAAGGTTTATTCCTATGTTTTCTTCTAAAAATTTTACAGTTTAGATCCTACATTTAAGTCTATGATCCATTTTGAGTTAGTTTTTGTATGTGGTGTCAGGTAGGGTTCTAATGTCTTTTTGCATGTGCATATCCTTTCTGATGTTTTAAATAAAAGCCTCCCACATTGGACAGACGTTCCTTAAGAACTTGTGATGTGTTATACGTCTACCTGTCTGTCTCAGTGCCCTGCTTGGTGCCAAGCACACAGTGCTAATTAACTACCTTGTTTGTGTGAGCATACGTGTGAACATTTCATATTTTTGTCAGGCATAGAACACTTCACAAGATGACATGATGTTTGAACTTAAAGGAAAAAAATTTTTAAGTGTCACCCAGCGTGGTTTTCTACAAAAGCTTTCGATAATCTAGAGCAGTAAATGCAAGCAGTGCATTTCCTTCCCCTTGAAGTAGACATTTCATTCTTCTGTCAGAACCCCTCTTTAACAGCCCCACTCCTGGCAAATCATCCTTGTTTCTCAGTTTGCCAGTCCTTTTCTTGCTGTTTACAGTGACTGCCCACTTCTGTCAAAAAAGTGGCCCCTGCAACCTTCCTTCCCATTCTTAGTCTACACCCGGTGCCCCCTGATATCTACCAAAATGTTCCATTTTTGGCAATCCCCAAGACAAGGAAAGAATTCTGCCCACTGGGTATTTGACGGGAATAATTCATTACATTTTATCTTGCTGGCCTCACATGGCATTTTTAAGCACATTTTTAACCACCCTTACACATTCACACTCACACAAACCTTTTCTTCTCCTATCCCCCAACCTCTCTTCCTTTGAAATCCAGTGGTTATATTTTGTATTAATCTTTTAGAAATGTAAAGCACAGTTTAAGTGGGCTCAGGAAAAAAGCTGAAGTCAACCTGTGGATTACCAAGCCCGAGGGCTGCATTTGATGGCAGATCTGTGAGGTATCATTTGGTCTAAATCTAAGTCCGGTGCTTGGTACCTTATTTGGATATTGCTGCTTTCAATGCTTGAGCTGTTCTTCCAAACACTGGAGTTCTCAGCTACTTTTCAGTATGATGTAAGTACCATAAGTATTGCATTGTCTTAGAGGTTCTAGTGGGGGAGTTCAGATAAGATTCCACATCTGAAAACACTGGGAAACATTAGGTGGAAGTAAACATTTAAGAAATGCACTTGAAGGGCTCACTTGATAAACCAGAAAAAAAATCCCAGTTTCAGAGATTCGAGTCTGACTCCTCTTTAATCTTCAAAGCAAGCAACAGCTTGAAATACTCAAAATGAAAGCCTGAAGGGACCAGCTGCACCCATCCTAATCTAGTTATTCCTCCAATGGTGTTTAATGGAGGGTCACTGCCTTCCTGTGCTTTATTCTGCTCAAACATAAATTGCTGATTTTCTAAAGCTAGTAAAGTCTTTTATAAAGCTATAATTAAGCTATTTCAGATGTTAAGAAATGAAACCGTTATTTACAATATTAAATCCCTCCCCCTTTGTCACTAAATGTAGGGAACATTCATAGAAGGGGGCAGCAGTCAGAGTAGTAGGCACTGTGGTAGGAGGTTGTTCAGAAAGTAACTCACGGGAGAGTGAGAAAAGAACTAGAATGTGGAAACTGAGTGTGAAAAGGGTTTCTGAGACATGACAGTTGGCTTCAACAAATTTGTCTGAAGGAAAGGGAATATTCAGAAAGGAGATGGATATTCTTGGTTCTATAAAGGCATGTTTGAGAAGCCATAGTTATTCGGAGCTTATTGGAGCACTTATGAAGGTCATTAGGTACAATTCTTAGCCTCATTCCCAGCTCCATTTTAAATCTCCATCCTCCCACCTCCTGCCTTTTTTTTCCTTGTTTTTTGCCATTTATAATGTATGCATCTCATAGTTTATGCATCTTTATACTTGCTATAAGTCTTTTGGGGATAAGATGTGGAAATAACCACGTGAAATTTAAAAGCCAAGATTTCTCCAATAATGAGATTTCTCCATGGGGCAGACCTGTTCTTTCCCTGACATTTTTGTTGATTTGGTACCAGCATGTTTTCCTTTCTCTTTGTCCCAAACTATTTGTAAATTTGTGGGAAATGCAAAGAATCTGAAGTCCCTGCTCTCACAGAACTCATGTTTTATTTGGGGATATTAAAAAGAACAAAAGGAAACCCCTGAAAATCTTCCCAGGAGTCCAGAAACTGCTCTATCATCTGTCTCTTCTCGTGAATGTAATGGCACGTGCAGAGAAACCGAGACGCTGGATGCAATTCAAGGTGGTGATGGAAAAGTCCTGAATGCAAAGGTTTGGAGTTTGTAGAAAATGAAGAATAGAAGGGGAAAAAATGTCCCATGATCTCAACATGCAGACAGCTTCTCCACATTTTGGTGTATTTCCTTCCAGTCTTTTTTCTCTGAATGTTCAAGAAAAGATAAGCTTGTGATTTTACAGCTACGTGTGCAGTTGTGTAGTTTGTACCCTAACAAGCAATTCCGCATTTTATTAAAAATATTTTCCTATATATTTTCCACACCATAATTTACATAAACATTCCCTTCTTTCCGGACATTCATATTGCTTCCAGGTGAACTAGTTGGAACCCTCACGATTGAGTAGTAACAATCGGAGAGTGGAGAGACTACAGACTGTAGGCATCAATTCTCCATGATGACTAGCTGAAAATACTCTAGTGGTTTTCCCTATTTTTGGGGCCAAACCTCTGGCATCTGACTAAATTTCGCTGCTTTCCTTTCACGTCTTTATCCGTTCCACCCCTTTCTTGAGGCCTTTCTAACCTCGTTTCCCAATTGTGTTGATGAACGATGGGTTATTTGCCCGGTGGGTTCCTCTTCAAACTGATACAGTTCAGGAAGACTTTGAGACTTCTAAAACTAGGGTCTTTTATGGGACCTGGGATATCTTATTCCTGACCTAAATTATTTGAGCCATGCAGTTGCCAGCGAGGGAGTTTCCTTGGCTAGCTGTTTCTGAATAGAGAAACCCCTCCAGAGTGCAAGAGTAAAGGGGAAGTGGAAGTCAAGTGGGAAGCAGGAGGACTGTTCTCCATCACTAGTCAGTCTCAACAGGTCAAGTTCTTTAGTTCCTCCCTGTACCTGCTGGCACCGTTCCAGAGCCATTAAAATTCCTTCTAGGTGCGGCAGAGGGTGGGGTAGAGGATGTATATCCATCTAAAAGCCTTAGTAGACTGTTAGTTCTAAGTTGCATATAAAAATACACAAGTATGTACAGTAGAATAAAGAGCTAGAGAGTCTGGAGAAAGAGTTTCCGAGTAAAACTCATTGCACTGAATTTTTTTCCCTTAACAGCATCACAGGACGTATTTGACTCGCTCGCTGGAGCTTCCGAAAGGGTTAAGAACGCATGCCGACTCTTAGGAGTCCAGTAGGAGTTGCTGATTGTGCCGGACATTGCTTGCAAAGCAATTTTTGTGGTTCACCTCCCTCTGGGCTTTCGCATTCTTTTGTGGGATGTTCCTGGAGCTGGCTTGGGCATTGACTTTTGCAAGTTTTTACGCCCCGAACCCCTCTCTCCAGCTTCCGGTGTGCGGCACCGCTGACCGCCCGGAGACTTCTGGACCCGCTCCAGGTGCGGGGAGGGGCGGGGGCACTTTGCTCCCCGAAAACGACCTTGCCCTGGGGATTTCCTGCGGCCATTTCTCACGGACCAGCCCCCCGCTCCGCATGGGAGCGCAGACACCCACCGCCGGGGGCTCTCGCGAAGCCGGAGCCCCGAGCGCCGGAGGGAGCGCCCCGCCGCCCACCCGCGTCCCTTCGCTCCCTCCTCAGGTCCCGCCGCCGAGAGCCCGGATGTTGGATTCCATCCCTGCGCCGGGTCCTTCATTTCCATAAAAGGGCAGCGGCTCCGCGGGGCTGAGATTGCTGCTGCCGCCGCGGTCCTCCTCCTCCCCGGCACAGCTCCCGCCCCGCCCTCAGCCGGGGGTCCGCGCGGCGTCCCGGACCGCCGATCCCCGCCCCGCTCCGAGCGCCGACCCCTCCTGACCCCCGACCCCCGACCCCCGAGCGCCGACCCCGCCCGACCCCCGCCCCGCCCCGAGCGCGGCCGCGGGGGCGTGGGGGAGGGGCGTGGGGCCCCAGGCTCCGGGCGCTCGGCGGGCGGGAGGAGGGAGCAGGCGCCCTGCCCGCGCTGGGCCGGACTGAGGGGGCGGGGAGCAGGGTGGAGCGCGGCGAGAGAGGCGAGGGGCTGCGGCGGCCGGACTCCATTAGTCGCTTCGGCCGCGAGACGCCGGACGCCGCCGGCCCGCGCTTGCTGCCGCGCGAGCCTCTGGCCGGGAGCGCGAGGAGCGCGGTGAGGGGCCGGCCGGCGGGGACCGGAGGGCGAGCGCGGTGGGGAGGAGGGCCGCTGAGCCCGGGGCGGCAGGTGAAGCCCGCCGCGGTCCGCTAGGCGGGGGCGCGGGGCTGGGGCGGCGGCGGGCCGGGCCGCGGGGCGGGAGCGCGGGCGCCCGTCGGGAAGGGGCGCGGGGCCGGGATCCTATCCCGCCCGCGGCCCTGCCGGCCGCCGCCCGACTCGTGCGGAAGCCCCGACCCTCCGCTTCTCCCACCCGCGGCCGGCTCTGCGACCTCGGTGGGATTTGCCAGCCTTCGGGAGAGTGACGCTTACGAGAGCCATTTCCTCCGTGCGCGCAGGAAGGAGCCATGGCCCTGGACGGGATCAGGATGCCAGATGGCTGCTATGCGGACGGGACGTGGGAACTGAGCGTGCATGTGACGGACCTGAACCGCGATGTCACTCTCAGAGTGACCGGGGAGGTGCACATTGGAGGGGTGATGCTCAAGTTAGTGGAGAAGCTCGGTGAGTAGCATCTCGGCCGGGTCCAAGTAACGACCTTCCACACTGGGGGAGGGGAGACTTAACGGTGGGGGAGGGGGATTTTGGAAATCGTAGTTGGCACCCCGCAAATACTTTAAAAAAAATGTAAGATCTTTCAATATTTAAGCAAATAGATTTTTCCTCTTTGCATCGTGTTTTGTTTTGTTACTCTCTGAAATATTCAACATGGGGTGGTTGCAGCCTCCCAATTTATAAAGTTAATTGCGTAGTTCCTGGGGAAAACTTCTAAATTCTTCACATTAAAAGAAATGGGAAGAGTGCGCAAGAGAACTTTGAGGGGGAATATTACAGGGCCTGTGGTTATCAACTACTTATTTTTAGAATATGTGAAAGTTAGTGGCGTTTAGTATTAAGGATGATGCAAAATCTATTTAAGAATAAACTGTACTGGAAAATGTGCAACTTCTGGCGCCAATACGAAGGTTTTATAGCTTTGATACTACGTGATGGAGTGTATTAAAATGTTCGTCATCCAATCTTAGAGGGGGTGGGGCAGTATTTGACTAGAGTCCGCGCTTTAAGTAAGCTATTTAGAGCGTTCGGTTTTATATTAATAACAAACTAGTGAAATAATTTTGTGTTAAAAAGCAGACATTATTAAATTAATTCGAGATTGACAGTATTTGCTGGGGTACATGTATATACAGGATTGATTTAAAACTGACTCAGTTTTAAATAATAGGGTATCCAACAATATGAAGTGTAAGAAAATTTTGCAGTACATATTTTGTTTGTGATGGATGAAACCATTGTCAGCTGAAAGAATCAACTGAAATGATTCAATACACGATTTTATCACAAGATAGATGCTCGGAGGACTTTGCTGAGCTTTAATGTGCCTTCTGTATTGTATGTAATGCAGTTCTGATAAGGTGATTGTGTGGTGTTGTCTTTTTAGGCTTTTTTGGGATCCTTTTTAAACACAGCGTTCATTCTTTAAGCTACTCTGGAAAAGTGGAGGAGTGGTTATTTATCAGGAAATGTATTTCTTACCCAGGGATTGTTGTATACCTTCCATGTACACTTACCGAAATAGTGCCATGATGCAATTTGCAAAATAAGACAGAATTCATTTAGGTGGACCTCTTTTATATCCCTGCAGGAGGTTTAATAATTGAAGGACCAAAAAGAAGCTCCTTACAAGATAGCCTCCTGCTTAGGACTGCATTGTTTGACTCTGAGACACAGCCCAGGAAAGAGAGTCCCCCTGGTAGCCCTTTGAAAATGAGATTTTGCTGTATTGTTTATACAATTAACTTTTGGTTAACATTGTTCTTAATTGATTTGACTAGGTCAATCATTGTTTGCAAAATATTTGTGAACCTTTTTTGTTCGGCACTAGTGTGGGATTATTTAAGGAAGAAAATATCAAATATAATTGTTGATATTTCCTTTGTTTTCAAAGGAAACAAGTATTTGCATCAGAGATTGCTTTATATATGGGAAATAGACCTTATTAATACACTGGTTTCAATCAGAGATATTTATTATTGTGAAAAAGGAGCTGTTGAAGGTGACTGAGACAACTTGTAGTTCTTGAAAGACAGTTTTTATCTAATTAATGAGTAATGATTTCTGTATTTGCATTGCATTGATTAGAACTGTTTTTTACAAAATCACAGACATAAATACAGAGAATTAACTATTTGCAGACAGAACTGATGTTAATTTTAAGTAACTGTAATCTTAATCTTTTAATGTTGATGCATTTTTAACTTTTTATGCAGTGAAAAGAAGCCCAACCAGGTAGGAAATGCTGTGTATATGGAAACCTTGCATCTTTCTTGGACTGAACCAGTACTGATCTTATATTTTGACTTCCAAGTAGAGAATGCTTTTCAGCATAGTTTTGACTTTTCTGTTTGGTAAAAGTAGAGCTAAACTGTTTTTTGCTCCTGATTTTAGGATTAGATCCTTGGAATGGTAGGCTATTTTGTTACCTATTAGCAAGTAAATAGAGGAGAAATTCAGGAAGGAAGCGTTTAGAACTTACAAACCAGGCTAGTCAAATTAGAAAAGAACTTTATAATTTTTCAGAGTTGCCTAAAACTGGCATGGCCTGCCTTCTGAAGCTTTAAATTGTGTCACTGAAAGTGTTGGAGGGCAGACTGGATATCAGTAGCTGAAGCAGATCAAAGCAGCTTGCAGTGTCTAGATGAGAAGAGGTGTAGATCATGGGAGGGATGAGATGCCACAGGGTCTCATGTTTCAAGGGGTTGCAGAGCAGGGATGGACAGTTAGCTGAACCAGGCTACTGTGGCCTTGGAGCAGTTATGGTACCATAGAACAGAAGGTATTGCAGCAGTCTCCTACATCTTCAAACTCCAGATGCCTGTCTGATACCTTTCTTATTTTTACTGGAGTGTGTTATGAATACCAAAAGCTTTATGTTTTAAGGCTGTCTTCCCATGTAATCAGTGATAGCAATTATTTTCCTGGGATTGATAGATTCTATGATGACCCCTCTCCTCAACATTGTATTAAAATTTTGTGTGTATGTGAATGTGTGGAATTCTGGGAAGAGGTTTCTTAGCTTTCATTAGATTCTCAAAGAGGTCTATCATCAAAAAAAAGTTATGACACAGCTCTTTGATTTGGTCCTTGAAGGTCAGCCTTATTGTGAAGGTACAGTATTCATCCCAGATTAGGTACTTTGGTCAAGCAAGTTAAAAAAGTAAATAATGCTTCCTTAGTATGTGTCAGTAACATATTTGTATTTAGTTAGAATTTTATAAAGAACTTTGCACTTTAGTTAAGGTCATTGAACCATGATTCTTAGATTTATGGCTTTAAGTCAAAGATCTGGAAGGTCCCTTTTAAATCTTAGTGTAAAACACTTTTGTCATTCTGCACTGATCTTTTTTTGTGTGCGTGAGGAAGATTAGCCCTGAGCTACCATCCATTGCCAATCCTCCTCTTTTTGCTGAGGAAGACCGGCCCTGAGCTAACATCTGTGCTGCCCATCTTCCTCTACTTTATATGGGACGCTGCCACAGCTTGGCTTGACAAGTGGTGTGTCAGTCCACGCCCGGGATCTGAACCTGTGAACCCCAGGCTGCCAGAAGCGGAGCGCGCAAACTTAACTGCTACACCTCTGGGCCGGCCCCTGCACTAATCTTTTAAAAGAAAGAGTGTATGCCATGAAGAAGTGGGCCTTGAGAAGTTATATCCTGACGTCACAGAAACTTTTTGCATCTGTGACTTAGTCTAGACAAAGACTAGACAAATAATTTCAACATCGAACCTCTCCGTGTTTATACCTCATTCTGAAAATGAAAAGTTATTTTCACCTTTTTATTTTTTGAAAATCTAGATCAAAAGCTTTAAATAGAATTTCTAAAATTTATTGCACTTTTTGTTAAAAAATTTCAAACCTGTGTACTGTTTTTTATTTTAAAGAAAATAGCTAAAATATAAAACATCAGGGATAAGGATTATAAACATATGACACCAGAGAATAAAATTAGAAAATAATTGTATTAAAAAATAAATGTTGTAAGGAAGAGGCCCAATTTTATGGGATTCCCTGACATTCCTGTGGAGATCATTGAGTAGTATTAAAACTGTTCTACTCAATAGTGTTTAGAGCTTAGTCAAGGTTGAGGATTCTAAATGACTGAGAGATGCTTTGTTTCACTGTGTTGTTTTAGTATCACTTTATAAAAATCGTTTTTTTTTTTTTCCTGAGGAAGATTTGTCCTGAGCTAACATCTGTTCCAGTCTTCCTCTATTTTGTATGTGAGTCACCACCACAGCATGGCCACCAACGAGTGGTGTAGTTCACCACCCTGGAACTGAACCTGGGCCGCCAAAGTGGACCGCACTGAACTTAACCGCTAGATCATGGGGCCAGCCCCTAAAAATTGTCTTTTTTAAGCTTTGCACAGTTAAATTTTTACCTTCCTGTAAAATTCATATTAGTTGGAGAGTAGGGAATTTATTGCAACATGGAACTCATGGAAGTGTCCAGTCAGTAGCTCTATGAGCTTGGAGGGAGGAATAGACTATGTGATTTTTGTTTCCTCCAGCTCTGATTCTGTGAGTAGAAGAATGTAGAAGTTGGGTTAGATCAGGTTAAATAATAATCCAGAGAAAAAAATGCAAGTTGGGGGACTCGGAACTAAAAAGAAATGTATGGAGTTGACTTAGATTTGAGGAATGTGTTTCTGAATGTAGCCTTTAGAAAGAAGTCATCCTTGCTTTAAAGTGTGTTATGTTCTTGCCATAATAATGAAATAGAGTACATTTACGTTGGAGTTGCATGTTAGGATCGAGTTAGGTTGTGAAGTTTAGCACGTGACCAAAAAAAAGTTTTAGTTAAAATTACCGTTAAAAATCCCTTAAAATGATCATATAGTATAGTATACGTTCATTATATCTCACAGAAGTGTAAAATCGCTAGATTTTC
This sequence comes from Tapirus indicus, assembly GCA_031878705.1. Lineage (NCBI taxonomy): Eukaryota > Metazoa > Chordata > Mammalia > Perissodactyla > Tapiridae > Tapirus > Tapirus indicus. The sequence goes on from CM062923.1 coordinate 136,575,623, forward strand.
CTTCAAAAACTTAAAAAACAAATTTCTTTAGTTGACCACCAGATGAAGAAGTTGGCTTGCATTAGGGGCTTTGTTACACAAAAATAACTTGAAATACTGTGGTCAGAGCTTGGCAAGATGCACACAGGGAGAGAAGCATATGTAACTGGACAGCTCCCTTGTCATACTCTTGCTTAGTGCTCCTTGGGGAAGGTATGCTTATTTAGTGGAATGGTGTCTATGCTGTTGAAATCCTCGATTTTTCTCCCTGAGGGCTTATGGTTGAATTCATGGAAATAAAATGTCTACGTGATGCAAACTCACTGCATTCATGGTGAAATATATTAAAATTATAAAAAAATTTTTAGTCTTTTAGGATAGGGTGGGAGAAGCACTTAATAGTGAAATCCTATATGGTAAATTAGAATTTTAGTTAAATATATATTATCATAGCAAGTTTACTCAGTATTTAGAATACTGTTAATGATCCATAGGAATTGGACATTGGATTTTCTCTATTTCTTAGCAAATTTTAAGCTCCTTAAAAATAGAGGACAGTATGTAAATTTTACTAAAATTCTCATAGCACCTAATAAAGTATGAGCTAGTCCTTGGATACATTATGTGTTGTTTGGTGCCATGTTTTATACTGTTTTTAAAAAATCAACAAATACTCTTTGATTCCAGCTAGAGTTATTTATAAAGGCATTGAAAAGAATATGTCTGATTTTTTTAATTCAGTTTCTTACAAAAGATCTTGTTGGAAATGTCTAATAGCTATTGAAGAAAACTGAGAAAAAATTGTTTTACCTTTTATCTTCAACTCTCAATTTTTTTGAAATTTCAGACTTAGGAGTTCAAGAATAATATCAGTGAAGACTGTATAATCTTCATGTAGATCACCAGTTAGCATTTTGCCATTTGATTTCTCTGTACACGTGTGCACACACATTTTTTTGAACCATTTGAGTAAGTTGAAGACATCATAATCATAACCCTCCATTCCTAAATACTTAAAATATGTGTATCACTTAAGAACAAGGACTTTCTCTTACATATTCTAATTGTCAAATTCAGGCAATTTGACATTGATTTAATATTATTGTCTAATATATGTCCGTATTGAAATTTGCCAGTTGTTCCAGTAACGGCCTTTGTTTTTTCCCATCCAGGATCTCATTCCACGTTTAGTTGTCAAAAAATTGGCCTTTTTACTTAATCTCCTTTAATATACACAGTGGCTACCAAGTTTGGAACCACAGGAGTGCATGTAATAAATGGTTAACATTACGTTAATATACATGTAACGTAATAGTACCTGTTTCCAGATTTTTTTGCCGCCCTATAGAACAGTTCCTTAGCCTTTGTCTTTCAAGACATTGTTTTAGCTTTTTTTCATGATAACATTCTTTACCAGTGTGAATTTCACTTCAGAATATTTTTTATAGGTTCTTTTTCATATGCTTTATTTCTAAATTTCAGTTTTCTTCTTAGCTTACTATTAGGTAAGGTGTTGATAATATTTTTAGACATTATTGGGTATAGATTTCCCATAGAGTCGACTGTCTTCATACTGTAGTAGATGCTAATGAATACACAGAATAGTAAGAAACAACATTCTGTCCGTGCCACTTTGTGTGATCTTTGGACAACTGATGCAACCTTCTGAGTGTGTTTTGACATCTGTAAAATGGAAATTAAAAAAAAAAAAAACTTTCTCATAGGTCTTGGTGAGAATTAAAAGAGATAATACATATGAAAATGCGTTATATAATGCATGTGCTCTACAAATGAGAGTGGCTATTTTCTCAGTGGCATTGAAAGTTCCTGAGTATACTGAACTGGGAAAAAAAGAAAAGAACTTTTAAAAGGAGTTAAAATGTAATCTAGACTATTGAACTTTAGTAGGTTTCAGCTTTAATAGTAGAGAGGTATACTCCTCTGAAGGAGCTTAGTTTGGGACTGCTTCATGTTCTCAACCCTAATCAAAAAGAAAAATAGCTGTCATTCCACCGTTCCTCTCACTTTCGAACACTCACTTGCCTCCGTAATGCAGCAAAGAGCTATTTAACTACTGTTTCCACGAGATTTCTGAAAAGGAATGGACGTATAAGTGGATGATGGTATTCCAGAGGTTTGAAAAAATTTATAACCGTGAAGCCTTTAGTATTAAATTCTTTACTTCATACATTTTATAAGAGCAGTGTTTTCTATTCAGTTATAACAAAGGAATGATACAAAAATTGTTACTTGGTACGTGAAAACATTGGGCCCATTTAGAAACTGATGAAAGTGGTTTCAGAAAAAAGCTAATGTATGCAGTATTTTTATTTAAATAATTATTTTACTGAAACAAAAATAATGCTAATACTATGGTACATTACAAAATGGTATATATGCCCAGTGTGAAGTAAACAAATATTTTAAAAGAGCATTTTCTTTAATTGACATGTGACAGTCTACACTTAGATTTGTGGTTACAAATTCATATCCATTATAATTCAGTTTTAGCAAATTATTTGCATAATTGTTGCATTTTTTTCTTGTTTTTTCTTAATGTCAAGCTTACTGAGGTATAATTTACATACAGTAAAATTCATCCTTTTTAGTGTAGTGTGCTAAGTTTTGTTGTTTTCTTCTGGGTGTGAGGAAGACCAGCCCTGAGCTAACATCTGCTGCCAAACCTCCACTTTTTTGCTGAGGAAGACTGGCCCTGGGCTAACATCCGTGCCTATCTTCCTCTACTTTATATGGGACGCCGCCACAGCATGGCTGACAAACGGTGCATCTGTCCGTGCCCAGGATCCGAACCCGCGAAACCCCGGGCAGCCAAAGCAGAGCACATGAACTTAACCGCTACGCCACCAGGCCGGCCCCGAGTATGGGGTGCTGAGTTTTGACAAATGCATACAGTCGTGTAAAACAATCAACATACCGTATTTTCCGACACTTCAGAAGGTTTCCTTGTGTTCCTTTATAATCAGCCCCTCCCCTCAACCCCAGCTCCTGAAAACCACTGATGGTTTGCCTTTTAAAAAATATATTATACATGGAACCATACAGTATGTAGCTTTGAGTCTGGTTTCTGTCACTTAGCATAATACATGTTATTTTATTTAAAAAAATTTTTAGCTTAATACACATTAGAACCATTCCTTTGTTTGTGCGTTTCTGTGTGTGTGTCAGTATTTTTTTTTTTATTACTGAGTCCATTGTATGGATGTACCACAGTTTAGCCATTCATCAATTGAAAGGAATTTGTGTGGTTTCCAGTTTGCGGAGATTATAAAAAGGGATGCTGTAAACATTTGCATGAACATATATTTTAATTTCTCTTGGATAACTTCCGAGTCGTGGGATTGCTGGGTAGTATCCGAAGTATATGCCTAAATTTATAAGAAACTGCCAGACGTTTCCAAAGTGGCCATACCATTTTGCATGCCTGTCAGCATTGTATGAGAACCGAAAAGAAATTTGTTTGGGAGCAACAATTGTTCTGAGTCCTCCCCCAGCACTTAATGTTGTCAGGTGTTTTTGTTTTTATTTTTGTTTAATTTTAGTCAGTCTTATAGTGGTATCTCATCATAATTTTAATTCACATTTCCCTAATGACTAATGATGTTGGGGAGCTTCTCACATGCTTATATACTGTCTGTATATCTTCCCAGTGAAGTGTTTTTATATCTTTTGCCTATTTTTTTTTTTTTTTTTTTTTTTTGTGGGGAAGACCAGCCCTGAGCTAACATCTGTTGCCAATCCTCCCCTTTTTGCTGAGGAAGACTGGCCCTGGGCTAACATCCATGCCCATCTTCTTCCACTTTATATGGGACGCCGCCACGGCATGGCTGACAAGCAGTGCGTCGGCGGGCGCCCGGGATCCGAACTCGCGAACCCCGGGCTGCCAAGCGCGGGCTAAACCGCTGCGCCACCGGGCGGCCCCATTTTTGCCTATTTTTTTCATTGTGTTATTTTCTTCTTGAGTTTTAAGAGTTCTTTATATATCCTAGATACAAGTCCATTAACAGATATGTGTTTTGCAGTATTTCCTCCCACTCTGTGTCTTGTCTTTTCATTTTTCTTAACACAGTATCTTTCAAAGAGCAAAATTTCTTACGAAGAAGTCCATTTTATCAATTTTTTTCTTTTCTGGATTGGGCTTTTTTTAATTGTCATATGTAAGAAATCTGCCTAATCAAGTTCACAAAGATTTTGTCCTATGAATTGTATAGCTTCTGTTTCCTTTTGTATGTTAAAAGGAGGAATATATGAGGTATAGTAGTGATTATCAGAAAGGAAATAATTGCATCATATCAATTTAAAATAGTGTAATTACAATTTTAATTTGATACAATCTGAGGTGTAAAATAGTCCATTAAAAACTGATTTATCATGAATCTACTAGAAAACTTAGATTTTTAGAACTTCAGTCATAAAAATGGACCTGTAGTAAAGCATCTTTGAGTAATCCAAAGTTTCAGGGTTTAATGTTATAGAAAGGACTAAGTCTGAGTTCCAGTCCTAGCCATACCACTTAATAGCTCTGATTTTTTTCTTTGTCTTTTTTAAGACAGGGTTTTCAATGTTTAGAATCTCAGTTCCTTACCTGTACAGTGTAGATAAATACAGAATAAGCCTTCATTTAAGTTTGTTCCCCTCCCTTTGTAGTAGTATTAGAGTTCTTTAAAAACTGTTTTTCAAATATGGCAACTCTCTAAACTAGAAGATATTCTAAAACAATACTGTTGTGAATAAAAGTGTCATTATTCAAATCCTGGTCTGCTTTTCTTTGTTGAGAATATTACACCGTTTATTCATGGTGACTCACCTAGAATTACATGGTAAAATGTGAAAATTTGAAATCTGGTATTTTCTCTCAGTTTCAGTAATTTATGCTTCTAAGTGAACTAGTGTATATAAGAGAAGACAAGCAGTAAATTATTAAAATTTGAGGTTTACGTTTGGATTTCCTTTCCTTTCACGGTTCAGTTTTCAGACTCGATTATCTACTACTATCTATAAGTTGTATAAGGACCAGCTAATTTCATTGTATCCTTAGGCAACCGTTATACTGTTTTCAAGATTAGGGAGCTGATAACCTCCAGCCCAGAGGAGGTGACATCTGCTTTAGAATCTAGTGAATCTTTTCTGAGATATGTAACTGTCTTATTTTTATGTTATGCTGTAACTAAAAACTACATCAGGCATTTTAAAGATCAATTGTAATTTCAAAGCATCAGTGTAGTGATGATTTTGATATCGTTTTCTTAATGCAACACTCAGGGTTATGAATAAAACACCAATAAAGTGCCAACATTATTGATTGTAGATGAAGATGTCCATTGGATATATGCCTCCCAGCTTAATGTTCCTTAATGTAGTTCCTGAATCTTATAACCTTTGAAATTACAAATAAGTTGGAAAAAAGCAAACAATTGCTATGTCAATTTAAAGTTTTATGTAAAGTGTTGATGAATTCTGTTGCTGTGATAGAATGCTCTTGTTGTGGAGCATAGACTGCAGGGGAGGAGCAGCCTACTTGTGTCACATTGCTGACTTGACTATATTCTAGCTGAACAGCCTTGCGCTGTGTGTGATCTACCTTTCTGTGCCTCTGGTTGCTCATCTGTAAAATGGGGATAATAATAGTGCCTTTATCATAGGATTATTGTGAGGATTAAGTTAGTTAATATGTGAAGTGTTTTAGAATAGCCTCTAAATGTATCGATGATGATGGTGATCGCAGTCCAGGCTATTTTAGTGGTATGTAAATTTTCCCCTTTACTAAGCTAGAGAAATAATAATACTTTATAAAATATTGAGATTGTGTCTTTTATAAAGGTAAGCCAAATAGTACTAACTTACTGTCTACCATGTTAGGAATGTATTTTAACTTTATTGTGCTACCTTTCATCAGTATTGGTAATATAAAGAAAGTATCACAAAGGTGTTTTAGAAGCAGTAGATTTTATGCTCCAATATATACAGAGTTATAGATAAACTCTGCTAAAATGGAGGATATTTCTAATAAATTTAATATTCTGGTTTAGGTAAATGTCTTTAAAAAAGTGTTTAAAAGCTTGGTGTAGGACATGGCCACTTAAAGTTATATATGACCTTGGCATGTTATTTTAACCTTTCCTGGTTATTTAATCTCACTTAACCTTAGTTTCCTTATCTGCTGTTTCTTGGAGTTAATGTAAGAACTAAGTATGGTGTTAAAAGGATTAACAGAATCCCTGGTAATTAGTAGAATGCCTATAGGAAGAGCTCAGTAAAATATTATCTTCAGTTATCCTTTAAATACTATTTAAACTGAAAACATAAATTTGAATTGTGGATTGAAATAGTCTATCTAATTTATTTTCATTGTATTTATGTGGTATTTAACCAGAAACCCTTCCTTATTTTCTTGGTTTTGTAAATTTTATTTAATGGTTCTGAATTCTGAATATGTTCCCTGAAGCCAGACTGCCTGTGTTTGAATACTAGCTTTACTACATATAAACTTTGTGACCTTTTGCCAAGTGATTTAACATTGCTGTGACTTAGTTTCCTTATAAGTAAAATGGGGATGATAATAGACTTACCTCAGAGAGTTGTTGTGAGGATTAAATATGTGTGTAAAGCACTTAGAACAGTTCTTGGCAGAGAGTAAGTACTAGTTATACTAATTGTTATTTTAGTGAGGATCCTAATGAACCTCTGGGATACCTCACTATTAAGTATCTTACCATATGAGTTTGGGGGAATAAATGCCTTAAGGAACTTAGACTAGGAAAGAGGGGCTTTAGAGTGAGATGGGACATTCATGTATAAACATACCTGCATAAAGATAATTCTAGACACTCATACTCTATTTTTGATGGGTTATAGAGGTATATAGCGTGAGACTTCTGTGGGGATAAAAGACATACATGAACTTGACTTCATCAGTAGTAGCAGCAGGAAACGTTTATGGAGAGCCAAGAATTATATTAGGTAATGGGGCATAGTCCCCACTCAAAATGTGAGCAGCTTTCTGGTACCAAAATGAAAACAGAAGATTGCTTTGAATTGATGGTCTAGTTGTGAAGTGTCAAATAAGTGATAGAGGAAGATGATGGAGATTCAGAAGCATGAGCAATGACTGGCCTTATTTGAAGAGGGCTAGGGTGAAAAGTTAGGAAGAAAGGCAATCCAGGTTGAGGATTGCAGTGTTTATGGTGTATTGGAGACTAGTTTGGAGAAGTAGAAGATAAGATTATAGAGAGGAAAGATAAAGTTAAGTGAGGAAATGATGTTCTGTTTTCTTCTATTATTCCTTCACTCACCCACTTAATATTTTAAATGAAAACCTGCTGAATGCTAGACTCAATACTATGAGTGAGAGAGACAAGTGAACAAAGTTAATTCATTCCTTACCCTCACTCAGCTTGCAGTCTTAGGGGTAAGACAGTCTTTAAATAAGTAATTGCTATAATGTGAGGGGTGTTGTGATAATTGAAATAGTTATAGGAGTATGTACCAGGGAACCTGACCTAGTAAATAAGGAAAGATTTCTGGAGAGAAGTACTTTTAAGCTGAGAGCTGAAGGTGGAGTAAGAATTAGCCAGAAGAGTGGCAGAGGTTGTTAGCATGGGGGCATGGGATAGAACACCAACAGGTTGGGAGAAGATAAGTCCCAGCATGAGAGATGGAGCAAGGGAGGATGGCATTTGAAGACCTGAAAGAAGTCGAATGGAGGGGCAGTCCTGGGGAACCAGTGGCTTGACAGGCTTAAGGAATAAGCAAGTGCTTCAAGTGCTATGTAAACCAGGTTTAAAAGATTTAGCATTATGCTAAGAGCTGTGAGATGCCAATAAAAGATTTTAAACAGGGAGAGACATCAGATTTTTACAAATTTGAAGTTCATCAGGTACATATAAGTCAATAACATAAGATATATAAGCAATAATAAGCCTCTTGGATTCCAAGATATATTTTTTCAGTAGTCTACATTCCAGTCCTGTATTAGGATTTGTTAGTACTTTCTGAGATTTAAAATATCAGAGCCAATAAAATATTCTTACTAAGTTGCTTCTTTTTTGAACTATAGAATAGCTAGTCCCTTTGATCACCTTTAAAAGATAAATCCAATTAATACTTCTGTGAGTACTACTAACTGATGAATTCAGCCCTAATGTTACTTGCTTAGAATTTGTCAGATGGTGACATTGCATGGACTCTGAGTCCAGTCTTCTAGAAATTAAGCAAAGTTGAACCACAGTAGTAGTAAGCCTTCAGGATTGATTGGATAGGAAGTTACCTACCCTCTGGAAATTAATAATTGGCATATCTTCTGTGTGCACTGTATGATTGCATGCATGGTTTATGTGGTCTGATAAAACTTCTCAACTACTTTGAGTTAGTATATTTTGTAGTATCAAATAAATTGAAATTGATAGACATTATTATTATTTGGGATTTATGAATAACTTCAAAAGGCATTTGTCAACTTAGTTGATTTTATTTTGTTTTGATGAGTGAATTCCTAAATTTTCAATGTTGGCTATGTTGAAGAAATATCAGTTTTTCACCTGAGCTACCATCTTCCTGAGCCAGTCTTCCTCTGTTTTGTCTGTGGGATGCCACCACAGTATGGCTTGATGAGCAGTACATAGGTCCACGCCTGGGATCCAAACCCATAAACCCTGGGCTGCTGAAGCAGAGTGCACAAACTTAATTGCTATGCTACTGGGCTGGCCCCACAATTTGTCACTTTTTATTAGAAGTTTAGTTCCTAAATGTTTTCCATAATTGGTCGATTCATGTGCTTTAGTCAGTCTTAATGTAAGCCTTAACGTAAAATAATAAAGTTAAAATTGAATGAGGTACTCTAATTGAAATATGTTGGCAATTTGAATGATATGTAAACTTTGAAGCAGTTTACAGCTTCTGCTAACAGATGAAAAACATTTAAAAAAATATGATATAGACAAATATTTGGAAACCTTTCAATATGGACCTTTCAGTTACCACAGTTTAGTTAAGTAACACCAGTCATCCAACAGCACGGTTCACATTTTAGTTACTACCATACTTGAACCACGAGTAATCACATAAAGTCCAGATTCTGCTTCTAGCTCTTCAGTCCACTGTTCGCTGTGTAAATAAGAGATGTGCCTCATGGTCAGTGACCAGTCGTGTGACTTATTTCAGAGTCTGTCCCTGTTGGTCACTGTATGTCTGTTAATACAGTTGATGCATAGAGCAAATTGTTCAGTTGTGTTGCCTCTTTTCTCTTCCATTGATAAACTCGAGATATTTTACAAAAACAAATAATTGAAAGAGGAAATGGGCCAGCAAAGATAAATGTGCAGGAAAGAAACAAAAGTGATAATGCTGGAAGTGAAATTTGAATCAAACGTAAATGGAGTTATAGAAGAAGTAGCTCACCATGGGAATGGGAACGTGGATGCTGTCACCGTTTGAGAGACTCTAGATGTGCAGCCAAAGGAATTCAGCGAAGGCAAATTTATTGACATAAATGAGGAAAGTGGTGCGACAAAAAGGATGAAGATATCTCAGAGGAAGTGACACCAGCAAAAAAACCTGCATATTAAAGGAACTGTCAGAGATGTTTCATGACATTGAAAGTACAAGGGATAAAATGTTGGAAGTTGATCCAGACTTAGAAAGGAGTATGATAATTTGCCAAGGCATAGGCAAGCATTATTTAAACTACTCTTGATAAGTTTTTACAAAGAAGTGTCACACTTCTCAATGTTCTTAATGTTTTAAATTACAGTGCATGAAATACCAGTTGTACTATTTTTTCATTTCCATATATACACTTAAAACCAACAGTAAGGTTTTTTTTTAATGTTTGACAAAAACTTTTGTCATGGAATAATTATAATTTTCCACAATAATTATAAGATCTCTTTACATGTTGCCTATTACAAATATTTATTGGTTTAATTCCATGTGCCAGGCCCTGGGCTCTGCTTTTGAGATACAAGATGAATAAGATCAAAGACCCTTAATCTAGTGGAGGAAGTTAGTTACATAAAATAAATTATAATGAAGTGTGATATATTATTCAGGGTGCTAAGATATACCTAAAGGCTTTGACAGGAGGGTCAGTGAAGACTTGGAGATGGTAATATTTGAGCTGATTCTTGTGTGGGATTTTGTCAGCTTGACTGGGGGGTGTGGGAGGAGGTATCCAATTAAGGAGGCCCAAAACACCAAGTTGTTCCACAAGCTAGGCCGGAGCATGAGCTGCACCTGGGGATGGCTAGAGCGGTGTGTGGCATAGATGGTTAAAATTTGTATAACCTATTAAGAGGTTACAAAACACTTCAGCAACGGAGGGATTTGGAAAGTTAAGTAGAGGAGTAAAATGATCAAATTTGCATTTTAAAAGATAACAGTTTTGTAAAAAATGAGATTATAGTAGTTCAGGCAAGAGATGTTGAGGACTTGAACTAAGGCAGTGTAAAGGGAGAGGAAGGGACAAATTTAAAGCTGCCTGAGAGAGTAATTACTTAGTACTTGGATAGAAAGAAAGAACATAGAGGAGGAAGTGAAATAGAACTTGGAGATATATTCAGTTTCAGAGATTTAAAGATTAGGTTAATGTAATTACTATTTGTATGATCTTGGTAGTCTTCCCTTAATTTGTTGGATGGGGTGGGGGACAGTTACTGAGTTACGAAATATTTACATGCTTCATTGCCAGTATTCCTTTTTTTCATTTTATTGATTAACAAAAGTGTATGTCAGCTAAATTAGTGTTGGGACTTTTTTTAAGCACTCCGTTTCTGTTTTTCATAACTGGAAAATCAAGAATAGACTTCTTTCTACTATACTAATAATCGTATTACAGAAACTGATTAAGTCGTAGATGATAGTGTTGTAGTGATATGGTGTAGAATGCACTGCTGAGTATTCTACTGGAGATTATTCCTCTAGAATAAAGGGTAGTTCTGGTAGAGAGGGTCATCCTTCTAGAATAAGATTAAGAATAATTGAGGAATTTGCCTCTGGTCTCTCTCTCTCTGGAACAGTCTTAACAAGGAAGAGAGGAATGACTTGAAAAGTATTGCAATTATTTTTAGATAATACAATATTCATTTTATAATAATAGAAATCTAATTTCTAATATAAAATAAAAATGATTACATTATTTTTCTAGGTTGCTTCTTTGCAGTTGACATGCGTTTGTTTTCTTCACTTGTTTTAAGCTCAGTTTAATTTTGCTTATTAGTAGTGCATTCTTCAAATAGTTAAATAGCTGCTAACCATAACCTTTTTGAATGTTATTGTCTTAGTTGGCCGTTATTAAATCAGTTAAAGACATGCGTACTGTAAATGTCCTTCACATTTGGTGTTTTGGCAGTGAGCTGATGAGAGACTTGTGTGGTGCTAGCTGGTTCTAGGCCAGGCCTCCTAAGACAAGCTTCTGCCTCACTTGAATTACAATTTCCGTGGTTCGGTCCTTAATTTTCTGGTGTAGTACCTTATCTTTCTTAGGCTGTGTCTCGAATTGATTAGTTTCTTGGTAATGAACTGATAAGTTTATGGTGGGGGTTGGAGTTCATGATATATAAATATATTGACATTCCAATGTACGATAGTATTGGACAGAGGAATGGGCTGGTTTGAGTGACTCTTCACCATAGATCTGGGAGGCTGTAATGGAATAGCATTCTGTGGTGACAAGGTTTCTCTGGGCCAGGGAGGCAGTGTTTCTTTACCTTGGGCAGACGTAGGTGAACATAAATTTAGTCTGTGAACCTGTTTTTTCATGCTGGCCATCTCTATTCAGTTGACATATCAGTTAGATATCTGTGAGAACTGGAGTCTTGTCACTGAGGCAAACTGTGGGGCCTCAACAAGTCACTAAGCCCACTGGATCTGGTTTCCTTATCTATTGAGAGAAGTTCGATTGGGCTGATTTCTAAGGACCTTTTCAGTTCCCAATTAACATGAGCCTCATAGCATCCATGTGATACTGGTAGTGGGAAGGCACAAGCTAAGCCAGTTGCAGCTAGATCCGGTGATGTCAGATTTACAGAGAGTTTGTTGAAACTCTTACCAGAATTTTGCTCCTTGCTGCAGCGCTTTGCTTTCAAGATTGCTTGAAATCTGCCCCACAGTAGTCCTCTTTCCAGTGCGGGTCGCTTAGCTCTGAGGTAGGAAAAGCATGTGCTAAGTTAAGGGAGGGAAGGAAATACAGCTCCCAGGTGAAGCATATCTCACTTCTCATTGGTCTCTTTGGCATCCACTTTACTTAATAATCTCTTTACTCTTTTCCGCCCTGTAGATGTCCAGTCTGTCTTTCTTACTGCAAAATACCTATTTCCTATAAGAAATGTGCAGGATAATCATCAGGATTTTACTGTGAAATATAAATGAATCTTAACATTAGTCCTTTGTCCTCAAATTCAACATGTCCCAAAGTGCTTTTCTTCTGAATAACTTTACCTTGGTTAATGGACTATTATTTAAGAATGCCACTTGTGAAGTCACACTGATTGGGATTTAAATCCTAACTTCTGTGTATACTAGCTTTGTGACCTTTGGCCAAGTTATGTAACTCCTCTGTGCTTTGGTTTTCTCATCTCCAGAACAGGGATTATAGTAGCGTGTTTACCACTTGGCATTTTTGTGAGTATTAAATGAGAATATGTTAGGTGCTACCATAGGTATATACCAGATTGTTCAATAAACAAATCTTAGTGCCATTACTATTATCCATTGACTTCTCAGATGAGGAACTTTCTAGCTTCCCTCTCACCTTCCAGCTGTCCTCTCTCATCCATAGTCAGTATCATTAAGACTGTAGTTCTGAGTTAGACATGGCCCTCATATTTGTCTCCTTCTCTTTAGCTTCTGCCTTGGGTCAGGCCCTGCTCCAGAATATTGCAGTCAATTTCTTGCTGCCAGGCTCCTCCTTTCTCTGAATCATTCTCCATAATCCCATCATAGTTACCTTCATAAAACAATCTGATTGAAAGCCTCCATTGTCTATAGGACAGTTACTCTTACCACAAGTTGGAACTCCCACATCTCTTAAGACCCAGATAAAATGTCACCTCTTCTTCAGAGCCTCATTAGTCTTTCACATTTAAAGTTGGTTGCTCCTGTGGCATTTTCTTCTTTCATCTTTTTAGGTCATTTTATTTGTCTTTGTCCCTTACTTGGATTTAAGTGCCTCTAAGATGGGAATTCTTTTTGTGTGTGTGTGTGTGGGGAAGACCAGCCCTGAGCTAACATCTGTTCCAATCCTCCCCTTTTTGCTGAGGAAGACTGGCCCTGGGCTAACATCCTTGCCCATCTTCCTCTGCTTTATATGGGACGCGGCCGCAGCGTGGCTGACAGGCAGTGCGTCGGCGGGCGCCCGGGATCCGAACTCGCGCACCCCGGGCTGCCAAGCGCGGACTAAACCGCTGTGCCACCGGGCGGCCTAAGATGGGAATTCTTACTTACTAATTTTATGTTCCCATGGCCTAGCTTAGTGTCTGGCATATGGTGGGTACTTGGAAAATGTTTACTAATTGATTTATTGATTTTGTACTTGAAAAGCAACCCTCTTACCCATTTTGCCTCCTCTCCCCTTTTAAAGGTCTGAGTGATTAAAGAGGCAGGAACGAGAGGGCGCACCCTAAAAGCAAGGGAGGGAGGTCCTCAGCACCCTCACCTCTGGAATTAAAGGAGTTTGGGAGGAGAGAGACCTAAAGGGGTGGGAATAAGGAGTTCTTAAGAACAAAAGATTATGTGATTGAATAGTGAGATTAATATCTAATGTCCTTTACATTTCAATAAATATCAGGGATTACATTATAGAGATAATTTGAAAAACTTATTTAAACATTAATTTTCCTTGTAGATTTGTCTTTATACATTATTGGCAATAACATCTCATTAGAAACATTAGAAGAGTCATATATTTGTTTCAGGAGTTGGAGAGGAAAGCAGAAGCTAAAGCTCTTCTATTATCAGCAGCTTAGTAAAGGAATTGTAGCTGAGAAAGAGGAAGGAGGCAGATGAATTCCTAGAGTTTGTGGAAAGATGGCAAGGGAACCGCCAAGTGCTCTCCTTGAGCCAGAGTCTGTCGTCTCCCTCACACTTAGCAGCATTCCCTTTCTTCTCCCTCTAACCCATGCTCTGCAGGTGCCACCCCTAGCAGCTTTCCATACATCTCAAGATTAGACATTGACCATCTATTCTGCAAAAAGCCTTCGGATATGATCGGAATAGTATACTATTGCTAGTAATATACTTTGGGTTGTTTTAGATTTGGTAACAGTCTGATTTGGAACCTCACTATTGCTTGTAATGTTTCTTTGTGGTGAATCTGAATTCTAAAACTTACAAGTAAATGAACTTTTGGAACATAATCATTTTGCACAGTAGGGATTGTCTTGAGCAGTGGAATTCATCCTTTTTAGAAGATGTGGGGAAAAAAGAGGAAGTCAATTCAGTTTGATTCCCCATGTCTAGGGGAATCTCTGCCACACTTCTAGTTAGTATAGAAGCATGTTTTAATTTTGCAGTTGAAGAAGATAAAATGGATTTCTAAACATACAACTAAATTAATAAATCGTATATACTATTTTTCTTGATGGCTTAAGAATAATTTCCTTATTGGGATTGTTTACTTAGAGTAATGAAGGATCTTAAAAATTTCCAATATGAGGATTCATTAATTTATCAAATATTGCATGCCAAGCACAGTGCTACCTGCTAGATATATAATGGTGATCGAAATAAATACTGTCCTTGTCTTCTCAGACTTTTTATAGTCCAGTAGGGGAGAAAGACACCTCTCCCCCTCGTGTGAACAACAAAATGAATTCAGATTTTATTAAGTGATATCAGAATGTGCTGAAATAGGGAGAAATGGAGGGACATAGGACATTGTAGAGCTCATCTTAGGGTGGTTAAGAAAGGTTTCTCTGAGAACATAGAATTTAAAATTTGAAAGATGAGGGAATTGGACATTCAAAGAGTGGAATAGCATGTGCAAAGCCACTGAGGCAGGAAAGAGCTTCCTTATTAGACAGTTTTTGGAATAAAAAGAAGGCAAGTGTGGCTGAAGCAGAGAAAGAGCAGCACAGCATAAATTCGGAAGAGTAGATGGGCCGTATTGTGTGGGCCTTTATACACCATGATAAGGCATTTGCATTTTATTCTAGGCACAGCTGGAAGTTGTTAAAGATTTTCAGCAGGGGTATGACATGAAAGTGTTGACTTGATTAGTTTGGGTATTGTGTGTAAAGTGTTGAATGGAATCAAGGAGGCCAGTTAGGAGGCTATGGCAGTAGTCAGTGGAAGAGATGATGGTGACCTGAAATAGGGGGGTGCCAGTGCAGCATTTTGGAAGTGTAACTGAAGGACTTGCTAATAAATGTGGGGAATAGGGGAAGAGAAGAATCCACTTGAGCAACTGGGTTCATGATTCGTGCTCTTTAGTAACTGTAGGGATAGGAGAAAATTGGGTTAAGTTTGGATATATTAAGTTTGAGATGCCGGTGAGACACCCAGATGGAGATGTAGGATAGGCAGTAGGGTGTATAAGCTGGTGCTCTAAGCAAAAGGTTGAATTGGAGAAAAAAATTAGGAAGGTAAGTATATAAATGCCATTTAAAGCCACGGCAATGGAGGAGATATTTAGGGAGCCAGCGTAAGAGGTGCATGGTTCCTAGAAGGTGGGAAGGGCAGCAGAGCATATGTAGCGGAATTGGAGTCAGATAAATAGGAAGAGAGACTCTTCTTTCATCATAACATGAAGGCTAGAGACCCATACAGGTACAAATGCAAGAAGGTTTGTAGATTTGGTTGGCGTGTGGATGAAATAGTCCAATCTGACGGCTTCTATATTTTCTGAAGTGGAATCCATGGTTGTCTACTGAGAAGGAAGATAACTCAGGAATTTGAGGAGTGTTGAAAAGTTTGAAATACAGTGGTGGCCAGAAGAAACATAATAGGACTGCCCAGTGGTATCTTGGACCCTGTTGGCCAGAAATTTATAGTAATTGTTTTAGTCTGCCTGGTTGTGAAACGAAGGAGGGGAAATCCTCTAAGTTTGGTAGACGAGTGACTAGAATGGCGTGCTGGAGGAGGAGTTTGAAAGTCTTTATTTTGGAGGTCAGGAGGACACTGGCCTGTGATGTTGCACGGTCTGATCAGTTTGCGTGGCTTGCTTGCAGTTGTGTCAAAAAAACAACAAAAAACAAAGCTCAGTAGCTTTGTTACTGGCACACTAGGATTGAAGTGTTCTCTGCCATCAGTAAAGACAGGCTAAACTCTTGAATATGGTGATAGTTATACCATCTAATTTGGGGTTCAAAAGGATCCTAAAACAAAAGGAAATAGCAGAAAGTGTTAACAATATTAGCAAAACACAGAAATATCTATTTACCAAAAATAGGGCATGTGCTAGAAAGCTTCCCTTTACTTACCATTTAAAAAGGAAATGTTGCCTTACCAGAGATTATCGAATGCAATATAAACTTTGCTTCTGGTTTATGGAAGTTATGAGAATGCTATACAAATTTTGGATTTTCTTCCAGAATGAATATTATTTCTTAAATATATAACTAGAAATCTAAGCCACTTAAAACTAACATCTTCTGTTCATTCCAAACTGTTACTAATGAGTTATTTTTTTTAATGTGGTTACTTAAGAAAAAAGAAGTTACTTGGTTAACTTTCTATTTAGCATTTTCTTGACTTTTTAAACAAAGTTTTTTAAATATGAAAGCAAATAATTGCATTTTAGAAGCCCATATCAAAATGGTTGAGTAGGAATTGGTGGCCCTATTAAGAAAAGATTAAATAGGGTTTTATCAATAGAGTATTTCCTTTCTCTGTGATCGTATTTTCTATAGTGTAAGTTAGCTGTCATTACATAAAGAGGGGCATAATATTTTCTCTATAGCAGAAAGCTTTTTGAAATACTTGTTTTTCTTTTGTGACTCATGGAGCAGGGGAAAGCTGTGATACCAAAAGCCCTTTAGTAGAATAAAGCAGTTTTTATATATTCAGGCCCCAATGATGAAACTCTAAGCTTTCTGTTCCTTAGAATACACACATGGTATATTTATAGAATAAATATACAACCACTTCTTGAATTTGAGAAGCATTCTGTTACAGTCAAGGGAGAAGATTTTTATTGATTTAGTTAATGTTTTAGCCATTTGTAATTTTAATGATATGAATTTGAGTGCCTGTCAGATGTTGTTATTTTTATGTGCAACAGAGCACAGGGCGATTGGATCTGTTAAATAAGGGAGGAACACAGGAATAATTCTTTCCAGAATCCTGGCAAAATGTTTTGAAAATAACATATTTTACCAAACTTATTATAAAAGTAAGATCTTTGTTAGGTATATTAAACCATGATCTAAGTAGTTCTTGACTTTTAAAAAATTACTAAACAGGCTGAATTTATAAATAAATAATGAAATCCCTTCTTTTCTCCCCCAAAGAAGGAAAATAAAGAATGACTTCATAATAGTACAACATTTTCCTCCTTAGTTTTTCTTTCTGAGAAAGTTTGTATTTATGATGTGTTGCTTCTGAAAATCTAGAAACAAGGTTTTAAAATCACAATATACCAAATAAAAGAAGGTTCCACTATACTTGGAGCATAACTGAAAGTTCTGACATTGGAAAACTTGACCATTAGAGCCTGTTGTTCAGCATGGTCTCCCTGTGAGTGGTTTTGTAATGCTGGTGAAGCAAGTCTGCTTTGGTGATGCTTGCTTTTTTCTTAACTGTGGCAAGTGCCAGGCTGATTATTATTATGTGTGTCTGTGCATATTATTGCATTTAGTTGTCTGATGCTATTTTTGAAACACCAAGACTGCCATTCTGAAAAAGCAGAAATGTTTATTTATTTAGAACATGGTCCAGGGCCCAGGTTGTGATATAGAGAGGAGTTACATGCATAGAAAGTTCCAAAGCTTTAGATTATGCAGATGCAGGAAACTTCAATTCCTTTATAAATCCTGATACCACACAAGAAAAATAAGCCATTATTTTACTAATCAGTAGCATTTTCTTTTGCCCACCATTATTTATTTTTATAATTTATGGGTGTCCATTTTCCTTTTAAGGTCAGCATAATGTTTTTATGCTTCTACTCAGCCTTTGACTAAGGGAATACATAAATGTGTGTGTTGATATCTGAAATCTATTATTGTGCACATAATGTTTATACAAGTTACAGTTGCATAGTGTGTTATGGTTTAACTTGCCACTGTAGACTCAAACTATGCTATAATATACTAGATCACTTAAGTACTTCCAAGAGCTATTGCATTGAGACATACTGCTTTACATGCATACAATTTGTGTAGTTAAGTATTTTTGACATACATTTGGCTCTTATGTTTGCCTCAGTGAATGATTCTCAGTTGGCATACCATTATTTTTCTCAGGATTTTGATCAGTGTATAAAATTTGTTTTTGCTACTTCTGAATAGTATAGATATATTTTTGTGATAACCTGAGTGGAACCAACTGTGGGACTTGATGTGTAGATATTATTAGTTTCAAAGTAAGATACATAGTATAATACAGAGTCAGTCAGCACCAAAGAAAGATTTTCTAGAAGATGGGAAAACATGGTCTTGCATATTGAAGAGAGCTCAATCAAGTCTCTAAAAAGTTTTGGAGTGACACTGTGGCACAATAAAAGAAGGATAATAATTGTAAATGTGTGTTAAGCTTTACGGGATCACTCCAATCATTGTTTAAATAATGCAGTAATAGCATTCCATTCTTAAAAACAAAACTAAAAACACTCCTTACACTTGCCACCCCCTTTCTCTCCATGTACCATCCATTATTCTGCTCCCCACTCTAACAAAATACTCCGGAAAAGTTATCTATATTCCTATTTCTACTTCCTCACTGCCCAGCCATTGTGATTCAAACTTCATCATTTCCATTCCCACGTTAGCTTCTTGCCTGGTCTCTCAGTTTCATTCGTGCACACCCCTGCCTTGCAGTTCTTCAAAATTATCATGATGATTTTCAAACATAAATCACTCCTCTGCTTAAAATTAGTTTCCAGACCCACACCCAAAGTGGTTTGGGCTGGGTCCAGGCATTAGTATATTTGAAAAGTTGCTCAGATGCCAAACAAGCTGAAAAACCACTGCTCTAGCGGCTACGCATAATAAAAGCTGGTCAGCATCATGACCCACAAGGCTTCTCACTAGCTGCCTGATGCTGTCTCCTGTTTTCTTCACCTCCACTCTGGTCACATCGGAGTTCTTCAAAGGTGCTGGGGCTTTGTTCTTCTCATCACTGTGTCTCCAGCTCTAGAACAGTGCCTTCTGGCACATAGGATGTGTTTAGTAGATATTTGTTGAATTAGTAAATATCTTATAGATGCTGTTTGTTTTTATTCTGTAGTAGTGATTACTCTATAATTAATGCTGATTAGGTTGAGTCGTGTGTGTGTGTGTGTGTGTGAGGAAGACCAGCCCTGAGCTAACATCTGTTGCCAATCCTCCTCTTTTTGCTGAGGGAGACTGGCCCTGGGCTAACATCAGTGCCCATCTTCCTCTACTTTATATGGGACGCTGCCACAGCATAGCTTGACAAGCGGTGCATCTGTCTGTGCCCGGGATCTGAACCTGTGAACCTTGGGCCGCCAGCAGAGTGCGCGAACTTAACCACTATTGCCACTGGGCCGGCCCCAGGTTGAGTCTTCAAGAATGCTACCAGAAATTCTCTATATGAACAAATGTCACAGGTCCAGCCCGTTCCATCTTCAACACTGTCTCCTTCTTTTGCTATCAGAATGCCTGGTTTTCTCTGTTTTGTCTCTTGTATGTGCACTATTGACACCTCATATCTTTTCTGGTGTCCTGTTTCTGCTTTTATTTTGTGTAATTTTTCTTTCCTATGTTGTTACTTACCTGCTATTTTCTGTGGGTAAAAAAGAGTGGTCTTACCAGTGTTGCCAGTCAGTAAAAGATGTTTTTTCCTTCTGTAAACAAACTGCTCCTAGGGTGTCTAGTACATAATCTTTGGATCATATGCCCTTCTTGTCTGTGTTTATTCTTGCTGGATGAAGGTGGGCTGCTCCTTTGGTGTGAAACACCAAGGTGGAATTGTTGGGGAGGGTCAGATTTTAAAGGGGGAAGATCAAAGGAGGTACCTGTTGTGAGGTCAGAGTTTGTAGTCTAATTGATGGAAAGTTGAGATTTTATTGCATCAGGGACCTGCAAAGTTTTTCTGTAAAACTCCAGGTGGTAAATATTTTGGGCTTTGTGACTCTGCTCTGCCTGAGTGCAGAGTGGCCACCCCCCACATGGCAGTGGGGAAGTGCTGGGAATTTAATGGCCCTAGGAGCAACCCTCAGCCAACGAAGTGGGTGGAGACCCCAGCTTTCTCTTGCCTTAGTGGGACAGCTCTAAGGCATGCTCTCCATGATTCTTCAGAGGGTCTCCAGCAGGACTGCACTCCAGTAATCCACAGCACTTTTCTCCTTCCATCTCACTTTTCCTGATCCCCTCAAGTATCCTGATCCCCTGAAGTTTTCCTGATCCACTGCTTCCTGGGATCTCCCTCACCTCAGATAAACTGATTGCACTAAAGTTCTTATCCCAGGGTTGCCTTTGGGGGAACCCAAATGATTTAATTACAGGCCATATTATTATTATTATTAGCAGAGAACAGGCTTTTCCTCCTTTATCCCCCCATTGGGAGTATATGATGTAGCTTCCTTAATGGTTGATATTGGCACCACAGTACAGCAGAAGGGAATGGACCGAGATATGGGGAAGAAAGTATTCTATACCTACCTACCGTTAATTCAGTTCAGCTCAGCCTTACTCTCCTTGGTTACTATCATTCTTTGCAAGTTATCTTTTTCTGCCTTGGGTTCTCTATCCTTTTCTTTTTTTAAGTGAATTTATTAAGTGTGTGTTCCTGCTGTATCTCTTTTTTTTTGCTGAAGTTTAGCCCTGAGCTAACATCTGTTGCCAGTATTCCTCATTTTTTTCTTGAGGAGATTAGCCCTGAGCTAACATCTGCCATTCTTCCTCTGCTTTACATGTGGGTCGCCGCCACAGCATGGCTGATGGGTGGTGTAGGTCTGTGCCCAGGATCCAAACTCATGAACCTGGGCTGCCAAAGCAGAGGCTGCTGAACTAAACCACTATTCCATGGGCTGGTCGCCGGGTTCTCTATTCCTGAAGAGGAAAGTAAACTATCTGTAACATGTGTGCCCATTTACTTCATAGTATATGAAAGGTCCCAACCTTGGTTGTCTTCTGTGAGCCAGAACAGATTTGCTATTTCTAAGTTAGTTGACAAATTCTGTGCTGAAAAGTAATTTAAGATGCAAAGTACTATATATATTATGTCACAATTAGGTGAGTAGTTGTAAAATAGCAGTTATTTGAAGTTCGGCTGCAGAAATACACATAACATAATTGACTGGACTTGTCCAAAACAAATATTAAAATTTCAAAATTGCAGTATAATCACGAGTAACTACAATTCTCCCATTAAAGTACTTACTGATTAAAATACTTTTTTAATGTCTGGGGAATTGAAAGTCTTTCCACTTGTATTTCTTCCATAATGAGCAGAAGTCCAGGTATATCAAGTAAGTTTCACCATTATAGAACATGTTTCTAGGCACATAATCAACGTGGACGTTTGATTTTTTTAACTACTTGAGGCTTTCAGGAAGACAAGTTGTGTTTAAAAAAATGTTCCACACTAGTATATACTTTTTTTTATTGTCTTTTTTTTTTTTGTGGGGAAGGCCAGCCCTGAGCTAACATCTGTTGCCAATCCTCCCCTTTTTGCTGAGGAAGACTGGCCCTGGGCTAACATCTGTGCCCATCTTCCTCCACTTTATATGGGACGCCACCACGGCATGGCTGACAGGCAGCGCGTCGGCGGGCGCCCGGGATCCGAACTCGCGAACCCAGAGCTGCCAAGCGCGGACTAAACCGCTGCGCCACCAGGCGGCCCCGAGTATATACTTTTAAACTTCTTAAAGTTGATCAACTCTTTTTAAAGCTATATTAAAATGAGCTTTATATCAGAATCATGATAATAGTTTTTGTTTTTATTTGCAAGAACATTGTTTTCCAGGGTTTTTTTCTTCCCCTGGAAGGCTTTGTTTGGCTAGTATTCTTTTTTGAAATTTCCCCCTTTTTTCCCCCATGTTTTGGTTCTTAGTTTAACATATAATTGATCCACAAAGACTTTACTTTTATTGCTATCTTAAAGGTTAGATGAAGTTGGATTTTATTTTGCAAGTTTATTGTTATGATCTGCCTTATCTGGGGGTAGCCAAATCTTCTGTAAACTACATTCTTTTCATTATTTGGTTTTGTTTAATTTAGTTGCATAAGGCTGTTAAATACAGTTTAACAGATATTAATGTTTTCTGTTATACTTGTACCAAAATATATTGGGGAAAAGAAGTTGGATAGTGTGACTTTGTGAGTTGCTTTTCTTGGAATGGATTTTGGACAGTGTGTGTGGTTGGGATTCTCTTCAGGTGAAAAGTGTTCCTTGTGGGTGTGTTCTTCTCTATGCTTCTCTTCAGCTGGGAGAGTGGCTTGTTCACTCTGGCTCCCCATCCTACCTTTCGTTACACCTCGCCCTCGTTAACCCGCTTCTGCTGCCCCACAGACCTCAGCCTTCTCACCTCCTTCATCATCAGTCTTGTCCTTTCCTCAAGGCTGGTCTCAGAACCCACCACTCTACTTCGTTAGTAATCCTTCCCGTTCCAGTCTCCAGGGTTCTCTTTGTTCTCTGAGTGACGACAGAGAGTACTCATTCTCTCTGTCGTCTGTGTGTCCCATGCTGTACCTGATTCAAGCATTATTAGTTACCCTGTGTTTTCTGTGTCAGCTGTCTTGTATACTGACTCTCAAGGGCAGAGAGTGTGTTTTCTTAGCTGTCGAGTATTTCTGTTGTACCTGTCACATAACAGGCACTTAGTATTTAATTAATTGCTCATATTAAACGCTCAGCTATTTAATCTTCTCCTTGTAATTTCTCCTAAAGTAACCTTTGTGATTTTTAAGTATTTTGTTTTCTCATAGATGTGAAGAAAGATTGGTCTGACCATGCTCTCTGGTGGGAAAAGAAGAGGACTTGGCTTCTTAAGACACACTGGACCCTGGACAAGTGCGGCATCCAGGCGGACGCTAAGCTCCAGTTCACCCCCCAGCACAAGCTGCTCCGCCTGCAGCTTCCCAGCATGAAGTGTGTGCGGGTGAAAGTG
Organism: Tapirus indicus; assembly: GCA_031878705.1. Lineage (NCBI taxonomy): Eukaryota > Metazoa > Chordata > Mammalia > Perissodactyla > Tapiridae > Tapirus > Tapirus indicus. The sequence goes on from CM062923.1 coordinate 136,598,844, forward strand.
AGCTTCTCTGACAGGGTCTTCAAAGCCGTTTCTGACGTCTGTAAGACTTTCAGTAAGTCCGAGAGACATTCTGCATGAAAGCATGCCTTGTGTGATGCGCGTACAACTGACGACTGACATTTAGCGTGCCTCCAGGATGAGCTTAGCCTGGGCTGTTTATGTTGCTATGTGTATGTGAAATTTCTGCTTTGTTCTTTAAAGTTTTTATGTTACCTAAGATAAATGTTGAGTTAAGGTGGAACAGGAGGGCTCTAGTAGAGACTCTTTCCTTACTAGAACTATATTAGGTATTTACTATTACATGATACTTTATTCTGATGACTTTATTTTTATGGGAAAGAGAGAACAGACATTATTTTCAGAGGGATGTAGCTTTTGCAGTGTTTCCTTCACATAAGTCACTATTTGGTTCTAGTGATTCAGGCAGATTGTGTCACTTCCTCCATTGAAGGCCTGACACACAGCTCCTAAGGAAATGACCATGAGTGTTGTCTTCCTTAACCAGTCTACAATATGAATACTCTTGTAGTAATTCTTTCTGAAATGAGATGTGGATTACTTTTGGCTGAAGCAGTATGTCATATGAAAGGAAGTATTCAACCATCAGAGAAAATATGAACTATTGTCGTTATTACTAGTAAGTAACTCTGTTGTACCATAGATTTGGGGGAGATACAAGACGTTACTATTTAGATCTAATGACTCTGAAATTATGTTTTTTATGTTTAACGGAGTTTGTAAGAAAAAATAAAAATGCAAAAAAGTACAGGGAATTATATAACAATTACCTAGTTCCTATTATCTAGAATTAATAGCTGATATTTTATCATTTTGCCAAACTTTTTTTTAAGTCGAAACAGTATAGGTAAAGTTCTTGAGTCACATTCTCCTAATCTCCCTTCACAAAGCAACTACTGTCATAAGTTTAGTGTGTATCCTTCCAGTACTTTTAAAAATACGTAAACACACACACATATACACACATGCATTTATCTATATCTGTGTGTGTATATATATCCATAAATAACATATGTTGCTGCCATTGCTATGTGGTATTTTTTTATGTAGTTTTATACACATGTGCATGAATTTCTCTCAAATGTTTACATAGAATTAGAAGGTGGAATTGCTGTGTTTTAAGTGTATACATAATTCATTTCAGAGTACTGTCAAATTGCTCTCCCAAGTTTACAATTCCAACCGGCAATGTAAGAAAGCCCATTGCCCTAAATCATCCCTAACACTTGAATATTGTCAGTTTTTAGTGTTTGCTTCTCTGAATGAAAAAATAATAGTATTTCATTTTAGTTTATAAAGTCAAGTATGTTTTTATGTCTTTATTGGCCATCTAAATTTCTTCTTTTTTGGATTTCCCATTGATATCATTTGTCTTTTTTATGATTTGGTGAGGAAGATTAGTCCTGAGCTGATATCTGTTGCCAATCCTTCTCTTTTTGCTGAGGAAGATTGGCCCTGTGCTAACATCTGTGCCCATCTTCCTCTACTTTATATGTGGGATGCCTGCCACAGCATGGCCTGATAAGTGGTGCATAGGTCTGCACCCGGGATCTGAACCTGTGAACCACAGGCTGCTGAAGCGGAGCACATGAACTTAACCACTATGCCACTGGGCTAGCCCCTTGTCTATTTTTGTTAATTAATAAACTTTATTTTTCAGAGAAGTTTTAGGTTCACAGCAAAACTGAGCAGAAAGTACAGATTTATGGTTCACCAGCATTTTGTGTTAGCAGTGTTCTGGATTGTGGCCATTCTGATAGATGTGTAGTGGTATCTCGTTTTAATTTGCATTTCCCTGATGACATATGATGTGGAGCATCTTTACATATGCTCATTTGCCAAAACTTAGTTTTGCATTTTGCATTTAGGTCTGTAATCTGTTTTGAGTTAATTTCTTGAAAGGTGTAAGGTCTGGGTCTAGATTTATTTTTTTGCATGTGGATGTCCAGTTGTTCTAGTACTATTTATTGAAAAATTATCTTTTCTCTATTGTATTGCTTTTGCTCCTTTGACAAAGATCAGTTGACTGTATTTTTGTGTGTTTATTTCTGGGCTCTGTATTCTCTTCCACTGATCTATTTGCTGTTCTTTTGCCAATACCACTCTGTCTTGATTGCTGTAGCTTTATAGTAAATCTTGAAGTCAGGTAGTGTCAGTCCTCCAACTTTGTTCTTCTCCTTCAACATTGTATTGGCTATTCTGGGTCTTTTGCCTTTCCATATAAACTGTAGAATTAGTTTGTCAATATCCATTAAATATAACTTGCTGGGATTTTGATTGGGATTGCATTGAATCTATAGATCAAGATGAGGAGACCTGACATCTTGTCAATATTGAGTATTCCTATCCATAAACATGGAACATCTCTCCATTTATTTATTTCTTTCATCACAGTTTTGTAGTTTTCTTCACATAGATCTTGTACATATTTTGTTAGATGTATATCTAAATGTTTTTTTTTTTTTTGGTGCTAATATAAATAGTATTGTTTTACATTTCAAATTCCACTTGTTCATTGCTGGTATATAGGAAAACAATTTACTTTTGTATATTAACCTTGTATCCTACAACCTTGCTATAATCATTTATTTATCCCAGGAATTTTTGTCGATTCTTTTGGATTTTCTATAGAGATGATCATGTCATCTGTGAAGAAAGACAGTTTTCTTCCTTCCCAGTCTGTATACCTTTTATTTCCTTTTTTTGTCTTATTGCACTAGCTAGAACTTCTAGTACGATGTTGAAAAGCACTGGTGGGAGGGGACATTCTTGCCTTGTTCCTGGTCTTAGTGGGAACACTTCAAGTTTCTCACCATTATGTTGTTGGCTGAAGGTTTTTTGTAGATATTCTTTATCAAGTTGAGCAAGTTTCCCTCTGTTCTAGTTTATTGAGTTTTTATGAATGACTGAATGAATTCAACACTTGAATGAATGTTGGATTTTGTCATGCTTTTTTTACATCTATTGGTATCATGTATGTGATTTTTCTTCTTTAGCCTTTTGATGTGATGAATTATATTGATTTTTGGATGTTGAACCAGCCTTGCATACTTAGTATAAATCTTACTTGGTCACGGTATATAATTTTTTTTATACATTATTGGATTCGATTAGCTCATATTTTGTTGAAGATTTTTGCATCTATGTTCATGAGATATATTGGTCTAATGTTTTCTTGTAATGTCTTCATTTGATTTTAGTATTAGAGTAATACTGGCCTCATAGAATGAGTTAGGAAGTATTCCCTCTGCTTCTATCTTCTGAAAGAGATTGTAGAGAATTAGTGTAATTTCTTCCTTAAATGTTTGATAGATAGGAAAAAACTCCTGAACATGGGTCTTGGCAATGATTTTTTGGCTATAACTCCTAAAGCACAAGCAAAAATAAACAAGTGGGATTATATGAAACCGAAAAATTTCTGCACAGCAAAAGAAACAATCAACAAAATGCAAAACAACCTACGGAATGGGAAATAGTATTTGCAAATCATACATCTGATAAGGGGTTAATATCCAAAATTTATAAAGAACTCATACAGTTCAGTAGCTGAAAAACTAATAACCCAATTTAAAAATGGGCAAAGGGGGGCCGGCTCAGTGGCGTAGTGGTTACATTCGCAGGCTCCACTTTGGAGGCCCAGGGTTCACAGGCTCGGATCCCAGGCATGGGCCTACACACCACTCATCAAGCCATGCTGTGGCAGGCCTCTCACTTATAAAGTAGAAGAAGATGGGCACAGATGTTAGCCCAGGGCCGATCTTCCTTAGCAAAAAGAAGATTGGTAACAGATGTTAGCTCAGGGCTAATCTTCCTCAAAAAAAAAAAAAAGACAAAGGACCTGAATAGATATTTTTCCAAAGAAGATATACAAATGGTCAACAGGTACATGAAAAAGTGCTGAACATCACTAATCATCAGGGAAATACAAATCAAAACCACAATGAGATATCACCTCACACCTGTTAGAATAGCTATCATCAAAAAGACAAGAGATAAATGCTGGTGATAATGTAGAGAAAAGGGAACTCCTGTGCACTGTTGGTAGGATTGGAAATTGGTACAGCCGCTATGGGAACCAGTATGGAGTTTCCTCAAAAAGTTAAAAATAGAACTACCATATGATCCAGCAATTCCTCTTCTGGGAATATATCCAAAGGAAACAAAAAACACTGTGTCAAAGAGGTATCTATACCCACATGTTCATAGCTAACCCACATGTTTACAATAACTAACACATGGAAACAAGCTAAGTGTCCATCAACAGATGAATGGATAAAGAAGTTGTGGTATGTATATACAATGGAATATTATCCAGCCATAAAAAAGAAGGAAATCCTGCCATTTGCAACAACATGGATGGACCTTGAGGGCATTATGCTAAGTGAAATAAGTCAGAGAAAGATAAGTACTGTATGATCTCACTTACATTTGGAATCTAAAAAAACAAAAAACCAAATTCATAGAAAAATCAGATTTGTGGTTACCAGAGGCAAGGGGTGGGGGGCGGGGGAATTGGGTAAAGGTGGTCAAAAGTTACAAACGTACAGTTATAAGATAATTAAGTACTGGAGATGTGATGTACACCATGATGACTATAGTTAACACTGCTGTATGATATATAGGAAAGTGTTAAGAGAGTAGATCCTAAGAGTTCTCATCACACACAAAAAATTTTTTTTGTATCTATATGAGATGGTGGATGTTAACTAAACTTACTGTGGTAATCATTTGACTATATATATATAAGTCAAGTCATTATGCTGTACACTTTAAACTTGCACAGTGCCGCATGTCAATTATATCTTAATAAAACTAGAAAACAAGTGTTTGGTAGAATTTACGAGTGCGCCCATCTGGTCCTAGTGCTTTCTGTTTTGAAAGATTACTAATTATTGATTCAATTTCTTTTCTTTTTTTTGTGAGGAAGATTAGCCCTGAACTAACATCCGTTGCCAATCCTCTTTTTGCTGAGGAAGATTGGCCCTGGGCTAACATCTGTGCCAGTCTTCCTCTGCTTTATATGGGATGCCACCACAGCATGGCTTGACAAGTCATGGGTCGGTCCATGCCTGGGATCCGAACCTGGGAACCCCAGGCTGCCAAAGCGGAGTGCGTGAACTTAACTGCTATGCCACTGGGCTGGCCCCTGATTCAATTTCTTTAATAGACATAGGCGTATTCAGATTGTCTATTTCTTCTTGTGTGAGTTTTGGCAGATTGCTTTCCAGTTTTTTTATTTGGTAAAAACTTATCTTGGTTTTCTTTTGTAATTTAACTGTTAAGAAAATGCTTCTGTGTAATGATTTTAAGTGAGGTTTTCAGTTACATTTTCCTTTCCTTTTTGAAAGAAACACTGTAGGCAAAGCATGCTAAGTTCTTTTATAAAACATATGTTCTGATATGCAGGCTTTACAAATGAAGAGCCTTATTGAAAGGAAATGGAGGGGCCAGCCTGGTGGTGTAGTGGTTAAGTTCCTCGCTACGCTTTGGCAGCCCAGGGTTTGCAGATTTGGATCCCGGGTGAGGACCTGTGCACCACTCATCAAGCCATGCTGTGGCGGCGTTCCATATACAAAATAGAGGAAGATGGGCACAGATGTTAGCTCAGGAACAATCTTCCTCACACACAAAAAAATGAGGAAGTGGAAATTCTCCCGAAGTTTAATTGACAAATTATGTAGAGCTACTGTAAAAGAATATATTCTTTGTTTAGAGCTTTCTGCCATTCCATATCAATAGGACATGTAGTTTGGGTCTTAGACATTAGTATATGTCTGGTAGCATTACACATACTAATTCATTCACATTTTTCCTCTTTATGTTCTACTCTTGTGAAGAAGAATCTCTATTTGGTAGGGATAGAGAAGCACACAATAGTAGTGGAACAGAACTCAAATTAACTGAAGCTCAGTTGTGTTTAAAAAATTTTTTTAATTATAAAAATAATCTCATTGTTTAAGTTGTATATAAAGATTCTAATGCAAAAAGTTTGTTTTAGTTGTAACGATAAAGATTACTTTTTCTATAAAGATGAAAAGGAAATGGAGAATCACTTAAACTACTTGCAACATTTTCTAGTTTGGGCTGTTTTATTGGATGTGGGATAATATCTCCTTGTGGCTTCAATTTGCAATACCCTAATGACAGATGATGTTGAACGTCTTTTCATGTGCTTAATTGCCAACCATGTATCTTCTTTGGTAAAGTTTCTGTTTGAATCCTTTGCCTCCCTTTTTGGGAAAAAAAAAAGATAGATTGTCATCTTATTGAGTTTTGAGCATTGTTTTTTGCATATTCTGAATGTGGAAAATTTATTGGATATATGTTTTGCAAGTATTTTCTTACTGTCTATGGCTTACCTTTTCATTTTGTTAAGTGTCGCTTTTTGGGGGATTTTTTTGGTGAGGAAGATTAGCCCTGAGCGAACATCTGTTGCTGATTCTCCTCTTTTTGCTGAGGAAGATAGGCTCACATTCATGCCCATCTTCTTTTTTTTTTTTTATCAAAAGGTTTTGAATCTATTTTTATTTATTTTTTATTTATTTATTTTTTTATTGATGTCTTAGTTTATAACACTGTGGGGTTTTAGTTGTACATTTTTGTTTGTCCGTCACCTTGTGGATGTAACCCTTCACCCCTTGTGCCCCCCAGACCCCCCTTCCCCTTGGTAACCACCAATCAGTTCTCTCTGTCCGTGTGTTCACTTATATTCCATATATGAGTGAGTTCATGCAGTGTCTGTCCTTCTCTCTCTGGCTTATTTCACTTAACATAATACCCTCTAGGTCCTTCCATGTTGTTGCAAATGGGACAATTGTGTCTTTTCTTATGGCTGAGTAGTATTCCATTGTATGTATATACCACATCTTCTTTAACCAATCATCAGTCAAGGGACACTTGGGTTGCTTCCACTTCTTGGCTATAGTGAATAATGCTGCAATGAACATAGGGGTGCATACGCCTCTTGTGATGGTTGATTTCGCGTCCATTGGGTAGATGCCCAAGAGTGGTATTGCTGGATCATACGGTATTTCTATTTTTAATTTTTTGAGGACTCTCCATACTGTTTTCCATAGAGGCTGCACCAGTTTGCATTCCCACCAGCAGTGAATGAGGGTCCCCGTTTCTCCACAACCTCTCCAGCATTTGTTGTTATTTGTCTTTGTGATTATAGCCATTCTAACCGGTGTAAGGTGATATCTTAGTGTAGTTTTGATTTGCATTTCCCTGATGATTAGTGATGTTGAACATCTTTTCATGTGTCTATTGGCCATCTGTATCTCTTCCTTGGAAAAATGTCTGTTCATATCCTCTGCCCATTTTTTGATCGGGTTGTTTGTTTTTTTGTTGCTCAGTTGTATGAGATCTTTGTATATTACTGAGATTAATCCCTTGTCAGACAAACGATTTGCAAATATTTTCTCCCAGCTGGTGGGTTGTTTATTCATTTTGATCCTGGTTTCATTTGCCTTGTAGAAGCTCTTTAGTCTGATGAGGTCCCACTTGTTTATTTTTTCTTTTGTTTCCCTTGTCTGGGTAGACATGGAATCTGAAAGGATCCCTTTATGTCCAATCTCAATTAGTGTACTGCCTATATTTTCTTGCAGGAGTTTTATAGTTTCAGGTCTCACTTTCAGGTCTTTGATCCATTTTGAATTGATTTTTGTATATGGCGATAGGAGATGGTCTACTTTCATTCTTTTGCGTGTTGCTGTCCAATTTTCCCAGCACCATTTATTGAAGAGACTTCCCTCTCTCCATTGTATGTTCTTTGCTCCTTTGTCGAAGATTAGCTTTCCATAGGTGTGTGGTTTTATTTCTGGGCTTTCAATTCTGTTCCATTGATCTGTGTGTCTATTCTTGTACCAGTACCATGCTGTTTTGATTACTGTAGCTTTATAGTATATTTTGAAATCAGGGATTGTGATGCCTCCAGCTTTGTTCTTTTTTTTCAGAATTGCTTTAGCTATTCGGGCTCTTTTGTTGCCCCATACGAATTTCAGTAGTTTTTGTTCTGTTACCATGAAGAATGACATTGGGATTCTGATTGGGATTGCATTGAATCTGTAGATTGCTTTAGGGAGAATGGACATTTTAACTATATTTATTCTTCCAATCCATGTGCATGGACTATTTTTCCATTTCTTTATGTCTTCCTCGATTTCTTTCAATAGTGCCTTATAGTTTTCATTGTATAGGTCTTTTACCTCCTTGGTTAAATTTATTCCCAGATATTTTATTCTTTTTGTTGCAATTGTAAATGGGATTGTCTTTTTGAGTTCTCTTTCTGTTGTTTCATCGTTAGTGTATAGAAATGCAATTGATTGTTGTAAGTTGATTTTATACCCTGCCACTTTACTGTGGTTGTTGATTGTTTCTAGTAGTTTTCCAATGGAATTTTTTGGGTTTTCTATGTATAAGATCATGTCGTCTGCAAATAGTGAGAGTTTCACTTCTTCATTGCCTATTTGGAGTCCTTTTATTCCTTTTTCTTGCCTAATTGCTCTGGCCAGAACTTCCAGTACTATGTTGAATCAGAGTGGTGAGAGTGGGCACCCTTGTCTTGTTCCTGTCCTCAAAGGATGGCTTTCAGTTTTTCCCCATTGAGTAGGATGTTTGCTGTAGGTTTGTCATATATGGCCCTTTTTATGTTGAGGTACTTTTCCTTCTATACCCATTTTGTTGAGAGTTTTTATCATAAATGGATGCTGGATCTTGTCAAATGCCTCCTCTGCATCGATTGAGATGATCATGTGGTTTTTAGTCTTCATTTTGTTAATGTGGTGTATCACGTTGATTGATTTGCGGATGTTGAACCATCCCTGTGTCCGTGGTATAAATCCCACTTGATCGTGGTGTATGATCTTTTTGATGTATTGCTGTATTCGGTTTGCCAGTATTTTGTTGAGGATTTTTGCGTCTATGTTCATCAGCGATATTGGCCTGTAGTTTTCCTTCTTTGTATTGTCCTTGTCTGGCTTTGGTATCAGCATGATGTCGGCCTCATAGAATGTGTTGGGAAGTATTCCATCTTCCTCTATTTTTTGGAATAGTTTGAGAAGGATAGGTGCTAAATCTTCTTTGAACGTTTGATAAAATTCTGCAGGGAAGCCATCTGGTCCTGGGCTTTTATTTTTTGGGAGGTTTTTGATTACTGTTTCAATCTCTTTACTTGTGATTGGTCTGTTCAGATTCTCTATTTCTTCTTGATTCAGTTTTGGGAGGTTGTACGCTTCCAAGAATTTCTCCGTTTCCTCTAGGTTGTCCAATTTGTTGGCGTAAAGTTTTTCATAGTAGTCCCTAATAATCCCTTGTATTTCTGTGGTGTTTGTTGTAATTTCTCCTCTTTCATTTCTAATTTTGTTTATATGAGTCTTCTCCCTTTTTTTCTTAGTGAGTCTGGCTAAGGGTTTGTCAATTTTATTTATCTTCTCAAAGAACCAGCTCTTTGTTTCATTGATCCTTTCTAGTGTTTTTTTGGTTTCAATTTCATTTATTTCTGCTCCGATTTTTATTATTTCCCTCCTTCTGCTGATCGGGGCTTTGTCTGTTCTTCTTTTTCCAATTCTGTTAGGTGCAATTTAAGTTATTTATTTGGGATTTTTCTTGTTTGTTAAGGTGAGCTTGTATTGCTATGAATTTCCCTCTCAGGACTGCTTTTGCTGCATCCCATATGAGTTGGTATGGTGTATTTTCCTTTTCGTTTGTCTCCAAATAGCTTTTGATTTCTCCTTTAATTTCATCAACGACCCATTGGTTGTTCAGTAGCATGTTGTTTAGTCTCCACATCTTTGTCCCTTTCCTAGTTTTTTCCTTGCAGTTGATTTCTAGTTTCACAGCATTATGATCAGAAAAGATGCTTGTAATGATTTCAATCTTCTTAAATTTGTAGAGTTTTGCCTTGTTTCCTAATATATGGTCTATCCTTGAGAATGTTCCATGTGCACTTGAGAAGAATGTGTACTCTGCTTTTTTTGGGTGGAGTGCTCTATATATATCTATTAAGTCCATTGCGTCTAGTTTTTCGTTTAAGTCCATTATTTGCTTATTGACTTTTTGTCTGGATGATCTATCTATTGATGTAAGGGGGGTGTTAAGATCCCCTACTATTACTGTGTTATTGTTAATATCTCCTTTAAGGTTTGTTAGCAGTTGTTTTATGTACTTTGGTGCTCCTGTGTTGGGTGCATAGATATTTATAAGTTTTTATGTCTTCTTGGTGAAGTGTCCCTTTTATCATTATATATTGCCCTTCTTTGTCTTTCATTACCTTTTTTATCTTGAAGTCTACTTTGTGTGATATAAGTATGGCTACTCCTGCTGTCTTTTGTCTGTCATTAGCTTGGAGTATTGTTTTCCATCCTTTTACTTTGAGTCTGTGTTTGTCTTTAGAGCTGAGATGTGTTTCCTGGAGGCAGCAGATTGTTGGATCTTGGTTTTTAATCCATCCTGCCACTCTTGTGTCTTTTGATTGGAGAATTCAATCCATTTACATTTAGAGTGATTATTGATATATGAGGGTTTTATGTTGCTATTTTATTGTTCATCTTCTGGTTCTTTTGCATTTCCTTCGTTTCTTGTCCCTTGTGTTTCGGACTGCAAATTCAATTTGGTATTTCTGCATGCTCATTCTCTTGGTTTTCTCTTTATTTGTCATGTGTGGTTCTCTTCTGGTTATTTGTTTAGTAGTTACCGTGAGGTTTATATAAAAGTTCTCCTGGATGAGATAGTCCATTTTCTGATGCCTGTTGTTTTCTTAGACTAAGTCAATTCTATCCCTTTCCTCTTCCCCTTCTTATTTGTTGTTGTCACTACTTATTCCATCTTGTGTCGTGAGTGTGCATTTACAGTGGTGAGTTTAAATTCATTTTTGATGTTTTCCAACTGTAGTTTTTCTGGTTTAGTCTCCTTGTTTTTCTCCTTGCTCAAAACTTTGTATCCCCTTTCTCTTTTGCTTTATTTTTTTCAGGCCTAAGGGCCTTCTTGAGCATTTCTTATAGTGAGGGTCTTGTGGTGATGAACTCCCATAGCTTTTGTTTATCAGGGAGAGTTATTATTTCTCCATCATATTTGAAGGATATTTTCACTGGATAAAGTATCTTGGCTGAAGGTTTTTGTCTTTCATGATTTTGAATATATTATTCCAGTCTCTCCTGGCCTGTAGACTTTCTGTCGAGAAATCAGCTGAGAGCCTGATGGGGTTTCCTTTGTATTTTATTTTGTTTGTTTGTTTAGCTGCCCTTAATATTTTTTCTTTGTCACTGACTCTTGCTGTTTTAGCTACTATGTGGCGTGGAGTTTGTCTTTTCCTGTTCTATATATTTAGGTGATCTATTGACTTCATTCACTGTTATTTCCATCTCTTTCCCCAGGTTTGGGAAGTTCTCAGCTATTATTTCTTTGAACAAACTCTCTGCTCCTTTTCCCCTTTCTTCTCCTTCTGGAATACCTATTATACTTATGTTACTTTTCCTCTTTGAGTCTGATATTTCACGAAGAATTTCTTCATTTCTTTTTAGTCTTACCTCTCTCTCCTCTTATCTGGAGCTTTTCTGCATGGCTATCCTTGATAATGGTAATTCTTCCCTCTGTATTGTCAGTTCTGCTCTTTAAAGACCCCAGGTTTTCCTTTATCTCATCCATTGTGTTTTTCATCTCCAATATTTCTGATTGGTTTTTCTTTATGGTTTCAGTCTCTTTTGTGAAGAAATTCCTGAATTTGTTGATTTGTTTCTCTGTGTTCTGTTGTAAATCTTTGAGTTTTTTTATGACAGCTATTTTGAATTCTCTGTTGTTCAGGTTATAGATTTCTGCGCCTTCAGGGTTGGTTTCTGGGTGTTTGTCATTTTCCTCTTGGTCTGGAGACTTAAGGTACTTTTGCATAGAGTCAGCTGATTTACCTTTGCTATTCTTCCTCTTGATAAAATTTCTGGTCCTGCAGTTTCCACTTGCCGCCACTAGGTGGAGGTCACCAGTGGTGTGTTCTAAGCCTGCTGCAGTCCCCGGAGGGATTGTGCTGAAGCGCAGGGCATGTCGGGGGAGGGGTTCTCTCTTTCACCTGCCCAACCTGGGGGCTTCCTTTCTGGCTCTCTTGTGCCATTGACCACACCCCCAAAACAGTCTGTGGTCCCTTCCCAGTGGGGATCTCTTGACAGTCTGTCAGAGCACCTGGAGGGCAATACCATTCCCTGAATAGGGCCGCCCCTCCCCTCCTCTGTCTGTGAGCTGTGCTGCTTTGCTGATCAGATAGGGAGGGGGAGTATATCTCCTTACCTCTCCTCAGGTCCTTTGGGGCTTCCCATGCCTCCACCGTCAGATGTACTGTGGCAACTGTCTCTTAGAAGTCCTTTGTAGTGTTTAATTGACCTCTATTTGTATGCAAATGATGTTTTTGTTGTATCTTAGGGGGCAGCGATTCAGAGAGGGAATCTCACTCCGCCATGATCTTTACGTCACTCCTCATTAAGTGTCTTTTGAAGAACAAAAGTTTTAATTTTGGTGAAGACTAATTTATGATCTCTTTTGTGATTTTTGTTTGGAGACAAAAAATTCCTTAATGAAATTTTAGCCAATTGAATCTAGCAATATATAAGAAAGATTAACACATCATGATCAAGTAAAGTTTATCCCAAGAACACAAAACTTGGTGTGCATGTGAAGAGAATGTATATTATATTGTCATTGGGTTGGAATGTTATATAAAGGATATGTCAAGTTGGTTGATTTAGAGAGGGATGTTGAAATTTTCAGCTGTAATTGTTCATTTGTCTTGCTCCTTTCACTTCTATAAGTTTTATTGAGTTTCTTAGTAGTATGTGCACACATTTAGAATTATGTCCTCTTGAAGAATTTACTCTATTATCACTCTGAAATGACCCTCTGTATCCGACAATCTTGTTTGCTTTGAAATATACCTTGTCTGATATTAAAACAATGCTATAGCTATCTTTTATTAGTATTAGCATAGTATATCTTTTTCTGTACTGTTTCTTTCAATCTATCTGTGTTTAAACTAGATTTATTGTAAACAACATATAGCTAGGGCATGCTTTTTTATTTGTTCTGACAATCCCTGCCCTTTTATAAACTATTTAGACCATTTATATTTAATGTGATTATCAATGTCGCTGGATTTAAATCTACCATCCTGGTATTTGTTTTTTGTATGGTATTTATTTCTTATTTTCTGTGTGTTCCATGTTTTCTGTTCCCTTTTCTTTTGGATTGAGGGGGGTTTGTTATGATTGCATTTATCTCCACTTGTGACTTACAAGCTATTGCCACTTTTATTTTGCCTTTTTAGTGGTTGTTGTAGACTTTACTTTAACTTATTCACATTCTGTGTTCAAATAGTATCCTGTTTTATACGTAGTATAACAATCTTACAACAGTATAATTCTGTTTCCCCTTTTCTGTCCTTTGTGCTGTTGTCATGTTTTACTTTCCTATATACTAAACTCACAATATCTTATTATTTCCCCCTAAGACAATAATTGTCTTCTAAAAGTATTAGAAAATAAAGAAAGTGGTGTTTTGTAATTGTGCACACATTTACCATTTTTCAGTGTTCTTTTTAAGGATACTTACCATGTGATATCCTTTTTCTTCTATCTGAAGAACTTCATATGACCTTTTTATAATGGTGACTTTTTCACCGTTTGTTTGTCTACAAAAGTCCCAACTTTGCCTTCATTTTTGAAAGATATTGCAGCTGGTTGAAGAACTTAGATATGTTTTCCCCCTTTGATGATGTGTCTGTCTGTTTTCTTTGGGTTTGCATAATTTCAGAGAAGTCTGTTATTGGTTTTTTATTTATTTCGCTGTATGTTTTCTCTGTTATCCATTTAGGAATTTATCTTTATCCTGGGTTTTAGCAATTCAATTCTGATGTGTCCTGGCATAGTTTTCTTTAGGTTTATTCTATTCCAGGTTCATTGCATTTCTTATATCTGTGGGTTTATGGTTTTCATCAAATCTGGATAATTTTCAACCATTAGTTCTTCAATTAGTTTTTGGTGTCCTTTCCCACAGTTCCCATCCTTTGTGGGACACTAGTTTCATGTTTGTTAGACCGATTGTTATTTTCCACAGGTTGCTGATGCTCTGTTCCTTTTTCAGTCTATATTCCCTGTGCTTCACTTTGGATAGTGTCCACTGCATGACGTCAAGTTCATTGATCTTTCTTCTGCTAATTTGCTGTTAATCCCATCCTGTATATTTTTCAGTACAGATGTATTTTTCATCACTAGAAGTTTGATTTTGACCTTTTAAAAATACATAAATCTTTCATTTTTCTCCTCATTATGTTTATGCTTTCTTAAACATACAGAGTATATTTATAATAGCTATTTTAATATCTGATTACTGATTCTATTCATCGTGGTTATTTCTGCTTATTTTCTTTTCTTCCTTTTACTCCTCGTAATGCATGTATTTTCCTGCCTCTTTTATGCCTGGTAATTTTTGATTGAATGCTAGACTTTATTAATTTTGCCTTGTTGGTGGCTGGATTTCTTTTTGTATTTCTTTAAGTAGTGTTGGCTTTTTTTCTGGTCAACAGTCAAATTGCTTGGAATCAGTTGGATCCTTTTGATTCTTGTTTTTACGCTTTGTTAGGGTAGGTCCAGAGCCACCATTATTCTGGGGCTAATTTCCTTCTGGGGATTCTTCTGAATGCCCTATGTGTTAGGAGGCCTTAGTATTCAGCCAGACCCCAGTGGATACCTGCTTATATCTGGAGATGTCTCCATGGAGCTCCTGTCTCTCCTGTACTCTGACCCACAAATTCTAGCCATCTTGGCCTCCCTGAATTTCATCTCAGATCTCTTAACTCAGCCAGACCTGCCTCTCTTTGCCCCTCCCTGCCCTGAACTACTTCTAGGCAGTAAGTTGGTATCTTCAGAGGGCTCATCCTGTTTTTTTCCTCTTCTCTCCTATGCTCCTTGTTGTCTAGTATCTGAAAACCTTTCTTTTCTTTTCCTTTCTTATTGTTTAAGTAAAGCAGGAGAGTACATCAAGTTCCTGTTACTTCATCTTAGTTGAGGCCCTCCATTCTTAATTCATCCTTGATTTTCTTCTAGCCTTCCCTTTTTGTTAGAAAGCCATCATTTGCTTGTTGAAGCATTATTTATAACAACAAAACCTTTTCATTCAGAGAAATTTCAAATTGAACATGTTCAAAACTGCACTCATGGTATTCCTTCTGAAATCCCTGTGCTCCCACCTCCACATTCTGTCCCTTAGAAGTCTCCGTGGCAGTAAAAGGCACTGCCAAGTACACATTCCAGAACTTAGAAGCCATCCTCAGCACCACTCTCTTCCTTACCTGCACATCTCATCAGTCACCTGGAATTGTGCCTTTTACTTCCAGGACATATCTTGAATCTTTTTACATCTTTCCATCTCTACCACCCCTGCTGCTCTATTAGACCACACCACCACCATCTCTCCTGCACTGTTCAGCAGCCTCTGAAACAGTCTTCCTTATCCATGCTACCTCCTTCCAATACGTTCTTTACACAGGAAACAGAAAGATTTTGAATTTTTTTTTTAATCAAAGTACTAGATGCAGAGTTAAAAAGGCTTATAACATAAAACCACTTTTCTGCGCTATTTCTCCTCAGCCTCTAATCACATTCCCTACCACTTTCTACTCTTTTAGTATTTCTGACTTTTAGTTCCATAATTCTAAATAATGTGCTTATACTGTTATTTCTTGATTTATCAGTTTTAGATATCTGTTCACATCTTTTTATTCAACTTTTTTTTTCTCTTAATTATAGCTATTATAATTTTTGGCTAAATCATTGTTTACATTATTTTAACAAGTTAAATATTTTTACTTGTTGAATCTAAGTGTATATTTTTACCTTTCTTATCTCATATGCTTTTTTGTTTATCATTTGCTTAGTTTTCAACCTGTATCTGTTGCTGATTCTTCTTCATTCTACATTCTCTACAGTTTTCATGATCAAATATGTTGTCTGATAATAATCTCCTTCCTCTCCCACTTTTTTTCTTCCTAGACAGACTCTGAAGCTCCTCCAACTTCCTGCTCCAATCTGGGGTGGATGTTTTCTAGGCCAAGGTGTACAGTCATAGCCCCAGGACTTCCCTTCCCCATTGTCTGAGGAAAATGTCTTCTCTCTCATATTCAATCCTTGCATTTTCCTTAGTGTTGATTTGCTTCCTTATTTTGGTGGACTATGTCTTCCCATCAGCACACTAACAAAAAGGTGAATGGGATGTAAATTTTTGAGATGTTTTATTTGAAATTGTCTTTATTTTGCCCTTTGATGGAATTGTTAGTTAGGTTGAAAATTATTTTCCCTCAGAATTGGGAAGTCATTGTTCAGTTGTGTTTTAGCTTCCAGTGTTGCTATTAATAGTCCTGATAGTGTTCTTAATTTTTATTTTCATCCTTTCTTTGTAGACTGCTTTTCCTCTCTGGAAATTTTTAGGATCTTTTCTTTTCCCTGCCATTTTGAAATTTCATAGTAATGCACCCTACTTCCTCCCCTTTGTTTTCTCTGTTGCTGGTAATTACTTGTTGTCATTGGATTGATCCTTACTTGACTTTGTATTTCCTCTATTGGATTTCTTATTGTGGCTATCAATTTTTAATTTTCAAAGCTTTATATTTTTATCTGGATGTTTGTTACCCAGGTATTCCTGAATACATTTAAGATTTGTGGACTTTATATAATTTGAACTTTTTATAAGTTAACCCTCAACAAAATAGTAAAAAAAAAAAATGGAAAGGACCTTTTCCCCCTTGTTAATATCCAAGATCTCATTCTTAATTTCTGGGTGTTCTTTATAACGTCCTTTTCATCTCTCATAGACATCATTGTCTTATCTTTCTGAGAATTGTAATTAAGAGGTTTTTGTTTTGTTCTTCAGTTCTCTGCATTATCCCTGTTTCCCTAAGTTGTTTTTCTTTTCTTTTTCATTTGGTCTCTTTCATGTTAGAAGCTCTGTGAGTTTTCCATTGGTGCTATAACAAATTACCATAAACTTCGCAGCCTAAAATAACACAAATTTAGTATCTCACAGTTTCTGTAGGTTAAAAGTCTGGGCACAATGTGGCTTAGCTAGGTCCTCTATTTAGAGTCTTATAAGGCTGAAATTAAGGTGTCAGCAGGGCTGTGTTCCTTCCTGAAGGCTCTGGGAAAGAATTCTATGTGGTAGAATTCAGTTCTGTGTGGCTGTAGGACTGAGGTTTCCCGTGGCTTTTGTGCCAGGGGTCATTCTTGGATTCTAGAGCCTCTTGAGTTCCTTGACTTGTGGCCCACTTTCTCCATCTTCAAAACCAGCAACAGCAAGTCCAGTCCTTCTTACTCTTCGAATCTATCTGACCTCTCCTTTTGTCTCATCTCTCCTCTGCTTCCCTCTTCTGCCTTCCTCTTCTCTTTGGCAGGCCTCCCGTGATTACACTGGACCCACCAAGAGAATCCAGGATCATCTCCCTAAAATCAGTTGATTAGTAGCCTTAATTGCATTCACAAAGTCTGTTCACAGCAGTCCCTAGATTAGTGTATGATTGTATAATCAGGGACAGGAATTTTAAGGGGATATCTTTAAAAGTCTACCACAGAGTCCTTTCTCAAATGTCTGTCAGTCACTGACTGTCCATTCATACATTTAATGATGGGCACTACAGGTACCTAATAGGAAGCTCTACGTGGAATGGGGTTTATCTAACGACCCTCTGTGTAGGGTCATTAGATAGCGAGCAAGCTTTTTGAGGTGTCAGTATCTAAAAGATCTTTTCCCTAAGACTGTTCAGGTTATCCTGTAAGGAATCCTACAGGGTGTGTATCTAAGGGGTAGGTTTAATCCAGTATGGGACAGGATTCATTTTTCATGTCTCTCTGTTTTCAGTGCTGGGTCATGCTTGATGTTTGGCACAGTGAGTCGCATGTGTTTCCCATTGGTATCTCTTTCTGCAAACACCTTGGTTTTATATTTCTTCACTTTGCTAAGTCGTTTACTACTCTCCCATCTGGCTTCTGTCTCCCAGAATTTTTCTGACATTTCTTATCTGGTGTTTTCTCCCATTCTTTATGTCTTTAGGTTCATGTTTTATTTGTTTATTTTTTGTATGATTTGGGGAAGGAGTGAAAATTAATGTACAAGCTCAGTATACATGTTTAACCAGAAACTCTCAAGAAAAATTTATTTTTAAGCCAAAATCTGATTATCTTACCTGAGAACCCTTCTCTGCTGCTCAGTTTCCTACTTCCTCACCCCTGTAGTTTTTGAGATATATATATATACATGTATATATTGTTAGTGTAGTCTGTCTTCCACTGGATTTGTCAAAATCAACATTATATTGATTTTGAACATTAAATTTCATTGCTGTGTAGCGTATCTTTTTGATATAAAGAGGTCCTGGATCATTGCTTTGTGTAGCAGCTCATAAATGCTAGTTTATCTTTTTTATTGAACTATAAAATTTAGCATAAATGAAAGATAGCATTGTATTTTGGTGTGCCCATTTTAAAGTTTTTATATCTTACAGTCCTCTAAGTGTATTTTATTTTAGTATAAACCTTGTTTAATTATTTATGCTCTTCACTAGGCCCTCTCATATGTATGATTCAGATTCCTAAATTCACTAATTTAATTCCTTCTTGAATCAAGACACAGAGTAAATAAGTAAGTCCTAAATTCCTGTATCAATGAAATAATTAGTATCTTATGCAAAGGGGTAGATTTACTTTACTTTTTTGTTATTGCTGTAATGAAATGCAAATCACTTATTCACAGACTTCATGTGTAGCCAATGGCTACCCTGTTCCAAAATAGAACCACCTACATTAGAAAAATGAAATGTCCTTTCTCTAGGCTACTAGTTCTCAAGGAGAAGTTGGAATTGGAATTACCTATGGAGCTTTTTTTTAAAATTGAGATATAATTGACATATAATAGTATGTTAATTTTAGGTACAGCATAGTCACTTGATATTTGTATATATTATGAAATGATCACCACATTAAGTCTAGTTAACATCCATCACTAGAGCTTTTTTAAAAACAAGCCGTTGAAAGCCCTGAGTCACTAAGAGTATTTCGGGGTGTGGCCCAAGCATGTATTTTTAATATTATTTTTAACCTCACAAGCAATTCTCATGCACATCTAGTTAAGAACTACTTCATCTGCTTATGACTGACCGAAAAGCTAGTTAACAGTACTCATTCTTCTAGTAACATTAATAGCTGGTTTGTGAGCTGGACAGGAAATGACCTAGGAACAAAAAATCTCAAAGGCTGAATCATCTAGTGCATTGGTTCTCAAGCAGAAGTGACATACCAGAAACATTTGGGAGGCCTTTTCAGATTACGCATACATGCTTGCTTTCCCCTCTCCCACTTGACTATGGTGAAGTGATAGAAGCATGTCGTGTCTCTCAAGCATGATTCATTTTATGTCCTACACTTTTTAGATTTTTCACCGTGTACTAGTACATGATTTACTTGGGAGGAACAAAGGAGTGGAGAGAGATTACCACCACCACCCTGCCCCCACTAATATTGAAGCAGTGTAGATGACTATTCAGAAGCTTAGAATTTTCTAACGCTTCCTTTTCTCCCAGCATGGCAGTGTTGGCATTTAAAGCTGAGAGTACACTGAAAATTGAAAGTGTAACTCATAAATCATTAGGTCTCTTAGCATGTTAAATCTTGTTTTTTTTTAAAGTAGTCTAGGAAATGATTCAGTACCATTAATTAGATAAATATGGTTCAAAAGATATACGTGAAATATCTTCAGAGTTTCTGAATCGGTGTAATCATAGCAATGCATCAAACCCCCCAAAATACATCAAACCCCAAAAATTACATTTGAGGATAAGTGGGTTAATGTCTTTATATCTTGAATACACAAGAATGAAGAAAATCTTTGATTTTTAATTGTGTAACTTTAGCTAAAGAATATGCTGTACTATTTTTTTTTTTTTTTTTTTGTGAGGAAGACCAGCCCTGAGCTAACATCCGTTGCTAATCCTTCTCTTTTTGCTGAGGAAGACTGGCCCTGGGCTAACATCCGTGCTCATCTTCCTCCACTTTATATGGGATGCTGCCACGGCATGGCTCACAAGCGGTGCGTCGGCAGGCGCCTGGGATTGGAACCGGCGAACCCCGGGCTGCCAAGCGCGGACAAAACCGCTGCGCCACCGGGCGGCCCCCATATGCTGTACTATTTTTAACTTTAAAAAGAAATCAGATATGCCTGGAAGCTTTTAAGAAAGTGACAAAATTTAAGGAGCAAGCATTTATTTTTAACATGATTTCTGCTGTTTAGTACTTAAGATGTATTTACCCCATTAAGAGCAGTTATGTTCACCTACTCTTTGGTAACATAATCTGTTCAGAATAGTTTTTCTAGTAATTCTATTTTCATGTTTCAGAAAAACATTCCCCAGAAAATAGTCTGTAAAATACAGAACAGAACAAAAACCTAATGTGTACTAGAGTGTTCCTAATAGTAAAATTCAAAAAACCAACAGAGAAACAAACAAAAAGCCCATATATTTATTAAAAGATTCATTTGGCCTTTTTTTAAATAAAACATGGGACAAGGTGCATATAAAATAAATTTTTTTAAAAAAGAATGTTCATTTTAAAAAAAAGAAAGTTCAGGGGCTGGCCCCATGGTGTAGTGGTTAAGTTCGGTGCATTCTGCTTTGGTGGCCCGGTTCTCAGGTTTGGATCCTGGGCCCAGACCTACACCACTCATCAGCCATGCTGTAGCAGCAACCCATGTACAAAACAGAGGAAGACTGGCACAGGTGTTAGCCTGGGGCTAATCTTCCTCAAGCAAAAAAAAGAGGAAGATTGGCAACAGATGTTAGCTTAGGGCAAATCTTCCTCAGCAAAAAAAAAAAAAAAAAGTGTGGTTTGCAGTGATTGCTAGCATGTTAATTTTTACATGCAAATTAACTTTGATTTGAAGACATCTAATAGAAAAATAAGCAAAGGAAGGAAATATATATAAATGGCTAAAAACCCATATGGAAATGTACAACGTCACTAGTAAGCAAAGAAATATAAATTAAAGCAAAGAGATAACCATACTGTTTTCAAATAAGCAAAGATCTAAAAAATAATATCCTGCTCCACTTTTGCCTTAAAATTATTATAACCTTTGATTCCAGTTAATTCTAGTCCAGTGAACTCCTAAACAAATAAAATGTGGAAAAATCTGTAGGTAGATAGATGTTTGTAGAACTGTTGTTTATAATGGGCTCAGAATTAGAAGAATGGTTAAATTATGATAGTTACACAGTAGAATTTTATACATCTATTAAAATGATCACATATGCATAGTCATATTCCATTTTTCAATGAAAGAACATGTTTAAAATAGCTTGATTATTTATACTTTCTTGTAATTTCCAAATTTCTACCATGATTGTACATTTTTTTAAATTAGAGAAAAACATTAATACCTAATACTTACGAAGTACTTGCCATGTGCCAGGCCCTGTTCAAAGAACTTTACCCATGTTAATCATTTAATTTTCACGACGACCTCCTGAGGTACTATTTTTCTCATTTTACAGTTGAGGAAATTTGGACACTGGCAGGCCGAGGAGCTTATCCAAAGCCACAGGTAATAAATCGTGGAGCTGAGGTTTGAATCCAGGTGTAGTTTGCCTGTGTGCTTCTGCCTCCAGTCGTGCCTCACAGATCTGCAGCAGAGTGGTCCATCTTAGTTACAGGTCTCTACAGCCAGAACAGTTCGTCAGTTTATAAGTGCTGGGTTCAACCCACTGGGTATTGTGGGCTCCTGAAGGTGCAAACTGCCACCTGTGAAACTTGGACCCAGTAACTTAGAGTCTGTGGCATCACGAGTTACACAGCGATTTGCATTTTGTTATCTCTTCTACTCATACCCTGACATTTAGTGTTGTGCTGCCGAGCTTAGGATATGTAGACCTAGTGCTTTTCCTTTTTGCTGCTTTCTTCTTTTTTCTCTTGGCTCTTCCTCTCTTTAAACTTCTTTATTTTTAAATTAACTTTATTTTGGTATAATTGAACTACAATAAGCTGTAGCCATTTAACGTGTACAGTTTGATGAGTTTTGACAAATGTTTACACCTGTGAAACTACTGCAATCAGGATACAGAACATTTCCATTAGCCCTCCAACTTTAGGCAGACAACCATTGATCTACTCTGTCACTGTAGATTTGTTGTCATTTTCTGGAATTCCATGAATGGAATCATATAGTATATACCCTTTTCTGATTGGCTCCTTCCACTTAGTATAATGATTTAGAGATACATTCATGTTATTGCATCTATCAAAAGTTTGTTTCTTTGCACTTATGAGTTGTGTTCTATTGTGAGTAGTATTCCACTGATATGAAAATACCACATTTTGTTTATCCATTTGGGTTATTTCTAGTTTTGGCTTTTATGAGTAAAGCTCTTATAAATGTGCTTTCCATTTTCTTGAGTAAATAACTAGGAGTGGAATGTCTAAACTGTATATGTTTAAGTTTTTAAGAAAGTGCCAGACTATTTTCAAAAATTATCTCATTTCACATTCCCACCAGCTAGATATGAGAGTTCCAGTTCCTTCTCCACATCCTCACCAACACTCGGTATTATCAGTCTTATTAATGTTGGCCACGCTAATGTGTGTGTCGTGGCTTTAATTTGCATTCCCCTGACCAGTAATGTTAAGCATCTCTTCATGTGCTTCTTGGCCATTATTATGTATTCTTTGCTGAAGTTTTTGTTCAAATCTTGAGCCCCTTGATCTGCTTATTATTGAGTTGTATGGTTCTTTATGTATTTTGGATACAAGTCCTTTGTCAGATATACATAATATGTTTTGCAAGTATTTTATCCCAATGTACGGCTTGCCTTTTGTTTTCTCAGCAGGATCTTTCAAAGAGCAGGTTTTTTTATTTTTAATAAAGGGCATTTTTTTTGTGGTATGTATTTCTTATCTAAGAAATCTTTATCTACTTATATTTTCTTTTAGTCTGTGATCCATTTAGAATTAATTTTTGCATACTGTATTAGGTAAGAGCTAATGTTCTTTTTAAAAAAATATATGAACCTCTCATTCAGCAGTTATAGTTGAAAAGTTTCCCTTTCTCCTTGATTGCCATGGCACCTTTGTCCAAAATAATTGTCCACCTGTATCTGGGTCTGTTTCTGGGCCCTATCTTCTATTCCATTCATCCAAATGTCTTATCATTCAGCCAACAACTGCACTGTCTTGATTGCTGTAGCTTTATGATGTCTTGAAATCAGGTAGTGTAAGTCCTCCAACTTTCTTCTTCTTTTTAAAAATTGCTTTGACTCTTCTAGGATTGTTTTCATTTCCATATAAATTTTACGATCAACTTGTCAACTTGTGCAAAAGAGCAAGTTGAAAATTTGACTAGGATTCCATTGAATCTTTGGCTCAATTTGGGGAGAATTGACTTACCATGTCTATGAATTGCAAGAATTGTTATGTAATATATTTCCGTTTATTTGGGTCATCTTTAATTCTTTTTGTTACTTTCATTTAAGCATTTTGCCTCTTACCAGATTCCTCACATGAAAATGAATAGGAGAAACACAGAACCTTGTAGCCATTCAATATAATGCAGAAAAGTTTGAATCAATTAAAATTTTGAGACTTGGTAATGATTTGAAAGTATTTGCATTACATTTATTTCATGTATCATGTGTAACCTAGGACATATAGAATGAATGAGGGCTACCATACAGTATAAAGCTCAATTTCTTATGGTTTTAGATTAAAAAATATATAAATAAGAATTCTAGTAATTTCTTTCTGTATCCTAGTCAGTTGTTCTCTCTCCACTTTGAGGTCACTGCATTTATTAGGTAGTTAGGAATTAAGGGTGCTTTGGTAGATTATTTTTAAAAGTGTTGTATTTCAGCTTTTTGCATGGCATTAATATCTGCCAAAATACAAACACACACATACACGGAAGGAAATTACAAATTTATATCTGGAAATGGATTAGTAGATGAATTTACCAAGTGTAAAGTGTTTAAATTTTCCATTTTTCTAGTAAAATAATTTGTTTTCTTATTTTAACAGATATCAGACACCCTGAAGAACTTTCTCTATTGAAAAAACCCAGAGATCCAACAAAGAAAAAAAAGAAAAAGCTAGATGACCAGTCTGAAGATGAGGCACTTGAATTAGAGGGGCCTCTCATCACTCCTGGATCAGGTGAGACTTTGACTAAGCAGGGGCTCAATGGGAGAACCATGGACTGTTTGCCTGAGTCTTTTGGATGGTGAATAAATGGATTACGAAGGTCAGAAGAGGGGTCAAGTTTAAAAAACCTCCCCGTCCGCATCTTTTCCCTCAGTCATGAAATCACCACCAGAGTCTGTCATGTGCAGATCATTATGTCAGGTGTTAATAGTTGAATTGATGAAAACAAAGGCTGGTTCTCTGCTGAGGATGAGTCAGAAAGGGACCCTAACTGAGTTCAGTTCTTTGCTTTGCAGAAATTGGACAGTTTCTAATCTAGTTCCTTTTTTCTGTATTCTGTGAAAACCGCCATTATTGAGTTAAGGCATTATTACTTCTGTCAGGTTACTTAAACCTTCTCTGCGCTTTGTATATGCCCATCCCTTTGCCTGTCTGCCTTTTTTCTTCAAGGTTTGCTCCTTTAAGAAGCTTTCACAGATTTCCTTCCGTTACCTCCCCAACCTGAATTAGGTATCCTTCTGTTATAAGTCATCAGACTTTTCTGTGTTTGGAGTTATCCTGCGTGTTCTCCTCTAGTAATTGTGAGCTCCCTGCATGACAGGACTACATCTCACCTTTTTGTTACCAGAACCTAACTCAGCATATGGCATCCGGCAGGAATATAGGCAATGTCTTTTGGGTAGCTAGATGACTAAGTAATTAGATTACACAGTTCTTTAGTGCTGGGCATTTACATGGACTGGGCATAACGTTTGCCATGTTTCCATTGGCCACAATGTTGTAACGCCATTTCTTAGGATAGGTCCCTCAAGCAAATATGTAAACTAATTTTACTAATTCAGTTCATTCCTGGTTTTTTAAATTCTGGGGTGGTGGTGATGATGATAATGAAAGCAAACAATTAATATAGTGCTTACTTATGCCCAAAACAATTTACCCCTGGAAACTCATTTAATTCTCACTGCAGCCCATTGAAGTGGATTATGTTATTACTCATATTTTAAGGATGAAGAAATTATGGCACAGTAAGGTGAGGAATATCTAAAGTTACGTACCTTGTAACTTTTATGTCACTCCTCACGAACTGATGGCGTTTGGGAGATATCAAAAAATAAGACAGTCCTTAACTCTTAAGTAGTTTAGGGGCTAGTTGAAAAACACAGTTACTGTACTGAAGGAGGTAATATATAAATGCTAAGTGAATGTTGTAGAAAATAATGTTACAGGAATTCAGAAGACAAGACAATTCCAAATAGGTATATTTAGTTTATGGGTTGAGGAAGTAAGTTTGTGAATTGAGCTTTTAAGTTCTAGTGGCTAGGATTTTGATGAGAAGAAAAGGCAGTCTAAGCAGAAAGAATGATATTGACAGAGAACATGCTGGCAAAAGAAAAGTACAAGATGTGAACAAACCAGTTGAGCCAGTTCATGGGAGAGAGACCTTCAGGGAACTTGAGGATCACACTGCTGGAGGTTGTTGAATGTCAGGCTATGGGATTTAGACTCCTGCCTTGTAGAGTCATTGGTTTCTGAATGTGTTACGAAATGAACACATCATTATTTTAGAGAAAATTTCAAGCTTACTTCCCATCAGTTGTGGAGGAGGGAATGAAGGTTGCGAGTAGTGACAGAAGCCTACAGATTGAGGAGGTGAAAGAATAAAAGAATGTGTCCATAATTAGAATAAGATTAATTCTAAAATGTAAGTTAGACATGATTTATATTGATGAAGGCATCTGACAGCAGACACAATCCCTGCTTTCAGTTATTTATTTTTTTTAACCCTAACCCGAGTCCTAAGACAGTTGCCCTTTTCATATATATGGCCTACATTTTTTTTTTTTTTTTTTTTGAGAAAGATTGGCCCTGAGCTAACGTCTGTTGCCAATCTTCCTCTTTTTCTATTTTCTCTCCAAAACCCCGTACATAGTTGTATGTCTTAGTTGTAGGTCCTTTTAGCTCCTCTATGTGGGACAACGCCCCAGCATGGCTTCATGAGTGGTGAGCAGGTCAGCACCCGGGATCCGAACCTGCGAACCCTGGGCCGCCAAAGCGGAACACCCGAACTTAACCACCATGCCACCAGGCTGGCCCCTGCTTTCGGTGATTTTATAGTTTAAATGGAAACTCATTTAATTCTTACAACATAGAACTACATAGAAAAGTGTATTTATGGGATGATTTTGGAGTGGTTGAAATCAGTCAGGATTGGTCTTAGAATTGCAAATGAGAGATTTTTACAGTGTCTTTCCTTAAAGGAAAGACAATTTAGAGACAAAGGATGATGAATTAAGATGAGGAAAAGCCATAAATCTTTTGAACTAAGTAACTGTGTGTTTTCTTTCCTTTTTTTCAATTGAGGTGTTATATACAGTAAAATGAACAAATTTTAAACTACAGATATGTAGAGATGCATATGCCGTATAACGACCCAGAGCATGATACCAGCACCCTAGAAGGCCTCCCGCGTGCTTTTTTCCCCACTCAGTATCCCACAGTATCCCTCTGTCACCACAGATTAGTGTTGCCTACTCTTGACCTTCATATGAATGGAATCATACACTATGTGCTGTCTTGTCTCTGTGAAGTGATTTGTATTTTGTTTTTTGTTTGTTTGTTTGTTTGCTTGTGTGTGAGGAAGACCAGCCCTGAGCTAACATCCGTTGCCTATCCTCCTCTTTTTGCTGAGGAAGACTGGCCCTGGGCTAACACCCGTGCCCATCTTCCTCTACTTTATATGGGACGCCGCCACAGCATGGCTGACAAGCAGTGCATCGGTGGGCGCCTGGGATCCGAACCTACGAACCCCGGGCTGCCAAGCACGAGCTAAACCACTGCACCACCGGGCCGGCCCCATGATTTGTGTTTTGAGTGAGGGAATTGAAAAATAGGTTTTAGTTGTCTACACACAAGCAATTTAATTAAAATGAAAACATTTGAAGAGTTCCAAGAAGTTGATGTGAAATGCTAAGAAAGTACAGAAAGTGATACGTAGAGGACTGATAATCTGTAGAGAAGTCCACTGAGTGCCATATGCACATAAAAAATAATGTGAAATTAATTTTCAAAAGAAATATTAAATAATCTAGTTTGTCTGCTTTGATGATTTGTCAGCACTTTAGTCAGTTATTGGACCAAATACTGAAAAATATGATCAGCTGCATGTTGTGTCCATAATAAATAGCAACAGGTCCATATATATCTCAATACATGTCGTCTTTGGGATGTCAGACACTGTGCTCAGTGCTTCACAGATAACTCCTCTCCTGCAGGGTGTGGTGAGGATTAGATAGAATCTTCATTTTACTGAGGAGGAAGCAGACTCAGTTTTCCTTGTTTCCACATGCTTCTTGAATTGTGAGCATCTCAGTGTGAGCATGGTCAACAATTTTATGTATTCAATTAGTGATAACTATTATTTAATACGTACATTATCTTTCATTTGATCCTCACAGAACCCCTGCGATTTTGGTGGCATTATCCCTATTTTACTTATAAGGAAAGAACCCTACAAGGGTTAAGTAGTTTGCCAAAGATCACAAGCAACTAGGGGGCAGAGCTAGAATTCAAATCCAGATCCGTCTGGCTCCAGCGCTCATATTTCTAACCATTATGTAGCATCATCTCCAATTATAATATTTAAAGTAAATATTTTGTGAATTCTAATAGGAACATTTGATTATAATATTATTGTGTAAATTTTACCTCAACAAAGTTTATTTTTTTTTAAAGTAATGTTTCAAGAGGTAAAGGATCATGGGCGAATTAATGATTCTCAGACTTGAGGCAAATTCTTACATTATGATAAAATTCTATGAGTTCTTAAATACTTTGCTTACACAGCTGTGCTCAGCTTGCATGCTGTTGGGTGCTTTGCCACTTCCTAGCTGTAACTAGGTAAATATCTAATCTTTAATTACCTATGCGAAGGGAACCAGTTGAACTAGCCTAATCCCAAGTCTGGGGAAAATAGTTTTTCCAAGTAGGAAGTAATTCTACAGTATAGTACTGACTTAAAAATTACTAATTTCAGGATTTATAATGTAAATAGAAATAGAAAATTATCTCATTAGAAAGTTTTTTTTTTTTTTTTTTTTGGTGGGGAAGAGCAGCCCTGAGCTAACATCTGTTGCCAATCTTCCCCTTTTTGCTGAGGAAGACTGGCCCTGAGCTAACATCCGTGCCCATCTTCCTCCACTTTATATGGGACGCCGCCACAGCATGGCTGACAAGCAGTGCGCGTCCGCGGGCGCCTGGGATCCGAACTCGCGAGCCCCGGGCTGCCAAGCGCGGACTAAACCGCTGCGCCACCGGGCGGCCCCCTCATTAGAAAGTTTTTTAAAAAAATCTTAAAGGCAGCTAGACAAAGGAAAAGTCTGGGTCCTAAAAATAACACAGAAAATAATCATTATTTTACTTGCTTGGCTTATGCAGGATGCTATTCTTTCTAACTGGAACTTGCCATTTTAAGCCTCAAAATATTTTTTAAAACTATTCTTTAATTATAAAATTAATGCATGCTCATAGTAAAAATGCAAATATTATAGATTTATGTATTCATTTTTGTTTTTAATGAAAGTAAGACTGTGTTATACACACATTTGTGATTTGTGTTTTTTCACTTAGTGGTACTAATGGATCTCAAATCATTTTTTAATTACAAGAGTCACACATTAATATAGTCTAATTATAAAAAATTTAAATAGTACAGAAAAGATACTAAACTGAAGGTGAAACCTGCACTTCAGCTTTTTCTCTTGCTACTCCCTCTCAAGAAGAAACCATTTCTTTTTTTTTTTTTTCACTGAGGAAGATTCACCCTGAGCCAACATCTCTGCCAGTCTTCCTCTATTTTGTATGTGGGATGCCATCACAGTACAGCCACCGGTTTGTGTAGGTCCTTGCCTGAGATCGGAACCCGGGCCACCGAAGTGGAATGTGCCGAACTTAACCACTAGGCCACGGGGCCGGCCCCAAGAAGCCATTTCTTGATTGCTGTGTATAACCAAGTTGTGGTACAACTCATCAGCACCTTTTCTGTGTGTACCCTCTGAGTCAGCAGTGCTGCTAGAACTGGGAAATAAGTACAGAAACGTTCATTGCAATGTGTAGTTTGCAACAGCAATGGTGGTGACATCAGTAACAAAACTGTAAACAAACAAATGCACACCAGTTGGGAATGGCTTAGATGAGTTGCATACCTTGGAGGCAGTATGTAGCTGCAGTCAGACTAGCACATTTATCGTTTGGCTCTGCAACTGTCGAGCTCTTAACATTGTCCAAGTTATTTAACCTCGCTGTGCCTCAGTTTGCTTCTCTAAGATGAGAATAATAGGATTGTTGGGAGCACTAAGTGAGTTATTACCACAGAGTGCCTAACAAAATAGAAACAATTCGGGACAGTGCAGTGATCAAATGTGAAGTGTAGAATATACAAAGTACAGGAAATTGAGAGGGCAGAGAATGGGTTGGGTGGCTGATTCTATTAAATGTTGTGTGATTTATTGGAATATATTTTCTGTTTTAGAAACTTGATAAAATTATCCATTCTAACTTTACTTCTGAATAGTAATTATAGTTCACCATACTAAGAACGAATTTTCAGTGTTCTGACGTTCTTAAAGATTTATTCACTAGATCTTTGAAATAAACAGGAGATTCTGCTTAGAAGGTGATCTTTTCCCACACCTTATTTACATGTATATTCTGTATAGCAGAATTAGTCTTTGCCCAGCTGAGCTGGAGCAACTCTTTTAATAAGTGTGGGTGCCCAAGTAACCCTTGCACAAAATGCCCCGGTAGTTTAAGGTTCTTCTAGCTTTTAAAGCTGCCACTAAATGTCCTAATGTTCTTTGACAGCTAAAAAAGGAGAGTTCACAACTTCTTTTGTTGCTTATTTAAGTGTAACAGTGTTGATTCTACAAGTTGTTTTAGTACTAACATTGGAAAAACACGTCTTGGGGACATTAAATCAGATAACCTGTGGCTAGCAGGAGTTTTCTTTTTTTTTTTTTACTTTGCATTCTCTTCCTAGACTAGGTCATGACAACTATGAAAATCTCTAGCCTTACCACCACTTTTTCATAGGTAATTGTTTCTATCATTGCATGGGGGCAGGGGATTTAGAGAGGAGAGAGATCCTAAGCATATTCCTAAATTAGGTAAGGGAAACAGCTATTCTCTTTCCATCATCCATTAACAATGTGATACCCATTTGCACATTTTCTTTTTAAAAATTGTGACTGAAAGACAAAATATGATCAACAGAGTTAGGACTTTGGAGGGGTGGTGCTTTCACTTAATGTCATTCTGAACTTTTTTGTGTGTGAGGAAGACTGGCTCTGAGCTAACATCCATTGCCAGTCCTCTCTTTTTGCTGATTAAGATTAGCCCTGAGCTAACATCTGTGCCCATCTTCCTCTATTTTGTATATGGGACCGCCACCACAGCATGGCTTGATGAGTGGTGTGTAGGTCTGCACCCAGGATCCGAACCTGCGAAGCCTGGGCTGCTGAAGCGGAGCATATAAACTCAATGACTACACCACCAAGCAGGCCCCCATTCTGAACTTTTTTTTAAAAAGCCTTAATTTAGTCTCCTTAATTTTTGGAGTTTAAATGATGGAGGATATATCATCAGTTGACTAAGTCAACAAATTTTTATTTATGTAGCTTCTACTATATGTCCAGCCCTTTCATAATTAACCAAGGAATCAGAAGATTAAAAAAGACAGCATCCCTGCCTTCCGGGGTTTAATTATAACGTGTTACCATTGTTAGCCTCTTTATGGGCAAAATTTTGTCTACCCCCTTGCTTTAATACTTTATGAATCTGTTGGGACTAATTTAGCTGTTCACTGAGAAAATGTTAACCTAAAATTGTTCTCTTAATTTAAGTGAATGTATTCAGTTACACTGAGCTGTCTTGAAACGGTATGGATTTCAGAGAGTGGTAATGTGGACATGTTTGTCTCACTAGACACTTCACTAGAGCACAGCTTCATTCTTTTGAATTGGACAAAAAACTTATTTTACTTATGTCATAGCTTCTAAGGTTCTTTACTCTTAAATCCACTTGAAATATTTACTTCAATTTATGATTCACAATTAGGAGAAATCTGTTTTTTCTTTTTCTCATTTCCTATTCTTTTTCATTCTTTTATTTCTGTCTTCTGTTGTTGCCTTTCCTTTACCTTCTGAATTCCTTTCTTTCCTTTCTTTCTATAGGCACTGATGTTCTTTACATTGGCCCTCTGAAAGGTGAGCCTTGCCACAATTAAAAACAAAAAGTTGGTCTGTCTGCTTCAGCTATATCCTTAACTTATCTTCTAATTCTCTTGAACTGATTTTTTTCCCAGAATTTTCACTAACTTAATTATATTCTTTTGATCTTGTTATTACACGTTCTTAATGTTATACAAGTAGAGTTAAAGTTAATTTCACATACTTTCAAGATAGGTAAAATAATGTACTAAGCTTTCCTTCCAGAATGAGGCTTGTGTTTCACAATGTGCTTTATATCATTATAGCATATATTATTGAAAACTAGGATCTGTACTTCATACTTAACTACTATTTCTCATGTTACTTATTAGGAAGTATATATTCAAGCCCAGGACTTTATAGTAAAACAATGACCCCCACTTATGATGCTCATGATGGAAGCCCCTTGTCACCGACTTCTGCTTGGTTTGGTGACAGTGCTTTGTCAGAAGGCAATCCTGGTATACTTGCTGTCAGTCAGCCAATCACATCACCAGAAATCTTGGCAAAAATGTTCAAGCCTCAAGCTCTTCTTGACAAAGCAAAAATTAACCAAGGGTAAGTTTTAAAATATAGCTACAATTGAAGAATTTCTTTATCCAATTAAAGGTGGAAATATTTTATTAATTCTGTCTTGGTTTGTTCCAATGCTCTTGTTAATTTGTCCAGATGGCTTGATTCCTCAAGATCTCTCATGGAACAAGATGTGAAAGAAAATGAGGCCTTGCTGCTCCGGTTCAAGTATTACAGCTTTTTTGATTTGAATCCAAAGGTACCTAGGGTTTAGAGGGACCTCTTCTTTTTTTCCTTTTTGTTTGTTTTGTTCATTTGGATGTTTGTTTCTTGAAAGTTAGTGTGGCAAGGAATTGTTTGTATATAGCAAGTCTTGAGTAATGTTAAAAACACAAAGCTTTAGACAAAGCATCTGTATTTTAAATAAGTTTATTGTTTTAGTAGGTTGGAAGCATAACTGAACCTTTTTCTTGTTAAGATAGTTGAATTTTTGATTGATCTGTATTTTAAAAGCACTAGTTTGGTAGCAGCATTGGTAAAGTTAGTTCTGGGTTTTTATACCTCTCTTCAGCTGTACTTTAGGTGAAAGAAAAGTTTTCTGAGAGATTACCTTTTCAGTTATTTTCAGATTTCTAATTATATACCAAAAGATGTTACTTCAAAAAAAATTTTTATGTCTTCATTTCTTGCTATTTAATAGCCAAACATTGTAATATGTTTTTAATGTCAAATGATTGGCATCATCTGTGCTACTGAAGTACTTTGCTTTTCTGATAAGATTTAAATTTGCTATAAAAATCTGGAGTATTTTCCCCTAGGAAACACATGGCACAGAGATTTGGATCTTTTACTTCCCTTTCATCTTTGGGGGAAAAAAACCTCTCTTGACTACCTTCTCATGCTTTTCATGTCTAGATTATAGTCTAGATTTTGTTATATGTATTTAACATTTTTTATTATGTGCTTAAATAATTCTTTATACGACAGTAAAATGTATATAGTAGAACTATAAAAAAATCCATTTTAATCCCTTTTTAGGCCATATCATATCTAATTTTAGTAAAATCACCAAAGTAATTATCTGGGAACATAGTTACATTTAGGGAGGGGGTTATGTATTTTGTTAACATTCTATGATAGTGTTGTTAAGACATCACTATTGATTTTTATTAACATAACTAAATGGATAATTCAGTAACATATAAGTAAATCTTTTCCACAAGTATACATATGTACCCTATATTTTGAATTTTAAAATAACTAGTGTTTCTAAGGACCTGTCACTTTGTCTGGGTATGCTTTTCCACAGTGAGCAAGATGTTCCCCCAAATAATTAATATACTCTCTGATTATGACATTTTAGTGTGGCAGGCTGCAATAACAATACTGAAAAGCAATCAGTTCTACCTTACTTTAATGTCTTCAAGTTAGACTCCTTTTGTTGAGGGCTGTAAGATCTAAATGGTTATTTTCCTTGAAAATAACATACAGAATCTATTTCTAATACTGAATAATAATCTTTTGGCATATTTTAATGTCATTTTTAATGGAAAATTAGATGTGGGTATATATAGGTATACCTAACCCTACAGATATCTTTCTTATTATTGAGCTTTGATAGTGAATAAAAATCCCAGAAAAAAATTTATATATTAAATTGTTCTTGTTAAGCTTTAAAAGTGAATATTCAGAGTTTTCAAACTTTTTAATGTTAAGGGTGATGTATTACAAAAGAATTGTGTGTCTCTTGCTGCAGTATGATGCAATCAGAATCAATCAGCTTTATGAGCAGGCCAAATGGGCTATTCTCCTGGAAGAAATCGAATGCACAGAAGAAGAAATGATGATGTTTGCAGCCTTGCAGGTAGTGGAGAGTATTGGTAAATGGGACTTGTGAGGGGAAAGGGTAGGGAATTATTTTTAAATAATAAAGTGGCATAATAATTCCAGTAGCATTTTGATAAATCATGTTTACTTTTTGCTATGTAGAAAGTGAGTAGACACTTAGAAAAGCAAAATAAATATATAAATTTAGTTTAATTTTTGTCTTATTTAATAGTTTGGTGTTACTTTTCTGTATCCTGTAGGAGAAAAAGTATCCTTACCCCAGATGTATATTAGCTTAAAAACTGCCCAATTTTCCCTTGGAAATAAAATCTATGTTAAAAATCAGATTTCTGAATTGAAGCTTACTGGCATATAATTTCATAAACGTCTGGGGACGACAATATTTGTAAAATGGGCTATGGCAGAAATAATATCTTTTAGGATGATAAAATTTTAAGAGACTAGTGAAACTAAACATAAATAAATTTTTAGAATGATAATCCTTAAGAAGTAGGCAGGTAACATTTTCCTTAGATCAAGCCACTGTTGTTCCGAGTGTGGTTCTTGCACACCACCTGCTTCATAGTTATACAGTAGGGCTTATTAAAGACATAG
This sequence comes from Tapirus indicus, assembly GCA_031878705.1. Taxonomy (NCBI): domain Eukaryota; kingdom Metazoa; phylum Chordata; class Mammalia; order Perissodactyla; family Tapiridae; genus Tapirus; species Tapirus indicus. The sequence goes on from CM062923.1 coordinate 136,633,282, forward strand.
TCGTCTGCTTGATTACTGCTACTCCTCTGGTAAGATAATTTTAGGGTGGCATCCACAAATCGGCATTCTCAGAGTCACTGAGGCCCAATGGCCACTAGATTGATCCTTCTTACATTTCAGATATCTGAGTGAGGCTTTCACTAGTGTTCTCAGAATATGGTGGAATTCTGGTTTTGTCTGAAGTCCTGATAAAGTTGATGTTCTTTAAATAACAAAAATACAACAAGCAAAGCTGACATTCAGTTATGAAAAGCTTTCACTATAAAAATGATTTCATTTTTTTCCTTAGAACACAAATAAAAATGCTCTCAATCTTTCAAATGCTTTTATGAACCCAGAAAAGTTTTCCAGTTAAGACTCAGAGAGTCGTCCTTTAGAGAGGGAGAACAGCTGATTTCTCCTTAGTTTACATGATGAAAGAAGGGAATCAAAACGAAGCTCAGACAAGGAAAATATTTGATAATGGATGAATTGGTTTAATCAGCTGTTTTCTGGAGACTTGTTTAATCAACCAGTTAGGAATCTTCTGTTGTGTTTCTGGATGATGCAGACTGTCTAGAGAATTTCTCAGATTAAATTCTGGAGCAGTGTTACTAAAAGTCCTTCACTTGATTATGGCTTTCTGCCTGCATCTTTCTCACTTTGAATATAGGCTCGTAATTTTCTAGTGAAGGTTTTGCCAAGGCAGAGTAATAATACAATATATATGGGAGGGGCTGGCCTTGTGGCATAGTGGCTGAGTTCGCACGCTCCGCTTTGGCAGCCCGGGGTTTGCAGGTTCGGATCCCAGGCATGGACCTATGCACCGCTTATCAAGCCATGTCGTGGCGGTGTCCCATATAAAGTAGAGGAAGATGGGCACAGATGTTAGCCCAGGGCCAGTCTTCCTCAGCAAAAAGAGGAGGATTGGCAACAGATGTTAGCTCAGGGCTGGTCTTCCTCACCAAAAAAAAAAACATATGTATATGGGAAAAACTCACAGATTTTATTGTATAGCATTTCTTTTTATCTTTTTATTACAAAAATAATTTTTTTTTAAATCCAACAAATACATACAGTGCCTGGCACATGGTAGGTGCTCAAAAAGTATTTGACTGAGTCATATTTTCACAGAAATGGGATTATTCTGCAGTTTTCCCCCACACCCACTCTCTCCCAGTGTACAGGAGATATTCCATTTCGCTGCAGCAGAAAACACCTCAGAAACCATGGGTTTTAATTCATGGAGACTGAATGTCCCAAAGCATAGCTCTCCTGGACCATTTTAGGATCTAGACTTAATGAGAAAATATTAGAGTACAAATCACCTGAGTTGTTAGAAGCCTTCCCAGAGACTGACCTGAGGGGAAACTTTGAAAGTACAGCGAAGAGATGGCTACTGTTTTTTATTTCAGACATAGTCTGCAGTCTTAACTATTCTTTTCATGGGGCTTCTGGTTCCTTGTGTAAAATAAATCTCCAATAGTAAAAAAAAAATAATAGTAATTGAAAGTAAGAATCTGTGGATAAAAAATAAAGTAGTTAAGTTAGGAATACTATTTCTTTTTAAAGCATTTAGGTACAAGTGTGTGATGTAGCATTTAACAGATAGCCCAGGCACCTTTGAAAGCAGAGCTGGGGTTACGACCAGTCACATTCACAGCAAGGTTTCTCCCTGTAACTCAGAAGGTCCTTTTACATCAGAATCACCTACAGCGCTTAGTGAAAATGCAGATTCTAGGCTTGACTCCAGATTTGCTGAATCATAATCTCTGGGGATGAACCTAAGAAATGTGTTTTTAACCATCTCTCCACATGATTCGTAATATACTCTGACATTTGAGGCCACTGCCCGAGGGCCTCAGCCCACCTCATTCTCCATGATTTGTAAACCAGGAAGTTTCTACCACTTTAAGGATCTCATTTCAGCACAACTGAAGGTATAGCCAGAAATGATTCATTACTAATTCACTAAATCTTAGAGAAAGACATTGATATAACTGACTTTAGGTTAGTTCATTAAATGTTCCCATGAATAGATTGTATTCAGTGAATGAATACTTCAGAAATTTGGAGTGCTACTTAGTGCTTTGAAAAGTAACTGATTAAATGATTTAAAAGTTCTGCTTACCTTTGTGTAAAACCTCTCCAAGGTTTAACATCAGAATCTAATAGATATTAATATTTCTTCTAAGTCACTTACCCTAAGTATATTTAAAATTATGACTATTCTATACTCAAAGATTTTTCTATCTACGTATAAGGTAGTTATCTACTCTATGTAGTTATCACTACTCATTATAATACACATGTGAGTATTCGTGTGTGTGTATTCACATATAAACCTAATCTATCTTGCCATTTTCATGTAACTGAGAATATAAACATCGTCTCCCTCTGATCATGTTTTTAGCGTTGGATTGAGGATGGGGGAAAAGTGGAGCCTTAGCTCTCAACATAACAGTGATAACTACTTCCCCTTTCTGGGTAGTAGTAGTAATATAAGGTAGTCAATATTAGTCCATTTATATAAAAGACCTTATGCATATTCTTTTCATTTATTCAATATTCATTGGTTCCAGGCCCCATTCTGGAGAAAGGGAATACTGTAGTGAGTAAAAAAAAAAAAAAGTCAAAAATCTCTGCTCATTAACACATCTCTCTAAGTCCTAGGGCCTCCCAAACTATGAATTCATTTGTATATGTCCAAAGACCCTACTTTTTTTAGATAAATATTTATTAGCAAGTTTAAGACATTGGTTTCAGACGCCATGTCTTATTTTCCTACGTGGACACTTTTATCTTTTCAAATTAGGTGATGAAAAGCATTCAGTATAGATGAAGATAGTATCCTCATTTTAAAGTTTTACAGTTAGAACAATCGTTTAAATAAAATATTTCTGGTTTCAGTATCATATCAATAAGCTGTCTATCATGACATCGGAGAATCATTTGAACCACAGTGACAAAGAAGTTGATGAAGTTGATGCTGCTCTTTCAGACCTGGAGATTACTTTGGAAGGGGGTAAAACATCAACAATTTTGGTAGGGTGAATCTTTTTACCTACTAACAGTTTGAATTGACGCTCACCTTTTTGTCGATTTAGATTCTCACGAAGTATTTGGGGGATGGAGAGAAATATTTACTACTTTAGAGAATTCAGACACTAATTTTTCAGAAACTTTCAGGGAAAATTTTTAAATTAATATTGTTCTAGTCTCTAGTGCTTCCGACACAGTAAAGATAGATCTTCAGATACTCTGCACCTTCTCTTACAAGTGGTGGGAGAACATTTCTGCAGAGGAAAAGTTAATCTCAAGACTGGTAAAATCCATTTAGGGATCTCCAAATTTGAAATATTACAAAAAGAAGAGCAAAATAGATCTCAGGAAAAATTTTAAATGCTAAGTTTAGTTTTAAAGCTTAGGACTTAGTTATTACAGAGGAAACACTTATCTGAGGGCTGTTATGATTTACAAAATTTCCATATGCAGCTATCGACAGTTTTAGCTATATTAGAATCAATAGTATATTCTTGTGGGTTGTATAAATTGCCATCTTGATCAAATTTTTTATTAGCTTTTTATACCATTTGAAAATGCTTTTGTACTATATGACCATATAATATGATTGTACCTTTAAAGTCTTTATAATCTATTTATGTAATTTTGTTTATTAAGTAAGCTGGTTCTTGATATCAGATACCAAGCAGAGTTTCAGATTTCAAGAAAAAAAACTGATTTAATTCTTTCCCTAGGGTGACATCACTTCCATTCCTGAACTTGCTGACTATATTAAAGTTTTCAAGTAAGTACAAAAAGGGGAGGGATTCCAAATATTAATGAATAATAAGTGCTAGTTTTATGGTCATATTCACATTATTGAAATTTACTGTAATTTTGGCATATGCCTCTGTAAAAGCATTTACCAATTAGATGAACACTAAATTATAATGAGGGAAAATAACCATCTTTACTAAATTAAAATCACAGTACTCATTAAATTGTTTTAACTGATAAACGTTTTCTTAAGAGAAAGAAAGACTGTGTAACCTAGATTGCATCGTGTAGTTTCTAAGACATGGAGTGACTGTCAGTATAAAGCATCCCCCTGACTGGAAGCAGTAGGTAATGAACTGTGACTGCCGGTGGTTATTTCCTTGTCCAGAGCCCCGGATTCTGTTGAATTCTCTTCATTTGTTCATGGGACATTTTATAATAAGATTCCAATGTATCTTATCTAGACTTTTAAACAATCTTGTTAAATTCTACAGAATCAAGAGAGCTAGGCATTAAGGCAGAGAGGGGAAAGAGGGAAGAAGGTGATGTGGAATATAAGATATAAAGCCATTATGAAATAAACCATTTACTGTAGCTAAACATAGAACAGCTCAAGTATGGAACATTTTTGAGATAAGGGCGTGATTTCAGGTGCCACTCCCTACCTACCTTCTTTCTTCTCCCTTTACACACTTTTTTCATCTGCCTCTACCTTTCCTTATCCACTCTCGCTCAAGACTGCTCTGTCTTCTTTGTGTTTGACCTGGGAGTGGCAAGTTAAATCACCACTGAAATACATCCCTGAGAGAGAGGAGCACTTCCCTCACTCATCATACCAGCTCAACTGGCTTGTTCAGGGAGGCGCCAGAGGCAGCCTACAGATACCCATGAACCTGCAGGTCGTTGTGGGACCTAGGAACCTTGCGCTTATTGACAGTTACTTGCCACCTTTACTTTCCCGTCGTTTCCATGTGGCCTGCTAATAATAGAGATGGCCACAATGGGTGGAAATGCTGGAATGTTGGCCCTACTGTCTTTCTCCTCTGCCCACTCACTGTGTGAGATCTTCCTGAGTAGACTGATTGAGAAGGAAGGGGCAAATCCAGTGATGGCAACCTTGAATATAACACACTGGCCAAAGGGAACTGAATTCAGCATATGTAAAACTTGGCCTCAGATTGTAATATTGTAAAACTTTTCTGCTAAACATAGCATTGATAAAGTTACTTCAAAAGTGGTTTTTCTTTCAATTCTATTTGACACATAGGCCAAAAAAGCTGACTCTAAAAGGTTACAAGCAATATTGGTGCACCTTTAAAGATACATCTATTTCTTGCTATAAGAGCAAAGAAGAATCCAGTGGCACACCTGCTCATCAGATGAACCTAAGAGGTAAGGAAAGCCTTGGAATGACCAGTGTTGATAGTGGAATATCTGTTAAGTGATATTCAGTAAACTTTACTTTGCTGGGGGAAAAAGTTTTTCTTCACTCCTTTAGGTTCTTTTTTATGTTTAGATATATTTTTTTTCAACTTAGTTCTTGTCACAGTTTTAAGTACAGTCACGTGTCTTATGACGACATTTGGGTTAACGATGGACCACATATACGACAGTCGTCCCATAAGACTAGTACCATACAGCCTAGGTGTGTAGTAGGCTGTCCCATCTAGGTTTGTGTAAGTTTACACTATGGTGTTCACACGATGACGAAGTCACCTAGCGACACAACTATTCAATTTCACATGAATATCTTGTTGTAATCTCTTGATGCGGTCCTCACTTAAAGTGTGTGATTCTGCTTTTCTCACTTGTCAAGTAAATTTATGGTGTCTCTTCTGATCTTCAGTATTAGGACTTTTAGGTTTTCCTCATTCTGCAGGAGCTGCCTGCTTTCTGTTTCAGATTCCGCCTCATTTCCATCTGTGCTGTAGCCATCTCTTCCCAGTTTTTGCTGGTTTCTGCCTTCCTCATCAACATCCTACTCCTCTTTGTGACCCTCACTGAGGACAAGCTGGTCCCCCTCAGGGTCCCCAGTCTCTTGGTTTTCCTGGCTCACCAGTGGGGTAGCTGGTGCCTGTGGGGTTTGGCCACATTCTTCCCCTTCCCCAACGCTTCTTCCCTGCACGTTTTTGTCATTTTCAACACTCTGCTCTCGGCCTGGTTCCTGGGGCAGCCCCAGGATACCTCTCAGGCTCCTCCTAGCTGACAACCTGAATCTCATTGGTTTCCTCTTGTCTCTTCAAATCCAAAGCTGTCTCAGAACTGGGGTCTGGTGTTTGAGGCACATGTTGCTGGACATGTTTCCACTCCCTGTGGCAACTGGCAGGCTTGCTTCCTGTGGCCGGGGCTGAGGCTGGCTCAGGGCTCAGAGCTACTGGCTTTGGTCTTTTTTTCCTACTCACTTCTGTGGAGCTGCAGCCTCATTGCCCATTTTGATGACTTTTGGTTCTTCACACTCCTCCTTCGCCTCTTTCATCTGATTTATGTACTGGTTCAGGTGGTAGAAGAATTTCCTCTCCAGGTTGGTCTGGTTCTTCTGTAGCTGGAGGACATCTTGATACTTCTTGCCATGATTTCTCTGCAGGGCCTTTAGCTGGTCTTGTAGATTGTTGATGAGCTTCTCACTTGGGGTGACGTTATTCACTAAAACCTCCTGGCTCACTTCAGTTTAATATCACTTCGTCTAGGAAGCGGTACCCCCTGAGAACCATTCCCACGAGCTTGCATGGCACTCACTACACCCTTGGCACCTGGTGTGCTTGGTGGAGGCTGCAGTAGATTGGCTCCTCACTGTTTCACGTTCCTTTTGATGTGCCTTACCTACAGCAAAGGCTAGAAAACCAAAATGCATTTTCCAGACTCATTTCCAGGGAGTTTCAGATTCCAGTCAGGTGCATTTGTGTGAGACCTGTTCCCCACTGAGTGACCAGTTGGAGAAGAGAATGAGAAAGGAGTGAGGTGCTTCCAGGCTCTGGAGCTATAACTGTAGCCTCCTGGTCTCCCAGTTTCAGATTGTCACGAGGGCCGTGCCTCCCTTGGCGAGGTCGGTTCTGACGTAGCGCTCAGGGAGTTATTCCTGTCAGCCGAGCCCGTCTGCCCTTTAGGTTACATTTTGCATGCACATTTCTTATTATACGTAAAGGAATATGCCTTTCTAACTAAAAATATTCATATTTGGACAAAAGTACCCCCCAAAATGGCCCCTGGCTCATTTCACAAAAATGATTCCCAAAATAACATCACTTAAAATACAGAGGTGCGGGGCCGCCCGGTGGCGCAGCGGTTTAGTCCGCGCTTGGCAGCCCGGGGTTCGCGGGTTCGGATCCCGGGCGCCCGCCGACGCACTGCCTGTCAGCCTTGCCGTGGCGGCGTCCCATATAAAGCAGCGGAAGACGGGCACGGATGTTAGCCCAGGGCCGGTCTTCCCCAGCAAAAAGGGGAGGATTGGCAACGGATGTTAGCTCAGGGCTGGTCTTCCCCACAAAAAAAAAAAAAAAAAATACAGAGGTGCTCTTCCTGATGTATATTCTGAAGTCTTCTTAATACTTTGTACATTAGGATGTTTTTAGTATATTTCAGCAAATGTGCAAGTCTCTACCGTATCTCTGTTCTGCTCAGTAGCCATCTAAACTGTTGCTTTATAGTTATACGTGCTATAAGCAATAGAAAACCTCTGTCCTGGATAGAAGATTGCTATGCCCATGTATTGGAATTCTGTAATATTCCTAAAACTTTTAATTAGGCTTATTGCCTTTCTAAGTCACATGAATTTAACTTTTGGGTCTCTGCCATTATTTGTTACACTCAGAATCCTTCTCAGCTTTCTTCTTGATTATCTCCTAAGCTGCCCAGGACCAGCTCAGGTTATCCACTCTTGATTTAGAGACTAGATCTGTCCTCTGGCCCCTGTCCTCCCCGTCCTTATTACATCCTTAACCTTCTCCCTGTGTAACTGAGAAGTCAGGTCCTAGTATGGATAACAGCTTACAAAGGGTCCTCATCCCACCTTTGCCGGGTCCTCCCAAAGGAGCACTTTTCCAGCACATCACACTGACACTAGCCTGAGAATCAAATGGCATAGATTCTGCTCTGCCACTGAACAAGCCCTGTGATTTTGGGAAAATAGCCTATCTGAACCTGAGTGCCTTTCTTTGAGAAATGAGAGTATTGGACCAGGTGCTCTCTAAGGCCCCTTAGAGATCGAAAATGCAAAATTCTAAAAAATTCAATTCAGCCAATACTAATTGAACTCATATGCTGCAAGCTGGGCTAGGTGCTAGAGACATGAGCAGGAATAAATTACAGTTCCATCCCTCAAGATGTTTAGAGCATGTTGTAGGCGGGGACAAACAATTACAATTCGGGCAATAGATAGTACTGCGGAAAGTAAAAAATGGGTTGCAGGAGCAGGGGTAAGGGTGCTCTATCAGTTATTCTCCAGTGACAGTGGGGAGAATTAGGAGAGACTTCATGGGGGAAATACTGTCCGAATTTAGATCCGAAAGAGAAAATTGAGGTCCACCAAAGAAAGGAGAATTGGTAAAGAGCCCTCCAGGCAGAGATGGGCATGCAGGAATGCCTGGAGAACAGCCTCAGCCACAGGTGTTTGTTCTGGAAGACAAGAGTTTAAGGGAGAGGATGAATACTTCCTTAATAGCTGTGCAATCTGATTCCTGCTAACGTGAGAGATAAGAGCAGAAGAAATTGGCAGGAATCAGAGGATAAAATGTTAGGAGATTGCTTTTTAAACTGGCAGCGATGAAGTGTCACTGCAACATTATTGACATGAAAAGGACAGGATCCCTCATATTTATATTGGCTACAATCTAGAGGAGTAATTTTAGAGCAGCATAGTGATCCAAATTAAGACTATCAGTGTGGATGGAGAAAAGAGTGCAAATTCAATAGTCAGGGAGTTTAATCAACAGACCAGGTGATTATTTGGGAGAGGCTAAATGGGAGGGACTTGTTTCTGGCTTGTGCAGCTGGATGGATAGGGTGATATGGAGGTTGGGAATATAGAAGAGCTGAGTTTGGGGAGAAAGACGATGAGTTTAATTTTGGGATATTTTAAAATTGAGATACCTGTGGGATATCTATTTGGAGATAGGCCACTGGGTCATGGGAGAGAGCCATGCTCCAGATACTGATATGGTGGCAGTTAGCATTAACGGTAAATGCAGCCGTCGGAATGGTTGTGTATTAATAAGATCGCTAAGAACAGAATCCTGCAGAACACCCATGTTTAAGGGACAGGGCAGATTAGAGGAAGAGGATCTTGCAAAGGAAACAAGCAAAACATGCGTAGGAAGGCCATGGAAATGAGGTATGATGGAAGCCAGGGTAAAAGTTGTTTCAGAAAGGACAGAGGAATCAAAGCACCAAATGCTACAGAAAAGTAAGATAACAATTGTTAAGCCTCCAAAGGATTTAGCCAGATGGAGGTGGTTAGTGGCCTTGACTAAGGATAGACTCTGCAGCTTTCAGTGGCATTTTGAGTATGGGAGTCAAAGTATTGTCAATGAGAAGTAAATAGGAAACAAAGACATCTTTTTTTTTGAGGAAGATTAGCCCTGAGCTAACATCTGTGTCCATCTTCCTCTACTTTATGTGGCACGCCTGCCGTAGCATGGCTTGGTAAGTGGTGGGTAGGTCCGCACCTGGGATCCGAACCTGCGAACCCTGGGCTGCCGCAGCAGAGCACACAAACTATGCCACTATGCCACCGGGTGGGCCCCCATAAAGACATCTTTTTAATGAACCATATCTATGACAAGGAAGGAGGAAAGAGCAGAAACGAAGACAGGAACAAAGTGGAGGAGAGAGTCACTTTGTGGTTTAAGACAGGGAGTCTCAAGGAAGTTAAATGCTGATGGAGACATCGCAGTTAAAAAAGGAAATCTAGTATGTGGAAGAGGGAAAGGAACTCATTGATGGAGCAAGCTTCTTGGAGTGGTAGGAAACTCAGCCCACTTGGATAGAAGAGCCTTAGGAGGAGATATGCCTCTTCCACTGTGTGGGCCCATGAATTTCTAGTGAAACCACCCTGCTTGGTTTTGTGATTTTTTTCCCCCCTCCCCTCATACAGAGCTCAGCAGCCTGAGCATAGGCATGTAAAAAGTAGATGGTTGGATTGACCCAGGGTTAGGGTTTTGCTAATGCGTGTATAATGGAAAGACAGTGAGTCTCGGGGGTTGGAGGTGATTACTCGTGAATGAGGTCCAGGCTGGACTGGGGAGAAGGAAGAGGTAAAAACATGTTGCTGATGGGAAGAGTTCAGGGGTTCAGGATAGAGTCCCTCAAAGCGTTTGAAGAGACATAGGATTGAAGATTGTGATAAGAATGGGCTGTTTGCTTTTAACTTTTCAGAGGAATAGTAATTGGGTTACAGAAGTCCAGCGTTTCACCACTGGAAGTATGTAGCCAAGGTGGCATGGAGTGAATGTCGTCTGAGGTGTGGTCCAGTAAGTGCCTCTGTACCACACTAGCCACCTGAGTTTCCACTCACTTTTTCTCTCCCTTTTTAGTTTTCTTGGTATTTTACTTTTAAAAGAGGCCTAATTCGCATGGGATTGTGTACTTTAAATCTACCTGAATGATTAATGAAATTTATGCAAAAGATTATGTATCTTCAAGCAGCTGCTCTTTGTTTTAACTTTGCAGGTTAAACACATTGTCACACACCTTCCTCGTGGCTTCTGATGCTTGTGGAGGAGTTAAATGCTTGAGCTATTTGTGTGTACTAAATATTTAAAAAAGAAAGCAAAGGAGGAGAAAGTCCATCAAATTCATGATAGGAGTTGCTTCTGGAGAGGAAAGGATCTCCCCTTTATCTTAAATGTTCTGTTTCTTTTATGTAATACTTAAACCATTTATGTGGAGGGAAAAACGACAGACGTAACGTGAACTCTTTTTGGTGGTAGCGGTTTGTCCTCTTCCTTGCACTCGGGGCCGAGAGAGCCTGCCCCAGTCACAGAGCACGGCGGTGGCACCCCCAGCTGCTGTTGGGCTCTCCTCACAGAGCCCACTGGGAGTCTCGGGACACACTGAGGGGAAGTGAACCAAGTGCAAACAACCGGAACATCCTTTAGGGAGCTTTGACACGCACATTGTCTTATTTGTCGTTGCAGCATCCCTATGAGGTAAGGTTTACGGTCAGGAAATTTGGGCTTAGAGATGTTACTTAAATTAGCCATAATTATTAACTGGTAGAGAAAGGTCTGGAACCCAAATCTGTCTGATTCAGAGCTCTTGGTTACTACTTATTTATGCCAGCCTTTACTCTATTATCTACCTGAGTATATGTTCAATAAATCTGTTCTTTTCTGTAGAGCCACCAGCTAAGGCTTAACAGAGTTGGTTACATGGATTTTTGTAACCATAAATGTATGTATTCCTGAAAACTTGTCCATAAAGTGAAATTCTGAATACCAGTGATTTTCATACTGACTTCCCCAAGTATATAAGTTTATGTTACCTCCTATAGCAGATGTGCACCTAAAATATTGTGCATAAAGTTAATTTATGAATTGAGTCATATCTGTGAAGAAATTACAGTTTAAAGAAACCATTTGTGTGCAAATGGTCACCCTCTGGACTGAACTGTTTGTAAGTGTGAATATTTAAGTGTTCCAGCAGCCTGGAATTTTGGAAGGAGGCATGTGCCCAGGAGCATCCAGGAGAGCCTGTGCTTCCCCTCCCCCTGTGTCCTTAGGCTTCTTCCTTCCACCCACGAATAGGTGGGTGCATAGCACCTGAGTTAGGACACAGCAGGGCCCTGAACAGGCTCTCGTATAGGACTCTAGCTCAAACTGGGTAACCCCACACACACTTTTTTTTTTTTTTTGAGGGAGATTGGCCCTGCGCTAACATCTGTTGCCAATCATCCTCTCCTTCCCTTTTCTCCCCAAAGCCCCAGTACACAGCTGTGTATCGTAGTTGTAGAGTTGTAGCTCTTCTATGTAGGATGCCGCCCCAGCATGGCTTGATGAGCGGTGAGTAGGTCCGTGCCCAGGATCCAAACTGGTGAACCCTGTGCCGCCAAAGTGGAACACATGAATCCAACCACTGTAGCACCAGGCCAGCCCCACATACACTTTTTCTAAGGCATCATAAAAGTCATTTATTCCTACCAAAACACAATTAAGTTAGAATTTAACTATAGAAAGATATTTAAAAATTCCTATACATTCAGAAACTTAAAAATTCCAAGTAACTTAAGATTCAAAGAACTGAATGATATAAAAATAACACATATCAAAACTTGTGGGATGGAGTGCAAGCAGTGTTTTGTGGTAATATCCTTTTAACAGGACCCTGTCCTTCTCTTGTCAGTCAAGTTTTGTGAACTGTGAGGGCCACAAACTGAGCATAAAGAATTTATTTCCTGACTCACAGATTCCATAACAGCAAAATTCAACATGTTAAGATGCCATAAAATGAGGACGGCCTATATTGGCTTGGGATTTCTTAAAAGTAAATTTGACCATTTTAGTAATTAATTTTTTTATTACAGGATGTGAAGTTACCCCAGACGTAAACATTTCAGGCCAAAAGTTTAACATTAAACTCCTGATTCCAGTTGCAGAGGGCATGAATGAAATCTGGCTTCGTTGTGACAATGTAAGTTTCCCAATTAAAAGTCAACCTCAATTTTCTTTGATTCCTTAGTGAGTTGACCAGTCATCTTTATATTTTATACTCAAAGGACCCATCCTGTGACACGTCTCATATCTCATGGTTTTTTCAACAGGAAAAGCAGTACGCACACTGGATGGCAGCCTGCAGGCTAGCCTCCAAAGGGAAGACCATGGCGGACAGCTCTTACAGTTCAGAGGTTCAGAATATCCTCTCCTTCCTGAGGATGCAGCATTTAAACCCAGATCCCCAGCTGATACCAGAGCAGATCACAGCTGATATAAATCCTGAGTGTTTGGTGTCCCCTCGCTATCTAAAAAAGTATAAGAATAAGCAGGTACCTGGTTCACTTTACTTCCATCTACCATTTTCTGCTAGTTTGTTTCACAATTTTGTACATATACTTTAAAGTATAATTTTATCAGTCTTAAACAAAACTTTAGTCTCAATTGGTAGTCCTAATTTCGTATCAGGTGATTAGAATATAAAATAGGAAATAAGTAGCCTTCACTCAGTTTAAATTGGTCATGTAAAAACAGCTTTGTCGTTTTAATAGGACAGGTAAGGAGGTGGAGGAGCTGGGAGCGTGTTTATTCTGAAAAACCTGAGGAAATGGTTGTTAAAACGATGTTCTTCCAGGGGATTGAATATGGTCTTAGTGCTTTGTGTTCCTTAATTCATGCAGTTTTATTCCTTATATAATTAAGTGTGATATAAAGCACAGCCACCATTTCCCAGCAAAATCTATAATGACTCTTCTTGCTGTTGAAGTGGACTTTTCTGTAAATAGTCTACATTTTAACATTGTCTTTTCTTAACATTAACAGTCAAAACCTAACGAGATTTGCATAAAAAGTGACAAAGTTCGGTAAATTTTCGTTGAAATTCACTGCTTTTGTTCACTCTTGAGAATTCCTTTCCTGGAAATTAATATCATAAAAGGATCACTACTTAGGAAAGTGGTTCTTTGGGATAACATAAAAAAAATTCTTCGCAGGGGAATTTCATTTGGGATAACCCCCAGTATTCTCTACACCAAACATCATGCCATAAAAGGGAAAAGCTTCAGTTGCCGGGGAGAAGGGCAGGCTGCTGAAGACCTTTAAAATAAATATTTGATGTTTGTCTAGTTTCATTTTTATCTTTATTAAGGAATAATTTTAAATCATACTGAAAGACACAGCGAAATACCCAGAATAGTTATTAATTCTTCACTTTAAATATCATGTTTATCATGTGGGTCTGAAGTCTACTTAGCTAGAAATGTTCAGAAGCTGTAATCACTGAGTATTCGTCTTCAGGTTTCAGAGGCCATGTAAGCTCCCTGGGAAGTGTTTATCCCACAGTCGTGTGCTGTGGGAGTGGTAAGGAGTGGGAGAACTGCCCCGGGGAGCTCTGTGGAATGTAGATTGTGAGTTAAAAAGGGAAAGTCAATGAGGCACTAATTTGATTTTTTTATTCTTCGTTATTTCATTTAAAAATTTTTGTAAAGAAACTCGTTTCTAAAAGTGGATTCTTCTGCCTTCAAAAGCAATGAATAATTTCAAATCTTAGCAATCTTATCATTTCACTGTCAGATATCAGGGGAAAAGATCTTAAAGCATAATTGTGAAGATTGCCAAATGTTGGTTTAGCTGTCAAAGAGAGGTATTGAATTTTCCTGGAAGCCTTTATAATGAGCTTTCTGTCCCTGAGTTCTCAACTGGATTGTCAGAAGATTCTGTTGAGGACATAGACAGTGAATGTTTGTCTTTAACTGGCAGGATGGCAGTACGTGTGTGGTCTGTGTGTGGTTAAGGATCCTTCTAGCCTGGCTTCCACACCTTGGCATCTTGCCAAATGCAATTCTTTCTTAATCCTTCTTTCTCTAACTGGACTTAGAGGTTGTTGGCAGACGTGGAGACCATGTATCGCCCTGACACCTAGTAAGTGCCAACAGGCAGAAGTTTCGTTGTTGTTGTCATCTGTGCTGACTGTCGGACTCGTGCTCAGTAATTGTTAAACTGTATAGTCCAGTGGCATTCAGCTGCCGGGTAGGCAGATGTGCGGGCAATGGGCACTCTTCCCTAGCAGGGCATCAGCACCTGGTTTTCCTTTGGGTCCATCAATACAGTTTTTGTTATATTTAATCTACTTTAATTCCCCCAAAACTATAAATTAATTAATTAAACTTGCTGTGGATATTTTTACATGAATATGACTCTCAAATTGGATTTTATGTTAATCCAAATTGAAATGGACTACTGTGTTTATAGCTACCATTCCTAGTGTAGTATCTCTTTATTTTCCTTTCCAGGAAAAAGGATGCAAAAAACAGATGGTAATTGAGGGCTTTGCTTTTCTTATGTAAATAATCAGTATGGTCAGTGCACTTATTTTATGCCTTCAACTTATTTCTGGAAAGCAGTGCATGGATCATATAATCTGATGCAATCTGAGACAACATTAAAGGCATTTGAGTATTACTTCTGATTTCACTACTAAAATAATTAGCCTTGCCCTAACCAGTAAGAACTAGTACATGAGGGGGGAGAAGAAGGGTATTTGCTCTTTTTATTTTCTCCCTGCAAATCTCTACCCTTAATTTTAGTAACATTTAACAATCTAAAATAATGTGGAGTGTTCCTAGGTATTCCAAATGGAAAAGTATTTGCTGCTTCCTCATTTTCATTTTCATGCTTGCATTTACTTGCTTGGTTTCCACGTAAAGTAATTTTTTGCATGATTTTTGGCTGGAATTTTGGTTTGCAGTTGACCGCAACTTTTTCTTTGCTTCATTGCCACTTTTTCTGATTGCCTTTCTTTTTTCTTTCTGCTTCGTTTTTCTTTCCTCGCATTGCCATCTACAGCCAGGCTATATAAGAGATTTGGTAAGTTCTCTATATTGACCAAAAAAAAAAAAAGGAAGGAAGGAAGAAAACAAATAAATAAAAATATTTACAGCCCTAGCCACAGTCTCCCCTCATGGATTAATTTCCTTCCACTACTGTGGGAGTAGTCATCCCAAAGTGAGTATAATTTAAATAAAAACTTAACTTTTCTAATGATTCCTTTAGAAGAAATTTTAAATTATAATGGTGATTTCAAGTACTCTAAAGCTGCTAATAAATATTCCTGCTAGAAATTTGTGTTCCAGGTACTCATTCTGATCTTGGTGCTAAATTGAATACTCATTATGTATCTGAGGATGGGAACATGCCGTTTAAAACAGCGGTATCATGTATGTGAGGACTGGGAATCTATCTCAAGAGTGGTCCTAGTAGTACTTTTTGTTTCTTTTTTGTGTGTGAGGAAGACCAGCCCTGAGCTAACATCCGTTGCCAATCCTCCTCTTTTTGCTGAGGAAGACTGGCCCTGGGCTAACATCTGTGCCCATCTTCCTCTACTTTATATGGGACGCCGCCACGGCATGGCTGACAAGCAGTGTGTCAGCAGGCGCCCGGGATCCGAACCCGCGAACCCCGGGCTGTCAAGCTCAAACTAAACCGCTGCACCACCAGGTGGGCCCTCTTTTTGTTTCTTGATAGATGGAACTAAAGAAGAAATTTATCAAGGTTTACTTAGAAAAGTCATTATTTTACTAAAATTCCCAAATGTAACTCCAGCTCTTACAGTACATGATTTGGCATGGGGCACATAATTCAATTTTTTTATCTTTTTTGTTTTGATTCTACCATGAAGGAATAATGTCTAATGGTAAGGTGATGTTTAATCATGTTTAGATAACAGCAAGAATCTTGGAGGCCCATCAGAATGTAGCTCAGATGAGTCTAATTGAAGCCAAGATGAGATTTATTCAAGCATGGCAGTCGCTACCAGAATTCGGCATCACACACTTTATCGCTAGGTAAGCACCTGTGTGTAAACCTTAATCTGTGCCTTTTTACTTTATCTGCTTTGTGTAATTAGAAATTAAACATTTAAAGCTACCTACTGACACCCATTAACTTATTTTACAGTAAAATTTAAAGAATGTTGGGATATATTTTCTATACTTGTAATTTTTACAGTAAAAATTCAAAATGATTGCATTTGTTTTTACACATATAAGAATAGCACTTTTTTTTAGAGTTAAAGAGCACGTATCTTGAAGAAATACAGACCAGCATGTCCCCCCAGACCCAGCATGTTTTTAAACATGTATTTATTATGTTTTTAATGTTATAGGTTCCAAGGGGGAAAAAAAGAAGAACTTATTGGCATTGCATACAACAGACTCATTAGGATGGATGCCGGCACAGGAGATGCAATTAAAACATGGCGTTTCAGTAATATGAAACAGTGGAATGTAAACTGGGAAATAAAAATGGTAAGCTATAACAATGTTACTTGAATATATATATAGTCCTGCTAAAAATGAGCAAATTAAGAATAAAAAGTCCTGTAAATTCTAAAGATTTGTACCATTACCTCTTAAGCATAAAACGTGGTTAGTAAGCTTTTGCCTATTTCGTAATTAGCCCAGTTATTAAACTTCTTAGAAAAGAATGATCTGCTTAGAATATTCTTTTTTCAAGCTTCTCTTTCTATAACGGATAGATCCCTTGGCCTCACGGGAGCAGCTGCTGTTCTTGAACACCTGCTCTGTGCCAGGATGACCCCAGATGTTTTACATTGTGTCCTCTCTCTGACCCTCCCCACAGCCTGCGAGGTAGATGGGTTATCCTTGCTAACACGTGGGGACAGTAGAATGCAGAAGCCTAAGGGCTGTCATTGTCCCTGACCACACACTGAGTAACAGAATCAGAATTCAAACTCAGATGCTTCGGGCTCTGAAACCTGGCACAGCTACTTGTCTCATGCTGCCTCTAGCCTTGGAGTCTGTGAATATCATTTAAAATAAACAGAATCTTTTACTAATAAGTCATTTGTTTTAGGATCAATGGGTTTGTTATATCAATTCCTGTTACTTCATAGAATCTCATTTCTGAAATATTCAAACATGATATCTAACAGTTAAATATCTAAAGCAAATATTAAACACAGGAAGTAGGTTTTCTCCCAGGACTTGAAGAGACATTCTCATTAATTCAATCACCAGAGACCATTTGGGAACTTAATGACCTAAACCCCTTGCATTCAGTCTTCCTTTCCAGAACATGAAAACTGGAGAGGAGTGTGGAGGAGGAGCTAGGAAACTTTTCTTATTCTTTTGGACTTGAGGCATTATTAGTTTAGGATTAAAAAAGAATATTTGTGCATCAACAAGTATTTTGTGACAGACCTTAAACAGCACAGTAGCTTCACTTGGACCCAACCATCTGGAGTTCTGCTGGGACTAACAGGTCTTTGTCTTTGCTCCAGGTCACCGTAGAGTTTGCAGATGAAGTACGATTGTCCTTCATTTGTACTGAAGTAGATTGCAAGGTGGTTCATGAATTCATTGGTGGCTACATATTTCTCTCAACGCGTGCAAAAGACCAAAATGAGAGTTTAGACGAAGAGATGTTCTACAAACTTACCAGTGGTTGGGTGTGAATAGAGATACTGTGTAATAAAACTCCATGGCCATAACAATATTTAACTTTCAAATCTGTTGTTTGTTGTATGCTGCTTAATAAGTAAGCTTGAAATTTATCATTTTACCATGAAAACTTTTTTGCCTTACCAGACCAGTTAATATGGGCACTGACAAGCACGACTATTAATCTGCTATCGTGATACAATATATGGACTTGAATATGGCACACATTCCTTAGGGCCATGGATTGAAAACTGAAGTAGTGGGCAAGTCGGGATAAAACATCACTTTAAGCTAGCCAAACTGTAAGAAACTCAAGCCATTTACTTTAAAGCTATCCAGGGCTTAAACTATATGAAGTCTATTTATCATGTTTATGCATGTGTTTTAATGTATGTTTAATTTGACCTTGTGTTTTAAAAATATCCTACTTCTGGTAGCCGTTTGATTCCCTCCCCCGCTCCTTACATAAATCAGGCCTGCAAAAGATGCCTGATATTTAATAATGTTTGACCTTGAAGGAGAATGCTGTTAGTGCATTACGCTTGGTTGGTTTTTGTCTTTGAATAAGCATGTATGTATATTGTCTTGTGTTTTTATTTTTACACCATATTGTATTACAACATTTCCTAGTATTCACCAGCATATTCACTGTCTGCCTAAAATATGCAACTTTTGCATTACAATATGAAGTAAAGGTCTATGAAGTATGCATTTTGTGTAACTAATGTACAAACACAAATTTTATAAAATTGTACAGTTTTTTAAAAAACTCACAACTAGCAAATGGCTTAGATGTAGCATCTTTGCATTAATTAGATGCTTTTAAAAATATAATTAATGTGCAGTTTTAATAGCTGCTAAATTAAGAATGACTTCATTATAGTTATGATTTGCCACAATGTCCTTAACTCTGATGCCTGGACCGGCCGTGTTCTAGTCTGTTGCGCTGTTACAATCTGCGTTGGTGCTAGTCAGACAATTCCTAGCTCACGTAGCCCAAGAGGGTGCCAGGGAGGGGTGGGTTACAAGTATTGTCCAATAACCCATGGTTTAAAGACTGTATAAATGCATTTTATTTTAAATAAAAACAAAATCTTCTATTTAATGTTTCCTTCTGTACTTCTTGTTTTTACTGTTTACATGGCATTAACTTTGTAGAAATGAATTTTTGCCTGTAGGAAATACTTTGCCTGTATCTTCTGTTATGAGAATAACTTGCTAGTGTTCCAGCGTGTCACCAGATAGATCCTTCTACTTAAATTGAGAACTCCTTATTTTTCATACTACTTAAAAATGAACTATATAATATTTAAGTGTTAGAAACGTAGTTATAAACAGAAATATGACGACAGATGAACAGACATTGTTGACTTGGGCAGAATTTGTTTTAAACAGTGAAATGACTCTTGGTTTAAAAAAAACACAGATTTATGAATTACTACTACTGCTGTCATATCATCAGTCAGAATTCAGACTCAGAACTTCAGTCCTGGACTGTTTTCTTTACCTCCTGCAGGTAATCAGGCCAAGTTCTGTTGATTTTTCCCTTGCGCAACCTCGTGTCTTTCTCTTGTCATTGCTGTCACCATCACGTGAATTCAGGTCTTTGTCCTGTGCCTGCCACGATGCAGCAGCCTCTAGCAAAGCTCGGATGGCATTCTCCACGGCTTCTCTTTGTACTCTAAGGCCAGGTTATAACAGGCTTCACTCCAAAACTTAAGAGCTCCTTCCCATTAAAAAATGTTCTAATAATATATTCCCTTTCCCCCTCTTAAGTATAGGTCACCAACTTGTATAGTCATTTGCTAAAAGTCATTTGCTAATATCTAGACTGTGGTAACCCGAGCCCTTTAAGTCCCACAGCCTCCCCACAAGTGAGAATAGCGTCTGTGCTAATTTCTTTGCCTCTCGTTTGCCCCACTGCTCTCCCAGTGATTCCGAGATTAATTCAGCTCCAGCACAGCTGTGTGTCAGCTCTGACGACTCCTGGTTACCTACAGCAGAAAAGCCAAAGTCCCCAGTCAAGTGCGCAGAGGTCCTCCGTGGTCTGTTTACCAGCTCACACTTTCGTCTTCGTCTCCCAACCGTCTTCTGCATCCCAGTCAAACTGGGCAGCTCACGTTCTCCAGGCATGCTTGGAATTCGCCCGTCTCCATGTCATTCCCCAAACGTGGAATGTCTTCATCCCCAAACCTTCCAGTCTCCACCTGTCCAAATCTCACAATTCTAGCATTTTAGAAAGAGCTCAAGTGTTCTTTATCCCACGAACACTTTCAAGTTTGCTTGCAGCCAAAAATTTTCTCTTACTCCTCTGAACTGCCATTGAATTTGGTCCTTTTGGAACTTAAAAGCAGTCATCCTTATGACTGAGTATATCCTGTTGCCCCTAATAAATTATTATTTCCTTGAGGTCTGGGTCTGAGCCTCATGGTTTCTACCTAGGATGAGTTACCACATATTTGTTTATTGAATATAATAATGGTTATTTTGGAAATCAAGGAATTACTACTTGGAATTTTTACAGCTTCAGCATAGTTTAATATGGAGGAATCAGATGTTTTTTGCACACCAACTATGCGTTAAGAAGCATGCTAGAGTCACAAAATATCTTCCACAGATTCCATATTAATTACTACTAAGGGGAAATGATAACTTTACAATGAAGAAACCTGGCTCACACCATTTTAACCATGTAATCAAAGTCAGTATCTCAGTATTGAGACAAGTGGACATGTGTCTCCTGATGTAATGCACTGAGAAGGACACAACATCAATTCTGTGGTGATGTTCTTGCCAAAAATGCATAACCTGAATAACTTGAATCTAACCATTGAGAAACATCTGACAAACCAAGCTGAAGGATATTCTACAAAATAACCGTTCTGAACGCTTCAAAACTGTGAAGATCAAGAACAACAAAGATTCTTCCAGACTGAATGAGACTAAAGAGACATAACTAAATGCAACGTGACCGTGGATCGGATCCCAGATTGGGGAAAAAGCTATAAAAGACATCATTGAAACACTTGAGGAAATTTGAATATGGACAGGGGATTAAATAATAGTATTATACTAATTAAAAAAAGCATGCTAAGTACTTTCACATACATTATCTCTTCTAAAGATTCATACAATCTAGCTGCATCGTTTTATAGATGAGGCTCAGAGAGGCCAAGTGACCTATTTAAAGTCACACAGCTACAGTTAATTAGTGACGAGGCAGGGCTAGAAGTAGAAAGCAGGTTTCCATCTCCCTGTTGAGTAATGTTAAAAGCAAACCCTTCCTGAATCCTGAGGCACTCTATTAGTAGTGGTCTCTACAGTTAACACATAGGTCCGTGAAAAGAGCACTGGCCAGGGCCTCCCGAGACGTAAGTTCAGGTTTCTGCTCTGTGTGACTCAATTTCATGTGAACATGAAAGTACTGGAGACAGGAAACCAAGCAAGCTCCCCTCCCACTCTGTTTCTCTCAAATCAGTTGATTAGGGACTGCTGGAGGCCCCTGATGGAGTTAATCAGTAATCTTGGTACAAATTATTTTTTACATGACCTTGAACTTCAAAAGTCAGGGCCCGAGAGACATGAACTTATTTTTTTTTCAGCTTTACTGAGGTATAATTGACAAAACTAAGATATTTAAAGTGCACATTGTGGTGATTTGATACACACACATGATGAAAGGATTCCCGCCCTCCAGTCATCGCCCTAAGACAGGAACCTTGTGGAGGGAAAGCCACCTGGAGTTCTTGACCCTGTGCTCCTACACAGGCCAAAAAGCAACGATGTGGCAGATGGTACTTTTTTCATTCTTTATACCACAGTTCTTTTTTTTTATGTTCAATGTCTTACTAAGGTGCTTTTAATTAGTTATCAGTTAGTGATGTAGTGGGATAAGACCAACCTGGGTTCCTGACCCTCAATTTATCTGGAAAAATACCACACAGGTAAATAAAATGTTTAAGTACCCAACATGGTACCTACCTGAATAGCTTCCCAGTACAGTAAAATGTTAGGTATTTTTAACTCAAAATTTTTTCTGGTCCTTTGGAATGCATACCTATCCTGTGCCTTTCATAACTATTTCTACCACCTATAATAAAGTGTCAAGGGCTACTGCTGTTTTTAGACTAATCACTTAAAACAGAAACATCTTTACCACTTTGCAATTCAGAAAATAACATGGCTTCGAAACCCCGCCCTTTGTGACATAGTCTCATCACTGACACCTGCTGAATGCCTCTCCTGTGCCCTGCACAGCTGCCTTCTATGCTCTGCTTTAGTCTAAAAATGTGGATACTGATTCAAAACAATTCTGCCATCCCCCAAAACGTTTTTGTAGCTATTGTAGTTATCCCCTCTTTTTGTAGCTATATAGTTTTGAAGAAGGGCAAGGATGAGTTGCCGTGCTGTATGGGTGTAGACCTAGAATAATAAATTGATCCAGTTCTTATGTTGATGAAGTTCCAGTCATTCTCTACACAGTAATAGCCAGGAAGAAGTTGTTTACTGAAAGCTCTGTGCTCATCAACAAATGAACTGTGTGTCTGTTTGAACTGCTTTGGTTTGGCAGTGACAGGAAATGGGAAATTTTTAGTCTGGGTAAGAGGAGTGAAATTCTCAGGGTGGATTGCAGAGCCACCCAGAACAGGAAACAAAGGAGCAAAAAGAGATTTATCTGGTGACTTTATTTCCCACTGTGCTGATTCATCACTTGCTTTATTTAATAAACAATACAAAGTTTCCCAGACTGACTGTGTACATTAAAAATCTCTATTCCCTTCGTAAACAGTTACCAGTGCACACACCCCATGTTGAGTTTCCCTGTTGATGTTTGTGCGTGGGCCTGCATATTACTGAAAATTACAAGCACTTAAAATGATTTGAGACCATTATTTCATGAGATCTAATTATAGTCTCATGTGGCTTCATTGGCCAGGCATTATCTGTATTACTGCTCAGGGAAGTGGTCCAAGTTCAATGTTAATTAAATTTGTGATTAAAAATAGCACAACCAACCAAACAATTTTAACATCTCTGCATTAATATGGTTCATTGGTATTGCATGATAAAGAAGAAAACACTTTTTATGAGCATAAATTCTCATCAAATCTAAATTTTGTGAACTTTATGACCAAGTAAAATTCAAGTAAACACGTTTACCGACAAGTTTACTGATCAGAATATCTAAGCCTTGTTTCTATGTTCCTTGCCTAATTATAAATTCAATTAGCTCTCAGAAGGAACATTCGGAAAACAGCATTTCTTCTATTCCAGGAGAGCAAAGGGCCAAGAATAGCCAAAATACTCCTAAAGAACAACAGGTGAGGGACTAGCTAACCAGACAGCAAGAAGTCGTATACACTGTATTGAAAATGTAGTGTGGGCACAGGGGTAAAGAAAATAACCAAAGATCACAAACAGGCTCCAGAAACAAAGATGCACAAGTCTGGAGTTGCTCTCTCCTGAAAGCTGGCCTTGCAGATCAGCATGAAAGAGAAGGACTTTCCCTGTGCGCAGTGCTGGTGCTTATCTTGAGAAAACAAAGGGATTTGCACCACTACCCCATATATGTAGGTAGTAGTTCAAATCAATTCCAAATGGATTAAAGACTTTGTGAAAAGGAAAACTATAAAACTTTTAAAAGATGACATAAAAGAGCATTTATATGACATTGAGGAAAGATTTTGTGTATTAAAACAAAAAGTACAAACCAATTACATTAAAATGAGAACTATAAAGATATTATAAAATGTAAAAAGGCAAATCAAACTGGGAGAAGATATTTGCAAGACAATTGACAGACGATCACCATCTAGAATATAAATACACACACATGCTCACTGATCAAGCCAAAAGAAAAATGGACAAAACACTGGAATGGATACTTCACAAAAGAGGAAAACTAACTAGGCAATAAATATACGAAATACTGCTTAACTTCACTAGTATTCTAGAAAATGGGAAAAAAGAACAAATTTTAAATATAATTAAAATGCAGTTTCACACCTACTATATTAGTAAAATTTTCAGTCTGACAATATCAAGTATTGGCCAGGATGTGGAAACGGATTATTATTGGTGGGAGTATAAATCAGAAAAGAGCTCTTTGACATCATAGGGTAAAATTAAAGATATATCCTACGACCCAGCAATTTCTCTCCTAGGTATGTATATACCCTCGAGAAACTCTTGCACGTGCGCACCAGGAGACATGCACAAGAATAGGCACAGCAGAACTATTCATAATAGCAAAAGACTGGAAACAAATGTCTATCACAGTAGAATGGATAAGTTGTAATATCGTTGTACAATGGAATCAAAGTAGCAGTGAATAAATTCCAATAGACAAACAACATGGATGAATCTCAACCTAATGCTGAACCAAAAATATAGCTGCAGAACACATAGTATGATTAAAGTTTAAAAATGCAAGATTTTTAAACATTAAAAAAATAGAAGTGGCAAATATTTTTCTCTTCTTACTCTAGTAAGAGCTGCATTTTTCAAAGATAGATTGTTGGTGATAAAGTCCTGTGTGAAATCACGTGACACTAAGTCACTGTGGCCTAATGGAAGCAAGTGAGTCTTGCTCTTGACAGCTGCCACTCTGCTCTTCTGATATACTGTCCTGGGTCTGGACTAGCTCAGCACGTGAGTCTGGCCCCTGCTGCCAAGTGAATCACTAACTGGCTGACTGTTTGGCTGCCCTGGTTTAAGAATGGAGCTAATGAGCCCAGGGTCAGGGGTTCAGTCCCCTTGTGGTCCGGTTGGCTTTGCTCTGTTTCATGCTGACAGGCTGCACCGTTATTCTATAAATGTGCAGGGTTAGTCACAAGAGAAGAACAGATCTATCAGCTCAATTAGAAAATCAACTTCAAGGTCAAGGCTGTGGTCAGTGTACAAATCACAGCGTGGTTACTCATAAGGAGTTGTGAAGATGTCAGCCCAAATCTTATTAAACCATCCAAGTCATAGCAGAGGAGTCAGGAAACTTACTGGCGCCTTCTCTTGCTGCCTAGATTAGTACCAAACGTGTTCCTGTACTTCAGATCCAGCCTTCTGTAGGTGCTAATTTCATGAGACAGGAATTCTGAACATGATGATTCTCAATTAGGCTTTCGTAATTTGAAAGTGCTTTATCGATGTATGAAGATGAAGTCAACAGGACGGGAAAGGTAGGTAGATTAAAGAAACCACTGCTATATAGAAGGACAATCTTGAAACTGCTTAGAATCTATTTCGATTGTTTGTTTTAAAAATGTCCCTGGTTCATACAGAAAGTACCAGAGTAAGGAGTGATTACAGGTAAGTAAAACCATCGGAAGGCTTTTAAAAAAAATTGATCAGTAAATCAAGTTCAGCACAGCTTCAGGGAGAATCTAAAAGATGCACAGTATGTATCACAGACTGAACGAGATACGTTTTTCTTACAAGGCTTTATTTTGAAAAGCCATCCTTGTACCGGGGGTGACAATACCAGTTGGTCTGTACCAAAGGTGGGGAAAAGGAAGCTGGTTCCTTGGACATAACCTGAGCAGGGGAGAGACTCGCTTAACAAGAGCAAAGAATAGGCAGCAAAGAGGGGACTGTTTTGAGGTCATCTTTGTCACTCAGGTTTGACTTTCATTTCTAACGCCCGTACTCAAGAAAGAACTCTGTAATCAGCTTACATGTCTTCATGGAAAGTTTGGAAATGCTTCGTTTCAGGGGTTCTCAAAAGAAGCCTGCCTGTCTTGTCCTAAATATGTTATGTTTCTTTTTTGATTGGGTTTTAGTCTCGTTTCAGGGCTCCAAGTACTTGCCATCTGGCAGTAGTTTAGAAACTTCTTTTTGCTTTCTCATAAATTTTGTTGGAAGCAGCCACATACTGAAGAGGGAACGCCTTCGACTCATTCTCAGCAGGAAGCCGGAACCACGTTCCCTGCATGGCCCTGTTCAGACCTGCTGTCTGGTAGACAGAGGCCCACACTGTGGACTCGACCCTTCACACACCCGGAGCTCCTCCTGTGAAGGTCTTTAAAACTGGACAGATGTTTTCTTTCATCTTCACTGGTTAAGACAAATCTATGGAGTTTAGAACTTCTAGAGGGTTTTTTTTAGGCTAACAACATGAATTAACATTTGCTGTAGTCTCAAGAAGTGCTTGAGATCAAATTATGTTGATTTCTAAATAAAAATTATTTCTAAACCCATGAGATTGAATTATAAACCTTGCCCTTGATTGATATTCTGAGAAATTGTGCTAAGAAGTTGTGTTCCATAAAAGCCTGGGGCACAGTCTTTTGCAATCTGTTAGGCAACTGTTTAAGGGGGGGAGGTGTATAATAACAAATTGTTTGGTTCATAATTAATTGAGTTCTGTCTGTAAGTAAGAGGTCACGAATCCTGGAGGCCGGTCAGCTCATTATGTTCCAAGAGATCTGTGAGTTCAGATGTGCTCCTCGGTGAGGCAAGGAAAGCAGCAGGGCTGACTCTTCCTTTGAGAAAGGGAAGAAACTTTTCTCGGAGAGCTGAAAACCAGAGTAGGTTACTGAAGCTGAAGGTGGAGAAGGAGAAAGCAAGGAGCTATTATCTTTTTAATAAACCTGGTATTTTGAGTGCTCAGAAGCAAGAGAATACTGCAGGAAGTGATATAGGGCCCAGAGATGAACAGACGTTCATAACTCTGGAAAACAGTACGTGCAAAGGATGGTACATGTCACGTGGCCATTCATGACTAACCACCAAGCAAGTGATGGAGGTGATAAGGGCTTCTGAGTCAGAGAATGCTGGGTGCCAGAGCCAACCGGGAGAACCTCCTGGGCACACCAGCGGGGCCTTGAAGGCCATGGAAAGAGCCAGGGGGGAGGGCATGAAGGCAGGAGGGTGGGAAGCAAGGTTCCAGCTCAGTGAGAAAATCCCAGTCCTGACACGAGGACATGGTAGTTGCTCAGTAAATATTTGTGAAAACGTAAAAGACAGAATTTTTTTTAGAGAAACTGATTAAAATACTCAGAGAAATCATTTGGAGTAATGTGGTATGCGTTTGAATTGTTCAAATGAAGCTAAATTTAGCCAACTATTTCGGAAGTACAGATGGGGAAACCAGAATGTGAGGGAGACAAACCATTAAAAATCATCCTGAAGAAACACAGAAAATAATATGCACATATGAAGCATCAGCTGTGAACTTAATTAGTTTAAATACTTATATTTTTAAGAAGCAGTGGAGGAACAAAGATGAGAAAGCAACAAAAAGGTTTTACAAAAGCACAAGATAAAGGAGTATAACACACTGAAGCTTCCAAAAACAAGATGTCATGGACAAGACCCATGGGAAGGCCAACTTCCATTTTAAAAGATGCTCCTTACATTTCCGGATCAGGAGGGAGACGGGCGTGTGAGCAGGTCCTCAGGGGAGGACGGACGGGAAGGAGAGAAATCACAGCCTCCAGCAGGAGAGCTGAAGCGTGGGACTCTCCCATGCAAAACGGTAAGGGCCGTGCAGGGACGTTCAGCCCTGAGCAGATGTCCCGGAATCTGCTTTCCTAAAACAAAATATGTTGTGGTGCTCAGAAGAACTTCTGTGAAGGGATTGGGAAAGGCTATCACCACAATAAGTCTTCAAAGCCAGCTCTTTCTGGCAAATTCCATTTAGGCCCCCTAAAGAAAAACGACACCAAAAGCCAACAGTATGTAAAGCAAGAAAAAGAGACCGACCGATGAAGCCCTTCTCATCTGACAGGGTCTGAGCTCATGACATCTTTGAGGGGTCTTTCCTGATAGCCCCCATGTCCCCACGGGCTACTGATGAGTTAGTAAGTGTCCTCCAGCCCTGGAACTAAGAGAGCAGTGCTCATCTCCCCACTCCTCCCCAGGGCCCAGCCGGGCGGGGCAGAGAAGGGGCTAACACGTGTTCCTTGAATGAAGAGGGAAAGAAATCCAGCACTAAGGGAAGAGTTAGCCTTTACCCATGTGAAAGCTTGGAGGGTACTATGAAAGAAATTCAGAGGAAGCTGTACGCCAGGCCTGAGATTGAATATGGTACGTACTTGGTTTTTTATTAGCCAGCTGGGGATTATTTATTTTGCTATTTTTAGGTCCAAAAATCTTAGCCTTCTCTCTCTACCACTAGCTGTTTTGAAGTTAGAAAACAGAGCCAATTTAAATATTGGCCCAAGCAAAACATCCCAGAGACAGGTGCTCTCAAAAAAATAAATAAATAAGTTCAAATTTGAAAAGCAAACAAATAAGAAAAAAGATTTCAAGATTGTCCGCATTATCATTTTATGTGTTTTATGTTAGGAATTTGAAGACAATCTCATGAAGATAAAGTTTAGCTGTTAATTCTAAAGTTAAACGCTAAGTGGAAGAGCTCACGGCAAGGCAGGAACCCTTCTCATTTCCTCTCAGCCAGACCTTCCCCAGTGTGACCCCGTCGTGTCAATTCCCCAAATATCAGAGACAGTCACATTCAAATGAAACAAAAAAGGATATTTTCAAAGTCAAATGAAAATAATTTTTAAAAAAATGATCTCTGTCACATTTTCCCTCCACTAATAATAATATTTATTGAGTAAGAACTTGGCAAAGCACTTGACATGTATTTCACCGCATTTAAACCTCACAAAGCCCTATGAGGGAACTGAACCATGGAGAAATCAAGGAATTTTCTCAGAGTCACGTAGCTAGTAAATGTTTCCAAAGCTTGTAATCTTAAACCACTGTGTTCTGCTCCATTAATACGGATAACTGAATATTGCCCAGGAAAAGTACAGCAACGAGAGCAATTCATGATCGAGCCAATCAATTCACTTTTTATATTTTGTAAACACTTTCAAAAAATGTTTTATTATGGAAAAATTCAAACATACATCAAGTAAATAGAATAGACTCCCCATGTACCCATCACACAATTTTAATATTACCAAGATCTGCCATTCTTGCATGATCTTTACCTCTACCTACTCCTCCCTCAATTTTTCTTTTTTGCTGTTTTTTTGAGGTAAAGTATACATACACTGAAATGTACAAATCATAGCTGTACAATTTGACAAACGGATACATGCATGTAATCCATACTCCTCTGATGGTTCAGAACAGTGCCATCTCCCCAGAAAGTGCCTCCATGTCCCTTCCCAGTCATCCCTCCCCATCTCCAGCGGCAACCACTGTTACTGTTTTTTGGTTTTTTCCACCTTAGTTTTGCCTCTTCTAAAATTTCTATAATGGAATCACACAGTGTGTCCTCTTGTGTCTGGCTTCTTTTGCTCAGCATGTTTTTGAGATTTATCCAACGTTGTTGAATGTATCAGTAGTTGGTTCCTTATATGAATACACCATAGTTTGTCTATCCATTCTTCTGTTGGTGCACATATGGGATGTTTCCATTCTGGAGCTATTATGAATAAAGCTACTATGAACATTCTTGTATAGGCTTTTTTTGTGAACACGTGGTTCATTTCTCTTAGGAGTGGAATTTCTAAGTCAAAGAGTAAGTATATGTTTGATTTTTATGTGAAACTGCTGAACCTTTTTCCAAAGTGGATATACTATTTCATATTTCCACTAGCAATGTGTAAAAGCTGCTCACAGCCTTACCAGCATTAGACGTTGTCAGTCTTTTTAAATTTTAGCCATTCTAACGGGTGGGTAGCACTAGTTCATTGTGGTTTTATTTTGCTTCTCTGATGGCCAGTGATGTTGGGCATCTTTTCATGTTCTTGGTGACCATTCATATATCTCCCTTTGCGAAGTGTTGGTTTAAGATTTTTGTCCATCTTTTAAAAAGTGAGTTGTCTTTGTTATTGAATTGTAGAGTTTTTTACATTTTCTGCATACAAGTCCTTTGTTAGATATACATTTTGCCACTGTCTTCTTCCAGGCTGTGGACTGCTTACTTATTTTCTTTACAGTGTTTTTGAAAAACAGAAATATTTAATTTTGAAGAAATCTAATTTATAAATTTTTTTATGGTTATTGCTTTCTGAGTCCTATCTAAAAAATAGTTGCCTACCCCCAGTTCATGAATGTATTCTGTTACGTTCTTTTTCTAAAGCTTTATAGTTTTAGCTTTTACATTTAGGTCTAGAATCCATCTTAAATTAAGTTTTGTATGCGATGTGAGGTATTAGTCAAGGTTCATTTTTTTACATGTGGTCATCCAGTTAGTCCTGCACCATTTCTTAAAAACACTGTTATTTCCCCCATTGAATTACTTTGCCCCTTTGACAAAAATCAATTGACCATGTAAGGGAGGATCTATTTCTGGACTCTCTGTTCTGTCCTTACACCACACCTTTCTCTTTTCTGTCAGTGCCACAGTGTTTTGATTATTGTAGCTTTATATCGAGTCAGAAAACATAAGTCCTCTAGCTTTATTCTTTTTCTTAAAGATTGTTTTGACAAGTCTAGGTCCTTTGCATTTTTGTGCAGATTTTAGAGTCTCTTTCTTGTCAATTTCTACATTGAAAAACTTTATGACTGAGATTGTACTGAATCTCCACATTACTTTGGGGAGAACTGACATTTTAACACTACTGCGTCTTCCAATCCATGAGTATAGTATCTCTTTCCATTTACTGAAATCTTTATTTTTTGGCAAGATTGAGCCTCTGTTTACCTGACAGAAACAAAGTTATTCTTTAAAAAAAAAAAAAAGCTTAATTGAGACATAATTGATATACCAAAAAACCCTGCACATATTAAATGTATGCAATCTGATGAGTTTGGACATATGCATACACCCATGATACCACGTTGGAATATTTAAAAGAAAATAAGTTCTCAGAAATATCTTATTCCAAGGTTAAAGGTGCTTTCTATTCCATTCTACCCTACTCAAAAACTTATTAGCTATTGCATTATTTTAGTCAGAGATTACCTCAAATAAAAATAATAATTCCAAACAGAGAAAAATGCATTCCCAAAATGCAAATAAAAAATATATATGAGCTAATCAATCAAGATGTCCACTACTGTGTTAAAATGTATTTTTCTTTGTTTGGTGTATAATTTTTTTTTAGCAGCATGTTAAGGAGGTGGTCTGCCTGAGAGTAGGGGAAATTAGTCAGAAGATTTGAGGGCCTGAAGTGTCGGACAACATAAGTTTAAAAAAAAAGAAAGTAGATGCTGGCTGAAAGATAATGGAAAGTGGAAACCCCAGTTTCCTAATGAAAGCACATGATAGCCTCTCTCGTTAATGTTTTAAAAATAGTCAAGTGTGATTTGTTAAAGAGAAAAACCATTGACCAGAGTGACTGGTGATATTATGCACTCTAGTGTCAGAAGTCAACTCTCTTGTAACAGTACAAAGACCAGGAAGTGCGAGATAAGTAACAGGCAAGGGAAAGCCCTCAGCAGGGAGCTCAGGGAGGAAGGGTTCAGCCTCAGTGGTGCTCTTTATGGTACTACCATTCAGCAATGGTCAAGTCTTATGTGTTCAAATTAATTAGATTAGCGAGGCATTAATGAGATATAAATTTATTTATTTATTTTTTGTGTGTGTGTGAGGAAGACCAGCCCTGAGCTAACATCCGTTGCCAATCCTCCTCTTTTTGCTGAGGAAGACAGGCCCTGGGCTAACATCCATGCCCATCTTCCTCTCCTTTATATGGGACGCTGCCACAGCATGGCTGACAAGTGGTGCGTCTGTCCGCACCCGGGATCTGAACCTGCGAACCCCGGGCTGCCAAAGCGGAGTGCATCAGTTTAACCGCTTAGCCACGGAGCTGGGCCGAGATACAAGTTTGAATGTGATTTCAGTGCATCTTTCCCTTTGTGAATCAAAGGTGCTTTACAGATAACTGAACCAAATTTTAAAACTATTTTTCTCTACTGTATAGTAGAGATGATTTAGGCTAGAAACAGGACCTTACAGGACAAAATGTCAATCTTTAATAATTTAAAAAACATCCTAATTCTTGAACTGTGTAAATGGAACTATTAAAATATCCAGGACTCATCAGAGGTATCCCAACTTCAAAAAGGCCTCTGGCATGTAATATTTTTTAGCTAATACTTTTTATTCCTCCCATGTGTACTGGCATTCTAAAAGTTTGCTAAGCTAAAGGAATGTGTTTCTTAGGAGGAAAGCTCAATTTGTAGAATACCCAACAAAGAAAATGTAGGGAGGTCTGGGTTTCCTCAAACCATCCAAGTACCATCAGACTGGCAGAGTGCTTCATAGGGCCAGGCCTCATCATCCCTAACAGAGGTAAAGTCACTACTCCCATTGACTCTTGAGCAAAGGGCTGGGGAAAAACTGGAAGATGTATAGATTTTGAAATCCTATTGAAAAGTGAAATGTAAATCTAAAAAGATAAGATATAATTTTCACATTTTCCTCTTCTCAGTGTAAAATAAAACTGAATGATCAGAAAGGATACCAAGACCATTCAACATGGAAAGGACAGTCTTTTCAACAAATGGTGCCAGGAAAACTGGATATCCACATGCAAAAGAATGAAATTGGACCCGTACCTTACACTACATACAAAATTAAATCAAAATGGATCAAAGACCTGTGAGAACTAAAACTATAAAACTCTTGGAAGGAAAAAGGGGGAAAGCTTCATGACATTGGATTTGGCAATGAATTCTTGGATATGACACCAAAACACAGACAACAATAGAAAAAAAGATAAATTGGACTTTATCAAAATTTAAAACTTTTATGTATTAAAGGATACTATCAACAGAGTGAAAAGGCAACCTAGAGGAAGAGAGAAAATATTTCCAAATCATATATCTGATAAGGGATTAATATCCAGAAGATATAAAGAACTCCTACAACTCAACAACAAAAAAACAAACAAACAACCCAATTTAAAAATGGCAAAGGATTTGAACGGACATTTCTCCAAAGAAGATACACAAATGGCCAATAATCACATGAAAAGATCCTCAACGTCACCAATCATTAGGTAAATGCAAATCAAAACCACAATTAGGTGCCATTTCACACACATCAGGATGGCTACTATAAAAAAGAAAGAAAGAAAGTGAGCGTTGGTAAGGACGTGGAAAACGTGGAGCTCTTGTGCACTGCTGATGGGAATGTAAAATGGTGTAACCGTCGTGGAAAATAGTACGATAGTGCCTCAAAAATTAAAAATAGAATTAACAAATGATTCAGCAATTCCACTTCTAATATAAACCCAAAAGAATTGAAAGAAGGGACTCAAACAGATATTTGTACATCCATGTTCATAGCAGCATTACTCACAAAATGTAGAAACAACCCAAGCGTCCGTCGATGGATGAATGAATAAACAAAATGTGGTAAATACATACAATGGAATATTATTCAGCCTTAAAATGTAAGGAAATTCTGACACATGCTACAACACAGATGAACCTTGAAGACATGCTAAGTGAAATAAGCCAGTCACAAAAAGACAAATGCTATATGATTCTACTTATATGAGGTACTCTACAGTACCTCCCAGAGTACCGAAAATTCATAGAGACAGAAAGTAGAACAATGGTTGTCAGGGACTAAGGGCAGCGGGGAAAGGGGAATTAGTGTTTAATGGGTATAGAGTTTCAGTTTGGGATGATGGAAAAGTTCTGGAAATGGATAGTGGTGAATGAATGTACTTTAATGCCACTGAATTGTACACTCAAAAAGGGTAAAAATGGTAAATTTTTTGCTACGTATATTTTACCACAATAGAAAAAAGCTGAATAAGCTTTTGATGTAAGCTTAATGCTCCCTCAAGGTTGGTTTTCAGAGCCATGTTGGGAAGAAATACCAGTGTTAACTGGCCTGAACCAGATGGAGCCCCACTGCAATGGCAGCTCCTGTGCAGATGGCCCGAGATGACCAAAAGATGCCCTTTACTTCATCTTAATACTAAAATCTCCACCCTAGGAGGAGCCTAGGCCTTATTAGCATAACATGCAATGTATGTGAGAGCATGTCTTCAGACTATGCCTGCTCCAGCTAATATCCACCTCTACGTGTGATGACAAAACTTCCCTTTTAAATATTCATTCCCCATCTGAAATAAAAGGACCTGTTTCCCTTTGTTCAGGGAGCCACAGCTTTGCAAATGATTCCACATGTTCTCCTATTTGCGGCAAATAAACTCTACTGTGAGTGACAACTACTTCTGGTGGAGACTCGGATTTTAATTCGCCAGGAGGCAAACCCCCTTTGGTTTGGTAACAATTCCCCACCTTTGATGCGTATGTCCTTGACCTGCTTTCCACAAGAATCCTGTTAAGTTGGTTTAGCAAGTCCCCCTACCCTTGATGTCTCCTGTTAGTAATTTTCTATCCACTCACCCCCTTACTCTGCTCTTTAGCTATTAATCCCCAGCTGCCTTAATTGTATTTGGAGTTGAGCCCCATCTCTCTCCTCTACTGCAATGCTCTTACTACAATAATCCTTAGTGTTTTAACAAGTGTCAGAATAATTTTTTCTTTAACACATATCAGCAGGAAACTTGGAAGTTTAAAAAATTTTAGCATTTCAAAAGCAATAATCCCTAGGGGGGCATGGTTACTGGCAAAGTAACCAATAATTTATCCAATCATCTAATTGCATTCTGGTAAATAAAATCCAACAGTGGTTGAGCCCACAGATTCATAACTTTCTAAAAACTAGAAAATTTACTGATCACATCTGAGATCTTTTGGGAGAATGGAAAAGAAATTATTCATGGTGATTTAAAAAGCAATACCTAAGGCTTGAAATACTGTTTCAGGCAATCCAAATCCTAGACACATCT
This sequence comes from Tapirus indicus, assembly GCA_031878705.1. NCBI lineage: Eukaryota > Metazoa > Chordata > Mammalia > Perissodactyla > Tapiridae > Tapirus > Tapirus indicus. The sequence continues at coordinate 136,667,857 of CM062923.1, forward strand.
ACCATCTCCACCAGTCTACCCCACCCCAGACCCAACACACTGCTACCTACCCCCCACCTTACACAACCCTCCACACACATACACCTGCTGTTCTTGTAAAATAGGCAATTACCCACTTTTCCCTCCCACTCTGTAGGATCCTTAGACACATGCCTTAGTTCCTCAGGGCTGTGGCACTAGGCAGAGTCGGCAGACTTCTCTGAGAAACTGCAGCAGGCTGCTGGTGCTGTAGGCAACATGAGATGCTGGTGCAACGCGACTCTGTCGTACTTAAAAGAGAAAACGCCCTGGAGGTTGGAGTAGGTCTGTTTGCATGACTCATCAGAGGAGCTGTCTCTTTGGGAGGAAGTGGGGAGAAGCCTCTCCGAATTCCATTTAGGTACAATTAAGGGGTGAAAAACCACTTGAAGAAGCAGGAAGGCAAAGGCCAGAACTTATCCCCAGGCACATGACTACTTTCTGCATTCAGCTGGTACAGACTCATTCAGAAGGAAACAATTTATTACCTTTACACAATGAGGAAGAAGTGCGTCTTTGTCCTTTGTCAACATGTCCCAGGGAAACGTGGGTGGCTCTCACTAACAGAAAATAATTTCCTTTCATTTGTATCACACCTAACCTCCTGTGTGGTTAACGATGAAAAACGTTTTAGAAATGTATCTGGAAAGCTTTATTTCCTCAAAGGTGCTTTAATTAGCAGATCTTCCTTTGGCCCAAGACCATTTGGGTTTCCTGAGCAAGGGATGTTGACTGAATTGGGTACCTGAGCCATTTGTCTTAATAAATTTTATTACTAACTTCCTGACCTTGGTTATAGGTTTCACAATTAGCGGTTTCTAAATGAGAATGGTATTCAGTTTTCTTAAATGGCAATCATTTTATTCATCAAGTTTTCTAAGTAAAACAAAAAAAGCTTTCTTTTTCACAAAATTAATATCTACTACTCGGGAATTTCTGACTGGTTATCAGCTGTCAATCACCTAAACATGTACAATCCTCCCCGCTACCCCATCAAATTCGAATTTAATATTTTTCCTGTTTAAAAAAAAACTAAGTTATTTTCATTGATCAGAAGAATATGCCTTTAAATAAATTCTCTATTTAAAACAAATCTAATAATTCAGAAGTCTCCTTAATTGTGTTCCTTCTGCTCTGTCATCCACAGACATTTTTCTGAAGTATGACATGAACCATCTCTATAGTCATCTGCAGCAAAAACCATGCCAAGACAGTGAGTCAGCCAGTCAGAAGATGTTACATGATACACTATATGATTTCCATCTTTGGACCAAAAGGTGTGATAGTGATTTTTAATTAGACTATAAGACATTGCATAAAAATGTATTTCAAAATGAAGAACTCTTTTTCTTAATCTGTATTACATCATGTGATTCTTTGTTCCCAATTAACTATTTAATGTTATCTGTCTTTATGCATCTAATGGCTTTTTCTCTATCGAATAATATTTTCAGATGAATAGTAATTTAATCACATGTTCCCCTCTGTTAAAAAAAAAAGAAAAGAAAAGAAAAAGCCAGAGCATCTTATGGCCTAAATCCAACTTAATTATATTAGTTTTTTTATAAAATATATTTTAAAAAGCTGAAGGGAACATATTTTGGAAAAGCCTGTTCCCAGTGACTTCAGTGTCTTCTCATTAATTTTTTTTAAAACTCCAGCTCTAAGTTTTTTCTTATGAGTTAATTAACTGAAAAACAGATCTGGTTCTAATTCCCAAGCCCAGCTCTAGTTCAGAATAAGCTGTTAGTCACAGAATTTTCAGACACAAAGTCTGTCTTAGCCACTGATGTGCCCTGGGCGAAGAGCAGAAGCTAGATTAGGGAAGGTGTTAGAGAAGACGGGTCCATCAGGCTGACCTAGTCAGGCACTGTTAGAGTGTGTGTTTCACAACCAGAATTCTGTGTGATCCTAATGAAGTCCTGGGAGGAAGATTACAGCTTATATTGATTTATCTCTGACTCTGAGTTTTGTTAAAAGTAGCATTAGCGGGGCCGCCCGGTGGCGCAGCGGTTTAGTCCGCGCTTGGCAGCCCGGGGTTCGCGGGTTCGGATCCCGGGCGCCCGCCGACGCACTGCCTGTCAGCCATGCTGTGGCGGCGTCCCATATAAAGTAGAGGAAGATGGGCACGATGTTAGCCCAGGGCCAGTCTCCCTCAGCAAAAAGGGGAGGATTGGTAACAGATGTTAGCTCAGGGCTGGTCTTCCCCACAAAAAAAAAAAAAAAAAAAAAAAAAAAAAAGTAGCATTAGCTGAACAATCAATTTCCCTGGAAATTTTGCATCAAAATTGATGGCACCTATGTTGTACAAGACAAAGAAAGGCTGTGGAAATGTCTTAGATTAGAGAGACATGAGAACTTGATCCTATACTAAAGAAAAAATGCTTTAAAGAACAATATTAGACCAATGAAGACACTTGGAATACAGATTATGGAATAGATGCAAATATCATGTCAATATTAAATTTACTTTGGTTGATTACTGTACTGGATTAGTAAGAGAATATCCCTATTCTTAGAGAATACACACTGAAGCATTTAGAAGTAAAGAGTTATGGTGTATACAACTTACTTTCAAATGGGTCAGAAAAAGAGAGACAGTGTGTGTGTGTGTAGGGAGACAGTGTGTGCACAATAATAAAGTAAGTGGGTAAACTAGATGAAGTTGGGGAGAGGGTATATGGGTTTTCTTTGTACTATTCTTATTCTTTTTTTTATTGATGTCTTAATAGTTTATAACATTGTGAAGTTTTAGTTGTACATTATTGTTTGTCAGTCACCATATAAATGCATCCCTTCACCCCTTGTGCCCACCGCCCCCTTTGCCCCTGGTAACCATCAGACAGCTCTCTCTGTCCGTGTGTTAGTTTATATTCCACATACGAGTGAAATCATGAGGTGTTTGTCTTTGTCTCTCTGGCTTATTTCACTTAACATAATACTCTCCAGTTCCATCCAAGTTATTGTGAATGGAACAATTTTGTCTTTTTTTTTACGGCTGAGTAGTATTCCATTGTGTGTGTATATGTACAGACACACACACACACACACACACACCACGTCTTCTTTACTCAATCATCTGTTGAGGAATACTTGGGTTGCTTCTACTTTTTGGCTATAGTGAATTATGCTGTAATAAGCATAGGGGTGCATAAGCCTCTTTGGATTGTTGATTTCAGGTTAGTTGGATAGATACCCAATAGTGGGATAGCTGGATCATAACGTACTATTCTTATACTTGCAAATTTCTGTAAGGTTGAAATTATTTCCAAGCAAAAAGTTACAAATATCGTGGGGCCAGCCCAGTGGCACAGTGGTTAAGTTCACACGCTCTGCTTAGGTGGCCCAGGGTTTGCAAGTTTGGATCCCAGGTGTGGACCTATGCACTGCTTATCAAGCCATGCTGTAGCAGGCATCTCACATATACAGTAGAGGAAGGGCACAGATGTTAGCCCAGGACCAATCTTCCTCAGCAAAAAGAGGAGGATTGGCAACAGATGTTACCTCAGGGCTGGTCTTCCCCACCCCCCAAAAAAAAGAAGAAAAGAAAAAGAAAGATAAAAAGTTACAAAAATCAATGAGTAATGAGTTTTGTATGGTTTGGAGATAGGGACAATGGTTGACTGGCTAAGTCCTTTAAAGTTCCTTCAAAGATGTATCACTTTTGCAAACTGATAAGTAGATGATACTTCCTTCAGGGGAGTACTACAAAAATAATATAGCCCACTGAAATCTCTTACAATCATATCTATTCTTTAATGTAGATTTTTCATATTTGTGTTAGCCAGGGTTCTCCAGAGAAAGAGAACCAGCAGGAGAGAATGAGATTTTAAGGGATTGGCTCCTGTGACTGTGGAGGCTAGCAAGTCTGAGATCTGAAGGGCAGGCCGCAGGCTGGACACTGAAGAGAGAGTTGATGTTGCAGTCTGGAACCTGACTCCCACTGCAGCAGACTGGAAGCTCAGGCAGCGTTTCTAGGTCAAAGTCTTGAGGAGGACGCCTTCTACTCCAGGGGACTTCAGCCTTTGCTTGGAAGGCCCCCAAGTGACTGGATGAGGCCCACCCACATTCTGGAGAGTAATCTGCTATACTCAATGTCTACTGATTTAAGTGTTAATCACGTCTAAAAAATACCTTCACAGGAACATCTTGACTGGTGTTTGACCAAACAATTGGGCGCCATAGCCTAGCCAAGTGGACACATATAATTAACCATCACAGTAGTGGAAACAGGGCATTCAGTGTTCAGCCTTGTTTAACCCACTGTGGGAAATGGAGAGAAAGCCTAGAGTGTTCCCTATCTTCAAGAAGAGTAAACTGTAGAGACAGACCGGTACTAAGTCATCGTGAAATAACTATGGAATAATTTAAAACGAGAGAATGAAAGCCTCAATGCCAAGGTACAGAGACAGGGATTCAAAGCAGGTGAGAAGGGCTGGGAAAGGGGCAGGCTCAGAGACAGGGGAATAGGCAGGTTCTTCCAGATGAACTCAACAAACTCTTTTACCTTCCAGTCTTTTTACTTTTTGGGAGTTTTGAAACAAACAACAAAACCAGTTCTCAGTAAGTGGCATTATGCCCTACTAAATGAGCACCCTCAGTTAATAAATCCAGCAGATTTACAGCTGAGCTTTCATACTATAAAGGGCTACAAAATTGAAAACTTGGTTTACAGTTTTCTAATTGTCTTAATTATTTAAATATGTGGGAAACTTTTGTTTGCCTTTAATATGAAAGCCACAGATTTCAATTTTTTAAATTCATTCTTTTTTAGTCTGTAAAAGTTTTCAGACCTTTGAAACTTTATTATGGACCTATATTACTTTATGACTGTACTGTGGCTTTCTTAGTTGAAAATCCAAGCATAGTTTTAAAAGAGAATCTAATCACTATATCTAATTACTAAAAAAGTTTAAGTACTAACATTATTTCACTTAACTTAAATACAACTTTTAAAAATAATGACTCCCAGATGAACAGGAAGTTGCCATTAGAACAGCTGGAGTTGAAAGGAGCTTATGACATAATGCCTCCTTTTAAAATCTCAGCTTAATCTATGTTAACTTTCCAAATTGCATTTGTAAACTCAATCTTAAAATATCAGAAAAATTTTGGAGTCCCAGGCCTTTGGCTCTTTTGTTGTTGTTGTTAACACCAATAGCTTTTCCACAAGTGAAATAAAATTTTGTATCTCTACAGGAGACATCAAACCCTCATTAAAATCTGCAGCTACTTAATATGAGTCAATAGGACTCACTGAGAAGCCTTCTTATAGTACATTTTGCCTGTGCAGACAGAATAAAGCCTTGTCCTACCCAGTGCCTGGCATGTATTATTAAGTATTTATTCATCCAACAATCATTTATTACGTGTCTACTAGGTGCTAAACTTTACATATATGTTTGTGGGACCAAAATGAGTTAATCAGATCAGCGAAGACCAGGTGAACATGTGAAGTTTCTCAGGGAGACTTCCAAGATGTCTCAGAGTGCAGTGGGGAAGGACATCTACAGGGTGCTCTTTCAAGTGGCAGACCTAGAAGTCGCAGTGGCCAAGTTTCACTGACTCGGAAAGTGGCATCTGTTAGACACTGAGGCTGCATTTGACACTTTAACAATACTCTCTTGAAACTTTCTCCCCTCATTTTCTCTGATGCAGGTTTTCCCTGGTTCCCCTTTCTCTTTGGTTTCTCTCTCTCTGCCACTCCATGTCAAGATTAGGCCAGGTCTCCTTGAAGAGACCTCTCTTCCTCTCAGTCCACACACTCCCCCAGGGTGCAATCATCCATGCCATCACTTCAGCATCCTCTAAAGGCAGGCTGATGACTCAAGTCCCCACTTCAGCTCAGACCTCTCCTCTGCAATGCCAGTCCAGTGGAGCTGGATATCTCTCAGGTGTCTCTTAAAGGTCTCAAAGACATCCCAAATGCACCAAGGCCAAGGCAGAACTCATCATGGCCCTCCCCTACTCTCCCACCAGCTGCCAACATTCCCCTCCCCACACACCCACCATGGTACCATGATCTACCCAGTCTTGCACATCCCTCCATTGACTCCTGCCCTCTCACAGCCCAGCACCACATAAATCTAGTCGGCTACCTAGGAGTCCTTCAAATCTACCCCCTAAATATTTCTTGAACCTATCTAAACCTTTCTATCCCACGCCTTGGTGCAGGACCTCACCATTCCCTGTCTGGATTACTTCCATTGCCTGACACGGTTCTTCCTAACTCCAGTTGTAGCCCCTTACAATCAGGTGTCTATGCCAAAGGATCTTTCTAAAATGTAACTGCTTTCAGTGGTTCCCTATCACTGTCAGGATTAAGTCCTAAAAAAAGAAAGAGAGAGAGAGAGAGAGAAAGAGAAAGAGAGTGTGTGTGTGTGTCAGTAAGTGCAATACAAGCACTAGATCTCCAGAGATGGGCCCCCACCGCCCTTTCAATCCAGAATAGTCTAGTTCAGGTGCATAGACCCTGGAGTTTGAATGCCTGGGTTCAAATTTCAAATTTGTAATTCATGAGTTATAAGACCCTGGAAAAGTTACTTAATATGTTGATGCCTCAGTGTCTGCATTAGTTATCTAGTGCTGCACAACAAATTACTTCAAAGCTTAGTAGCTTAAAACTGTAACAAACACTTATTATCCCAGAGGTTTTTGGGAGGTCAGGAATTTGGGACTAGCTCAGCTAGGTAGTTTTGGCTCAGGATTTCTCGTGAGGCTACAGTCAAGGCTGGGGCTGCAGTCGTTTGAAGGCTTCACTGGGGCTAGAAGATCTTTCCAAGATGGCGCCCTCACATGGCAGACAATGGCAGGAGGCTTCCGTTCCTCAATGCTGTTGGCAGGAGGGCTCAATTTCTTGCCATGTGGGCCTCTCATAGGGCTGCTTAAGTGTCCTCATCATCTGGCAGCTGGCTTCCTCCAGGGTGAATGATCTGAGAACAAGAAGGAGGCCATAATGCCTTTTATGACCTAGTCTCAGAAGTTACAAATTGTCACTTCTGCTGTATTTTATTAGGTAGTAGCAATACTCCTAGTTCACACTCAAGGTGAGAGCAATTAGTATCTATTTCTTAAAGGGAAGAATATTGAAGAATTTATGGACATACTTTAATGCCACCATAATGTCCTCTTCTGCAAAACAGAGAAAATAATAGTAAGTACTTCAGAGAATGAGATGAAGGTTACATGAGCTAACACATTAAATGTTTAGAATGGTACACGGCACAGAGGAAAAACTCTATAAGTACTAGCTACTGCCGTCATTCCCAAGTTTATAACCCACACTTTCCTTCATCAACTCCTCTTATAAGCCCTTTCTCCCAGCACTTCTGAACTACTTGCCAGTTCCCTGAATAAGTTATGCCAACACCTTTGTGCCCTGGCCCTCTGCTCTGCCTTCCTGGAAGACTCTCCTAGTCTATATTTTTCCTCCAACCCTTAGTGGGTCCTTCCACAGGCACCTTCCCAGAACCTCTCAGGCTGGCAAGGTGCCCTGCAGCAAGCACCCCAGGACTCCCTCAGCCAAGCACTTAGCACATCCACCTGCTTTCTCCCTCGCTATATCCTCAAGTAAGTGTCCCCTCCTCGGGCACGTCTTCCCTGACATCCCCAGGCAGAAACAGTGGCTCCTTCCCATAAGACTTCTTGGAACCTCAAGCATCTTTCTGTTTGTGTATCCTTATGTTGTAACTGTCTTTGTCTCCCATTAACACTGAGGGACTTTGTCTTATTCATCTTCGTAGCTTCAGGCACAAGCATGGTGCTCAGAACACAGTGGGTGTCCAACAGATAACTTTTTAAACAAATCGATAGCTATCTAAAACTTCAGAGAATATATATATATTTTTTTTTGTGAGGAAGACTGGCCCTGGGCTAACATCCGTGCCCATCCTCCTCTACTTTATATGGGACGCCGCCACGGCATGGCTGACAGGCAGTGTGTCAGCAGGCGCCCGGGATCGAACCAGCAAACCCCGGGCTGCCAAGCGCAGACTAAACCGCTGTGCCACCGGGCGACCCCTAGAGAATATTTTTAATGTACAAGAGGAAGAGGAATCACAGAAAAATCAATAAAACAGGTCAGGTACATCGTAAATCTCACTAGGTAATCTCTGGCGAAACAAGGTCACACTATACTACCTACTAGGACGCTCAGAATTTGGTTTTCTCAGAATCTACTTTTGTCTCCATCACCAACTAATATAAGTTAAGTTTAAAATTACAAGTTTATGTTATAAGTTTATAACATCACTATATTTATAAACTATGAATAGATGTAAGAACTTTGAGAGAAAATAAAGCCTCTTCATTGTTTATAGTTTACAATGCTAAGGCATGAAAATTTCCCCTATATTTAATATATTTTCATAATCTCTTGTTTAAAAGTTTAATTATTTTATGATTAATGCCTTTAAATGTAGTTGTTAAAACAAAGCACTCAGAGATAAACATAAGAAATTTGCCTATAAATACACTGATGGCCAGAAATGGAATATGACTCAGATCAAAGAAATAATTTTAAAAACAGGCATAAAGTAAACTTAATTTGAAATCTATTTTTAAACAACTACTCAAATATGAATGGGCAAACTGAGAGATGAGTTTGTGACTTACCATTGAAGCATGGTACACTTGATAACACAGGAATAAAAAAGAGAAATGCGAAATGTGAAGATGCAAATGTATCATTTGTGGTGTTAGAAGTAGATACCCTTGGCCTCTTGTCAGAGGAAATGTACACTGAAATATCTTTCTTAAAGTCTTACTGTGGTCTCACCAAAGTTTTAGTTTGAACTTGACCTACTGTATTCTATGAGTATTCCTAAGGTAGGATTTCTTTCCACTTTTTGAAAGATGTGTTTTTAAAGTATTTGAGGTAGCTTTCAAGAGCCAAAGTTAAGCTCAATAATGTTGAACTAACAGGCAGTGAAGTAGGTATTTTAGGATGGAGCACCCTTTCTGGTGTCCCCTCAACTCATACCTTGTTGGTAGCCAGCTATGTATTCTATTTCTGTTAAGGCAGACCCTGGATGGGAGGATTAGGGAATTGTTACACACAAGAGTCTCGGCTAACATTTCCCTATGCAAAACAAAGGAACATTCGTGCATATGGCTGTTGTACGCTTCCAGATGTGTTCACGGCTGTGGCTGACATAGACATGATTTTAGGAGTTCCGTAGCAGTTTCTATGCCCCCAGCTCCAACACTTAAGCACAGCCTTCTCTGAGTAGCTAAGAAAATAGAAGCAAACAGTGGTTTCTAAACTATGGGATCTGGGAGCAAACTTGAGAGACAAGAGCCCAGGTGGCTCCTGCTGTAGACACTGTGATGAGGGTCACATGATCAGAAAAGCATTTCAGAATCAGAAGGATGGGAGCCACATGACCCAGATTTCCCAATGCAAGCACAGTTCAGATATTCTGCTCCTCTGTCAGATCATGAGTCATAGGTCATCTGGGCCACCACCTTAATTTTGTAGGCAAAGAAACTGAGGATAAATAATTTGCCAAAGATCACACAAATAACTAGTGCCAGGTGGAAATTCCTCAGTTTCCACTCAGTGAGTGAACTCAGTGAGTTCATTCCTCACTGTCCTTCTAACCAATCCCCAGGACAAAGTCAAGGTCTCTTGCAATTTAATTCTAGGTGTTTTTTCACTACATAACATTGAATATGTTTTTCACGAGTTGCATCATTGCAAGACAATCTGAATTAAAAAAGGAAGTTTCAGATGAGCCAACATTTCCTCTGACAAGAATGAACGGTTTTAAGCTGGGGATTGGGAGCTAGCAAGAGGCTATTTCAATTAGCTGAGAACCTTTCAGTAACCAGTTCAAGAATGAACTAAGGAGCAGTTAGCAAAACTCCTGAAGGTGTGAATTTTTTTTTGCTGAGGAAGATCAGCCTTGAGCTAACATCTGTGCCCATCTACCTCCATGTTATATATGGGACACCACCCCAGCATGGCTGACGAGGGGTGTAGGTCCACGCCTGGGATCTGAACCCATGAACCTGGGCCACTGAAGTGGAGCACACCAAACTTAACCACTATGCCATGCGGTTCGCACCTGAATGTGTGAATTTTATATTAGAAGACAATATAAATTACAATGCACAAAAATAGATTTTAAAAGTGGAGTCAATAAAAACCATAGAATAAAATGAAGACAGAAATTCTTTTTTTTGTGAGGAAGACCAGCCCTGAGCTAACATCCACTGCCAATCCTCCTCTTTTTGCTGAGGAAGACTGGCCCTGGGCTAACATCCGTGCCCATCTTCCTCTACTTTATATGGGACGCCGCCACGGCATGGCTGACAAGCAGTGCATCGGCGGGCGCCCGGGATCCGAACCCGCGAACCCTGGGCTGCCAAGCGCGGACTAAACCGCTGCGCCACTGGGCGGCCCCTAGAAGCTCTTGAAGAAGAAAAGTGGACAACATATATTCAGGGAGGTTTGTTCAGACATGATTATCCACTGCTGTCTAAAATGAACTTTAAACTTCAGAATTTAGAAGTTTTCTCAATCTTAATCAAAGAGTTAAAAGGGAAAGTGAGTCAGACATGATTATTCTGACTCTGGGAAATAATGCTGTGGGGTGTCCTCACTGACCACCAGGACAAGGGAACAAACCAGGAAGGCAGAAAAGCACCCGGCCTCTGAGGATTGACAGAGTGACAGGTTTCAAAATCATTTAAAATGCTACTTATTTCTTTTAAAAAATAACTTTTTTCTGTCTATAAGTGTACTTATAATACTTTTGTAGAAAGTATACTTTGAAGAAAACTTGAGAAATAGGGAGAAAACAGAAGAAAATCACTCATTCTTCTCACATCCAGATAACCTCTGTTAATGTTTGCCTATGTTTTTCATTCTTTTTCTCCAAATATGGTAATATTTTTATACAACTGAGATAATACAGTGTTTATAGATTTTAACCACCTCTTTAATTCAGTAAACTATTATGAACATCCCCTGTGTCATTTAAAATTATTTGCAAGCACTTTATAAATGGCTGTCTAATATCATAATGATACTCTAATTTATATACTGATTTTCTTATTTATAAATATTATAAATAATGCTGTGATCAATATCTTTGTCTGTAAATTATTATTCACATTTCTGATTATTCCTACAGAGAGGAGCCTAGAAGTTGAACTACAAGATCAGAGTTTGAACAATTTATGGTTCTTGATAACATCAGTCAAATTAACTTTCAGAAAAGTTGTAACAATTTATACTCCCACTGCCCATGGGTGAGGTGCCTGTCCTACTCTGCCTCAGTATCTCTGAGGATGATCATCACAGACTTTTGGCTGATCTGGAAGGAAAAAGGAGCACCACACTGCTGTTTTAGTTTTGATTTGATTATTATGAGGGTTAGTATATTTTCACATAATTATTAGCAATTTGTATTTCCTTTTCAGTGAATTACCTCTTTGTGTTCTTTAACCATTGGGAGTTCTTTGGTAAAGTAATTTAGATGTATATACAATGATATCCCATTATTTTTTCTTACAATCTATTTTCACATAAGTTAAGCAAATAATTTTCTTTTAGAACTTTCTAAAGAAAACTTCACGAATCAATAAAGTAAAATAAGCTTTTAAGCCTGTCACAACAGTATATAATATATTTGAAATAATTATGGAATGACTAATTTTTTTCAAATAAATCATACATTAAACATTTTACAAAAAAAGATGCTTTAGTCCTGGCTCTGCCTCAAACCAAAATTTTTACCTTAAACAAGACAAAATTTCAGTGAGTCTCAGTTTGTTTTTCTGTAAAATAATATGCATAATCTTGAGTAATCTTTCCAACTTCAAAACTAGGCAGTCTTGTGCTTACATAAAGCAATACACAGCACCACCTAGAGGTAAAAAGAAATACTTTTATACATTTTCCCTCAGTTAAAAATGAATCTGTAGTCTTCAGCAAAATTTCAAGTCGATAAATTTTATATTAGCAGAAGTTGCCTGACTAAAGGTATCAGAATTTTAATAGTTTCTGTAAGATAGGATAAAACTTTTTAAATGAATCTGTCATAGCATCTGCAAGAGTTCTTAACTCCTATATAAATCTAGCTCATTTTTTCCTACCATCACTTTTTTAGGGGATGAACCATTTTCTTTGGCACTGCTTGAGAAAAATCAGTGACACTATCTTAAGTCTGATTCTAAGGACCACAGATGTCATGATTACTTAATAACGTGATATATCGTAGAATACGATATATATTGGGTATACCCCTTTGGGGCTTTGTGGACTTGATGAAAACCATGGTCAAAACCAATTTCTCTAGGATTAGATACACAATGTCACTCAAGCCTGGCTTCAACCTCAGGGAAAAGAATGCCTGAGTTGGAAATGTGGGTAGCATTAGAAAGTTCCAGTGGTGGTGCCCTGAATCTACTTGGACTTGAAGAAAAATTTAATCTATGAAAAGGTTTGAAGTCTGTGGATGTCCAGCCGCTGTCCATCTAGATTATTACAACAGTTTTATTTCTGCGCTGATGTTAGCAACAGCTTCCTCTTTATAACCCACTTTGGAACCACACTGTTTTAATTTCTACTTCTAAATTGTTCTCATCGTGTCCTCCAGCTTCATCAGGTTTCACCTTCCTATTAGACTGTAAGCTCACTGAGTGAAACTGCATCTTCCGATCATCTTGGACCCACCGCCACCCCCAGGGGTGCTGTAATGAGAAGGTTTGTGTGGACTGTCCAAGTGATAGTGCCTTGCTAGTGACTATGAAGACACAATTCCTCTGGCAAAGGTGAATGTACAAGGTAAATGGAGTTCAGGCAAACAGAAGTTAAATAATTGGTGTGACAAAGTTCAGAAGAGTATTGCCTCAGATCTGAATTTACCCTGAATTGATGCAACTTAAGATTTAAAAGAAAAACAACAAAATCCTTTCTGAAACTGTCCTAAATTTGTATGGTCTCCAATATCTAACTCATATTTTGGGGAATAGATTCCCTTTGGGAATTGCATAATCATAAATTGTTCTTAACAGGGAAGAGAAAAAAGAACTAAAAGTTTACCCCAACTTTTTATTCTGAAAGTTTTCAAACATCCAGAAAAGTTGAAAGAACAGTTTAATGAACACCCATAAACCTACCACCTACATTTAACCCTTGTTAAAATTCTTTTTGATATATCTATATTTATTTCTGAAACACTAAAACTGTGTTGCAAATATCATGACATGTCATCCCTAAATACTTCCTAAAGCATCAGTTAAGAACGAGGATATTTTCCTTCATAACCCAATGTCATCGTCACACCTGAGAAAATTAACAATGCTCTAATATTTAATATCTGGTTGAAATCCAAATGTCCATAATTGTCCCAAGAATGTCCTTTATAGCTGTTTTTTTTTAAATAAAGATCTGATCAAGATTTACACATTGCATATGGTTTATGTTGTCTTTGAAGCGCTCATTTATTGAGCACTTAACTGTGTCCCAGGTCACACAGGCCTTCCTATTTAATTTTCACAAAAACGTATGAGATAGTTTTGTTGTTCTATAAAATGGTGATAATGTCCTTACCTCTGAATAGTCTGATGTATTTTAGTTACTCACCATTATATTCACAGAATCTAGCACAGAGCCTTGAACATGCTGGGTACTGACATAGAGCTGGGAATAAATGAAACATAGCATGCTTGTCCATTCTGATGGAAAAACTACAATGGAAACATTATGGTAGATTACTAATTTGCTGTGATAATGCACTGGGGTAGAGGTAGCCTCTCCTCCACACTCCCTCCTCTCCGGGCACTCTGGTAGAGATGTTTGCGCAGGCCACCATCAGCTGCGTGAAGCAAGCTGCTGCAGAATAACAATTACAATTCAGGCCAGTTTGCATCTATTCAATATCCATTTTTTTGTTTTAATACTAAAAATGGTTTTCAATTTAACATCAAGGAGGAAAAGAGTTTCCCATTTGTTTTATGAGGCTACAGGGTGGGTCAAATTTGGACACAAATAAATTAAAGGGAGCCAATAGCAAATATCAGGTTTAGCATCCAGGCAGTTTCCTTTTTGTTTTCTGGGTCACAGGATTTTGAGAACCCAGATTCACATAAAGATACAGATATAAATAGCAATAATATTTTAATTTTTGTAAGTTATGGCAGGCTAATCCCTGACACGATACATGCAGAATGTTGCAAAAGAGGTGATAGAGTAAAACAATTTCAGCCTCATTTTGGTAAATATTTTGATAAGTATTATCTGGCAAGAAGGTACGTCACCTACGGGGCTAAAATGTTCTCTGATGCTTTGTCAGTTTCTTTTAGAATCTACGAGATATGTTTGTCAAAGAACTGTTTTAGAAAAGAAAGATTACTGATAATGATGATTTTTACCATGAATACTATAATTTCTATGACATGTAACTGAAGAATCTGAAATAACTCATAGTTTCTGTGATAAATATTAATTACAGCAATCTTGTACAGAAATGTATACTTCTGCCTTCCAGTCAGTTGAATCTGCTAAATAAGACAACTTTGTGTGTCACCCACCAGCATTTAAGGTGAACGATGGAGTCATTCACCTTATTTAGATTTTTACAGTTTGTTATGATATCTTTTTGGTTCCCTATGAAGGGAAATAATTTACCTGAATTCAAAGAAATTCTTGCCAGTACCTTCCCCAGAACCAGCATACATCTATCCAAAAGAGCAATTTTTCAGTTACTTCTTTGTGTGACTAGTTTGCATGAAAAGGGTTGTATTAATAATAACACTGTTTGCAAAATTTACTTTTTTTTTTAACCATCCCACTTCACAGACTGAGAAACTGGGTAAGGCATCTTAGGAAGGATGCAGGGTGGCAGGTATGTTCAGAGTGTGTTGAGGTTTTGGTGGCAGCCTTGTCCACTTCTGTAGGAATTTTCGCCTGTCAAAAATTTGGCCTCAGTTATGCAGATATCTGTAAATTTTTTCCACTGAATGCTGTGCTCATTAAAACACTGACCTTTGTTGAAGATTTCATCAACAGCAATCAAGCATTTTTCAAATTAACATGTCTTCAGAAATATTTGAAATATAGAGAACAAAGACCAATAAAGGACCAAATTTCATTAATAATCATGTAGACGGTCCATAGCATTTTTTAGTAAAGCATTGTACCCAACAAAAACAATAACTACTTTCCTTTTAATAAACTAGAATATAAATGTCATGAGAACAGAGACTTTGTCTATTTGGATCGTTACTACATCCAATGCTCTAGCATACAGTAGGCATTCAATAGTATTTACTAAATGGACATGCTGAGTGTTCCAACTGTTGAGGTAGCTTGTAGGTTCTGGGAAGACAGTGGACCATCAGCAGAGCACTCCAGCTAAGCAGTGCCACAAAGTGGGTGGTTTCTGATCCATATAGCTATAACCTGTGGCATCCCCAACAGTCAAGTAGAAACAACACATTTGAACCGAACCCAACAGGACCTGAAGGCACAAGCAAAGTGAAAAAGCAGCTGGCTCACACTCCCGGCCTGCATTCTCTGCCACACCACTGCTCCTCTCTCACCTACAGGACTGTGGAGACCTACTAGGTGGAAGGATTTGTTTTCCCAGATTTTAAGAATTATTTTCAAACCTTGATAACTAACACTGTTTTCTGATATAAGAATAGATAAATAGACCAACTGATTAAAACAGACAGCCTAGAAACAGGCTTATATTTATATGGATAGTTGATATATGGCAGAAGTGACATTACAAATCAATGTGAAAAGGATGGAATAATCAACAAATGGTATTGGGACAATAGGATATCCATACTGGAATAAATTTAGATCTGCACCCCACACCTAAACACTAATTAATCCTAGGTGAATTAAGGACCAAACAATGAAAAAAAATCACTTTAAAACTCTTAGAAGGACACATGCTACAACATGGATGAAATATGGAGACATTATGCTAAATGAAATAAGCTAATCCCAAAGGACAAATTCTGTATGATTCCACTCATATGAGGTACCTAGAGTAGTCAAACTCATAAAGACAGGAAGTAGAATGGGGGAAGGGGAGTGGGAGTGGGAGTTAGTCTTTAATGGGTACAGAGTTTCAATTTTGTAAGATGAAAAAGTTCTGGAGATGGAAGGTGGTGATGGTTTCACAACAATGTGAATATACTTAAAGCCACTGAACTGTACACTTAAAATGGTTAAAATGGTAAATTTTATGTTATGTATATTTTACCACAATTAAAAAAAACTCTTAGAAGAAAATGTAGATAATGTCTTCCATTTCAGTAATATGGAACACTCAGTTATACAGACAGTCCCTCCCACCGATAACTAAAAATGCTTAAATAAACATTTAAAATACTCTTTAAAACACCCACCTGATGATTCTGGACACCTCAAGCTACAGTTTTAAAGTGGTTCTGGATTGGTAGAATTCTAAGCACCTGGTAGAAATATGTACAATACTCTTTGAAGGAATTCACCTTTATCAGACACCTCACAGAATCACCACAAGTAATTTTCAGGGAAATCAGCAACTTATAGTAAAAAAAAAATAACCAAGCACATAAGAAACAAGGCCTCATGAGTAAGAACCAGCAGAAGCAACTGACAGCAGAAAGGATTCACAAAAATTGTTATTAACCAAAGGAGTAGTCTGTATAGTCTGAGATGTAAAAAAGAAGTGGTAAATTTGTTGGTAGATATATGTATAAAATAATAATGACTTATGGAGTAAAATTTGAAAAGATGTAATTAAAATACATAGCAACAATAACACAAATCAGGAGGAAGAGAAAATGGAATTAAAGTGTTCTATGGTTCTTAAGTTATACCAAAGGTAATAAAAGTGTTGCTTAGTTTAAGACTTTGATAAGTTAATAAGCATGTTGAAATTAATTACCAAAGAATAGGAACAGTGTACTATAATTTCCAAATAAAGGGAAAAACATGGAGAGATTATTCAAAAAACCTCAATCAATCCAAAAGAATTCAATAAAGGAGAGAAAAAGAAATTGGACAAATAGAAATCAAAAAATAAAATGATATATTTTGAAATCAACTATTCAAAGAGGCGTATGAACCCCTATGTTCATTGTAGCATTATTCACAATAGCCAAGACATGGAAGCAACCCAAGTGCCCGTTGACTGATGAATGGACAAAGAAGATGTGGTATACATATACAATGGAATACTACTTAGCCATAAAAAAGACAACATCATCCCATTTGCAACAACATGGATGAACCTTGAGGGTACTATGTCAAGTGAAATAAGCCAGACAGAGAAAGACAAACACCAAACAATATCACTCATATGTGGAAGATAAACAAATACATGGACAAAGAGAATAGACTAGTGGTTACCAGAGGGGAAAGGGGTTTGGGTGGGCATGAGGGGTAAAGGGACACATATATATGGTGACTGACAAATAATAATGTACAACTGAAATTTCACAATATTATAAACTATTATGACATCAATAAAATTTTAAAAAGATATATTTAAACCTAAATATATGAGAAATGCTATTAAATGATAATGGACCAAATGCTCCAGTTAAAAGGTAAGATTTCCAGACTAGATAAAATTTAAAAATCCAATGATAGTCTCTTTGAAAGAAAGACATCCAAAACATAAGGCAGATAGGAAAGTTTACAATAAAAAGATGGTAAAATAAACATATCGTGCACATACCAACCAAAAAGTAGTTAGTATGGCATATTAATATGAAACAAAGCAAACTTTAAGGCAAAAAGCACTACCAGAAATAAAGAGGTTCAAAATTTTCACAAAGAAAATTCCAGTCTTAGATGGCCTACCAGTCAAGTTCTATCATATATTCAAGAAATAAATAATTCGGGGCTGCCCGGTGGCGCAGCAGTTTAGTTCGCGCTTGGCAGCCCGGGGTTCGCGAGTTCGGATCCCGGGCGCCCGCGGACGCACTGCCTGTCAGCCACGCTGTGGTGGCTTCCCATATAAAGTGGAGGAAGATGGGCACGGATGTTAGCCCAGGGCCAGTCTTCCTCAGCAAAAAGGGGAGGATTGGCGGCGGATGTTAGCTCAGGGCTGGTCTTCCCCACAAAAAAAAGAAAGAAAGAATTCAAAAATGTTTTGTTACTGGACCAAATGTGGGTCCCTTCTGGGGAGCTAAATCAAACTGTACCAGAAGTAGTTTCACGAAGCAAAATTTTTATTTGCAGCATGCAGCAAAGAAAAATGGAAAAGATGGAGACCAGCAAAGAAAAATGGAGGGAATAATTTCACAAAGCTATGGCCTCCAGAGCACAGGGAGGTGGGTATTTTTATTTGGGGTAAGGAATGAATATTCAAAGGGGAAGTTTCATCATCGCATCTAGAGGTGGGCATAAGCTTGTACGTGCGTGGTTTGAAATCATGCTTCTACATACATCACATGACCTAAAAATGGCTGCTTCACCCCTCCCAGAGGAGGGGAATTTACAGTGTTCATGAGGGCAGGTTACTTTAGTACAACTCTCAGCCTACCTGTGCAGGTGTCAGTCTTGTGGTTGTGATCTGGGGGGGCCTATTCTATTCCAGAGAGACTGGGTCCAGGACAGTTTTCCATTAGAGCTTCTTCCTGGAACATAGCTGGAAACCACAGAAGCTCAAGGCCCCAAGGTGTCAGATAAAGGAACACCAGCACCTTTCAAGAAGATAAAAGAATTAGGTCAAACACAAAAGTTAAAGTTTAGGCAGGACAAGAGAAGTGGGTTAGGGTCCATGTCTGGTGACAATTTCACGGCTGGTGTAACCTATAAGTGAGAACCTTATAGGAAGAGTAAGAGAAAGGACAATTATAGGACAATCTCATTCACAAACATAGGTGAAAAAATCTTTAGCAAAATAATAGCAAATCAAATCAAGCAATGTATAAAAAAGAAAATCTAATATGACCAGGTTGGGTTTATTTCAGATAAGAAAAAAAAAATCAAACAACATAATTTACTACATTAACAGATTAAAGTGAAAAATCATATAAATATCTTAATAGATGCAAAGAAAGCATCTGATAAATTTCAACATTTATGACTTTAAAAAATCTTAACTAACTAGAAATAGAAGGGAATATCTATTCAATATTGCATCAGAGCTCTTAAACAGTAAAGTAGGGCAAGATAAAAATATATATAAGGATTAGAATTAAAGAGACAAAACTATCATTATTTACTATTTGAAAATGATATCTAAGTAATTCAAAATAATTAATGCTTTAATACTGGATAGAAAAATCAATATACAAAATTAATTTTTTTCCTTTACACTAGCAACTAGTAGGTAGAAAATAAAAATTTTTAAAGGATACCATTTGTAATGGCATAAAAGTATGAAGACAAGAATAAATCTAACACTAAATGTTAGATTCTATGGAAAGAATTTTAAAACTTTATTTAAAATAGCAAAGAAGACCTAAATAAATATACAGGGATTGGAAGATTCACTGTTGTAAAGATGGTGAGCTGCACTACTGATCATAAAAAAGTAACTGGTACAGAACTTGCTCTCCCACAGTAAACAACTAGGAATCTTGGCAAAAGATATGAGACAACTGTTTTCAGACATTGTGACAACAGACAGGGAAAGACTGATCTCGAGAAGGAAAACAAATAAAAGCAGGCTTACAATAGCCCCAGTTTCCTACCTGTTGGCAATTTTGAGATTACAGCACAAGGAAGGAAAACTTAAAGCACAGCAGCCTCACTAAATTGAGGAGATAGAGATTGGATTTTTGGGAGGGGAGGGAGTTGGAATTTGTGGGGAACATACTAGTGAGGAGGGAGCTAGACAGAAAAAGAGCTTCCAAAAACTGCGCAGGGGTCTTCTTGAGTCTTTGGCTGAGCACCAACCTGCACATGTGCAGAATGAAACTCCACAAGGCTGGGCAAAGAACAGCTCCCGGAGGTTATAAGCTGAATGGTTCTCAGAGCACAGAGAGCTAGGAGACATTCAGATTCTACCCAGTTGGAGAAGAGTCCTCACTGAGCCACAGAGCAATCAACAGAAATCCCAGAGAGGTCGAGGTTTAGAATTAGAGTGAAGGCTCATCTAGACACACTCTAACAAAGCTTAAAATAATCCTTGAAAATATCAAGTTGATCCACAGCTAACCTAACCACTAACCTGTGTGCCAAAACGAACTTCAAAACTCTTTGGAAAAAGACAACAAATGCAAACACTTAACAACATAACATTTATAATGTCTGATATCAAATTAAAAAATCACTAGACATAGCAAAAAGCAAAGAGTTGTGAACCAGAAAAAGATATATATAATATAAAAAATATATATTTAGAATATATAAAACATAATGTATCATATATACATAATATATACACACATATATTATATATACACACATATATTTTATACACATATATATGTATTTGTTGTTGTTGTTCCAGCCCTTTTCACTTTGACTTAACTTCAGTGCAAATGCCAGATTTCCTGATAATGCAAAAGAGATCACTTCATGTGCATAAAATTTTCTTCTGTGTTTTACAACCAAACAAACAACATAAATATTAGCAAGTATGGAAAAGGACATTCTACTAATTTTGCTTATTCGTGTGTATCAAGCCCTTTAAGAGTAAAAAAAGCTAAACTTTTTTTCCTGTATGTTCTTTGGCTTCACCTATTCCCAGTACATGTCTCATAACCCCTAGGTACACATCCAGTGGTGTGCTGGAACTGGCTCTTACCAGCTCAAGAGAGCCAATTATTAAATATTTAGGAATTTTGCAATCCAATTGCTAAACTGTTGTTAGCTTGAAATCAATCATTTCATCGGGAGTATTTAGACTACAGAAATTGACAAACAGCACAAATCAGGACTTTATTTCAGTATGCTGATGTGCTAGCACACTACTGTGAGTTCTCCAGTTTAAGAAGTATCCCCTAGAGAGTCAGCAAACTGTACCTCACAGACCAAATCTGGCCCGCCACCTCCTTTTGTGATAAAATTTTAAACCTAAAATATTTACTATCTGGCTCTTTACCGAAAAAGAAATGATAAACAAAAGCTATATTAAGCAAAGGTAATAGCCAGACGTGCCAAATAAAAATAAATGATAGTTTGAACAGAATTCATCAGAAAGTTCCATCTTGGAAAAGTTCTTTTTACACATTCTTATACACCTAAAGCCTAAAATCTTATAGCCATTTTTTTATAGTTTCAGACAACTAACAACAGTATACATTTGGTAGAATAACCCCAGAAAATACCATCAGCAAATATAACCGTTTCATTTCTGGTTTATCTAAGCAGTTTTATATAGACATTTAATATTCTCTAATAATGTATACCCAGCGATAGTGCCATTCTCTGGTTTTCTTACTTCAAAGGTCCTACCAAGCATGGTCATACATAGTTTTTGTTTGCTTTTTAATTTGAGTCCACATTTATATAAGAGAAGATGTGGCATAAAAATCGAAATTCCCAGTGTCTTTTGAAAAATCAAAAGATCTGGCAACATCAGGTCTACATTCGTATGACAAGATGCCGCTACTCACTTTGGAAGGGACGTGCAAATTTCCAAGGTACTCCCTACTAATTTCTGACACTCAGAAAATGCCCAATTCACTCACTTATATTTCTTATCTCTCCACCACCCTCTCCTATCCCCAAGGCAACTGTTCTTCTTCTCTATTTCTCAGACTCCTTTGCAAGTTCTTTTCTATCTCTTAAACATTAGTCCTTCCCAGGGTCTCATTTTGGCTCTCTTCTCATCTCCTTCTATAGTCTCACAGGACAACCTCATCTATACCCATGACCTGGAGCTAAACTACTAATCCCAGTGATAAGGATTAAGTGCATGGACAGCAATCTTTTTTTTTTTTGTGGGGAAGACCAGCCCTGAGCTAACATCTGTTGCCAATCCTCCCCTTTTTTGCTGAGGAAGACTGGCCCTGGGCTAACATCCGTGCCCGTCTTCCTCTACTTTATATGGGATGCCGCCACGGCATGGCTGACTGGCAGTGCGTCGGCAGGTGCCCGGGATCCGAACCTGCGAACCCCGGGCTGCCAAGCGCGGACTAAACCGCTGCGCCACCGGGCAGCCCCAGCAATCTTAACACTGGTAGGGACCACCAAGAATATTCAGAATCTTTTTTCTCTGGCCCTCACCTCATGTCTGAACCCTTGTTCCACATTTCTATCCATAGACATTTCCCAGCAACTAAGACAACATGCCCAACACTAAACTGTTATCTTCTTCCCCAAATCAGTTCTTCATTATTTCCTTTATTTGCCATTATTTAATGGCACCATAAACCACTCAGTTATCTAATACAGACTTTTGGGATTCACCCTAGACTCTTCCCTCACATTCATATCTATATCTAATTTTTACTATCAATTCTGTTCCATTAATATATGTCTCAAAATTCCCCCCTTTTCATTCTCATTTGAATTATATAGTTCAGACACGTCTCATCTTCGTGTGAAACTATAGCAATAACTTCTCGTCTCCAAGCTTCTTGTTTTGACTCCCTCCAATTCATTCATTCTCCATGTTGCTGGCAGTGCACACTTTCTAAGAGTGCAAATCTGATCATGGCCTTCCCCTGCTTAAACTCCTCTAGTGATTCCCCATCACTTACCGCATTCAGTCTAAGTTCCTCTGTATGAAATATAGGACTCTCTGTGATCTAATTTCTGCCCATCTTGACAGCTTCATTACACACCACTCTCCCAAATGTGTCTTGCACTTCAAATACCATGCACAATTGCAGTTACTGAGTCGTGATCTTTTTCACCTTCATCTTTGCACATAATGTTTTTCTACCTGGAATGGACTTTTTTTCCTTCTCCCATCTGCGTTTTAAAGTCCTTCATAGACTTCAAACTCTGTTCAAATGTCACATCTTCCAGAAAGATTTCTGTCATATTTAGTCAGAGTTAATTGTCTCCCTGTTTCCACTCCTTCTGGTAAACTTTCCACATTGTTCTAATGATCATTTATTTTAGTAGAGGGAGACAGACAAACCTATGGCACTGTTTTTCCATCAATGGAGATGAGTAACTATGCCAGCTCCACTCTTTTATCTGGTGCATATGTCAAGGTTTCTTAAATGGGGGCCCTCAAATTCTTAATTGTTTTTAGGACAGTTATTTATCACTTATAAACTACTCATTTCTCATCATAATTCACAATTAAAATGTATTTTTATAAAAAAAGACTTTTTAGCTTGTTAAATCAAAATTTTTCTGCTGACATATTCTTAGAGAAGTATAAGAAGTGTTTACAGGAGGCCTGTTCATTTCTCAAGTTTGAAAAACACTGTTCTAAATAGCTGGCTGAGATATTTATAACCACATCAGTTTTTCTCTGTGAAAATCTAAGTGACCAATACAAAAGAAAACACAATCCTAACCTCATGATCGCTGCACTAGTCATGGGGTACTACTCACAACCACCTTTCAGGTACTTTAGAAGTCAGCATTAACAAAATTGACACCTAAATGATGTATGGCTTATAGATTAATGCTTCCTAGTTCAGAAGTTCGAGATGTTGAGGAACAGAATGAAGAAGATACGTGTAAGAAATCAATCTGATTATCAACATTCTAAACTAACCCCATCAACCACAAAATACATTAGTGCAAATGAGAATTATATCACTGTATTTAAATGGAAATCTGGACGAGTGGGGAAAGACTGGAGATCTCCTTTGGAAAGAGAGAAAAGCATTAGTTATAAACATAAGTTTAACCATTGGAGTGTGATCTCCATACCAAGTGGGGCCCTGGGCTTCCCTGTTATCTGCACTGCGGGCATCTTAGGTGACCACTGTTGAAGTGGAAGCATATTTCCCTCCTTCTCTATCCCTGGTAGCCAATGATAAAATCCAGACCATTCAGCTAACAAGAGGGCTGGGAGTAGGTGGTGGGTGAAGCACAAGCAGGTATTGTACCAAACTAACTAGTTAGCTAACTCACTAACGTGCCCCCACCTACCACACGTGAGAAGTGGGCCTGGCTATCCCTTTGGAATATCCCCATGTGGATAATGTCTCAACCAACAAAATTCTCTTTTTCATCCCTCTGTCTTGCTTTTATTTTTTTCTTGAAATCCCTTCTTCCTTACTTTTCTCCAAATTTAAAATCCAAGGCTATTCCCCACCTCCATTCCAATTTTCTCTTGCTTGGAAAAGAAACAAGTGGTCATTCCTTAAGCAGATATTTACTGAGTGCACACTGTGTGCCAGACACTGTGAGCAGGAGAGGCTTACTTCCTTTGTCAGGGTGGTGCTTGACCCAAAAAGTAAACAAATTAAATAATTATAAATTATGGAAAATACTGTGAAGGAAATAAATAATAATGGAAAGTGGGGCACTAATTTGGATAGGTTGGCCAAGGTAGATTTCTCTGAGGAGGTGATGTTTAAGCTGAGACCTGAAAGATGAGGAGGAGCTAGATATGCAATGGATGCTGAAGAACGTTCCAGGCAGAAGGAACAACTTGTTTGAAGGCAAGAAAGATCTTGACAGTGAGAGAAACTGAAAAGTAAGGTTTGGCTGGAGCATAGTGAGAGAGAGGAGCATGATGCAAGATGAGGACGTATTATAGAGGATGGATCCAGCTCATGTCATGCCTTATGGGCCAAGATAAGGAGTTTGACTTTTGAGAGCCATGGGACACCATCAGAGTGGGGATTTTTTGCAGGGGAATGACATGATCTAATTTGTTTTAAGAGGATCACCCTTGCAGTTGTGGAGAATGGATTGGAAGCGAGCAAAAATGAAACCAGATAGAATAGCTAGGTACATTGCTTTTCAACATTAACATGCAAACGAATACCCTGGAGATCTTGTTAAAATGCAGTTTCTGGTGTGGGGGTGTGAGATCCTGCTTTTCTATTAAGCTCCCGGGGGATACTGATGCTATTGGTCTATGGACCACACTTTGAGTAGCAAATTGCTGGGAGATTGTGCAGTATCCAGGTGAGAGAGGATAGTGATTCAGAACAGGGTTGTGGCAATAAAGATGGAGGAAACTAGGTGGATCCAAAATATATTTCATGCTGGATTGGGGAAAGGGAACATTAAGATGGGTTGCAAACTTCTCCCTCCTCTTGTTTTTTTGTTTTTTGCTTTTTTCAATGAGAATTCTCACACAGGGAGGATGAATTTTAGGTCAAAACCTCTCACTAGGACTACAAAGAAGTCTCATCCAAATGCTAGTGAAACTTCTGAACCTGACTATGCTTAAGGAGCATTTCTTCTCCCTAAACATGCATTACAGAGTCTTCTATTAACATTTATTGGGATTGCCATTCCCAATCACCCTTCCTAGTTCCTGGGATTCCGCCCCCCCCAAGAGTGGGAAGTATGAAATCAATAATAGTACTGTTGATAATAACAGTAGTTCTCCAAGTGTGGTCCCCAAGCCAGCAGCATCAGCATCAAATGGGAATTTGTGAGAAATGAAAATTCTTGGACACCACCTTACACCTACTGAATCAGAAAATCTGGTAGTGGATTCCAGCAATCTGTGTTCTAACACACTCCAGAACACTCCAGGTGATTCTGATACTCATTCGAGTCTAAGAACCACTGAATTAGAAACTATTAGTGTGTATATTAGTGGACATTAATATCATGGGTCCAGGATCTTTCTGAGAGAAGTTTTCTGGAAGATAAGAAAAAGAAGATAGAACAACTTTAACCGAAGAAATTATAATACCTGGGACACACAAAAATAAGCCATCTGAGCCTCTTAGATCATGTGCATGGCAGCTTGAACTATTAGTTTGCCCCTCCTGTGTGCTACTACTATGACAGGAAGCATAAAGAAAGTAGAAAAGAAAAAGGAAGACCTGTCTTCTTCCCTTTAAAATAAATTGTTTAATAATTTTCAGCTTAAGCGGATAGTTGATATTTGCTGTTTGTGCTCTCCTTTCTCCTAGCCATAATTATGAATTAGGGGTATGAGGATGGAGGAATATGAGAATCACCTAAAGAGCTTTTTCAAAATATGCATCTCCCATCCCCTCCGCCTAATCGAGATGTTGATATAGGAGTGGACCAGCACATATATCCTGAGAAATCTTCCTTGTGATTCCAAACTACTTCCATCCTACCTCTCCCCACACCCCCAACCAGCTATTTTAGCCTCTTGTCAATGCGAGAGGAAGTATCAGGATCACCAAATTTATCTTCTAATCTCCAGTACTTACTAACTTGCACCTACTGTGGCTTAGCACCATGCTGGGAGATATGGTCTCTGTACTGAAGGATGTAATTTTCTACATAACAGAAACAACCAGTGAAAAGCATTAGACTAAATGCAATCAAGTGCTATATTGTGTGACAGAGACTTTAGGACTATGAAATTTGAAGAATAAGAAGATCTAGGTTTCCCACTTATTTTCACAGCTTTATCTTTTCATCTTGGAATATCGGGGCCGGATGGTCTAAGCTGCCAAAAAGGACAAATATTGCACTCACATTCTACTCATGCATAAGAACAAAAACCACAGAAGTGAAGAGTAACAGTAGTTACTTTATGAAACACACCTCAAAATTACAGATGAGTTAGGACCAAAGTAACCTAAAAGAGACAACAGGAAACGTCTTTTAGTTAAGAGCCATTGGCGGGCTGGTGTGTATTTCATGCTTCTCCATTCTTTTCCTGTTGCCTGATTCTTATCCATTTTGCTTCTTGTTTATTCTTTCAGCAATGGATAAGTAGGGCAGGGGAAATAGTAAATAAATTTTAGTATAATTTTTCTTGTACTCTTTAATAATTAAAAGGTCTAGTAACAAGAAAATTTCAAAGTTTTGGCTAAGCTTTATGCAGGGATATGGATGCGAATTCCAAGACATATTGTTAAGTGACAAAAACAAAACCCAAGTGAGAATAGTGTGTATATTTGCAATTTCTGTTAAAAATGTGAAAATAATATTTATATTTATGCATACATGTTTGGGGGAAGATACACAAGAAACTGATAACATTAGTTGCCCCTGAAAAGAGGAATTGAGTGACTGGTGGACAAGGTAAAAAGGAGACTTTTCACTGGATACTCTTCTGTACTTCTTTTTTTTTTTTCTTTTGTGGGGAAGACCAGCCCTGAGCTAACATCCATTGCCAATCCTCCCCTTTTTGCAGAGGAAGTCTGGCCCTGGGCTAACATCCGTGCCCATCTTCCTCTACTTTATATGGGACGCCGCCACGGCGTGGCTGACGAGCAGTGCGTCCATGGGCGCCCGGGATCCGAACCTGCGAACCCCGGGCTGCCAAGCGCGAACTAAACCGCTGTGCCACTGTGCTGGCCCCTCTTCTGTACTTCTTGAATTTTAAACCATGTGTTTGCATTACCTATTTAACAGATAATAATATTTTTAAAAAGTACTGGCTAAGAGGAAATTTAGGAATCTCAATCCTTTCTTTTAAGAGACATCATGGTATATTAGAAAGAGCACTGTTTGGGGATTAACAAGAAGAATTGCTTCTGAAACCTGGTCTGCTGCTTACTAGTTTTGTGACGTTGGCCAAGTTCCTTAAGTTAGCCGAACCTCAGTTGGGCACCAGTAAAATCGATATAATAAAAACTACTTAGTGAGGATTAAACATTATATAACGCTGCCTTGTGCTTACCAAATGGTAGCTATTATTCTGTGGATTTCAATTATCCCTGGTATCCATTACCACCAATTACGTGTTGGATATTGATTAAAGGGAACCTGAGGGATGAATGAGGTCTAAGAGTCTTAATTTACAGATATCAGCTACCTACCTGGGGGAGGAACCAATCATTCTTTTAAAAATTGCATTCAGATACTTTTTGGGTCTTCAGGTGCAAAAGCCCAAGGGCTTCTTAAGGCTTCTTAAGGACTATCCCCAAACAAGCAATATCCCAAACTACCCCCAAACAACCAATATAGTTGGCATTTAACAATGGCCAACTCTATGACGCAATTTCATATTGGTTGTCCCTCCCTCCCTGCTTCACTCCCCTTTTCCTACCAGTTTCTTGGAACTGATTGCCCTAATAAAGTAACAGCACACAAGCCTTTTGCCTCAGGCTATGTATACTTTCTGGAGAAACCCAAGCTTAGACTAGGGCTGCCTAATTCTACTGAAGAGTCTGAGACTGTGTAGCAGATACTATTGGTGCCCTGCCCTTACACCGTCAGGCCTTAATATGAATAGGGCTCACTTTCCTGAATGCCAGCATTTGCATCTCTTGCTCTGCTAGAGGGCGTTCTTTGCTACCCTCAACCAATATTTTTTCCCATTCTATGGGATGTCTTTTAATTTTCTTAACAGCATAGTTTGCCCCACAAAAGTTTTTAATTTTGATGAAGTCCAATCTATCAAATTTATTTTTTTATCACTTGTCTTTTTGTGTGTATGTGTGTGAGGAGGCCCAGCCCTGAGCTAACATCCGTCGCCAATCCTCCCCTTTTTGCTGAGAAAGACTGGCCCTGGGCTAACATCCGTGCCCATCTTCCTCTACTTTATATGGGACGCCGCCACAGCATGGCTGACAGGCAGTGCGTCGGCAGGTGCCCGGGATCCGAACCTGCGAACCCTGGGCTGCCAAGCGCAGACTAAACCGCTGCGCTCACTTGTCTTTTTGGTGTTGTATCTAAGAAATCATTGCCTAACTCAAGGTCACTAAGATTTGCTCCTATGTTTTCTTCTAGTAGTTTTATGTTTTACCTTTAGGTCTATGACCCATTTTTAGTTAATTTTTGTGTATGATTGAGGTAGGGGTCTAATTTCATGCTTTCACATGTGGATATCCAGTTGTCTCAGCACCATTTGTTGAAAAGATTATTTTTCCCCATTGAATTATCTTGGCACCCTTGTGGAAAATCAACTGACCATAAATGTAAGAGTTTGCATCTGGATTCTCCATTTTATCCCATTGATCTGTTTGTCTATCCTTGTGCCAGGACCACACTGTCTTGACTACTATCGTTTGACAGTAAGGTTTGAAACTGGGAAGTGTGAGTTCTCCGACTTCAGTCTTCTTCAAGATTGTTTTGGCTGTCATCTTTGCTTTTTGATTTATACTTTTAGGATCTTAAGAAATCCTTTTGGACTCCAAAGCCATAAAATATTTTTCTATGGTTTTCTAAAAGTTTTATCATTTGCCTTTCTCATTTAGACGTTTGATCTATTTGAAATTTTAGTGCATGGTGGGAGGTAGGGGTCTAATGTCATGCTTTTTAAATTGTATTAACACTTTTTTTTTTAAGTCCATTCTTTTCTCCACTGATCCACAAGGCAAAACCTGTCATAAACCAAGTTTCCATAAAGGTGGGGTTCTGTTTGGTTATCCTATTCTGTTTCACTGGTCATTTTTTCTATCCCTAAACCCGCACCACACTTGCCTTAACTACTTTAACTTTTTAATTAGCTAATCTGTAAGGCAAATCTCCCCATCTTGTTCTTCACGAGTATATTTTTGGCTCTCACATGTAAACTATAGATACAGTTTGACAAGTTAAACACACACAAAAAAACAACTTCATTTGGATTTTGGTTGGAATTGCATTGAATCTATAGATCAATTTGTGAAGAAATGATTTTTTTAAAAAAACAATATTGAGTCTTATAATCAATAAACATGATATCTCTCTTCATTTAGCTTGATTGAGCCACAGTGTTACAGAGTTCCAGGGGTGTCTTTCTCATCCTGAGATCCATTTAGTTCTCTCCTTTATGCCACCTGTCTTTTTCTTGAACTTTTAAAATTTCACTTTTTCTGATATTAATAGATTTATACTAACTTTTTTGTTTAGTATTTACCTGATATATCTTTTCCACTCTTTTATTTTCAACTTTTCTATATTCTTACGTTTAGCTTTATCTTTTGTGAAGACTGAAAAATATTTGCAGATATTCAGTTCAATCCTGTTTCATTACTGTGAAACAAGTGTCCCCCGCTAACATTTGGGAATAATAGCTTGTAATAAAATATGCTTTCTTCCTTCATATTTTTCCTATTTTTTGTTCAGTTTTGGAAATTGGTACAACATAAGGAAGATTAGTAGCTGGAGGGTAGAAAGTAATTGAGTATATTAGAATCCAATGGTGAAAAAAATAAAAGAAATGAAGAAAATTCAAGCTGTGGGAGTGACCTCCAGATGAAATCAGATCTTACATGAGAGATCTAAGGATAAGAGAAAACAAGAAGTTATGGTTTTAGAATTTACAAGAAAGAGGAGGCTTCAAACAGCGCAATTTAAAGCTGGAACCAGTACAATATCCAAGACCCGGCCTAAAAGGATCTGAAATGCCCAAGAATAGGACTGTAAAGACCACTGAAAGGATACGAATATCATCCAGAACTTAAAAAGCAAGATTTAAGGATCAAATCATAAGCATGATTTTGATAAGAATCTGTATTTGCATATCTATATGTAATCTGCACCCTGAGATTTTTGTATTCTAAATGGCTTATTGTGTACGCTGTGCTGGTCAACCAGGATTCGTGATTCTCCTTCCCAAACCTTCTCTTCTTGCAGTGTTCCTTATTTAAATAAATGGCATCTACTTATTTGCTTAAGCCAGAAATCTGAGTCATCCTGGATTTATCCTTCCCTCACAATCCAATCCTATTGATTCTGTCTCTTAAAGATCTCTTGAATCAGTCCACTTTTCCCCCAACATCCTAATTCATTTCCTCTAATTGCCTCCTGTCTCTCCACATAAATTATTTGAGTGCCATGTCTCCTCCGTTCTGTACATAGAGCCTAGAATGATCTTTTAAAAATGCAAGTGACCATGTCACTTCCCTGTGTAAACATACAAAACAATAAACAAAAAACTTCAGTGGCTTCCCATTACTCTCAGAATAAAGACAAACTCTTATTAATCAGGCCACCAAGGTCTGCATCTTCTCTCTCTATCATGTAGCCATGTGGGCTTTCCTTTCAGTACTTCAAAATCAATTCAGTGCTCTTCCCTCTGCCTAAACCATTTTCCCCTTTATTTGTTGCTTAGCTAACTTCTTCTCATTTTTCTTGTTTTAGCTTTGATATCTCTAAAACCCATCTGACCGCCAAAATACATTACATAATCCCCTGTTGAAAGCTCCCATAGCATCTTGTACTACTTCTGCATAAACTCAGTGCATTTGTAAATACTTGTATAATGCTGGTCTCCCCTGTTCTATTACCAGTTCCATGATGACTGGAACTATGTCTTATTCCTCTTTGTTCCTGTATCCCAGTCCCTGGCACATTGCTTGGCACATGACAGGATCTTAATATCTGGCAAATGGTCAACTCACTAAAAGAATGAAAGAATGAATGATGATTGCATAGGAAATTTGTGATATGACAGAGGAGTATAAAGCAGAGTTCTAGTCCTCAGGTAGAAATCTAAGGAAATTCTCCCTTCAGAGGAGGATTAACAACATGGGAAACATTCTTTTTGAGGGCAACATGAATGGTTCTTTTATTATTCTTTATTTTTCCCTTTGTTCAGGTTTTTGCCTGAAAGAACTAGGCTCAGGATTTTGGTATACTCAAAACATACCAGTAAAATGCAGAAGGAATAAAATCTGTCTCTCAGAGATTGGATTGGTGGTTACCAGAGGGGAAGGGAGGAGGGGAGGGTGAAGGGGCTAATTAGGCACATGTGTGTGGTGATGGATGGTAATTAGTATTTGGGTGGTGAACATGATGTAATCTACGAAGAAATAGAAGTATAATGATGTACACCTGAAATTTATACAATGTTGTAAACCAATGTTACTGCAATAAAAAATTAGAAACAATAAATAAAAATTTTTTAAAAAGCACTCAGAAAAAAGAAAATGTCTCCATTTTTCAGAGGAGAAAACTGAAGTTCAGAGATCAAAATTACTGTTTACGGTCTCACAGCAGTTTGGCGACCTTTGAATTATGATGATGCCATATGTTTTCTGTGTTTGACATTGAGGTATGGCCACCATTCCAAAACTGTTTTTATGATTAGATAAGGCCTATGATTAGATAGTCTGATACTGAAAAATTAATCATTCCAAATCCAACAAATGTTTCCAACTGAATGTCAGCATAACGTAGTAATCCTTCCTTCCTGAGGTAAGGACGCTGTTCTCAAAATAGAGGTTTCGCCTCATATAAAATAGATCATAACTAGGGTGAACCAAATTATGAAAACAAAACTGCTTATGTACCAGACTTCCAGGGTGTGTGTGTCATGGAAGTGCAATTCTCCTTAAATTTGTAATTCTCTTTTCTTTGGCCACAGCTCTTCCAAAATAGCTTCCCAGCAATGTCATGCATTTTTCTTTAAACATTATGTTCTACTTGTGTGACTAACACTGACAAATTTGTCTTTGACAGGAGTCTTCCCCACTGCTTGACCAGCCTGTCACCACTTCCCCTAAATGCAGGGTGGTTCTAAGTGAGTGATCTTTCAGAGACACTCCTTGTTGGTGTCTGGGCGTGACCTCACGATCTAGCCAAATAAGTTTGAGAGAGTCCAGCAAACTCTTTGGGCTGAATGAGGCTGATTTCATGTTTTTGGCTTCAATCACAATCATCTAATTATTAAGACTCTTGGTCATCTTAAGGAAAAACTGATGGAATTTACTCAAAATGTTTGTGCAGTGAAGCCTAGTTCTATGGCAACAGAAAGCAAATCACTGAAAGAACAAATTTTTTAGTGGAAGAATCATGATAAATATGTGACTAAGAAAGGTCTCTATTCAAATTGTACCTCACATCTGGCCAATTACTTGAAAAAAATACCTAAAGTATTTTTGAACCAGCTCTCTAAATGATCAAAACTTTTAAATTGCCTGTGGATACAATATTTTGTGTAGCTTGCTTTTTTTTTTTTTCTTTTACATTCTCAACACAGCAATAAGAATTAGTAATTAGGGACTGACGTATTTTACAAAGTCATCACTAAGTTTGATTTCTCTATAATTTTTATAGAGAATTTGTTATATGTCTAATCACTTTAAAGGGAATGATAGAAAGGAGGAGATAAGAAGGTAAGGCATGATTAAGAGTTTAACAAATAATTGTAAAAATAAGACTAACATACACAACACAATTATGCGGTGATAAACAGCAATACGTAATCAAATGCTGGATTGTACAGTAGCCAGAGTTAGTGAGGATGCAGAGAAATAAACAAGTTAAAACATTATTTCTGAGGAGGTAAATTGGTAAAATCTTGTTTTTTAGAAAATTAAGAATATTTATTAAATTTTCTATCATGATTTTTCTTTTCCAAAATGCAGATATAAAATCCAGTTTTACAACCAGGGCTACTTTTTGTTTTTATTTTTTTCATGGAAAATTTTAAACATATACAAAAATAGGAAAATACATCTTCATGTACACATTACCAAGCCACATGAACAGTTTTATTTTCTTGGAATGCTCTTCCTCTAGAGATATTCACAAAGCTCACTTCCTCATATCTTTCAGAATTTAACTCAAATCACGTCACAGAGGCCTTCTATGACCATTCTATTTAAAACTGCACCCCCAAAACTCCCTCTACATTTTCCCTTTCTTATTTCTCATCATAACATTTATTACCTTCTAACATATACTTTTAAAAAATATTTCTTATCTGTTCACAATGCAAGAAAATACATGAAGGCAAAGATTTTCAAATGTTTTATTCACTGGTACATCCCAGTACCTAGAACAATGCCTGACACTGAGAAGGGCTTAATAAATAATGAATGAATGAATGAATGCGTATTGATGAGGGGAGATGTCCATGATACATTAAGCTTAAAAAAAATAGAAAAATTGCAACACAGTTTGGATAATGTTATACCATGCTAGGGGGGAAAAGTCGATTGTGACAGAGGTAGTAGCACTCACCAAATATTCTTCACTCCACACTCCACATTTCCCAGCTTACTTGCAGTTAGGCAGGGCTATGGTTACTAGTTATGGCCAATAAATCATAATTGGAAGTGGAGTATGTCAGTTATGGGCTGAGGCAGTAAAAAGTCCACATGTGATTTTACAGTCTCAATGGGGAAAGGATAGTCTCTTCAACAAACAGTGTTGGAAAAACTGAACCACCATATGCAAAAGAATGACACTGGACCACTATCTTACATCATACACAAAAATCAACTCAAAATGGATTAAAGACTTGAATGTAAGACCTGAAACCATAAAATTCCTAGAAGAAAACATAAGAGGTAAGCTCCTTGACATCAGTCTTGAGAATGATTTTTTGGACTTGACACCAAAAGCAAAGGCAGAAAAGCAAAAAATAAACAAGTGAAAGTACATCAAACTAAAAAGCTTCTGCTCAGCAAAGGAAGTCATTAACAAAATGAAGAGTCAGCCTACCGAATAAGAGAAAATATTTGCAAATCATATATCTGATAAGGGGCTAATATCCAAAATATATAAAGAACTCATACAACTGAATAGCAAAACAACAAACAATCTGATTAAAAATTGGGCAGAGGAGCTGAATAGACATTTTTTCAAAGAATATATACAGATGGTCAACAGGCACATGAAAAAATGTTCACCATCACTAATCATCAGGGAAGTGCAAATCAAAACAATGAGATACCATCTCACACCTGTTAGGATGGCTATTATCAAAAAGTGTTGATGAAGATGTGGAGAAAAGGGACCCCTGTGCACTGTTGGTGGGAATGCAAAATGGTGCAGCCACTATGGAAACAGTATGGAGGTTCCTCAAAAAATTAAAAATAGAACCACCATATGATCCAACAATTCCACTTCTGGATATTTATCCAAAGGAAATGAAATCGCTATCTTGAAATGATATATGCACCCCCATGTTCACAGCAGCATTATTTACAATAGCCAAGATGTGGAAACCACCTAAGTGGCCATCAACAAATGAGTGGAAAAGGAAATTTTCTTGTATATGTATACACAGTGGAATATTAGCCACAAAAAAGAAGGAAATCTTGCCATCTGTGACAAGATGGATGGACCTTGAGGGCATTATGCTAAGTGAAAGCATAGATAGAGAAAGACAAATACTGTATCTCACTTATATGTGGAATCCAAAAACAAACAAACAAACAAAAAAAGAACCAAACTCATAGATACAGAGAACAAATTAGTGGTCAAAAGGTAGAAACTTCCAGTTATAAAATAAATAAGTTCTGGGGATGTAATGTATAGCATGGTGACGATAGTTAACAATATTGTACTGTATATTTGAAAGTTATAAAGAGAGTAAATCTTAAAATTTCTCATCACAGAAAAAAATTAATTTGTAACTGTGTGGTGATGGATGTTAAAACTAAGCTTATTGTCTGATCATTTTGCAATATACACATATGTCAAATTATGATGTTACACACCTAAAACTAATACAATGTTATATGTCAATTATATCTCAATTTTAAAAAAAGAATCCATAAAATAAAAGTCACTAGAGGACACACCAATGATTCCACTAAACTAGAAGTTGAGATTGTCACCTGGCTATCTTGGGCTTCTCATGGCAAGTAAGCCAACAGGCAAAGGAGGAGGTCACTGTACTGACGGAGTGACTAAATTTGACTATTAAGGAGACACTGGGTTCCCATGGCACAAACTGGGTAATATGACTGGAATGCAGGAGAACTTTGGGGTACCTCTTATAATGATACATTTTATAATTGATTGTTTCACTCTTAGCTAAATTATGAAATTCACAAGATTTCTGTTGCTCAGGAGAAACTCATTGAAAACACAGGGCCAGAGTGTAATATAAGAAAACAAGGCTATGTTTCTTAAGATCAGTGGTGTTCATTTTTATGTCTTATATATTCTTTTGTATGTATAAGGGTAAAAACAAGGATGGATACAGAGATGTGGATGCCATCAGCTGCACTGATATTTGAAGTTGTGAGAATGCATGAATCAGTAAGAGAGTTAACTGAAATTTAAATGTCACAAATAAGCAGAAAATATAATTTCTGGCAGGCTATGGATGGTGTTAATTCTTTGAACAGTATTGGTGAAGAATAAAATACTTTGCAATTTCAATAAGTTGAAATTTATGGTATAAGGCAAGTAAGGGGAGTTACCAGCTATGTGACTTTGGCAAATTACGTAACATCTCTGAACCTAACCAGAAGACGCTTTGAAAATGGGAGTTCACAGAAAAGTCATTTTTCTTCTCCTAATCCGGGTTTCTCAACCTCAGCAGTGCTGACATTTCAGGCTAGGTACTTTTCGGTTGTGGCGCGCTGCCCTGTTTATTTTATTTATTTATTTATTTTTTGTGGGGAAGACCAGCCCTGAGCTAACATCTGTCGCCAATCCTCCTCTTTTTGTGAGGAAGACCGGCCCTGGGCTAACATCCGTGCCCATCTTCCTCCACTTTATATGGGACGCCGCCACGGCGTGGCTAACAGGCAGTGCATCGGCGGGCGCCCGGGATCCGAACTCGCGAACCCCGGGCTGCCAAGCGCGGACTAAACCGCTGCACCACCGGGTGGCCCCCTGCCCTGTTTATTTTAAGACATTTAGCAGCACGCCTGGTCTCTACCCACCTCCACCCTCTATCATCCGGAGAGAGGCCTCGAACACCTCTCCCGAGATGCTGCCAACTGTTTCCTAGGACCAGTGTCCTAACGCCCCGTCACCGAAAAACGATCTGAGGAAGAAAGAAAACAAGTCTCGAAGGAATAGAATGCAGTGGCCCCACCCCATAGAGGTGACTCAGAAAACGGGGCAAGAGACGTTTCCAGCTGCCCGTGAGGAGCCGAATCCTAACGACTGGATTGACTGTGAGGGGAAGGGGCCCCAAAGGGCAAATGAGGGGGCAAGAGGCCGAGCCCTTGGGCTCTGAGAATCAGAGGCCCTCACTGGTCACCACTTACAGTGCTCAGCTGACTAGTAAGGAGAATTACTCAAATAGACCGAGACACTGACGCCGCGGAGGACACCGTAAAGCAAACGCAGGGACACGATCCCGTCGCCGCCGCTGGGTGGAGACAAGCGAACGTCTTCGCCGCAGCGCGGACGCTCCCGCGGGCCCCGCCCCGCCCCGCCCCGCGCGCCGACGCTCCCGCGGGCCCCGCCCCGCCCCGCCCCGCGCGCCGACGCTCCCGCGGGCCCCGCCCCGCTCCGCCCCGCGCGCCGACGCTCCCGCGGGCCCTGCCCCGCCCCGCGCGCCGACGCTCCCGCGGGCCCTGCCCCGCCCCGCCCCGCGCGCCGACGCTCCCGCGGGCCCCGCCCCGCCCCGCCCCGCGCGCAGACGCTCCCGCGGGCCCCGCCCCGCCCCGCCCCGCGCGCCGACGCTCCCGCGGGCCCCGCCCCTCGCCCTCCCGGGGGAGCCTCCGCCTCTGGCTGCCCGCGCGGGCTCTGCGTCAGCGAGACGGGGCGGGTCCGTTGGCGCTGCCACGTCTTGGCGGCGGCGACTGTGGCGCGGGAGGTGGGGCTGGCCCTGAAGCCGGATCCGGATCCGGTACTGGGTCCCGGGTGCTTGAGTCCGACTGGCCTGGAGAGGAACGCGGACCGCGGGGCCTCTGCGGGTGAGGGGGCGAGAGCGGGGCCGGGCGGGGCCCTGAGTGCCGTCGGCCTGTCTTCCGATTATCCAACAGGTGTGACTCTGCCGCGGGCGGGGCGGGTGGGCCGGGGCCGTTCGAGGAGCCGGGCGTTCCTCTTGGCCGGCTGGGGACCCGTGGAGGTGGCGCGGTTCGGAGCGAGCTGAGCGGCCGTGCGCCCGGAGCAGAGGTTGGGGACGAGGCTAGTGGTCCAGCCGTGCAGGGCGGGAGCAGGGACCGGGGCCGAAACCAACTCCGCTCACCAGGCTTTGGCTAGGAGTCCAGACCGTTGCCCCGGTCTCCGGCGCCGTCGGTTCTGAACGGTACGAACGCCCGGCGCCCTTTCCCGGTTCCTTCCCGAGGCGTACCCACGGCGGCCAGGAGCCGCTGGAGGACAGGCGCGTGCACTGACCAGATCGGGGCTTTCACTGCGGGGAAGAGGGACATCCTTTGTTTCTTCCCCGGGGCTTCTATCCCTGGGAACAGAGTGCTGTGGTTTCTGTTCCAGGAGCTGATGTTTATGGAAACCGAACTTAAAATTCCATACAGAATTGAACGGGCGATTATGGGGTTAGTTTTGTCAGGATGTTCACTCATGAACAGGATAGTCTGGGTCTCAAGAAATCATTTAGGTAAGTTCTATTTAGGCGGCATTCGCTGACATTTTTAAGAATAGAGCTACCTGTCTGTTACGATGATGTAAAGATTGGCGTTTATGGAGTACATAGTATTGTAGAGCTCAAGATGGGAAAACAAGACAGGAAGGATTCTAGTCCCGGTTCACTTATTTGCTGTGTTACCTCGGGGTCAGGTCCTGAAAGCTCCACGTGCTCCAGCTTCCTAGTGGTAATAATGCCGAGATTATAGGGATCAAATAAACCATCAGAAAAGACTTTTAAAAATTCTCAAGTGAAATGTAGTTGCACAATTTAATAAATATGGCCAGGCCTGTTAAAAATCATAAGCGAATGAAGTGTTCTTTAGATTCAAAATTCAGTGAAATTATTATTATAAAATGTATGTAGGCGAACCCTAAAGTCTCAGAGCGCAAAAGTCCCCCCTTCTGCCATACTGCAGTACTGTTGGTGATGCCCCAGGAGCTCTTGAAATCAGGCAGTTTAGATTTGGCCTTACATTATGCTTTTAAAATTTTTATATCAATTTAAAAAATCTTCATTCTCAGTGTGTCTGTTGCTCGTTACTCTCAGTTGCTTGCGTCTAGCAGCAGCTCCTCCCTGCTTGTATTCTAGTGTGCTACAGAGGCTGGGAAACCGAATCATTGAAATTGTGTCCAAACAATAGTCAACTCAGTGAAAACCTGATGTGATCCTAGTAAAAATGAATTTGGTGTATGGTTTTTGTGGTACCACTTGTGGCAGTTTGGGAATCTTTTTCTTCTGGATTTTCTGAAATGTGACTTCCAGATAAGTTGAATACCATTCGTTATTGATTCACTACACATTTGTTGGGCTAAGGTTAGGGATATACAGGCCTTGTAAATGTATGCTAATTTAGCAGTTAAACAGGAAAAGTTCTTGAGAAATATTTAGGGAGGGTTAGGGTTTACTAAAATCTTTGTAATAAGACCCCAATGATGATGATGAGATTCAGCTTCAAACTGCAATTCTGTTTACTGAAATTTCCTAGTTTTGCACTACCTGGGACACCTTAAGGTGCTAAAACTGTTTCTCTTGTAAACTACATAAATTTACCTATTTTGTTCTTTTCTAAAATCTTTTGAAGTTTGGTATCAAATCATATCATACTTTAACTTTCCCTGCATATTAATTGGGCACCACCAGAATTTTACTATCTGGGGACAGAGTAAGATAAAGGAAGGTAACCTTAAGTATGGCTCTGTTTTGTAAAACAGCTCATAAAAACATTTTTATATTAATCTCTGATTACCTGGTTAATGCATTCTTATTTCTATCCAGAATGCTTTGTTTAATGTATTTTGACTAGCCTGAAATTCTTATTTTCCAAATATAGATTACAGGTGCTGCCTTTGACTAAATATTTAACTCTTATACAATAAAGTAGGAAATTCATCTTCACTAGCGCATCTTCAGTACTAAGAGTACACAGTCTGGAATCATGCAGGAATGGCTACATAATTTGTCGTAACCTGGGCGTGAAAATGCAGGGCTCTTTGTTAAAAAAATTAAGAATTTCAAGACGGTGGCAGCAGAGAATTAAACCAAGTTTGGGTCCCTGTGCAGCTGCACAGGTCCAGTGCTCATGAAGCTGGCCCTGTTGCCTGGTTTTGAATCCTAACTCTGTTCCTTACTGGCTCTGTTTTTTTTTTTTTTTTTTTTTTTTGTGAGGAAGACCAGCCCTGAGCTAACATCCGTCGCCAATCCTCCTCTTTTTGCTGAGGAAGACTGGCCCTGGGCTAACATCCGTGCCCATCTTCCTCTACTTTATATGGGATGCCTCCACAGCATAGCTTGACAAGCAGTGTGTGGGTCTGCGCCTGGGATCGGAAACTGCAAATCCTGGGCTGCTGAAGCGTAGTGTGCAAATTCAACCACTACATGCCACCAGCTCCTGGCTCTGTTATCCTAAGCAGTTACTGTGCCTGCTTCCTGGTCTGTAAAATGCGGATAATGATACATCTTTCATTGTACTTTTAAGAGTTAACAGATATAAGGCACTCTAAATGTTACCTTTTTTTTTTTTTTGTGAGGAAGACCAGCCCTGAGCTAACATCAGTTGCCAATCCTCCTCTTTTTGCTGAGGAAGACCGGCCCTGGGCTAACA
The DNA here is from genome assembly GCA_031878705.1 of Tapirus indicus. NCBI lineage: Eukaryota > Metazoa > Chordata > Mammalia > Perissodactyla > Tapiridae > Tapirus > Tapirus indicus. The sequence continues at coordinate 136,708,132 of CM062923.1, forward strand.
TCCATGCCCATCTTCCTCTACTTTATATGGGACGCCACCACGGCGTGGCTGACAAGCGGTGCATCAGTGGGTGCCCGGGATCCGAACCCGCGAACCCCGGGCTGCCAAGTGCGAACCGCTGCGCCACTATTTTTATGAACATTAATGGAATAGAACCATCTGGTTAAAGAAAAGTACAGGAAAATATTATAAAATTCATTAGTTAAAGCCTTCATAATCCTAATTCTTCTGTATACCTCTCCCCGCTCTTTAGGAAATTATTAACCCTATTTTGCATGTTGTCTAGGCTATATTTTATTGTAAACTCAGGCAACTTTATAGCACAAAGGAATCTAGTTGACTTTAAATTATCTTAATGTTCATCTAAATTCCCTTTTGAGCTTTCTTTAAATTTCATGGTTACAACTGTATATTAAATAGCATGAACATCAAAATGTTTAGTGTGTTGCCTTAAGGAACTTTAATTTTTTAGTACTTTCTGCCTTCTGCATTTAATGCACACATTTTACTTTATTGATAAATATTTAGCCTGTTATCTGCATACCTGAAAAAAAACAATGCTGTTATCCATCTTTCAGATGAGAGTACACCCAAATGTCTCTGGGGCCCAATTTTCAGGGACAAACACTAAAATGCATGCACTAAAATTAACCCCATAAAAAATCTGTTTCAAATGGACTGAAAGATTGTTAAATTTGATATGATTGTTTTAATCGTCACAATTTATTTTCTTTCCTTACTATTCTTAGAACCAGGTATAGTGTTTAGAGTATAACATGATCTGAGTCCTTTTTGAGGAAGAAAAAAAGAAACCTCTCAGTGTTCTATATAATAAACTACGATTTTTTAAAATTCGTTCTTTCCAAGAATGCTAACTTTTAGTTTAACGTCAACATAATAGATAACTTGTCATTCTTTTTGTAGCCCATGTACCCAGCATAGTGCCTGACTCATGAATTAATTTAAAGATGATAAAAATTAACAAGAATTTATAGATATGCATTTTAAATGAATTGCTAACTAGAGGATATTTTGTTGAGCGCTTGCAATGGGCCAGGTGCTGTTAGATGCTTGTATACAGTGCTTCATCCTTCCAATAATTTCATCTCCATTTTACAAGTGAGGAAACAAATTCTTAGAGTTTACCTACTTTAGCCTGATCACACGGTTGACGGTGGAACACCAGGTCTGACTCCAGACCTCACGCTCTTTCGATGCCTAGGTTTAAATCCTGGCTCCACTAATGTGACCTTGGGCAAGTTGTCTATGCCTACATTTCCTCTTCTGTTCAAATGGAGATAATCATTCCATCCCTGTAGGGTTGTTGAAGTGAATGAGTTAGTAATATATAAAGTTCTTTGAACAATGCCCGGCACATAGTAAGTGCTGAACAAGTGTTACCTTCTATTATCACACCGGACTGCTTCCCAAAGCCTCTGCTATACTGCAGCACAACCTACTGAGTAGTTAACATCAGGTTCCACTGGCAGAAGTTGAGCCAGCCTTTAAGGAAAAGGTAAGAGTAGTTGCCTTAAGCATATTGTGAATTATGAAATAGGGAACATCTGGGAGTTGGGTTATTGGGAAAATTGTTCTGTCATTAAATGGACTTTAATTTTTTCTGTATTGCTTCTTTGTTTTTGGTACTAAGTTATGGATATATATCTGTAAATTCTTTGTTTCAAAGAAGAGCTAGAGGTAGCTATCAAAGAGAATAGTTTAACTGGTATAGGGATAGAAATGAAAGTTTGGGGTTGCTTTACAGTCTCCTAATAACAATTGTTAGGAAGAGCCTGTTTCTTCCAGCAACTCTGCTCCACAGAAGTGCCCCCCATTTTTATGCTTTATATAATTTTTATCCCTTCTATCATTATATCTGTTTCACTTTTATCAGACCACATGTAGTAAGAACCTGCCCAATTCTGAATGTTCAAAAGACAGGAAAATATCATAATTGATGATTTTTCAACAGTATGAAAAATACTGGCTTTTCTTAAGCTGCTCAGATGCAGCTGACAAACTTACATTATAGATTTTTAGAAAACCTGCTGTGAAAACAATCCCCCAGATTCCTAGTGTGAATCTAACATAGCTGAGACCAAGTATGACAGTGAATGCAGAGGATAATTAATTTAAGCCAGGACATAATTATCTTCTGTTCATGGTTCATATAAAAAAAAAGTTACATGCCCAATAAATCTTTCTTAGTGGCAAGTAAGACTGACAAATGATTTCTTAGCCCAGTAAGAAAATCAAATAATGTAAAAAAATTTAACAGCCTATGAAAGGTCAGCTATTCACAGGGCTACACTGCTAGCACCAACCCATAGGAAAAAATGTTTTAAAAGACCTGCTAGAAAATGGGGTTTTAAAGTTTAAAGTTTCTGAGTTTAGTCACTTGTCTACTATCTGATAGTAATCATGAGTTTTCTATATAACTGCAGTTGTGGCATATGATGTTAGATTCAGGATAGGCTAAAATAAAGTATCTTGCATATCTGTTAAAGAATTTTTCTAATTGCAAGAAATTGACTTTTTTGCCAATCATAATAATTTTCCTTCTATTTTAATAAAATGCCTTAACATTTAAAATTTTATTTTAGACCTTACTGCAAAGATGAAACCTGATGAAACTCCTATGTTTGACCCAAGTCTACTCAAAGAAGTGGACTGGAGCCAGAACACAGCTACATTTTCTCCAGCCATTTCCCCAACACATCCTGGAGAAGGTTTGGTTTTGAGGCCTCTTTGTACTGCTGACTTAAATAGAGGTATGGACTCACTTAGTTTACAAATTCTGTTTAGAATTATAGTTAGCATTCTATTTTCTCCACAAACATTATGATGATGATAATTTTAAAAGTAATATTTGACTTATGGATTATTTTTTGTCCTTAACTTTTTTTCATTGCGGTAGCATTGGTTTATAACATTATATAAATTTCAGGTGTACATCATTATATTTTGAGTTCTGTGTAGACATCATGTTCACTGCCCAGAGACTAATTACAATCCATCACCATATACATGTGTCTAATCACCCCTTTTGCCCTCCTCCCTCCCCCCTTCCCCTCTGGTAACCACCGTCCAGTCTCTGTCTCTATGTGATTGTTGTTTTTATCTTCTACTTATGAGTGAGATCATATGGTATTTGACTTTCCTCCTCTGACTTATTTCGCTTAGCATAATACCCTCAAGGTCCATCCATGTTGTCACAAATGGCCAGATTTCATCGTTTTTTATGGCTGAGTAGTATTCCATTGTGTATATAGACCTCATCTTCTTCATCCATTTGTCCCTTGATGGGCACCTAGGTTGCTTCCAAGTCTTGGCTATTGTGAATAATGCTGCAGTGAACATAAGGGTGCATGTATCTTTACACATTTGTGTTTTCATGTTCTTTGGATAAATACCCAGCAGTGGAATAGTGGGATCATATGGTAGTTCTATTCTTAATTTTTTGAACAATCTCCATACTGTTTTCCATAGTGGCTGCACCAGCGTCCTTAATTTTTAAAGTGACTTGAGACACTCAATTCCAATGCAGAATTGGCTAAGACCAAATATTACTGTGAAATACTTCAAATGACTTAAGTACCTCACTGCTCCTTCCTAATTAAGAAGCCAAAAAGACTTCTCATCAAGGTGAAATTATCATGTATAATGATACATAAGGAAGAATCTTCTCTAAGAAGCTGGTTGGGGAATGGGGATGGAGATAATTTGCCTTGGATAAGTTGCAAGAGATTTTGTCTACATGTATTTCTTTTTTTTAACATCTAAATTCTCCAAAATGATTTCCTTAAATTTTGGAAATCAAAAATCAACTTTTTACAGTTTTCTTTTTGGCAGAAAACTGAAGAAACTAATTTTGGTTAAATTAATTATTGAGTGTGTAGAAGTTAACTTCTCAAAATTCTAAAATGTGCTGTTCACATTAATAAGATAAATTAATCAGGAATCTTTAAAAATTGTAGTCTCAACGTTATTTATATTTTATTTTACAAACAGTATCGCTATTTAGTCATAGAATCTTGCACTTTTAAGTAACACCAAAGGACATATTTGAGAAAATTTGGCATCCTTTACATTGAATTTAATGCAAATTACACTGGAAAGTGTACATGCTGGTTGTATAAATATTAAATATTAAGGTCAGCTCTATTCTAAAAATCTTATGTAAGCAAAAACATTGGTAAAACCTATTGTTTTATGTAGTGATTATAGAAATAATGATGAGTTTCAGGTTAATCTTTTAAAATAATAATTAATTTTAAAATGATTCATTAAAGTTTTGAAAAGATAATTGCCCATAATCCTACCAGTTTAACACATTGCTACCTTTGATATATCTTTCATTTGTTCTTCTCATGACTTTGAAATCTGCTTCTCAAAACTAGGTTTCTTTAAGGTACTAGGTCAGCTAACAGAGACTGGAGTTGTCAACCCTGAACAATTTATGAGTAAGTACTACAGATTCTTTTTCCTGAAAGAAAAGAAATAAAGGGGAATGATTTTGTTTAGAGCTCTGTTCAGTGTCTAATTGTGTTCAAATAGCTGGAAATTATTCAAATAACAAACTAGCTATTTTCTTATTTAAATGTTTACTGTGGCTAAACTATTCTAGAATCCAAATGTAGCAATACCATGTTTTGCAAAATACCTGGCTACTTTTAGATAATTACTGTAGTATAGAAGCTAGGTGGCAGCACTAGAGATGGTTTTTTATTGTAGTACGTATTTCCTTTCATATGGTTAGGTTATTCACAGAAATTTCATCACCAAATCAAAAATGTAAGAGAATATGTTCTATGTTTATATTTTGGTTCATTTCTATTGAATTTTAAGGTTAGCAGGTATCTTGAGTTATAGTTCAACCCCCCTTTTTTTATACATGTGTGAGACTATGAATCCAGAGAGGTCAAATGACTTATCCAAGATCACAGGTAGTTATTGGTAAGGAAAGGACTAGAACTATCCTGACTCCTTTCTGTGCTCCCACTGTCGCTTCCTCTTTTCTATGATTTCTTCCTCTCCTTCAATAGGTTGTGTTGTTTTGTACTCTTATCTGACCCTCCTGAAATGAAGGTCATCATCTTCTGACTCTCACTGAATTGTCCTTCACTGAATTTATCTCTTCTCCCACTGCTGCCCCTATCTAGAAGGCGACAGTGGAAGTAAACGATGTATGAGGCTCTTAGGTCCAGTTGTTATCCCTGATTTCCTCTTTGCACACATGTCGCATTAGGTGAGAAACCGTGCTGTTTCAGCAAGTATAAGTACAGGACTAAAAATCAATTTGAGGGGCAAGTTGTGCTCCTGTTCGCTATGTGACTTTGGGAAAATTACTTGGAAATGGAGACATATTTTTCACCTGCTTCACAAGGTGCTTTCAAAGCAAACAGAAACAATAATTCTGTTTCTAAAAAAGTAAGTCATGTAATCATGAAACATTTGAGGTCACAAGGGAAAAATTGAAAACTACTTTGTCAAAATGTCTTGAAACCAAAAGACTAAAAATTACAGAATGGAACCATGTAAACATTCTCTTATTAACATTTGCAGAGAGTTTTGCTCTATTCAAATATCTGTTGAGTATAGAAATTGATTTAAAGTAACTAAGTAATAAAGATATTAAAGTTGTCATTCATTAGCCACAGAAGTGGCAAATCTACAATTTATTTATAAGCACTGTTCATCTAAAATAACTGTATTAGTCTTACTTTACTAGAAGATTTTTTAAATGTATGGACTATATTCCAGTTGATATTGATTGCTGATATTTCAACTACTTGGTCATTTTTAATAATATTTTCTTGAGAAACAAAATGTAAATTACTGTGGTGAAATACAGCTTTAAATATTCAATAATGAACTCAGCTAATCCTAGTATTGTTCTGGAGCCTAATAAAGTTTAATGGCTACCACATAATACTTTTCCAATTTCCACAGAATCTTTTGAACACATGAAGAAATCTGGGGATTATTATGTTACAGTTGTGGAAGATGTGACTTTAGGACAAATTGTTGCTACAGCAACTCTGATAATAGAACATAAATTCATCCATTCCTGTGCTAAGGTATGTGTTCACATTAATGCTTATGAGTAAAATGGACAGATGTTTTCTAGCAAAACCAATTTTGAGTTTCCATTAGACAAATCTGTTTTCTCACTGCTTTTCATTGTAAAATGAGAGCTGTATTGCCCTGAAAAAAGTTTTATTTCTTAGAAATCACTTAGTAACAGGCATTTTCCCACTGTGTTCTGAGAGTTATGAGGAAGAAAATATATTAACAATATGAATTGTTTGCTAAAAATTGTTCTGTCAAGTGTTACAGTTGGTATAGTCATAGAGAAACCAAGTCAGCATCATGAAATTTGGCAGTAATATTTAGAATCTCGAATGCTATTTTTTTCAAAAACAATACTTTGAATATACGTACTACATTAACAAATGCCCATCAGTTTCCAAGTGGTAAAGGGTTCAGAATACTATATTGTTTTAATTGTGACATTTCTAATACCTGTAGAGCTCCTTCACTCCTCATGACTCACATGAAATAGTAAAGAAAACCTAAGTAATCCAATAAGAACAAGAACACTTGGAATGTATTTTGTAAGGTATGAATTTTGGTGAGGTGTCTGTACTAGAAATTAATAAATTGTATTTGGATGCCTGAAATAAACTGCTATTAAGCAAGGGATGTAGTACATTCATAACAAGATTACATTTTGGTGATGTGGATTCTGAGATTTGCTTTCAAACAATGGGGTGGGGAGGATTAGAGTATAGACAAAACAAGATTAGACCACAGGTTGATTCATCATATTATTTCCTCTATAATAATAAGTAAAAAATTTTGCATTTTGGTTTTTGTGAAGTTCAAGTTTACAAAACATTTATTTTTATCAATGAATTCTTAAACCATCACTTATTCATTTAGCTAAAAACAAAACTACCTGCTTAGTCCTTTACACATTGTAAATATTTTCAGAGAGGAAGAGTAGAAGATGTTGTTGTTAGTGATGAATGCAGAGGAAAGCAGCTTGGCAAACTGTAAGTACGCAGAAACAAGGTAACCTTGGATAAATTAGATTGTGTTTCTGTTTAGTTTCTTGCTAAGATACTTCTTGTTTTATGTTACTATTATTTTTTATTGTCAAAGTTAAATTACCTGTTTTTATTTTTTTATTCTTTTTTTTTATTGCGGTAACATTGGTTTGTAACACTGTATAAATTTCTGGTGTACATCATTATAGCTGGATTTCTGCATAGATTACATAATGTTCACTACCCAAATACTAATTACAATGAATCCCCACATACCTGTGAGAGTCACGCCCTTACACCTTCCTCCCTCTGCCTCTGATAACCACCAATCCAATCTCTGTCTCTAGGTGTTTGTTTGTTGTTGTTTTTATCTTCTACTTATGAGTGAGATCATAGTTTTTGACCTTCTCCCTCTGACTTATTTCGCTTAGCATAATACCCTCAATGTCCATCCATGTTGTCACAAATGGCTGGATTTCCTTACAGCTGAGTAGTATACCACACCTTTATCCACTCGTCCCTTGATGGGCACTTAGGTTGCTTCCAGGTCTTGGTTATTGTGAGCAAAGCTGCAGTGAACACAGGGGTGCATGTATCTTTACATATTGGTGTTTTCATGTTCTTTGGATAAATACCCAGCAATGGAATAGCTGGATCATATGGTAGTTCTAGTCTTGACTTTTTGAGGAATCTCCATACTGTTTTCCATAGTGGCTGTACCAGTTTGCACTCCCATCAGCTGTGTATGCGAGTTCCCTTCTCTCCACATCCTCTCCAACACTTGTTTCCTGTCTTGGTAATTACAAGCCATTCTGACAGGCATGAGGGGATATCTCATTGTAGTTTTGATTTGCAGTTCCCTGATAGTTAATGTTGAACATCTTTTCATGTGCCCATTTTTTAAGTGGGTTGTTAGTTTTTTTGTTGTTGAGATGTATGAGTTCTTTATATACTTTGGAGCTTAACCCCTTATCAGATAAATGGTTTGCAAATACCTTCTCCCAATTGTTAGGTTGTCTTTGCGTTTTGTTGATGATTTCCTTTACTGTGCAGAGGTTAGTCCCATTTGTTTTTTTCTGTTTCCCTTGCCTAGTCAGACACAGTACTTGAAAATATGTTGCCAAGACTGATGTCGAAGAGCACACTGCCTGTGTTTTCTTCTAGAAGTTTCGTGGTTGCAAGTCTTACATTCTTTAATCCATTTTGAGTTAATATTTGTGTATGGTATAAGATGATGGTCTACTTTCATTTTTTTGCACGTGGCTGTCCAGTTTTCCCAACATCATTTGTTGAAGAGATTTTCCTTTCTCCATTGTATGTTCTTGGCTCCCTTGTCAACAATTAGCTGTCCATAGATGTGTGGGTTTATCTCTGGGCTCTCGATTCTATTCCATTGATCTGTGTGTGGTTTTTTTTGTGCCAGTACCATGCTGTTTTGGTCACTATAGCTTTGTAGTATATTTTGAAATCAGGGAGTGTGATTCCTCCAGCTTTGTTCTTTTTTCTCAGTATTCCTTTACCTATTCGGGGTCTTTTGTTCCAGATACTTGTTAAAAAATGTTTTCCTGTTTGTAGTTCTTTTGGGTGTCATTAATTATGAACTCATTCTCATTCTATAGCTTAAACTGAATTCAATGAATGAAGTTTATATTAGTTTTATCATAAAGTTGGAAATTGTAAGTGTACTGTTTTACACACAATAACATTTTTAAATTATTAACTTTTAGTAGTAGAATTCTCATACTAGTAGGAAACAAGCTTTTGGCTAAGTGGTTTGCCCCAGTTTCTCTGTCATATTTAAAAACAATGGAAGTATGCTTAGTCTCTTAGGTTTTAGAAACATACACTGAAAGAGCCTTCGCTATATAATCCTCTATACATTTATATAAATCTTTTAAAAGAAATGTAAATAAGTTTCATAGGTTTATTGCCTATTTTGTAAGACAGAACTTGCTTTTTTAATGTTATCTCTTCTGAGTTTTAAGGAATTCACTAAGCATCTGCTATGTGCCAGATACTATTCGAGGTATTTGGGATACATCAGTGATCGAAACAGACCAATTTCTAGTAGTCTAGTCCATTAAGCTTAGTCATACCTTTTATAGTTTTCTAACTTCAATCAAGATGTTCTGTCTTCAAAATGATACGATTTTTCAGTCTCTGCAAACATGAGGAAACCCTTCAAGTAAATTTTTGTAGATCTTTTCTAGTTTTTCCCCCCAAGGCAGTTAGAATCACATTCTTATACTGGGGCTGGATTCTTTAAGGATTTGTAAAGATGTACACTTTTTTCTTTGTTTCCACTTTATATTAGACCAATCCAGAGTTAATCTGATATATACTTTCACAGATATTAAAGTAGCTTACAAATGATAAAGAACAAAGCTATTATTTACGTGGGACTGTTGACTGTTCCTAAGTAAGTAGTTTGAATAGACTTTAAAAAACATTATTTTGGCCATATTTTTTAAAAGGTTGATAGCCTTTAGTGTTTAACATTAATCTCAAAACTTATTTTTAAAGATGGTTTAGGGTGAGTTTAGTATTTTTCCTATTTATTAATGGGCTAGAGATTACTGAATAAGTATATTTGAAACAAAATAAAATGCTTTGGGTGATTTAAATTCATATTCATGTAACAATTTGAATATTTAAATGAATATAATGGGAAAGTCCATGATCTAAGCCTATTTCTAAAATGAACTTGAAATTTTATTTTATAAAAGGCTCTATGCCGCCTTTTTTTTTTTTTTTTTAATTTCAGGTTATTATCAACCCTTACTTTGCTAAGCAAGAAACTGAACTGTTACAAGATTACCCTTGAATGTCTACCACAAAATGTTGGTTTCTATAAAAAGTTTGGATATACAGTATCTGAAGAAAACTACATGTGTCGGAGGTTTCTAAAGTAAAAATCTTAAGAAAGACATCTGTCAGAGGAGCTAATGCAACAAGGCTAGACTCTTCCTCGAGTTAAAATATTTTGTTGCTACAAACCACTGACCTCCATAAATACTGGATTGAAAAAACATTGTAATACAATAAGTATAATGACATTTAGAAGATTACTTTGGGCTGGTGGGAGATGTTGTGAGTTTAGATTACAAATGAATATTATAAAGGGGATGATTTTTAACCAAAGGAATATATTTTTAACTTGAGTCTTTTCTTGCATTGTATTTTTCTAAAGTTTGGCTTCATTTCTTGGTGGTCAAGAGTATAGGTAGTAAGGAGTTACATGTCTGCTATCTGTACTGCTCGTTAAAAAAAAAGACATACAATAAGGCTGTTTCTTATCACATTCATAAAATTAATATTTTTGTTTCAAAGAAACATATCTAAATACCACTTAAGAGTATATCATTTTCCATATATTACCTGAAATTGGATAAGTTAAATATATTTTTTTAATTTTTTTGTGAGGAAGACCAGCCCTGAGCTAACATCCGTTGCCAATCCTCCTCTTTTTGCTGAGGAAGACTGGCCCTGGGCTAACATCTGTGCCCATCTTCCTCTACTTTATATGGGACGCCGCCATGGCATGGCTGACAAGTGGTGCGTCGGCAGGCGCCTGGGATCCAAACCTGAGAACCTCGGGCTGCCAAGCGCGAACTAACTAAACCGCTACACCACCGGGCGGCCCCAAGTTAGATATATTTTAACTAAACGTATTGCAGTCCAACAATACTGTATTGGCAAACAACCTGGTCAGCCTTTTAAAGCAGCAGAAATGAAAATTAACTTATAAAATGTGGCAAGATTCAAAGTAAAACAATTTAAATGTACATCTAAAGTTTAATTCTAATGTAAAGTACCACCTGTCTTATATGGGAAATATAATTACTCATTATTTGTTTAAAATACCTAAGAGTAAATATAAGGTATTTTTTAATAGTTAGCTAGCAAATTTGGGCATATTATGTATTTCTAACCTGATTTCTCATCTTTTCATGAGTATCTGAAACCTTTCTTCTAACATTTTTATGAAAAATAGATTACAAAGTTGAGTGGATTATTTAAAAATGTATCATACTGTATTTGTTATATTCTTAACATGTTGATGGAAGCTTTTCTATTTAACGTGATTATAATGGTACTATTATTATCACTGTCCTGTTGTGACTTTATTTAATTTTTTTAAGTTGAAATAAGAATTCGATACTTTACTAATGGTTCTAATCTTTTGCATTCCATGTTACATTAAACCTGTTCACATGATGAATAGTCTTTTGTTAGAATCCTAATGTTACGTATGCTTTTCTTGAGTCGTCTGTTGAACTCTCTTATTAAGTCAAGTCATGGTTCATAACATTTACTCTTTGTAAAATGAACTTAGAAAGTAAAACCACCTGTTTCTCAACCCTTTGACTCAAACCTACCTCAACTGGATTTTGGATTTCCCTCTATGCAGTAAGCTAAATAGAAACCCTTCACCAATAGAGGGTGCACTGCTTGTCTGCTGATGACCTATGCAGATGAACTTCTCTCTCTCCAGTGAAAGCAACAAAGCTAGTTTTGCCTTTCAGGAGTCCTATAACCTTGGCATATCAGTAGCTTTATTTAGGTACATCCTGCTAATTAAAAACCCATGTTAAAAAATAAGCATAATAAAAGGCAAAATAAATAAATGCTTTATTACATCTTACCACTGAATAATTTGAAGTAAAACTATCATCTACAAGGTTGGTATTGCAATAAATCTCTTTAAATAGTGTTCTTAAGGTCTTATCTTAAATCTCCCCTATAGGAAATACAGTAATAGGTAAGGTATAGTATGTAAAAATTGTGTCTACAGGAAAATGGTGATCTGTATTTAGCTTTAGTTAACCAGAGTATGTTTATAGTTTTCTAAGCCATATTGAGTAAACTTGAGTATGAAAAAAAGCTGCATAAAACATTTCATATGAACTATATTCACATTTTTGAGTAATCTTTGCTTTTAGAAAGGTATAATGAAGTGGCAGTTGTGATTTTTATTTTGCTCATATATTTTGTATATTTATATTTCATTGACTCTAACATGCACATTTTTTTTACACTAGCATTTTTTAAATCTACATGCACTTATGATCAATGGCTTGTCAGAGTTTACTCAGCAATATTTTGCCTTTTATTGGTATTTAAAATAATGGTGTAGTTGATGGCATCTTAGCTTTGATGTAGAATAGTATGTAGGTAGGCTAATGGCAAAGAGAGTACTGTATAAGCAAGAAGTATTTTTTAAATGGGCTGGAAGTTGTTCTGTGGATGACCTACCTTCAGACACGAATTCCCTCACTTCCAACTCCAAACTTGCTCAACCAATCCTTAAAAATATATTTGAGCTGGGGGCCGCCCGGTGGCGCAGCGGTTTAGTCCGCGCTTGGCAGCCCAGGGTTCGCGAGTTCGGATCCCGAGCGCCCGCCGACACACCGCCTGTCTGCTATGCCGTGGCGGCGTCCCATATAAAGTGGAGGAAGATGGGCACGGATGTTAGCCCAGGGCCAGTCTTCCTCAGCAAAAAAAAAATGGGGAGGATTGGCAACAGATGTTAGCTCAGGGCTGGTCTTCCCCACAAAAAAAACAAACAAACAAACAAAAATATTTGAGCTGAAATTTGGGCCTTGTATGGACTACTGGCCATAATTTTTGTGTGTGACCACAATGTTTTGGAAGATACTCTTAAGTGCTTCTCAATATCCAGTGTTCATTCATCCTTCTTAATCTGTGGGAGTAAAACTGAGTTAATTTTACCTAGAAGACAACAATCTAAATAAGTCCTGAGGCATAAGCAATATAAATGAGCTTTTCGATCTTTTTGAGGTAAAATGGCACAACAGTTTTAATACAACCAACAATCTTCACAAAATAATTTTAATACTTTGTACCTGGGCTAGCAGCATCTTGCACTGTGACATTGCTATACATACATAAGCATTTTATTCAAGTACAAATGTTAAAAGCAGAGTAACTAAAGCAATTGCCTATACAAAGGTAAGTAGACACTGTAGGTTATTTTTCTTGAATCATTTTTGCTGCATAGTAAACTGCAATTACATGTCAGTATAATGTTACTGATCTATAAAATACACTTTGAACTGTGAGGTATGGCAACTCCCTATGAGAGAGTAACATGTAAACCTGAATATTTTGAGTGATTTTTTTTTTTTTTTAGCTGCCATGGATGGGTAAGAAAAAAAAATCCAGCATTCAGAGACCCTAGAAACTTATTTTTCTAATCAATTAAAAAAATAAATAAAATCTTTTAGTAATTCTCAGCTATTTCCTCTCATTTCCTTATTGGAACATTGTTGAATGGTCAATGATAAAGTAAATACTGAAGTGAAGCCAAGTTTGTTATGGAATTATAGATTAAACCAGTTATTTAAAAACAAAAAACCCGCCAAGCAACTGCTCATTTACTTTACATCAAGTTGAGATCCTGATATAGACATATATGCATCTCAACTTTATAGTTCAAGATTGCAGTTAAATACTTCTAATTCACTTGAATTACCATAGTAATAAGACAATTAGAAACATTATATTTTCTTAAAAAGGATATGCTTAACATTTTCTGACATTACTTCTAAACTCAGATTAAAGCACAAAATCCCCCCTAAACAAATATTCTGCTCTAAAAGTTAAGTGGTTGAGAGCTGGTGGCAAAACCTGCCATGGTTTAACATTTCCACCTTGAGATAGAAATAAACAAAGGTAACTGCTGTCTAAACATCAGATAAGAAATTAACATGAACCAATTAACTGAAATGAGAAAGAATACTGCCATTCCAGTTAGAATATTTTCAATATTTAAGTTTCACACTTTCAAAATGGACAGTAAAGCAGTTTTCCTGTTTTGATACAATTTCACTTTAAATTCTGTGCTCAGGTTACATATTTAATGGGTACTACGTCACTCATACATTACTCAAATATTCTAGAAAATAAATTATGATTGGTTAAATGTATTGCAGTTATCAAAACATGAGTGGAAATAAAGAAATTACAGAAATGGAACCAAATAGAAGAAAGAATAGGAAGAGCTACCAGAAGAACTAGTTGAACATTACGTAGAGGAATGGATCCGAGATAAAACAAACTTGCAATGTTCTTATTTGAAAGAAAGAAGAAACATCATGTTTTGTCTACATTAATATTGCACCAAGATGACAGTCCCTTTTTCTAGTGTTTGTGAGACAGTATTTAATATACAGTGCTGGGCGGGCACTTCAGTGACAACATAAAAATTACAGTGGTTAGAAAAAGTGGAAAATTACCAGCTGTAAATTACTAAATAACCAAATCTGTATTTTTGGCCAGACTACTAGAGAGAAGATATGTATTTAAGAAACTCATTTAAAAAATCTTAACTGCCTCAGTTTTAAAATCTAAATGTACTATGACAAAGATGCTTTTAAGGAGAGTTTCCACTGAATGAAGGACCATAGATAAAAGATTATTAGATTGCAAGAGAGATCTTTGCTGACCCATCCAATAGTGATCTATATACAGGAAAGCTGTTATCTGGCACTTTACCAACTGGAATTTCCAAATACTCAAGGCAAATCTTGACTCTGCTAGACCACCACACCTAACGACCTAACACAACAGAATATGAGACCACAATGAGATTAACAATATGCTGTTTTCAGGGTGGTAAAATAGGGGAAGGGAAGGGAAATCAGAAGAGGAATACCACCTGGGTCAACAGGAATTAACTCTTAATTAACAAAGCAATTTTAATTCATTTCCACTCAACCACTATGCTGGATAAAAAAGCTTCTACTGTATTATTACATTTTAGGGAGGAAAGCAAAGCAAGTAACTTGGTGTAATAGGTTACCTTGCATAGTACCTCTTGGTACCAAGGGAACGTATGGAAATCATTCCCATCAGTAAAGCACCTCAAGAGAGGACTGAGAAAAGTGAGATACAAAGGAGTTTGTGCTACCATAAATCAACTATAAAAAGTTAAAAACACTCCTCTCCTCCCTCATATGTTTTTCTTAGAACAGTTTTTATACATGTAAATAAAAATATGGAGAACCAAGCATCCACAAAGTGACTTTGCTAATGCAAATTATGGGGGAAATTTGGATTAACTCAATGTAAAGAACTGATTAAAACACTAATTTAAAATACACTAAAGTCTCCCTCAAATCACTTTCCCCAATAGATGCATCGTCAAAGAAAAGCTTCTGTCTGAGCCACAGCAACCTCACAGAATCATTAAGACAATATAAAATGAAGGAGTAAATGTTTCATATTCCAAATAATTTACTGAGGTTTCTTCAGGCCTCAGACTTTCAGTTTAAACTAATTTATGGCTTAACAAAAATGTTAAAAACTTTTCACTGTTATACATACTAATTTAGTATGAAAATTTATTTTTTATGTTTTTTTTTAATGATGCAAGGCACTTTTCTTTTCTGGACTTCATTTAGAAAAAAGTAGTGCTACATTGATTTATTATATTCTATTTAGAACCATTTTGGACAAAGAAAAAAACAAGCTAAGCAACTCTAAACAAACACAACATTTGGCTTTTAAGAAACGCAAAAAGAAAATCACCTGAAAATCTAAAACTCTCCTTGTTTTTGAGCATATAGTATTATAAAATGAAACATCTTCCTTTGTTCATTACACTTTTTTTTCTATAGCATAAACAAATTAGGAAGGTAATAGGAAAGGAAGCAATACTTGGATCACGTTAAAGAAAGGATAGTTGGCTAATGTCATGATTTAAAGATTATTAATAAGGGATCAAGAAGTTAAAAAAAAAGGTAATTAAGCTGCTGAATTATACAAAAGAAATGTGGCAGATTCCTGCATTTGTTAATGTTTCTGTAAGAGGCTCCATCATAAAACTGAATTGTAAAATTATATTTAAAGTGTAATATATAGAACACAATGAATTTTTAGCAAACGTTAGGAAATTCTTTTGTTATAAATTACAGATTTTATGAACAAATCCCCCCTAACTTGCATTTTGCTTAAAGTAATAACTTTATAACATACAAATAAATTTCAAGTATGAAAAGTGCATTATTGCAATAATACCTCTTTGCAAGTCTGAAATTCTTGGTTTATAATAAAAATGTAAAGTGTAAAAAACAAAAAAAAAGAAAAAAGGGTAAAACCGTCATTGCCATCCATTGCAGAAGTCCAGCATCTTAAAATGTTGCTCAAAAAGTTGCAGAGAAACACGTCTGGAAGCAACATGTAATTGAAAAGAAACTGTGTTTTTACCATTTTACATTATCATTGTCTCTGGTATTTTCTCCTTCCCAAACAGAAATTCACATCTTGTATAATGTTGCTTTTTAGTCAGCCATTCTGTGCAGTTGCCGCTTGCATGTTTCCAAAATCATCATCTTCTTCATGTGTTCTCTTCAAACTGCCTAAAAGTTATTGCATGAACATAACATATAATAGGAAATTAAATAAATTCATTTGTTATAATGTTACAGCTAGTAAAAGTTTTATTTTTCATGAAGTGTTACCATGTATAGCAATATGAAAATTCACGGACTGAATTTTTAGCAAACTTTAGTAAATTATTTTGTTATAAATTACCCAAATAACTTTATATCTTCATGACAGGATACATTTTCCCTCTTGAGAATTAAGTATTTCTTAGGTATTGCACATAATAAACATTAATTTTGAAAATAGAATTTCTAAAGAGATAACGGTACATAAATGTTTGGTTACCAACTTTATGTTTTTTAGGCACCATAAACATGTGACTTAGAACATAAAATTTAAGAAATTAATTTTATATTTGTACGATTTTATTTTGTAGATATAATTATCTTTTCGCTTTCACAGATGCTGCCAAAAATATTTTTCCACTGAAGCTGTGGTTTTATTACCAGTAAGTCTAGAGATGGGAGAAAGCTGCAGCAAATACAGAAGTGATTTTATCTACTCTTCACATCGAGTCTGCTAGTACAGAAATTGCCCACATAGAATCAAAGCTATCTCTATATGCCTAATAGTTATAATCAAGAAATCTGAGTCTCAATGGAGGAAAACTAGGGGACAATTAAACTGGTAAAGGGTCGGCCATGTTATCTGCCTAACAATGGCATGGCCTTAAACTTATGCCCTAAAGGTTGTGCTAAATCTTAGTAATAATGTTAATTCAGAGGGTGGATTCCAACATGAAACTAACGTTTCACTATAAGATTAATAAAATAAGGACAGAAATATAATATCAAGACAATGGAATAAAGAAGGCTAAATCTAGCTGCTGTAACTGGGTTTCAGATGAAGTGCTGCACTTGCATTCTACTAAGGGAGGCAAGAGACATAAATAACTAATACAAGTCAGAAAGTGAGGAGGTATAATGCTCTTTGGGAGTGCCAAATGACTAGGGATTGGAGGAAGAGTAAGTTTATCATCATGTTTTCTTGAGGAGATGACAACTGAACTAAGTTTTAAAGAATAGAGAGACTGAATGTGATGCATTCTAGGTGGAGAGAAGACACACAGGAAACCATCAGTAGTTCAGTTTTCTGGAGTACATATATAAAGAGGAACAGTAAGAGATACAAATAAAGATCAGAAGGGCCTTGAATTACCTATGACACTCTACATGTTTTCTTCTGTAGGAATTAAGCCAATGAAGGCTTTGGTATAAGAAAAATATCATTATTATGACTATCATGAAAATAAGTCTGGCCACAATGTACAGAAAAGATCAGATAACAAAAGTCTGGACAGGAGTCCAAGATGGACCTGAACTAGATTGAGACTAAGGGTACTACAAAAGAGGGAGAGAATTTTAAAGGTACTGAGGAAACAGACCCTACTGGATTTGGAAACTGACTAGATAGAGGTGGCAAGGGAAAGAAAAGAGTCAATGAAAACTAGGAGGTTGACTCTCAGGGATGGATATATAGCATTATCACTACAGGCAGTACAATATAGTGAAAAGAGTGCTAGACTTGCGGATCAGTTCACCTGTGCTCAATTTCCAGGTCCAACACTAACTATGTAACCTGTTCTATCTTATAAGGCTGTTGGTTCAAATGAGACTGAACTGTGGGAGAGAAAAATTATAAATTAAAAAATTCCATGAGTGGTCTCGTAGAGTAAAAAAAAGGAGACAAGTGTAGCAAGGTCTTGGAGAAGGAAAGTAAAAGTTAAAAGATTTGAGAACATGCTTGGATCATTACTTTGAAAATGGGGAAGGGAGCACTCTGAAATAGGGAAGGAAGGGAGAAAGGATTGAAATACTGATGGCAAAAGAAAAACTGAAGTAGCTCACATTAGTCCTTAATTTGAAACAAGCTTTCATCTATTAACCACCTTTTATTTTTAATAAGATCACTTAAGTGTATTTAGGGCCGCTTCTCCAGACCCCTCTTATTATTTTAATCTTTGCAACACTTAAAGACTTAAAATTAAACCAAGTAGAAATTTGATATTCCAACCAGCATATTCTAATTAACTAGGTACAGTGGTGTACACACAGAAGCTCAATACACATTTATTCATTACAAAATTAAATTTTGAAATTATCTTCTTTTAATTCAATAGTCTACCCAAAGTTTTGTAAACAATTTAAATTGTTCAGTGTAACTTGTAATGAGCAAAAGATGCTTCACTTTTCTACCTTTCATACCATCATTTCTCCCCAACTTTCTCCAAAATGAAAAAAATCCTTACCTGTGGCACCAGAATGAACAGATAATGACCTTTCTATCTGGAGTGGTGACATCATCTGTATTGTTAATTTTGCTAGGTAGATGGCTTCATATTCCTAAAAAAGATTTTAATTAACTTGAATATATATTTAAATTCTTGGACACCCAAACAGTGGTTAATGTGTACATTATTGGTATTCTTAGTTTATACTGAAAAATCTGGTGCCATATTGTTGTAAGAGAAATGCAGGCTTAAAATGCCTATCACATAATTTCATGTTTACTGATGAGACTGTAAATCAAATCAGTCTAATAGTTTGCACTATGGTATCAAACACTTGCCACTAGGCCATTAGCTGTATGTTCTCTGACTTCATCTGTTAAAACACACACACACCCCCCCCTCAATACACCCAAACTGGCAATCTCATAAAATGATTGTAAAAATAAAATGAAACAAAGTTCAGTAAAAATAAAATGCTATATAGTTGTAAAATATTTTAAAAATCAGATTAATATAAAGCATTTAATGGATTCTAGTATATATTTGGTTTTCTAATTCCTTAAAATGACAGTTCTTTACTTCCAGTCAAAAATGGAGAAATAGTGAGCCAGCCTTGTGGCCTAGTGGTTAAAGTTCCACATGCTCTGCTCTGGCGGCCTGGATTCGGTTCCTGGTCGTGGAACCACACCACTCGTCTGTCAGTAGCCATGCTGTGGTGGCTCACACAGAAGAACTAGAAGGACTTACAACTAGAATATACAACTACATACTGAGGCTTTGGGGAGGGGGAAAAAAACAAGATTGGCAACAGATGTTAGCTCAGGGCAAATCTTTCCCAGCAAAAAACACCAACCATGTAAAGCAGAGATATGAATTCACATCTGAACCTTTAAAAAAACAAAGAAATGGAAAAATAAATGCATTGCTGTCCCTCTATCCTTTCTGAAAACAAGAAATAGAGAACTCCTTATTTGATGAAACCTGGAAACAGCCATAACCCTGAATAAGAGAAAATGAAGAGAAAAGTAAGGAATTTATTACCAAATAGGTCAGGATGGTAGTTACCTTTACAAAGGGAGAAGAGAGTTGTGATTGAGAAGGGGCATCAAGAGGGCTTTTGGGATCCTGGTAAATGTTCAATTTCTTGACCTGGGTGGTAAGTTACATGGATGTTTATTTACATTTTATACATTTTTCTATATGTGTATTATATTTCACAATAAAACTAAACAAAAAAAAAGTAGCAGCAGACCAAGCTAGGCACAAAAGATCCCTGACTCTGCAGGTATCAGGCCGAGTGGGTACAGGTCAGAGTTCTCCAAAAAAGGTGGCAGACCTAAGATAAAACTAACAAGCCCTTGCACAGTATGATAAAGTCAGGAAGTATGTGGGCTGTGGGAGGAGGCAGGGCCTATTACAGAAAATGTGAACACCCACACCTGACATTTTTGCAAGAAGCATATATACTATATGTATAGCATGGTGGAGGAGAAAATGGGCTGCATGTAGCCAAGCATATGCTGAGCAAAAAGTAAAGGCTAAACCAGTAATTCTCAAGCCTGGCTATAGCTGAGGATTACCTGAGGAGCTTTACAACATGTATATACTCAGGCGCCACCCCCAGTGATTTTCATTTAATTGGTATGGGTAAGGTTCCCCAGGTGACTCTAATGTGTATGCAGTGTTTTTCAATCTAAACAAAAAAGCCTGTGGCGTAAGGGGCTCTGCTTCCTACTCGCTGAGGAGAGTCATACCACCAGAGAAAAGTGTTGGTGAGACAGTCTTCCAAGACAACTGGGAGAATTTAAGCTGTCTGCCTTCCCCAACCACTCCTCTGGCCCCAGTCCCACAACTTTATTGTTTTGCAGACAGCTAATCTAGGATGAATACCTACAGTTCAAAGATGACCAATAATCAAAAAGGAACCAATGCAGGTCTTATGTTAAGATGTTGCAAGGGGGAAAAAAAAGAAACATTATAATCATGTCATATAAAGAACACAGCATGAAAATTACAACATGAAGCAGATGAAAATTATGAATAATTCTCCATGAAATCAGTGAGAATATATATAGCATTTCTGAAATGAATTCAAAGAAGAGATAAAAGGGCTCACGGAAAAAATATGACAATGAAAAAGATGACATATCAACTATTTTAGCTCAACAAAGAAATGGAAGAGAGAGAAAATAAAACCAAGAAAATAATGAATATAACAGAATCAACAAAGAGGAGAACAGACCATACTATGCAATTCTGGCACAATATTGATTTCCCCCTTTCTCCTGGATTGTTCCAATCAGCACACAAATATGCTATACTTCCTACCATTTTAGAAAACAAAATCCCCTTCTTCACCCTAGTTCCCCCTCCAGCTATTTCATTTCTGTTTTCCCCATCAAAGCTTAATTCCTAGAATTACATATTGTTACTGTTCACATTCCTGTATTCCCATTTTCACTTGAACTCTGAGCAATTATGCTTATCCTTCCTGCTTCACAAAAAACTGTTTGTCAAGGATGGAAATGACCACATGTTCCTAATCTAATGTCAATTCTCAGCCCTCATCTTATTTAACCTATTACCAGCCTTTGACACAGTGAATCTGCAAATACTTTCTTCACTTGACTTCCCAAACACCAGACCATCCTGATTTTCTTCCTACTTCACTGGCCACTCTTTTCGGTTTCCTCTGCTAATTCCTTATGTCCCCAACCTCTACATGCTGGAGTGCATTAGGGTTCTGTGCTTCTCTATCCATACTCCCTCCCCTAATGATCTCACTCAGTCTCAGGGCTTTCAATAGCATTCATATACTGATAACCCCCAGATACATGGTTCTTTCTCATAAACTCCAGACTTATATGTAAAACTGCCTACTGTCTAACAGCCCCCTCAACCTTACCATGACCAAAACCCAACTCTTGATTTGACTCCCTTCAAACTTTCTCATGCAGTTTCTCCCATATCAGTAAGGAGCAGTTTCTCTTGTAGTTGTTCAGGCTAAAAGGCTTAGATTCATCCTGATCTCCCCTCTCCGCATCCAATCCATCAGCAAATCCTGTCAGCTATACTGCTAAATAAATCTAGAATCTGATCTCTTCTCACCTCTTCCCCTGCTACTACTTTGGTCCAAACCAATATTCTCTCTTGACTTCATTACTGCGAGAGCCTCCTAACTGGTGTACTTGCTCTGCCCTTACCCTCTATTCCCCTACAGTATACATAGTATACTGTATTCAACATAGTATAGTCAACACAGTAGCCAGAACAATCTTCTTAGAAACAGTTATTCCTCCACTTGAAAGCCAAAGGCCGTACTTACCATGGCCTATAAAGGCCTACACGTGTGGCCCTCTTACCTCTCAGATTTAATCTCCTACCATCCCATCTGCTTACTCTGTTCCAGCCACACTGATCTCAAATTCCTTGAAAATACCATGCATACCCCCACCTCAAAGACTTGCATTTTTCCCTCTACCTAGAATGCTTTTCCCCAATATCTGCATTACTTGTTCCCTTAATTTGTCTAGGTCTTTGTTCAAATGTCACTTTTGCAATAAGGCCTTCTCTGATCACCTTTTGAAAAATGCAATTTATGTCCCAACTCCTTACACAGCCTCATTACTCTTTCTCTTATTTTTCTCTAGGATTTATCTGACCTACTCTATTTTACTTTGTTTACTGTCTAATTCTCTCATTAGAATAAGTTCCATGAGGTCAGGGATTTCTGTCTGTTGTTCTCTGCTTTACTGTCAGTGCCTAGAACAGTGCCAAAAGGGATTTCTGTCTGTTTTGTTCTCTGCTCTACTGGCAGTGCCCAGAACAGTGCCAAATAAAGGTCTGATGAAGCAATACAGCATAGGACATGAAAGATAAGCTTGAGAAAAATCAAGCAAAAAAAAAAAAAGAGAAAAGAACAAAGGAGAAAATGGCAGGTATGGAAAACAAAGAGAACCAACATAAACTATATCACTAGGGGAAAAAAACAAGTAAATGAAACAGAACAACAACAAAAGCCAAATACACAACAGAAGAAAACTTTACTGAAATAATGGAAGGCTTGAACCTGCAAGCGGTTAAGGGCATACTATTACCAGAAAAAACTGCACAGAGCAATCAACAAGATATATCTTGATAAAGCATCCTCTATTCATCTAGACAACACCTCCTCCTCCCAATCAGGTCATCTAAGTGTGGGGCGGGATTAGGCTTCCCTCAAACTTCTCTGGAGCAATATTCAATGTCAGGTCTGTGTACAAACCCATAAGGGAAAAATATTAAATAAAAATTGTGTATCTAGCCAACTGTCATTCAAACATAAGGGCAAAAGAAAAATATTTTCCAACATGCCAGGACTTAAGGAACATAGTTTCCATGAACTCTTCTTGAAAATAATGTTCAAAGATCAAACTCTAGGAGTTGACTAAAGAAGCTGGAATCCTATTTAAATGTAGAACAAAGGATGAACTAGAAAATAAGGCTATAAACAGAAGGCAAATATTATAATCCATAACAACGTAGAAAAAGTATAATCTTTAAAAAAAAGAGGTGGCAGGAGAAATACAGGAGGTAGTATAAGTACATGATCCTATATATTGGTCAGTACCATTTAAAGCTGCTAAGTAACAAGAGGTATTAATATTTAAGTATTTTTAAAATTATATATAAGAGGTTAACTCTTAGAAGAACTATACCTAATAATAACAAAATAGGTAGTGGAGGGGAGGGAGGAAAAAAGTAGGGGTACATAAATTTTTATCTTTTATAGTGGAAATCAACAGTTAATGTAATAACTCAAGAAACATATGTATATATTATACAGTTATAATTGTGCCCATTAGAACTAAAAAGAATTTATAAACTTAAAAATTATCAAAAGAATACAAACACACCAAGAAAACTCATAAACATTATAGTGAAAAGTTTAAGAAAGGATTCATTTAAAATAGAAAGTATGAGGGCTGGCCCCGTGGCCTAGTGGCTAAATTCGGCAGGCTCCACTTTGGCAGCCCAGGTTCGGTTCCCAGGAGCAGACCTACACCACTCATCAGCGGCCATGCTGTGGCAGCAACCCACACACAAAAAATAGGTAAAGACTGGCAACAGATATTAGCTCAGGGTGAATCTTCTTTAAGCAAAAAGAGGAAGACTGGCGACATATGTTAGCTCAGGGCAAATCTTCCTCAGCAGAAAAAAAAAGAAATAAAATAGCATGAAATAAAAGACAACAATAGACAAAAGTATATCTGTCATTTTCAGGACATGAAAAATGGGATACATTCACCTATTAAAGAAAAAATACTGATAACAGATCAAATAGCACAAGTTCAACCATACGCTATATTCAGAAAATGCATCTATAAAATGAAGTGATTTAGAAAGGCTGAGGAAAAAAAAAGGGAATGACAAAACTCACAAGACAAATGCAAACACAAAAAAGTAAGGATCACAATATTTATATTAAGTAAGGTTAATTTAAGGTAAAATAATTGAATGGAAAAATACTAAAGCATATAACTACAATAAAGACCGAACTTGAATTTTAAGTACCAAATAATATAGCATCAAAATTGGCAAAGAAACTAGAGGAAACAAAAAGTAAACAGAAACACACTAAAAGTGGATTTTAATTTACTTCTCTCAACCCAAGACAAATCAAGTGGACAAATATATTGAACTTTATCCCCTGAAAGCAGAGAATACATCTTCTTTTCAAATGCCCATGAAACATTCATAACATCAACTACGTATTAGGACACAAAGAAAACATTAAAAAATTCAAGAAGTAAAAAGTATTAGAAAATATTCTCTGATCATAAAGAAGTAAAACTAAATAAACAAAAATAGAAAATAAAAAACCTTGTCACCTACACAGTTTTTAAAAAATCTATCAAACACATGTTAAATAAAAAATAAAATCAAAACTGAAATCACAGAATATCAAGCTATAACAATAATAAAAATAGTGCATAGCAGAATCTATGCAGTAGATATAGGTAGAATCTATGCAGTAGGATATAGCTAATGTGATGCTAAGACAATAATTCATAGTCTTGAATTCTTGAATGAAAAGAAACAATGCTTTCAACTCAGGAAATTCACAAAAGAACAACAGTAGCAGCAGCAAAAACAACAAAACCCAAGGAAAGCACAAAGCAAGAAGAAATTAGAATACAGAAAAATTATATAAACTACACCAAGAAAACAATTTAAAAAGCACAAATATACAAAATTAGAAACAAGAATAGAAAAATAACCACAGAATCAGAAGTTCTTAAAAGAATACAAGACATTATTTTCCCCAATTCTACATCAAATCCTATGTTATATAAATTATAAAACCTTCCAAAATGACCTGAGGAGTGTAAGAAAATCAGATTAATCTACAAATGAAGAAAGCTTCCAGGAATTGGCCCACCCTCAAAATATATGAATGAATGAATGAAATAACAAATAACTGAATTAAATCAAAAAATCAAGGTCAGGTGATTTCACAGGTGCCATAACCCAAAACATCAAGAAACAGACAACTCCAATCTAATTTAAATTGTTCCAGAGCACAAACAGAGAAAGCTTCCATTTAAGAAATGAGAATGCAGTGATAGACACCAAAACCAGAAAAAGTGGTACAGAAAAAAATTCAAACCAATATCACTTATTCAACTGACTCTCAAATTCTGAAAAAAAATCAGCAAATAGAATCTAGCAACACATTAAGAGAACAGTCTACCATAACCAAGTGGGATTCATTTCTAAACCATAATGATGATTCAAAATTAGAAAATCTAATATAATGTGATCAAATAATTCACTTCACCATATTAATGGCTTAAAGGAGTAAAATTACATAGTCATTCCATAAACACTATTTTTTTAAAAAAGCTAAAAAATCAACATCTGTTCCTGATAAAAACTCTTTCCATAGGAACAGATGGATACTAACACACACACACACACTGCAATACTAGAAACATTGGCATTAAAATAAAGAATAAGGTGACTTGGAATCTGGGAGCCAACTGGGAGGCTTCCAGAAGACAACAAACATCCACAAAGAATGGGGCACTACTCAGCAACCCACAGGAAGCAATCGTTATTTGACCTGGATGCATCTTCCAACTCTCTTTTGATGTTGGAATAAACTGGACTAATTCTCGCTCTAATCACCCTACCAAGAAAACATTTGGGCTGTGTCTTTTCAGTCTCAAGAAATGCCTTGGGGTGACGTAAGCAACATGGCAGAGTGAGCTGTTCCCTGTCTCTCTCCTCCTCTGAACTACAACTAAATGGACGTACATTGACCAATGGAGGTTATCCACAAAGCACAACAGGATGCCTGAGAGACCCACACAGCTATATATCTGAAGGTGGACAGATCGGGCCTCTGTGAAGTAGTGGAGATAGGTAAGCAGTCCCCTACCCTTCCCCGGCAGCCCTGTGCACCCAAGTGAATGCTTTCCCAGATGGCAGGACTGCCCATAGTACAGCTGCGGCCCCACAACTGGGAACACACCTCGGTGTGACTGTAAGAAGAGGCAGTGGCCGCCCTGAGCCTGCATGCGAATGCTTTTCCAGCTGGCGGGAGCATCCACTGTACCGACACAACTTCCAGCAGATGATGCGGGATCAGAAACAGAGTTCATGCTTCCCTCTAATGGTAGCAGGTGGAATCTGCAACCTGATGCTACCACAGATGTGCCAGCAAAGGATTAGTTCATCAAACACCATGAGAAACTACAGCAACAATTCAAAGAAGGAAAACGACAAATCTCCAGAAACCAACCCTGAAGTCACAGAAATTTACAATCTAAATGACAGAGAATTCAAAATAGCCATCATAAAGAAACTCAATGAGTTACAAGAAAACTCAGAAAGACAGTTCAATGAGCTCTGGAATAAAATTCATGAGAAGGAATATTTCACCAAAGAGATTGAAACTATAAAAGAAAAACTAAGCAGAAATTCTGGATATGAAGAACACAATTCATGAGATAAAAAATAGAGGCCGGCCTGGTGGAGTACTGGTTAAGTTCACGCACTACACTTCAGCAGCCCAGGGTTCACAGGTTTGGATCCTGGGTACGGACAGACACACCGCTTGTCAAGCCATCCTGTGGCGGCATCGCATATAAAGTAGAGGAAGATGGGCATGGATGTTAGCCAGTCTTCCTCAGCAAAAAGGAGGACTGGCAATGGATGTTAGCTCAGGGCTAGTCTTCCTCACACACACACAAAAATAATAATAATCTAGAATCCTTAAAAAATAGAGCTGACGTTAGGGAGGAAAGAATTAGTGGTTTAGACGATAAAAGTATAGAAATGCTTCAGGTGGAGGAGGAGAAAGAACTAAGATTTTTTAAAAATGAAGGAATTCTTCGAGAAAGCCGAGTCAATTAGGAAAAGCAACATAAGGATTATAGGTATTCCAGAGGGAGAAAGGAGCAGAGAGCTTCTTCAGAGAAATAATAGCTGACAACTTCCCAAACCTGGGGAAGGAAGTGGGCCTACAAATACTTTAAGTCAACAGAACTTCTAATTGTATCAAAGCAAAAAGACCTCCAAGGCATATAATAATAAAATTGGCACAAGTCAACGACAAAGGAAAAATATTAAGGGCAGCAAGACAGAAGAAAATAACCTACAAAGGAACTCCCATCAGGCTTCCAGTGGATTTCTCAGCAGAAACCATACAGGCTAGGAGAGAATGGAATGATATATTCAAGATACCAAAACACAAAAACTTTTAGCCAAGAATACTCTATCCAGCAAAACTATCCTTCAGATACGAGGGAGAAGTAAAAGCTTTCCCCAATAAACAAAAAGTGAAGAAGTTCATCACCATGAGACCTCCCCTACAAGAAATGATCAAGGATGCCCTCATACCTGAAACAAAAAGGCAAAGCTCTACAAAGTTTTGAGCAAGGAGATAAACAGACAGACAAAATCAGAAAACTGAAGCTCTCTTTCAGAACAGGGTCGCAAACAACTATAACTTAAAGGATCATGCTGTGGCAGTGTCCCATATAAAGTAGAGCAAGATGGGAACAGATATTAGCCCAGGGCTGGTCTTCCTCAGCAAAAAGAGGAAGATTAGCAACTATGTTAGCTCAGGGCTAGTCTTCCTCACACACACACACACACAAAAAAGTAACTATAAAGGCTTCAACTTAGTCACAAACTCACAACACAAAACAGAATCATTTGTGACAACAATAACTCAGAAGGGGAAGAGGAAAGGCATGGAGCCTGCATAGGCTAATGGAGATAAGAGGCTATCAGACAATGGACTATTCTCATCTACGAGATCTTTTATAAAAATGTCATAGTAACCACTAAACAAAAATCAGAGCAGAGCCACAGTTCATAAAAAAAGAGAAAACTGAGACAACCACCACAGAAAACCACCAGAATGAAATGGCAGTCAGAAATGCAAAAGAAGAGAAATAATGGAAATATAAAATAACCAGAAGACAAGAGATAAAATGGCAGTCTTAAGCCCTCATATATCAATAATCACTCTAAATGTAAATGGATTGAATTCTCCAATCAAGACACAGAGTAGGTGGATGGATTAAAAAACAAGACCCAACAATATGCTGCCTCCAGGAAGTATGTCTCAGTTCTAAAGACAAACATAGGCTCAGAGTGAAGGGACAGAAGACAATACCCCAGGCTAACAGGAAATGAAAGAAAACAGTTGTTGCCATACTTATATCAGACAAAGCAGACTTCAAGATAAAAATAGACAATGAGAGACAAAGAGGGGCAGTATATAATGATAAAAGGCACTTTCTACCAAGAGGACATAACACTTAAGAATATACATGCACCTAACACAGAAGCACCCAAGTATATAAAGCAACTAAAGGGAGAAATTAACAGCAACACAATAGGAGTAGGGGACCTCAACACTCCACTTGCTTCAATGGATAGATCATCCAGATGGAAAGTCAACAAGGAAATAGTGGATTTAAATGAAACACTTGATCATATCAACTTAGATATATAGAGAGCACTCCATCTTCTCAAGTGTACATGGAACATTCTCAAACACAAATCACATGTTGGGAAACAGGGCAAGCCTCAATAAATTTAAGATTGAAATTATATCAAACATCTCGTCTGAGCAAAATGCTATGAAACTAGATATAAACTACAAGAAAAAAGCTCGGAAAGTCACAAATATCTAGAAACTAAACAATATGCTACTGAACAAACACTGGATCAATGAAGAAATCAAAGGAGAAATTAAAAATTACCTAGAGACTGATGAAAATGAAAATACAACATACCAACTTTTATGGGATGCAGCAAACGCAGTTCTAATGGGGAAATTCATAGCAATACAGGTCCACCTCAACAAACAAGAAAAATCTCAAACAAGTAATCTTAAACTACACCTAACAGAAGTAGAAAAAGAGACCAAAAAAGCCCAAAGTCAGCAGAAGGAGGGAAATCATAAAAATTAGAGCAGAAATCAATGAAATAGAGACTAAAAAAACAATAGGAAAAAAAAAATCAATGAAACTAAGAGCTGGTTCCTTGAGAAGATGAACAAAATTGACAAACCCCTAGACAGACAGACTAAGAAAAAAAGAGAGAAGGCTCCAATAAATAAAATTAGAAATGAAAGAGGAGAAATTACAACAGATACCACAGAAATACAAAGGACTGTAAGAGAATACTATGAAAAACTATATGCCCAAAACTGAATCAAGAAGAAATAGAGAATGTGAATAGACCAATCACAAGTAAAGAGATCGAAACAGTAATCAAAAATCAAAAAAGTTCAGGACCAGATGGCTTCTCTGGAGAACATTCAAGGAAGACTTAATATCTATCCTTCTCAAACTATTCCAAGAAACTGAAGAAGACAGAATGCTTCCTAACTCATTCTATGAGGCCAACATTACCCTGATACCAAAACCTGGCAAGGACAGCACAAAGAAGGAAAATTACAGGCCAATATTGCTGATGAACATAGATGCAAAAATCCTCAACAAAATATTGGCAATTCGAATAAAGCAATACATTAAAAGGATCATACACCATGACCAAATGGGATTTATACCAGGGATGCAGGGATGGTTCTACATCCTTAAATCAATCGTGATACACCACGTTAACAAAATGAGGAATAAAAATCACATGATCATCTCAGCAGATACAGAGAAAGCATTTGACAAGATCCAACATCCATTTATGATAAAAACTCTCAATAAAATGGGTATAGAAGGAAAGTACCTCAACATAATAAAGGCCATATATGACAAACCCACAGCCAACATCATACCTAATGGTGAAAACAAAGAGCCATCCCTCTGAGAACAGGAACAAGACAAGGGTGCCCACTCTGAATACTCCTATTCAACACAGAACTGGAGATTCTGGCCAGACTGGCTATTAGGCAAGGAAAAGAAATAAAAAGAATCCAAATTGGAAAGGAAGAAATGAAACTCTTGCTACTTGTAGATGACATGATTCTATATGTAGAAAATCCTAAAGAATTCACCAGAAAACTATCAGAAATAATCAACAACTACAGCAAAGTTGCAGGATGCAAAATCAATTTACAAAAATCTGCTGCATTTCTACAAACTAATAACAAACCAGCAGAAAGAGAAGTCAAGAATACAATCCTATTTACAATCACAATGAAAAGAATAAAATATCTAGGAATAAATTTAACCAAGGAAGTGAAAGACCTATACATTGAAAACTATAAGACATTACTGAAAGAAATTGATGATGACATAAAGAAATGGAAAGATATCCCATGCTCATGGATTAGAAGAATAAACATAGTTAAAATGTCCATATAATCTAAAGCAATCTACAGAGTTAATGCAATCCCAATCAGAATCCCAATGACATTCTTCACGGAAATAGAGCAAAGAATCCTAAAATTCACATGGGGCAACAAAAGACGCCAAACAGCTAAAGCAATCCTGAGAAAAAAGAACAAAGTTGGAGGCATCACCATCCCTGACTTCAAAATATACTACAAAGCTATTATAATTAAAACAGCATGGTACTGGTACTAAATCAGACACACAGATCAATGGAACAGAATTGAAAGCCCAGAAATAAAATCACACATTCATGGACAGTTAATCTTCAACAAAGGAATCAAGAACATACAACAAGAGAAAGGAAGTCTCTTCAATAAATGGTGTTGGGAAAACTGGACAGCCACATGCAAAAGAAGGAAAGTAGACCAGTAGCTTGCACCATACACAAAAATTAACTCAAAATGGATTAAAGACTTGAATGTAAGACCTGAAACCATAAAACTCCTAGAAGAAAATATAGGCAGTACACTCTTTGACATCGGTCTTAGCAGCATCTTTTTGAACACCATGTCTGCTCAGGCAAGGGAAACAAAAGAAAAAACAAATGGGACTACATCAGACTAGAAAGCTTCTGCAAGACAAAGGAAACCAGGAATAAAACGAAAAGACAACCCACCAACTGGGAGAAAATATTTGCAAATCATACATGCGACAAGGGGTTAATTTCCAGAATATATAAAGAACTCATACAACTCAACAACAGAAAAAACAAACAACCCGATTAAAAAATGAGGAGAGAATATGAACATTTTTCCAAAGAAGATATACAGAAGGCCATCAGGCACACAAAAAGATGTTCAATATTACTAATCATTAGGGAAATGCAAATCAAACCTACAATGAGATATCACCTTACACCTTTCAGAATGGCTATAATTACCAAGACAAAAAACAACAAATGTTGCAGAGGATGTGCAGAAAAGGGAACCCTCACACACTGCTGGTGGGAATGCAAATTGGTGCAGCCACTATGGAAAACAGTAATTTCTCAAAAAATTAAAAAATAGAAATACCATACAACCCAGCTATCCCACTACTGGGTATTTATCCAAAGAACTTGAAATCAACAATTCAAAGAAATTTATGCACCCCCATGTTCACTGCAGTATCATTCACAACAGCGAAGACATGGAAGCAACCCAAGTGCCCTTCTACAGATGAATGGATAAAGAAGATGTGGTATATACATATGATGGAATACTACTCAGCCACAAGAAGGGGTAAAGGGGCACATATGTATGGTAATGGATAAAAATTAGACTATTGGTGGTGAGCATGATGCAGTCTATAAGGAAATTGATAAATAATAATGTACACCTGAAATTACACCATGTTATAAACCATTATGATCTCAATAAAATAATTTAAAACGGAAAAGGAATAAGGTAAGTATGAGTACTATCACCACTATCACTTATCATTGCTCTGATACAATGAACATCCAATGAGAAAGAAATAAGTAAAAAAAAAATTAGAAAAGTGGCAAAATTATCATGATTTGAAGATGAGAAGAACAGCTAAGACAATCAACCAGAAACTTTTTTAGAATCAATACAAGTTTAAAAAGGTTGCCAACTGAAAACTTAATAAAAATCAGGTTTCCTATATACAAATAACCAATTAGAAAACAATTTCATTCACAATGAGAACAAAACAAAATACCTACCAGTAAATTTCATAAGAAATTCATATATTCTATACAAAGAAAACTAAAACACTAAAGGACATAGAAGTTGACTTGAATAAATAGAATGTACTCTTAGAGAAGAAGACTAAAAATTTAAAGGTGTCAATTCTTTCTGAACTGTGAATGTAGAGATAATTTTACTAAAAATGACTACAGGACTCCTTCCAGTAAAGTTGACACCAAAAAACAAATGTAAGAACTTTCCAGGAGAATTCTAGAAAGAACATCAATGAGGGGATGTTGAACCATACCATAAATTATTTAATAGTATCGTATTTAAAACTGATACAGGTGGAGCAATAAACAGATCAATGGAACAGAATACAAAGTCCAGATTGATCCAAGTATAGATCAGAATTTGGTATATTTAATTAAAAATGACATTTCAAATCAGTTGGATAAGATAAATTTCCTTAATGTACAAAGAGTTCTTACAAACCAATGAGAAAAAGAGCAATAACCTAATTAAAAAATGGGCAAACCATAAGGCGTTAGCACTTTTACCACCATGATTTTGGCTACTGGTACTGTATTAGGGTATGGGGAAACAGGTACTCCTTGTTTCCCAGTGGTGTAAGTCTACACTATTTCAGTCTTTTTAGAGGCAATTTGGCAAGATCAAATTTCAAATGCCTTCTAACCCAGCAATTCCATTTTGATCAATTATCTACAAGTATATTCACTTATGTAAACAAAAATTTACCTACCAAAATATTCTTTCCAATACTGTTTATAATCATGAAAGGCTAGAAACAATCTAAAGGTCCATGTATAAGAAACTGGTCACATAAAATTGTGATACATATATGTACATACATACATATATATATAAAAATACTATGCAGGTACAGCTATATATGCTGTTTTAGAATGTTCTTCAAGATATACTATTAAGGACACTTACTTTTTATTGTATTCTCCCTAGGCATTGTTGAATTTTAATTTTTTTAACCATGGGTACATACTACTTTTTCAAATACAAAAATCAGTTTAAAAAGAGAATGTTTTTACACAACAGGGTTAAAGGCAAAGAAACTTATGAAGTATAGGAGTTTTGTATTCTGTAATATAAAGAAGAAATAAAAAGAAACATTTTACATAAACAAGCTGAAGTCAGAGCTACCACTATTTCTCTTTTAAATGAGTGAAGTAAAAACTAAAAGTAAATTAAAAATAAAAATGAAGTAAAATTTAAAGTTTAGTAACTGAGGCAACCCATTTGGTAATGCTCTTGATGTGTCAATGTGAGATTTATTCTTGCATAACCGGACAGGATTACCCAGAACACATTCTTCAACCTATGATTTTTCCTTCTTGGAAAATATTAAATAAACTAGTTTAACCAGATAATTAACAGGTATATCCTACTACCTTTTTTAGTGTATCTTCCAGGCACCAACAAAATTTGAAACATGGAAAAGATAAAGCATATAAAATAGAAAAAGCTGCTATATGTAGTATACTTACAATCAAAACTCTTAAGCTCTGTTTGTGTGATCAAAATAGAGAAAAAACTGAAGAAATTTCTAACGTCAATTACTTTACCTTAGATTTAAACAATGTGCCTTTAAGTGTTTTTTCTTGGTAATGGCAGTTTCTAAGGAAATATGTTTAAATAGAGATATAAATTTGAATAAAAAATCAAATTAGTCAGATTATGGCAATTTTTAAGTATTTACAAAGTAAATACCTAAATTACACGGACGTAAGATTTTAATTATCCTATTTTCTGACTGCCTTAAAGAGGAAGAAGAGAGAAGTTACCTGAAGTTGATGGACAAATCCAGCATTAGGATTAATACAAAATCTTCTTTCTTGAACATAAGCAAATGCATCTCTGAAAACAGAAAAAGAAAACTAAGGCAATGGGATTATTTCATGAATTAATCTCAATTTTTCCAGAATTTACCTAAAATAGGAACTTATGTAAAAATTAACCTAAAATAGGAAATCATAATCATACAGCTTATATTACAGAGGGGTAGTGAGTTGTAGCGGAAAAATCGACAGCATGGTAAGACTAAATATCACAATCTCTCTGCTTACCAGCTCTCAACTTCTGTAAGCTTTTTCTCATCTGTAAATTGGGAATTATAATTCCTACCTTGGAGGGCTATTGTGAAGATGGGAAAAATTCAGTGGAAAGCACCTTATCTGGCATCTGTCACACAGTACATGCTCAAAATATTATATCTGGTTAAATGAGGGGAAGTATATCTACTTCTTTGTGTTGTTGTTAGACTTAAATGAGATAAAAGTGCCTAGAATAGTACCCAATAAATGGAAGTTATTTTCACTATTAATATTAATATTACTGACAAGACACCAACACCAAATAATAGAATATATAAAACATAAAGTCTAGCCAGCATTAATCTTTTTCAATTAAATAAACAAAGCATTTGTATTCAAATAATATTCCTTTAAGAACTGATACTTTTAAACAAACTTTTCCATTATAATTTAAACATAAAGGATACCAAACAAAATAAACAAGAATTTCAATGTCTACTATGTGTCAGGCATGTGAATCTAATGCTAAACATGGCTCAAATGGAGAGAGTAATGGGGAACGTGGTATAAGAATGGAGAGGTTTACAGGGCATGTCATGCAAAGTTTTATTGGTCATGTTAAGAACTATCAAGGATCAGAAACCTTCGAGATCTTTTTAGGGTAAGGTGATATATGATTGCACTTATCTTTTGAAAAGATCATTCCAACTGTAGTATGGAGAAGAGAACAGACTTGAAAAGGAAAAAATGCATGAGACCACTAAGAAGGCTACTATTGGAAGAGTCCAAGGGAGGCATGATTGGAGCTTGGATAAGGGGTAGTAAATGATGATGAAGAGAAAGATAAAAGAGAGAGACTCAAGGTATATTTTACAACATAAAACAGACAGGATTTGGTAATGGATCAGTTTGGGAACAAGGAATGAAAGAGAACGATGTCAATGATTGCAAGAAGATTTCTAACTTGGACAATGAGACACAATAAGAAAAGAAACACTGGCCAGGGTTGTGTTTTCTTTGGGGGCAAGAAGCTCATGAGCCTCTCTCTCTCTCTTTTATCTGTGCAGTATGCTTGGAAAAGATAATTTTGGATAATCATTGAATTGTGAATAGAAGTAAAACAATTTCTAGGTAATTTTTCATGCAACTACTATTAAAGGAAAACAATAACTTAGCCTTTTAAATAAGGCAGGCATAACACCTGTGTCTAAGAGTTTTTAAACTCCAATTAATCAATTCCCTAGTAATAAGTATGTAGTTTTCCATTGGTTATTCCAAGTATAACTACCTAGACTTCTTAAAATTACAAGAGTAGCTCCATAAAACCACAAAATATAGCTCAAGCAGATGTATACAAGGTAGACAAGCTACAAAAGTTAAGAGACTAATCATGGGATGTAAGAGTCTGGCTAATCAAACATGATTAGATGACTACATAAGGAGAATATTAACTTCAAGCTACCAAACTGTCTCCATTAATTCATTTTAATGAGAATTTAAATTGTGGCTAGGTTTCAGGGTACTTTCTTACCTGTACTTCATTCCAAATGTTTCCATAATGTATGCAATAACAAAGGCAGCACTGAAGAGGGGGAAAAAATTTTAGAAAAAGACAGAAAATACAACTCATTAATTAAATGCTAGAGAAAGAAAGATTCTCTCTTAATTCATACCTCCTGGAGATTCCTGCATTTCCATGGACAAGAACTTTTCCTGAAAAACAAGAAATAGTTATTCTGATAGAAAAATACCGGATTCAGCAGCTAAAATATATTGAAACTATGTATCACACCATAGTAAAATAAATCTTTTCTTAAACATTTTATATTTTACACATACCATGTGGATATTTATTAATTTTCAAATCTTTACAATTTATTTATACTAACTGTGCAGAAAAATACAACAGACTTATAATTTAAAGAGATTTAAAGTTGACCCAGAATCTGAAAATAGTTCTATAGGGATATTTAAGAAGGCCAATCCAAATGAAACAGGAAGTTGGGAAAATGCAAATCTGAGAATAGCCTATTATATATAATACAACTTCATATCCTGCATTTAAGATAAATATTTGGTAAAAAATTAACTATAACAAATAATAACCTAAAAATAAATATTAGCTAAGTAAAGGAAGTATTATTTACCTTTTCTCAAATATTTGGAGATCATAAAAATGTTTTAAAAATAATAAATTTTCTTTAAAATATAATCCTACAATTTTCAGTCATAACAAAGTAAAAGTAGTATAGGAAGGAATTATGTTTCATTATCTTTAAGTTTCAGAACCACAATTAAGAGGTCAAATCATAAATAAATTTTGAATGATATTAAAATATTGATACTTACCATGGGGAAAAAACGTATTATATTTTCAACTGGATTATCTGCAATATCCAACACTAAATATCTGAAAATAGAATATTCTGTGATAAGCACACTTTCAGACAAAACTCTCTTTATGCATAAGAAACTTGAAAATTTCTTGGCAACCATGAAAAGAAAGCAAAACAACTTTCAAGATATCATACTCCCAGGAACAGGGTCATAGATTTTATATTGTTTGAAAGCATGCATTTAAAGTCTTGAATAACATGTTAACATTTCACTGATATTTTAATATAAACTCTATCTGGTTAAAATAGAAAAATCATAAGCAGGAAGAAACGTTTCTCTAGATCAGAGTGGACCTAGAAAATAAAGACAAAAAGTGCCTGTATTCCTTATTGTTAGTCTTCTATTTCTACCAACTTCCCTAGGACTAGTAGATTCTTCTCTGAGTGGCCCTGTGACCCCCTCCTCACAACCCTACATAGGAAAACTCAGAGGAAGCCCAAAGTCTGAAAGAGGAGCTAATGAAAATAGAAGCCATGAGTCAAACATTCATTGTTGGAACTAACCTTCAGTAGAGCAAAAAAGTCAAGAGACCACCTGTCCTGGAATTTCACACTTTGGAAAACATTTAAAATAAGGCATTATTAACATGCTAGGCTTATGTAATTTTGTGAAAAACTTCCATTTCTAACCTATCCAAGACTACCTGTCTATTAACACAACTATAGGTAAAGTTATGATATTAATTTTAAAGTCAATATTGCTTTAAGAATTACAGTGCTTTCGGACAGAGAGAACTGATTGGTGGTTACCAAGGGGAAGGGGGGTGGGGGTGGGCACAAGGGGTGAAGGGTTACATCCACAAGGTGACAGATAAACAAAAATGTACAACTAAAACCCCACAGTGTTATAAACTAAGACATCAATAAAAAAAAAATGTAAAAAAAAAAAAAAAAAGAATTACAGTGCTTTAATGATCACCTAGGTGGTAACAACTTCAATAAATTCAGAGCTTATCACAGAGAAGTCGAAACTCAGGATCCAAGGATAATCCAATGTGAATACTGTAAGGATTCGATAACTGTACCCTAAAGAGGAATGTAAACTGATACAACGCACTGGAGGGCAATCTGCAACATCTATTAAAATTTTAAATGCTCACATTCTTTGATCCAGCAATTCCACTTCTACAAATTTATCCTATTGATATATTCACATATGAATTAACAGGGATACTCACTATATTAGCAAAAATCTGGAAACAATCTAAATGTCCAAAAATAGAAGATGAGTTGAATAAATTTTAGTAAAGCCATACAATGGATTACTATGCAACTTAAAAAGAATAATGCAGCTTTCCAAGTAATAATATGAAGCAATCTCCAAAAAACATAAACATTTTTTTAAAAGCCAGTGTGAAAAATAAAAGTTGATCTGTAGGAATATGCTTGTAGATGTTAACATAACTCTGGAAGAAGTAACAATGGATGCCTCTAGGGAGGGGATAGGAATAGGGAAACCTACCTTTCAGTACACATTTTTTGGAAACATTAGAATTCTGCATTATGTGCATGAATTATTTAAAATATCTTAAAGGAAATTTATTTTTTTAAATGATGTACTCTAAGACTCAACTTGAAATAAAAACTACATTACATGTTTGCCACCCTTAATTTTTATAAATAAAGCAATGATTCTTACCTAAATAACTGTTGAAAGTTTGGTTTAATGAAGTTTGCTTCAATATTTTGTCTTATGCATATTATATGGGTTATTCCATGTTTCTGTAGGATAGGTAGCTATAAAAAAAGAGGGGGAGGCAGGAGAAACAGTTTAAAATACAAAAACATCATCGTACTGTAACACAGATGTTTGAAAATAACAGGACTCAACATTAGAATTAATATAGCCATAACTGAGTCTCAAGTACAGGAAACTAAAGGAAACTAATTTTATAATAATATACCTGAAGTGATCAGCAAGATACTTCAATGATTCAAGATTAATACACTACATGTCCTCAAAAAACTAAGGGTTACTTTAATTTTAAGTTAGATGTATTGTTGTTTTTGATTTTGTTTTGCTTTGTGTTTTGCTTGAATGATGATTTGTTTTTTTGATTTTTGATTTTTTTGCTATGATGTTTGTTTTGTGTTTGTTTTTTTGTATCTTTGTCTGTGATTTGTTTGATTGATGATTGTTTTGATTTGTGATTTTTGTTGTGATGTTTTTATTTTTTGATTTGTTGATTTGTTTTTTTTGTATGTATTTTTATTTGATTTGTTTTTTTGTGATGTGTTTTGATGAATTAGTGCTGATGTATGTGATGATACGATAATTTATTTGGGAAACATACTACATAGTGGTTGAAAGCATGGGCTTTGGAGTATGAGAGCCCAAGCTCTATATCCCAGCTCTGCTAATGACCTGAGCTCTATTGCCCAGTTTTCTCACGTGAAAATGGGGAAAACACTAACTAGTTATTGAGTGGTTGTGAGAATTATATAAAATAATACAGTAGTACCTTATCCACGGTTTCACTTTCTGGAGTTTCAGTTACCTACAACCATGGTCTAAAATATTAAACGGAAAATTACAGAAATAAACAATTTCATAAAATCATGTGCTATTCTGAGTAGCGTGATGAAATCTCAAACCATCCTACTCCGTCCCACCCAGGACATGAAGAACCATCCCTTTGTGCAGTGTATCCAGCTGTATACACTACCGCCTATTAGTCACTTAGTAGCCGTCTGGATTATCAGATTGACTGTCATGGTATCACAGTGCTTGTGTTCAAATTACTCTTATTTTACTTAATACAGGCATACCTTGGAGTATTGTGGGTTGGGTTCCAGACCACCCAATAAAGTGAATATCACAATAAAGTGAGTCACGTGAATTTTTTGGTTTTCCAATGCATATACAAGTAACGTTTACACTATACTGTAGTCTATTAAGTGTGCAATAGCATTATGCCTAAAAAAAACAACATATATACCTTAATTTAAAACATACTTAATTGCTAAAAAATGCTAACCATCATCTGAGCCTTCAACAAGCCAAAATCTTTTTGCGGGTGGAGGGTCTTATAAAAAACACATTATCTTCAAAGTGCAGTAAAACGAGGTACACCTGTTA
Organism: Tapirus indicus; assembly: GCA_031878705.1. NCBI lineage: Eukaryota > Metazoa > Chordata > Mammalia > Perissodactyla > Tapiridae > Tapirus > Tapirus indicus. The sequence goes on from CM062923.1 coordinate 136,747,855, forward strand.
ATGGTCCCAAAGTACAAGAGCAGTTATGCTGGCAATTTAGACATGAAAATCAGAAGCTGTAAAATGCTTTCTTTAAGTGAAAAGTGAAAGTTCTTGACTTAATAAGGAAAGAAATAACACTGTATGCTGAGGTTGCTAAGATCTACCTGTAACTTTTATTATAGTATATTGCTTATCATTGTTTTATTAAGTTATTACTGTTAATCTCTTACTGTGCCTAATTTATAAATTAAACTTTATTATAGGTACGTATGTATAGGAAAAAACATAGTATATATAGAGTTTGGTACTACCCATGGTTTCAGGCATCCACTGGGGGTCTTAGAACCGCTACCCCGAGGATAAGGGGGACTACTCTATGTGTAAGGTGTTTGGCATAGCGCCTGGGGCACACGGCAAGTGTTTAGTAAATGGTAGTTATGTATATTGACTACAATCTTTATTCCTTAGAGGGGACTACTAAGACATAAACAATTGTTCAACATCACTGACCTAGTTAATAGCAGTACCAGAGCCCAAACCTCTAGACTACTCCCTGCCTCTCCAAGAACACTTTTTCTACTACAATTAATACAATTCACAGAATTAATTTACACAATTAACTGTATAATTACAGAATTAATTTATACAATTCACAGAATCTAATTAACCTTTCATGGTTTAAAATTCTCCTAAAGTTAAAACTGGCAACTCCAAATGGTATTTTATATTCTGTGGTGCTTTTTTGGCTCTATATCTAAAGCAATTTAACATGACAACTCAAGAAATTATCAAATAAATTTTTACTTGCAAGTGATTATAGGTTTCAGTGAATTTAAAGATGACATGTTATTTTAGTAATTACAATGTAAATTCCATGAGAACAGGATTTCCTTTTTCACTGATTCATATTAAGTACGTGTAACAGTGCTTGGAGCATGGTAGGTGTTCAGTAAATGAATGAACAACTCATACTGGCAGGAGGAAACAGAATTAATAATCTTGAGTTTATGATATTTTCAGCTCATTAATCCATGTTTAATTCTCACTTTCTGCACTAAATAATCCAGAACAGTAACACTAATAATTCATGAGAGAAAGTCAGAGAATAATTTATATTTGTTATGGACTGAATGTTTGTGCCTCCCCCAAATTCATATGTTGAAGCCCTAACCTCCAAGGTGATGGTTATCAGGAAATTGGGCCTTTGGAAGGTAATTAGATAGATTTAGATGAGGGTGGAGCTCCCATGATGGAATTAGTGCCCTTATAAGAAGAGGAAGAGACATCAGAGCTTCCTCTCTCCACCAGGTGAGGACACGGCAAGAAGGCAGCAGTCTGCAAGGCAGGAAGAGGGCCCTCACCCAAACGTAATCATGCTGGCACCCTGATCTCAGACTCCCAGTCTCCAGAACTGTGAGAAATAAATGTCTGCTGTTGAAGCCATCCGGTCTATGGTATTTTATTTTAGCAGCCTGAGCTAAGAAAATACAGTTTTCAAAAGTTTTAAATGTTAATGTTTGCAGCAAATTTTCCTATGTCTGGCATAGAGTTCAATTATCTTTGTATTCCCCAAGTACATCCTGAGTTAGGGGAAGGGAGGTAAGCATTTGGAAGGATTAATAATTAATCAATGTCCCACAATCACATTTATCAAACCTCCAAATGAATTCAACATTCATTCCTTTGTTTACATATGATCTATGATATATGAACAAGTTTTTGCATCTACTTTATTAATGTGAGAAACTGCAAGACGACATATGGATAAAAATCTGTTTTAATAAGCTTTGAAAGCACATTAGACTATTACTAAGTAAAAACGAAACTTAATAGAATCCAAATGTTAACTGCAAACAGAATATTTTAAAATTTTCAATATAAAGCAAATTATGACCTTATCTAATACTTACAAACAACAGAAAAATTTTATGAAGAGAAACAGTTTATTAGTTATAAAGAGCCTAAATTTGTCCCTTTTATTAAAAGTGTATTTGAATGTAATAAAAGATAGGCTTAACTAAATGAGTCTTAAAAAGGAGTTTATTCCCCAAGGTTTCTTTATCTCCATTATTATTATTCATTGTTGTTACATATTTTTTGGATGATGGTACAAAAAGAAATATGAGCTGTACTATGGTGACTCAGGGTGGGAAATAATCCAATTTTGCCATAGAAGCTTTTCCTCAGTCTAATAAGACCATGGGGAAATTGAGGGGGATGAGATTTAAGGAGATAGATCTGTAAACAAATACTTATAATTTAATGTGACAAACAGTATAACAGGTATATTTATAAAGTGCAGTGGGAATACAAAAAGCAAATAATCTAAAACCATTTTCAAGGCCAGTATTTTGTAAACATTACATTATTTGGGCAATAACTTTCTTACGTTTGTCTTTTAAAAAGTAAGTCATAGTTAAGTCTATAGTTATCTACCCTATCCTTTCCTTGGAAGTTTTTTTTTTTTTTTAACCAACACCTCCTCTTTCCAACTAGCTGTTCGGCCATGAAAATGACTAGGATTACTCTTAGGCCTCAAAAAGCCTTCCAGTTTCAAAAGTAATGACTCTGAAAAACTCCCAATCATGTAAAATTCATAAATATATCAAATTATAGCAAGAAAGTTTAATAAAATTCTACAGTTTTTACAAAACCTACCGTAGGTAGATATCATACACAAGAATACTGACTTCTAAATAGGCAGGTACTGGGGAAAACACTTGTGATACAAAGTTGCACATTATAATTCAAAGAGAATTAGTAGTATTGTCATAATTCATAGAGTTGAATCCTCGAAGAAATGGCAACATTGCTACATATATTAAAATGAGATTCAGGGGGCCAGCTGATGGCATAGCAATTAAGTTCGTGTGCTCTGCTACGGCGGCCCGGGGTTCACAGGTTCGGATCCCAGGCACGGACAGACACACTGCTTGTCAAGGCATGCTGTGGCAGCATCCCATATAAAGTAGAGGAAGATGGGCACGGATGTTAGCCCAGGGCCAGTCTTCCTCAGCAAAAAGAGGAGGATTGGCAATGGATGTTAGCTCAGGCTAATCTTCCTCACAAAGATTTACCCTTTCAACTGTGTAACTGAAGAAATCCATTTCAGTTTGACCATACAGGACATCTATCTATCTATCTATCTATATATATAACGCAATACTTTATAACCTGGAGCATCCAGACCTCTAAAGTCTGGAAAAACAGAAATAAGATCTGAGTCAATTCAACGAAAACACACACGTGCACACACACACACTCTTACCCTTGATAAGGAAAAGTTAACTAAAATGTTAAATATCCTTATTTTGGGCTTTAATTGTATCTTACATTGTTCAGAAGGTCTGATCAGCAATTACAGTGTTTAATATTTTAGAAGGTAAATGAATTATTAAATAAAGGTCAATTATTTGGTTAATCTTTCCAACACATGAATTTTGTGAGAAAAGCAAAATATAAAAACTCATCTGTGATTTGTGGTGAAATGCTGGAGAATCACCGGTCCAGTAAAATTTGCAAAGAGCTTAGGTACTCCAGAGTGACAATTACTGTTAACATGCAATATTTGTGGATCCTCCCTCAAATAAAACTCTTACTACTAAAAAAATTTACTCCAAAAAAGTTGGTTAATAAAATCTCTTAATGAACCTAACCTAAAGTTCATACCTTGCTTTTCATAGCAGAAGAATATGGGCCTAAAAACAATCCAGGTAAAATTTCCTAGAAAAAAAAATTGAGATATTTACCATCAGCAATTTAAACCTATACAAATATGTACCATATAAGTGAATCTGTGGAGTGTTTTCATAGTTGTAATAATTTGTTAATAAGCTTGTTATTTAGGGAGCATTTCCTAGCCACATTGAGCAGAAATGCAGATGTGCTTTATATATCAAATGAGACGTTCAAAGTTTAAACACAGTTCTGACAAGTCAGATATTTGAACTTCCATAGTGCTTTTTATAAGCAGTTTGGGTAGAATTAGTACAACATATTGTGGTCTTTTGGATTAATAAAACGTCTTTAATTTTACTTCTATTCTCTGCTATGGTCTAGAAACAGGCATAAAGAAAATGACTCCTTTAGGAATTACACAAAAACTTACTCAGCCAAATCAAAAGTAGCACAAGATACAACAAGATTAGAACTACTACCTATAGTTAATAGTAGAAGTCAAGTATTATTGCAAAGTTAAAAAAAGACCAATATCAAATGTTGGCCTACTGAAAGAGTTTCAACAACATAGATAAATACCTTCCTAATGCTGAATTAAAATTTATTGTATATGAATTCAATATAGAAAGCTTTCAGTCAGGCTATATCATACCCTAGATACTAATATAGTGTAATTTCATAGTTCAGTTCTACGGGACATTATAATTATTTGTGTATAGGTCTGATTTCTCCGACCAGTTTCCTTTGGACAGAAATTACATTTTACTCATCTTTGCATTCCCCATAGCACCAAGAAAATGCCTCAAAGGTACTCACATATTTTTAAAAAGTAAATTTTCACCAAAGAGAAAGGAAACAGATTTTTAGAAGTCAAGGGTTTCCCAGGAATGGGAGACTGCTTGATCCTGAGGCTAGCAGAGTTGACTGTAAATGGTAAGAAATGCAAACGAAAAACAAACTGCTATGAGGGTTAGCTATCACTTTAATTCATTCCATACTGAGAGTATTCAACTCAGTCTTCTGGAGGACTTCATTATGAGAGTTGATTGGAAATCAGACACAAAGATAAAGAATGAATGAAAATTCATTCAAAAGAGTGATTTTTTTTAATTTATGGTCAACTCTCCTGAATTTATATAAACTAGACAAACACAAAAAGCAAACTACTTTCAAAAGGGATACAAATATTGTACCTACACCTAATTTTTCAGATGAGGAAAAACAAAAGTGCCTCATTAAGCACATACAGGTATTACTATGTCCATGGTTCTAATCTAAGGAAGAAAGACAAAAATTCATTTCCCATCTTTTTAAGATCCATGACCAACCTTAAATATGTTATTATTTAAAATATTTAGTGATGAACCTACAGATCATGAGTCAACAGGTCTCAAATCCTTTGTGAAATTATGTTAAATTATTTAATAATGATAATAATATATGGGCTGGCTGGAATAAACAAAAAGGTTGTCATACCTGCATCTCTCGTCTCATAGGGTAGGTCCACTCCTTAGAAATGGAAGGAAAACACAAGAATAAAAGTTAGTAACATTATGAAAAATGTCACCCAATTAAAGGTTAAAGATAGGATATAAAAATGTGTGGGTTTTTAAAAAATACATTACACTTTAAGAATATTCCATAAAAATAGCAGATTCAATTGGCTTCACAAACACCTGAAAACTTAAGTGACAAGAAACAATGATTAAGGTATTCTTTAAAAAACTGGACTTCCAAAATTATGATTATGTTACTTCATACAATGGATGGAATAGCTCATCAATTATGAGACTAGATATTCCAGAAGTTTCTCCCAAAAACTGATCCTCTAAATCAGAGATGTCAAAAAGACCTTCTGTTGTTCATGCCAACTCTAATCAACTGGCAGCAGACAGCTAACACACTGTGTGGAGAAAGACTCAGGAAGAAAAGAGTTCTGTGATGAGTGAGCAACGTTTGCAATGGATGAAAGTATGTTATGTGATAAGTATTTGCCATCCCTGATCTAAACTGTCAGATGCTTATCAAACAACCTTTTCCAGATCTTACTTGGACATACAATTCTGTCTAGTTCAATTCCTTTTAAAGATACATTTCAAAGTATAGAGTTCATTCTGTCTTTGGAACGCAAAGATAAAAAAAGTTGGAAAATACTACAAAATGCCAACAGCAAAAGACAGAAAATATTTTAAAAGTTAGGAAAAGAAGAAAGAAGTTAAGGTGAATTAATATGAAGAATTAAATATAGTACAGATAGTCTTCATTTGTAAATGGATTACATTCCAAAAATTTCTAACTTTTTTGCTTACAACTCAGAATTTTAAATAGTAATTAGGTTTCTAAAGTTAAAACTGGAAAAGTTTTTTTAAAAGACCTTTTATTTTGAAATAATTTTAGGGTTACAGAAAAGTTGTAAAAATAGTACAAGAACTCCCTTTACACTTCACCCAGCTTCCCCAAGTCAGAAAAGTATTTTTAACACATAAGGTAGAAATATTATACATCTGTAATAGAAAGACTAATACTCCTGCAATGACAGTCAGCATTTTTTTTTAATAAAGAAGAGAAACAGAAAATATTTTGCTTTTAATCTGGAAAATTGGTCTTGGCGATGTAGTAGAAGTAGATTATAAACACTGAAAAACCATTTAGATAATGATGGTTAAAGAATATTTTTTAAAATATCTTTAAATGCACAGCTGAACTAACAAGAGAGTGAGAGATATCCCCAGATTTCCCAGATAAACACACACAAACACAAGAAATCACAAACCCAAAAAGGTTACTGAGCACTGAAACAGAGAGTGTCCTGAGAGGATCTGTTGATTTTCATGGCCTTGTATTTCTTTCTGCTCTTTTAAAGTGGAGGTATAAAAGAACATACAATGAGATGGTAAATGCCCAAATCTGAATGTACAGCTCAATGAATTTTTACAAACGTACATACCCACATAATCACCACCTACATCAAGATTTCCATCATCCCAGAAAGTTCCCTCATTCCTCTTCTCAGTCAATACCCCCACTCTTCTGAGGTGACCACTGACTTCTATCACTACAGATTACTTTTACCTGTTCTTGAACTTCATGTAAATGGAATCATACAGCAGTACTATTTTATGTCTGGCTTCTTTCATTCAACCTAATGTCTGTGAGATTCATCCATGTTGCTGTACATGTTGGTAGTTTGTTCCTTTTTATTGCCATGCAGTATACTATTATATGAATGTTCCACAATTTACTCATTCTCCTGTTGGTGGAGATTTAAGGAGCTTCCAAGTTTTGGCAATTATGAATAAAGGCACTATGAGATCCTTTTATATGCCCTTTGGTGGACATACGCATTTACTTCTCTTGGATATATAAGTAGCAATGGAATTGCTAGATCACAGGGTAGGCCCATACTTGGCTTTACTAGATACTGCCAAAAGTTTTCCAAAACCAATTTACATTCCCACCAGTAATGTATGTTGTTCCATATCCTCACCACAGCCTTATTTTAAATGGCACTGTACATGTGAGACATAAGACAAAGCCTAGGACCTGCTCAAAGTGGGAAGTCAGATCAAGACCAAAAAGCTGGGGACCCCAAAAGGCAATACCATCAGTGAAAGATAATCTAGGGAGGAAAAAAAAACACTTCATTTCATCCCCACAGAAATGAGTACTCTTGCCTTTCTTCGCTTTAGCTCTGAGTAGAAGGTGGTGGTAGTGGTGGGGTGGGGTTTTCCTAACCACAATCTGGCCTTCACTCAAGTTTGACATTAGAATTCAATTATCTTTGTGAGGCCAAGTGAAAATTTAATGTCAAGTTGTCCTGGGTAGATAGTGTCTATGGGTTCCTGGGAGAAGCAAATACATTTTCTCTCTGGAGGAACATACCCTAAACCTAGATCAGAAATAACTCACACAAATAAGTTCCAATGAGCTCACAATAAAACAAATCAATAAAAAAAAAAAAAGGAGGAAATGAGCCACCATGAAAAGCAGATACAACTGAATCACATCCACTAAGACTGCAAACACTACAACAATGAAAAACATAACACATTTAATATATTTAAAGAAATAAGATAGTATCAAAAGTATGACCAAGGATTATGAAACTGATTTTTAAGAGAGCCAAAAGGAATATGTAGAAATGAAAAAGTACAATTAAAATTAAAAATAAGTGGATAGGCTAAACAGAAGAAAGGACATAGATAAAGAGAGAATTTGTGAACTGGAAAACAGAATTGAAGAAATGACCTAAATTCAGAGTTGGAAAATATGAGCAGTTAATAGACATACAGGATAGAATTAAAAGGTCTAATATCTATAGAATTTAAGTTCCAGAAGGAGAAGAGAGATAATATTACACAAGATATTAATGAGAATTTTCCAAAACTGGTTAAAGACACAATACCTCAGAAATAGGCAATCCAATAAATCCCAAGCAGGATAAGGGAAAGAAATGCACAGGTAAACAGTGAAACAGCAGCACATCAAACACAAAGAGAAGAATTTCTTTTTCCAGACTAAAAGCAAATAGAAAAATGGAAAAGGATAGAGTCCAGAAGACCTACACATATGCAGTCAATTTTCCTGAAAGACACCAAGGCAATCCAATGCAGAAAGAAAAGTCAACAAGTAGTACTGGAACAACTGGATTAGCGTCTGGAAAATAAAATGAATCTTGATCCTGATCCCACCCTCGCCCACACACAAATGTCTTGTCTGTCTTCACTGCTGTATCCATTTCCAATGCTTGATGACAGTGCCTGGCACACAGTAGATACTCAATAACTACTTGTTGAATGAAAAAAAAAGTATATGTGTATATAAACATAAATGCAAAAATGATAAAACTTCTAGAAGAAAACAGGAGAATATCTTTGCAACCTTGGGAAAAGCAAAGATGTCTTAGAGGGCACAAAAGGTACCAAGCGTAAAGGAAAATTATGTGATACATTAGATTTCATGAAAACTAAAAACTTCTGCTCAATGAAAAATACTGCTAAGAAAATGTAAAGCCACAAACTAGAAGAAAATATTTGCAACACATATATCCAACAAAAGACTTGTATCCAAAATACATAAATACACATCATCAGTAAAGCGACGACTCAATTTTTAAAATGGGCAAAGAACTGAATAGACATGCCACCATGGAAGATACATAAATGGTCAATAGCACATGAAAAGGTGCTCAACATCATTAGTCATAAGGGAAATTCAAATTAAAATCATAAGATACCACTACATATTTCACTCCTAGGATTTACCAAAGAGAGATGAAAAGATATGTCCACAAAAAGACTTGTACAGAATATTTAAAGTAGCTTTATTCATCATAACCCTAAATCAAATGTCTATCCATAGGGTATTCACACAATGAAATAGTACTCAGCAATAAAAAAGAATCAACTACTCAAAAACCACAATATAGATGAATTTCACATATATTATGTTCAGTGAAGCCATAAACAAGAGTCATTTTGCATGATTCATTTATACGAAGTTCAAGAACAGGTTAAACTATGGTTAGAGAAATTACCATGGTCGTTGCCTATTTTGGGTAGGGTAGGGAGTCCCTGGAAATGGATATGAGATAACTTTCTCTGTTGACAGAAATGGTCTATATCTTGAAAGGAATATTAGTTACACTGGTGTATGTATTTATCAAAACTCACTGAGTTGTGCACTTTGTATCTGTGCATTACACTCTGTAAATTTTATCTCTATTAAAAAAAAGAGAGAGCAACCAGACGAAAAAGACAGATTACATACAAAGGAAAGACGGTTAGATTGACTCTGACTCCTCAACTGCAAGAACAGAAGCCAGAAGCCAGAGCAATAATACATTCAAAGTGGTGAAATAAATGTTAATCTAGAATATATGCTTGGAAAATAATCTTTCACGAAGAGTGAAATAAAAGACAATTCCATACAAACAAAAACAGAAAGTTTATTACCAGCAGCCTCTTATTAAAAGAACTTCTAAAAGATGTTTTTTGAAGAAAAGGTACTATTTGTCTTCTATTTTACATTTCTATTTTAGGCACAGAAAGCCTAAGTAACTCGACTTCAAGTCCAAGTAGTCTGACCCCAGAGTCTCCAGACTCACTATAATGTAGTGAGTAAGAGAACTATATGGCAAATACATAGTTATATTTAAACAAATATTGACTGCATAAAATAATAATCATGATTAATTTACAGGGATTAACAGAAATAAAGTACATAATTTGTAAGCCAGTAGCGGGGGAAATGTAATCAAACTGTAAAAACTAATGTTCACCTGCTTCTTTAATTTACCAATATGTTATAACCTTTTTATACTGAAAAGTTTTTAAAGAACTTAGACCAAAGACTGTCATTTTAGTCACGCTACCCCAACATTGAGCATAACGCGTCCCATGGAATAAGCACACAATAGATGTGCATTTGGGAGATCCATGGCACTAGATTCTATGGATCGTTTTTCTTTTTCTTGTCTTTTTTTAAAAAAGATTCTCTGGTAACCTAACAGTCAGCCTTATCTTCCTGAAGCAACTTGTCTGAGCTGTGAGAAAGAAGAAAAGCAATTAAAGAAATGTGTACTTTTGAGTTTACCTAAAATGAAATCTCTACACTGTACGTGATAAAAGAAGAAAAAAGAGGGGAACATATACATAAACAGGGGAACATATATTCTGGGGAATACGTGGCAATATGCCAGAAGGCACTCAGCCACAGGATAAGCATATGCTTCTTTCTGGAATATCAATTTTACCAAAAGACTTATTTTTGGAGAAAAAAGATATTTTCACTGGCCACTAATTTAAGGCATTTTCATATTAAAACAAACATAAACATATGGGATAGAATGCAAAATTTACCTTAAACAAGAGGCTTCAAAGAAATTTTGAACTTCCCATAAGGTTGTATGCAATAGAACATGCATGCGGTATTTATATAAGATATTATGGGAGGAAAAAGTAAGTTGTACAGTAGAGAGAATAAAAAATTATTCCTATTCACAGGACAGATAAGTATGTACTCTACTTTAGTGAGCACCAGACTTGCTGTAATAAGCATGGATCCTTTGAAATCTAGAAAACTTTCTCTCAGAGAAAACTTCATTTGGAATTATTCCTGGTGCTCACATCAGACCCCGAGCTCAAGAGTCTTCCCTCTTTGTTTACCTAGCCCTGATTACTACCTACAGAACAAATCTTAAACCTGCCTTGTCTACCAATTCTGCTAATGCCTTTAGCATGCTAGAGCAAGATTTTAAGTCACTCCTGCTCACAGTCTTGTGCTACCAGACATCCACCTAAACACGTCTCTAACAACCAAGTCTTGCCTGTGTCACACTCAATCTTAATCTCAGCCTGCCCACGCCGCTCCTAAAATCCATCACTTTAGAGATGGTAGTATTAATAGGGCAGAATCCCAATAAAACTGCCAATGATCTACTGTGAATTACTACTATAGTTAATTAGTAGAATCAATTTCCCAAACTTTGATGATTAGCCAAGCAGTCTAACTATATTTTTCAAACCAAAGCACGCCAGCTAAGCCAAAATACCCCTAACCGTGAAACACACCATGCTTCTGACAGAAATTAATTCCCAAGTGAAAATCCTTCAATCATCAACATGAGCTAGAAGGTATCACACACTAAAACATCTTTCAGGGTCTCTGCTTCCTTCTCATACAAATGCAAAATTACATGATCTATAAAACTGCACTTAAGGGGTAGGAAAAATGTTATAAAATGTCAAAGACCAATAAATAAATAAATGCATTAAAAGATATAGGCTGTAACCATTAGATAAAATGAAAACAATCCATCATCATCAGATGGATCAGGTGGATTGAAACACAGAACATATAGAAATGCCAAAATAGATTACAAATTTTACATAGGTGGGGGGAGCAGTTCAGAAAAAGAAAAAATCAGAATACTGTTCCTGAGCTAGGGCATTTCACAAAACAGAAAAATTAGTATTACAGTTTCTCTCCTCCAAAAAAAGGTAGTCCTCCAGAGTAAGCCCCTTCCTTTAGTTCCCATCCCTAGCTCAAGCTCTGCTTAAACCAAAGGACCAAAGGAGATTTCACACTAAAAATGAGTGGGTTGGGGTGATAGGGAGAGACAGAGGGGCATTCAAGTAAGATGACTCTAAATCAGTTATTCTTAAACTTGGCTGCCATTAGAACTATCTGGCTCCATCTCAGACCAATTAAATCAAAATAAGTGATGGTAGGTCCCCAGACATGGTTATTTTTTAGAAGCTCCTTGGGTGATTCTACTCTATAGTCAAGTTTAAAAAGCACCATTCTAAATTTAAAGGAGCTGAGAGAGGGATCCCCTGTCTGAGATATTAAGCAATTCCTATTTTTGATGCTGTACTATGGGAATCAAAAGAGTTCAGAAAATGGAAAGGGTAACATTTAAGTTGCCAACCCACAACTGAAACAAACTACATTTCACATTCTATCTAAAAAGAAGATAAAACATTAATTTTTGAATTATAAAAACAATAGCCCTAACTATGCAATTAATTTGTTTAAAAATTGGTACTGTAAGCTGCTCTTTCTTCCTCTTATCTAAAAAACTGTAATTTTGCCACAAATAAGACTCTACTTTCAAAACCAATCAAGATTCTTTCATTAATTCAACAAACATTCATTATGCTTATGGTATATACTAGACACTGTTAAGTGAAAGAAACAGTGGTAAATAAAACAGGAAGTTATTGGTGACTAAGCTTCCTTATGAAACTTTCAGTCTGCCATGGAAAATAGCCATTGACCGATATTATAGGTATCATAACTGTTACAAAGGTAGGTATAAAAGTACCAAGTGCTACAGAGGCTTATAAACCTGGGGGATTGAATTAGTCTGAGGGGTGGGTAGAGGGGCAGGAGGAGTTGGCAAAATTAGGGAAAGCCTCTCCGAACAAATGCCTGAAGTGAGATCTAAAACAAGAGCAAGTAATTAGGCGAGAGCAAGGGGAATGCTGGCAGCGAAGGCAGAGGAAAATAGCAAATGCAATACTCCTGAGGTAGGGAGAAAAAGCATTTCAGGAACTGAGAGAAGATGAATACGCTTAGGGCATACAGTGAAGGGAGCAAGAGAAGAGTAGTTCATGATGAGGTTAGAGAGGTAGGCAGATGCAAGAGCACACACAGGACCTTACAGATGCTGTTAAGGGTTTGAACTTCATCCTCAAAGCAATGGGAAATCACAACAAAGTTTTAAACAAAGGAGTGACAAACTTTTTGCGAATTGATCTAAACAGCTAAATTTTTGCCAGCACTGTCCCATAAAGAATGGCCTGATCAGTATTTCAAGAGACTTGGAAGGAGTATTCTTACAGAGGTAACAGCATCATCAAGCTATCATAAAAGCATTCATTCAAGTCTCTCTACTTGAATTACATTTTTATTAAAGCAAGATTTGGATTGTAATTTAGCTTTCCACGTAGTGTTCCCTATGGAAGAGACTGTGCTGGCTGGTCACGTCACAATAATTACATAAAACCATTTGACACTTTACATATCTGACTAGAAATCAGAAAATTAACATTGTTTTATTAGATTATCATAACTATATGTCCTATTTAATGGTTATTCATAGTTTTGTCTGCCCAGAAAGCACCCTCCATCTGTTGTGGAAATGTTCCTATGATTTTGGTGGGAGGGCTACCAATGATAAACTTCACTCCCCGAGCCAAGAAGTGGGTATAAGACTGGGCCCCTCATTGTATTCACCCGTTCCTGGCTATAGTGACTGATCCAAAGGATGGGCACATGACTTAAGGTGGGCCAATTCCTCTAGATTTTAAACGCTGAAGCTTGGAAAGAGGCACTTTTACTCCTCAATGTGCAAGCTCTGTAAGGGTCTGACCTCGGAGCAGCTGATGGCCAAACTCCATATCCGTGCAGAAGCCCCAGGAAAAGAGACCCTGAGAGAAAGAGACAAGCACTGACGAGGGGCAGAGGCATTTCTGACACATTATAATACCATCTAGTCAAGTCCCTGAGACCAGCTGCACCCCTACCTTTCTGGATTTAGTTACCTTTGATTTGCTTAAGCTAGTCTGAATTGGTTTTTGTCACTTACAACCAAAACAGAACATTCAATGCTATGAAATAAGGAATAAATTGGCTTTCAGTGGATAATATCTACATCATTATCTACTAGGCTTTAAGCATGACTTCTGTCTCACACAGGAAAGAAGAAAGCTATATTCCCAGTAGGATTTTATAATTTTTGTAGGGATAAGACATGTTATATACACAATAAAAAATCAAATGCAAAGACTGCAAACATTTTAAACTAGAGCAGGGAAGAAATGAGGTGCATTAAAAAGAACAATGAGGAGCCGGCCCAGTGGCGCAGCGGTTTAGTTCGCGTTGGCAGTGCGGGGTTCGCGGGTTCGGATCCCGGATGCACTGCTCGGCGTCCACGCTGCGGCGGCGTCCCATATAAACTAGAGGAAGATGGGCACGGGTGTTAGCCCAGGGCCAGTCTTCCTCAGCAAAAAGAGGAGGATTGGCAGTGAATGTTAGCTCAGGGCTAGTCTTCCTCACACACACAAAAAAGAACAATGAATTAGGAATCAGGAGACCAAGGTCCTCACTGTGCTACTGTGATACCTTGGCATATCACCTCTTCTCACTAAGCTACAATTTCTTCACCTGAAAAGTGGGAATGCTCTACACTATTTCTAAGGTTGCTTCCAGTTCTGAAACATTTTGAGGATATAAAAGCATATCCCCATTCACATTACTCCATATTAAACAAAGAAAAAGTGTAAATTCATTTTTTAACTAACCTACATTTGACTTCTCTTTCCTATTTAAGAGCCTACCCTTAAAACACGAAATTCGCAAGGATTAGTACCTCAAGGAAAAGATCTCTCCAAACAAAAAATGTGAACCCTAAAAAGAGAAATCAGGACACCAAGTTATAAAGAATTTTATTGCCCTCCGAAAAGCAAGTTTTCTGACTGAAGTTTTCATATATTCAAACGAACTGGCTTTGTGACATTTTATTCAGTTGGTCATAGCTTTGCCTCAAAAACAAAACAAAACGAAACAAAAACCAAGTACTTTTAACTTTTGAAGGCGCACTTCCAAAGTTCAGGCCCCGGATCTATTCCGCAGGTGGGGCCATGTGTCCCACGAGGGAGTCGACGACACCAGAGGTGTCCCTCAGGTCGCGACCAGAAACAGCACCACCCTCGCACCGCTCTGGCAACAAAAGGGCAACGCTCCCCCGAGCCAGCCCCGCCGCGGCTCGTCTCGTCAGGCGAGGACCAGCCGGCCCCCGCGCGGGCTCGGGCGGAAGGGGCAGCGGGGTGGGAGCGGAGCGCCCCGGCGGAGGCTCGCGCGACGTCCGGGACGCCCTCGGGAGGCACCGGGGCTCGTGGGAGCTGGAGGCTCGACGGTTGGGCCCCCGCTCGCCCCTCGGCCGAGGAGCCACGAAGGGAGGCCTGTGCGTGGCGTCCCCGGGCAGACTCACCTCGGCGTCTTCCCTACACGGCGGGAGCGCGGGGAACTCCAGCTTCACGTCCTCCATGGCCCCCGCCCGCGGACTGGCGGGCGGAGGGTGGGAGTGACCCGGCCCGACCCTCGGGCTGGCGGCGGCGGTGAGAGGGAGGAGGGCCGGTGGGCCGGAGGGCTGACGGCGGACAGCAGGCTTACAACCAACACAGGCGGACTAACGGGTCCCGGCGACTCCGGCGGCGGCGACAGCCGGGAAGAGGACTGGGCGGCTCGCACCCGGCCGCCATGCTGCTGCCGTCTCCCTCCCCAAGTCTCCGCGCCCCTCAGGCCGCCAAGGCTCCGGAAGACGCGAGCCCTACAACCGTCTCCCTCGTCCTCCGCCTCCCCGCGCCGGCCCAGCCAATCGCAGCCCACGCTCGCCTTCGGCCGGCCCCCGCGGCCGCCAGGTGTCAGCGCGCCGCCGCCCCGCCCCTTCGCAGGAACGCCGACGCGAGGGGCGGGGCCTGGCGGGGTCGCTGTCCGAGCGCTCCGGGCGTGGAGGCCGCCGGGCTGCGGTAGACGGGGAGCGACTGAGGGTCTGAGAGAGGCCGGTACCGCCCGGACTAGCTCTGCCCTTTCCCGACAGGACACAAACTCCTTTAAGCTCGCCACCACAAACTAGCATCCGAAAGGAAAACCATAGTTTGTCCCTGTCTCAGAATCCTGCGCAATCTGGGTGAGGTTATAACCAAAAGAGTAATCAATGAAGAGTTCATCTTAAAATTATGTTATACTACACAGATCAAACTCCCATCAATTTAAACTGATTGAAACCGTGGACTTATAAGAGTACTCGGGAATATGACAACTAGAAAATCTCAAGAAAGAATGGCAAATGGAAAAGTCCTAAGAAATAGAAACAGAATTGATAGCTCACTCAGTAAATTGTACATATGCTGAAGAAAGGTCTCTCCCTTTAATTCTGTTTATTAGTATTTCAACATAATATTAATTAACTACATGGCTTTCAATAGCTCCTTAAAAGGAGTCAGTTAATACTGTAATATTGTTAATAAAGGTTAGGCATGTGATACTTTCTCTGGCTCCAGGGGGATACCATTATCCTTTTCATTTTTAAACAGATGAGGAAAATCAAGCTTAGAAGTGGAAGAACCCACACTTGAACTTTACAGATTTGTACCCCAAACTGATTCTTTAAAAAACCACCACCACCACCAAGTAAAAAGGTGAAAAAGTCATACATTAGCTAAATTGCAAATTACAATAGATAAAGTAAAAAGGATATTTTTTGAATATGGATATTTGACGTAGACTCCCCACAAACATCCTATGGCTTTTTATATTTATATTTACAAAATGCATTGCCAACATACATAGAAATAAAATTGTTCAATAATTTGCGTATTGGATGGCTAGTTTGAGTGCTCCATTTTCTCAACCATAACGTAAACCGTTCTCCACTATAAAAAGGCGCACAATACTCGGCTAGTAAGTTTCCAATTTGAGGAATGATTGTATAATTACGCAGGTCATATATCATTCATTCTTTCGTGTTTACGAAACCAAGTTTCTTTTCTTTTTAACAGCACCTTTAATAAGATAATCTCAACTGATGCCCAAAGATGATTTCCTGTTGTAATTTGTCAAAGCTTTAATTGCCACATGTGGGAAAGAATTGCGTATATGCAACAGAACTTTTGTTCTGAACATTTCTGACATCAACATCCCCTATAGCAGACACTCTTAGCCTGGAATCCATAGATACCTATAGAGGCCATGAGTGATCTTGGGAAATAATAATCTCCTTAAGTTTTAGTATATGCAAAATTGTGTGTATGTATGTATGAATTTTTCTGGGAAGAGGGTCCAGACCTTAACATTCTCAAAAGGGAACTATCATCAGACATAAATCAAGAAAACGAAGTCACATTTATTAGCAAATATTACTTTTAATCATAATCTAAAAAAAGGTTATGGATGTGCATGTACTATTTCAATTAACTATTACACAGCTTGATCACAGTAGGTGAAGAGTAAATAAAGACTTTCTGGTAAGAGGAATATATAGATATAGACATACACACACACACACACACACACACACACACACACACATATATATGTTATATATAACAAGATACTCTTATGAACACCTAATGTGGGTACTGTTTTAAAATATAATTCAAAAACCTAAGATCTAAATACAACTGCATCTTGGTTATTAAGTAGTTTACTTACTAAAGAACCTAAAGGACCATAGTCAATGTACACTTACAAAAGACAAGAACATATGTAGAAGAACTGAATCAAACAGATTTTATTCAACTTCTTAGGATAAGGAAAACAAGTAATATAAAATAAGTCATAGGAAACGCTCTTTTCTACTACTATCTCAAACCATTTTCAATGTTTTACAAAATGCTCACACAGCAAATACGAAAAGCTTCAACATACTCTTCTTTCATAACTTCTGCTGCAATAAATGCAACATTAACAAATTTCTGTACCAATCTTAAAAGTAGAATTACTGAATGACTAATTTTATGATGTTATTTACACATATTTTTATTCATTAGCTTTTAATGACATCATTACCAATACATACATTATTTTCCTTAACTTAATTTTTACATTAAGCCAATGTCTGTCATGCAGCTATCAAAAACCTTACAGTAAATTACACAGGTTTGTAGTCCAATTTAGACTCGAGTTTCTTAGAATCAGCCACTTTTCTGACTGCTTTCATGAAGTCTTCCTGTACTACAAAATCATGATCAGCACGAATTGCAAACATACCTGTGGAGAATAAAACAACATGACTGCTATATACAATATGTGAATTATTTGTTTATTATAAGAAAACTAAATAATGTAATTCTATGGGGTAAATGGGAAGAAGCCTAGATTTACTACTTCTGAGCCAGTTGTTTTAATTTGTTAAAAATCACTATCATTGTTCAATAAATTTCCAAAGCTATGGTGAACATTGTTTTCCAAACCAGAAGCTAGAAAGCAATGAGAGAATTATCTGAATATTTACAATCCAGCTCACACAGTGCCTGTATCCTATGGCATCTTGAAAAAACAAAACAAAATCCAACTATCAACAAAACATACACATTTTAAGCAATAGGTTCTTAACTCTACAGGCAGCAATTCCCTGGAAAGAGGGAGCACATGTATGGATTGGGAAAACACAAAAACACTTCCAGTAATTTTGACAGACGTTCCTTGTTAATAATCAAAAGCTTACAGAGAAAGAAATTTAAAAAGGCAAGAGAGGGCTTTACCAAAATTCAGTGCCATTATTCACGTTAAAATTTACCTTATATATGTACAAATTGATATTTTTATAAGACTTCCTTATTCAAGTATCACAATTCAATTTTTTTCTTTCGAGTTTTTCACTAGTTACTTGTCAAATACTACTTGAAAAGGGGTAAAAGTTTTTTGTTTGTATTTTTTTTTAACATTGTGTCATAGATTTGGATCCCAGATTTTGAGACAATCCTAATTTCATGATAAACCAAAGCTGGTAATGTATCACTATCTACTACTTAATTGAAACCTATTAATATTTTCATTGAGGATCTGCTTATATTGAATTTTCACTTACATAAAATGAGTAGGTTGAAATAGAAAATTTCATGGGTTACTACCTATCTTCCTTTCAAGATTGCTATATAAGGAGTCCTGGAAATAGCTACTTATGTTGTTCTCAGAAATCAGGTGAATGGAAATGACTAATTTTTCAATAGTGAAGGCTACAACTAAATTAGGTAAGTTACTTTTCCAAAACTTGCACATTTGACTATTTCCAAATCATTGTTTAGTGAATGAGTGAATCTGAAATACATTCTAATCCAAAAAGAATGATAATTTCAGAATTTGATTGGGAAAGACAACTATAACTGAATCAAGTGTGTTTTAACTTACAGACAGATGCATTAACAAAAAAAGATTGAAGTCTACTGTAAAGAAAACCAAAGAATTTCAGTATGTCTCTAGATGTGAATGTCCCACCCAATTAAAAACCTAAAATTTTAATACAAACAGAAGTTATAGCTCTTTATTAGAAATTAAAAATGAATGTTTTTAAATATGTGAGAAAAAAGAGAATATCATAATTTGATGGTATCAGTCTTTTAAGATTATGACACTACGTTTGTTTGTTTGATGGTATCGGTCTTTAAGATTATGACACTACGTTTGTTTGTTTGATGGTATCGGTCTTTAAGATTATGACACTACGTTTGTTTGTTTGATGGTATCGGTCTTTAAGATTATGACACTACGTTTGTTTGTTTGATGGTATCGGTCTTTAAGATTATGACACTACGTTTGTTTGTTTGATGGTATCAGTCTTTAAGATTATGACACTACGTTTGTTTGGGTTCCAATTTCATCAAAGCAATCTTCTGATAATAATTTGGTCCAGTGTAGATCTTAGAAAGAAATGTCATAAGTTACTCCAAGTAGTTCAAGCCACATGACAGTTTCTCTCTTATTATTTTTGCTTATTAAAAAGTCTTTCTGAGTATGATTGCTCTGATTCATCTGAGAGTTTCTAGACCTGCAGATCTTTGATCCAGATACTGAGTCACAGTATACTCAAGAAGATATTCTTACGGAAAACCATGCCTGAGTAGCCTCTTTAAACACTGTGGAATTTCTAAGAAATGTTAAAATAAGGCTAATGGTGATATGAAAACAAGAGGAATTCACATATTTTAATATTTAAAAAAACTGTTCATCTGCAGCCCAGAAGTCAGTAACTATAAAACTACTGTAAGAATTAATTTTTTTGATTTTAAGATTCTGTGTGGAGGACAAAGACTAAATGAGTCTATGTAGGGTTTTAAAGCCACTTGGTACCAGAAATAAAAATAGGATCACACAGTCCGCAGAGAAAATTATATTAAAAAACAAAACAAAATCCAACTATCAACATTTTACTACTACATTTTACACAAGTTGCACGATCATAAAATTAATAAAACAATCTTTCAAAGTTTATTGCTGACAGACTAGTATCAGAAAACATGTCATCCATTTTGCAGCAGATACCTCTGGTGCTGGCCCAGTCTGATATTAGCCATGGGTGTGGCAGATAATTCTGTACAATCTCACACTCACTCACTTCAAGTGGCCAGTATCCTATCATAAGCATGTCTTTTCACATTCTGCCCTAAGGCCATCTTAAATACAGGAGTTAACATCCCCAAGGGCAAATCTCATGCAATGGGGGATGATTGCAGGAAAATAAACGCTCCAGTGTCCCATATTTCAGCTGGGTAATCCTGGAAGGCATTAAGTACATTTCTCTGAGGTCTCATCAGAACCAAACCTCCCTTGCCTACCAGCTACTTCAATGGTGCACCCTCATAATAACTTTCCTTCTTCCCATCTCACTTACCCTGTTCTCTCCCTCTTCTTGGAATCAATTCCCCCCAAAACAAGTAACCCAAATCCTAGCAAAGCCCAGGCTCTGCTTTTGGATAAACCCAAATAGATTTTTAGCAAATTAAACATCAAAACCAATAGCAAAACTGTACTTTAAACCCTTACCTGCTTCAGTACAAACATTTCTCAGGTCTGCTCCATTAAAGCCATCTGAAAGCTTCACAATTGCTTCATAATCTGTTTAGGAAAAAAATACTGAAAATTAGTAAAAAAAAAAAAAAAAATTAGACCTTTTCTTGATTTATGCCGATATGGAAAATTTAAACTGAAGAGCTTGCTTCGAATTTGATCAGCTAGGCATCATCTCTGTTAAAATTTCACAGTATTGGGCCACCCGGTGGTGCAGCGGTTTAGTTAGCGCTTTGGCAGCCCGGGGTTCGCGGGTTCAGATCCCGGGCGCCAGCTGACGCACTGCTGGTCAGCCATGCCGTAGCGGTGTCCCATATAAAGTAGAGGAAGATGGGCATGGATGTTAGCCCAGGGTGTCTTCCTCAGCAAACAAAGAGGAGGATTGGCAACGGATGTTAGCTCAGGGCTGGTCTTCCTCACACACACAAAAATTTCACAATATTAACAATCAAAAACTATGCTTCTGTTAAATAAACCAGCACCAAGCAGAAATAAACAGTTCTGAAGCTTTAAAACCAAGAAATATCATCAAGATCTGAAAGCATTTTAACCTGTTTCTATGCAGTCAAACAGTTACACACATGTGAACTTCAGATATCTGTCAAGCTATGACTCTTATTAGAACTGTAACCAAATCTTTAATCTGAATAAACCTAGAATATTCAAAACCAACTCTAACCACAATGGAATTTAATCACACAAGCCAAATATAAAATATACCAAAAATAGTCACCAGACATAATTTTATCATATGGAATTTTTAAATGCTACCGCAAGCACTGGCTAGCTTTTCTGGGTTCTGTGCAAGCGCCAAGTGATGAGGTATCAGATCTATGATAACAGTAATATTAAGTGACCTTTCCATCCATACCTCAGACTTGAAATGAAGAGCTGTTGGTTTGGGGTTAGCAGTTATGGACTTGATATAGAAAAGGGAGAGAAATAAACAGCATAGCCTACTACAAGGTGAATAACTGATGAGACACCCTCTGTCAGGCAATCTAGAGTATGTCAATCTCTATTTGAAATCAAACAGATATTAATTAGTCTTCACTCAGGTTCAAGATCATTCTAAGCTTCCTGAGAACAGGGATTCCCAAGGTTAGCAGTATCTGGCACCTTGCAAGAGGCTCAGTATTGGGAGAACCCTAGAAATTGACATCCTTAGTTTAGCTCAATCTTTCCAGCTCAAAACTCTTTCAATGAGCAATGAGAAAGTTTGTGAGAGGCAACAATCAACTATTTGTAATTATTCTGGACCATTATGTCTAAAGGGTTTTTAAAGCTGCCTGGCAATTATGCTAGATTCCCTTAGTTCAGGGGTCGGCAAACTTTCTCTAATGGGCCAGACAGTAATTATTTTAGGCTTTGCAGGCCATATGGTCTCTATCAAAACAACTCATTTCTGCTCTTGTAGTGAAAGCAGTCATAGACAATATATAAATGAATGAGAGTGGTTGTGTTACAACAAAACTTTATTTACAAAAACAGAAGGCAGACAGAATTTGGCTCACAAGGCATGGTTTGCTGGCCTCTACCCTAGTCCAGTCTCTCACTTCCATAGATAACTATTTTATAACTTCTCTTCTGTCCTCAAATCTCTAACAATACTTTCCCCATCTTTACTCTGAACTTGCTTCCTATTTCACTGAGAAAATAAAACCATTCAGAAGAAAACTTCTACAAGTTCCTGCCACATTTGAGAACATGTCATCATCAGCATCTATATATTCTGCCTTCCCTCCTATTCTCATAAATGAAAAGTCTATGCTAATAGACAAAGCCAACTCTTCTTCAAGGAAAGTACATTATCAATTTCTCTCTCACTCCTAGACCATTCCTGCCAGCCCAAAAGAAGTGTTGCAAGTTCTTCTATCTAAAAGAAAACCCCCCCACATCCTCATCTGCATCCCACTACAGCTCTATTTCTTCTCCTCCCCTTCCTGCAGAACTCCTTGAAGAAATGTCTAAACCCAATGCTCTTCCTCCCAGTCTCTCTGAAACCCATTTGTGGTAGGCTCTCACTTTCACTACTGCAAAGAAATTACTTCTGATAAGGTCACCAATGATGTTCACATAATATGTCCAAAGGTCCATTCTCAGAACTCTTCTTATCTGACCCATCATCAGCATTTGACAGGGAATCAGTCCCTCCTTGTAACAATTTCTTCGTTTATCTTCCAGGACACCATAGCTCCTGGTTTTACTCCTACCTCTGTGACTATACCTTCTCAGTCTCCTCTGATGGTTATTCGTTGCAACTTCTTAATGTTGGAGTTAGCTCAGTTTTTAAATCTCTTCTCTACCCACATTCACTTCCTCAGGAATCTTATCTAATCTCAAAACTTTAAAAACCATTTTTATGTTATTATCCACATTTATATCTCCAGGATAGACCACCCCAATGAACTATGGATGCATATAGAATTACTAATCAACATCTCTATTTGGATATCTAATTGACATCTCAAATTTAATACATCCAGAATCAAATTCCTTATTCTACCTTTAAAATCTCATCTTTCCAGTCTTCCCTCATTTTTATTGACGGCAACTCCATCTTTCCAGTTACATGAGTCAAAAACCTAAGTCTTCCCTGGTTCTTCTCTTAGCTCACACCCCACATCCAATTCATTAGCAAGTCCTGTCACCTCTATTTTCAAAATATATCCATAATCTCATTATTTTAAAAGACTTTGCTACCACCTTGGACCAAACCACTATCATCTTTTGCCTGGATTACTGAAATAACCTCCTAACTGGTCCTCTTGCTTCTATCCTTGTCCCTCCACATGCAGTCAGAATGATCTTATTTAACATAACTGAATTTTGAAATATTTACACATGAAAGGATGATAATATGAGATTTGCTTTCTAAAAATTCAGAGGGCAGGTAGGAGGTGGGAGAGATTACACAGATGAAATAAGATTGGGCAAGATTGTTAGTTAGGCCAAAGAGTTAATAATTATTAAAGCTGGGGGATGAGTACCTGGGGTTGGAAGTTCATTATACTCCTATCTCTACTTTTATGTATTTCTAATTTTTTACAATAAAAAGTTAAAAAAAAACCCCAAAAAGTAAATTCCTCTGCTCACAATCCTCCAATGGCATCCATATTACTAAAAATAAAAGCCCAAGTTCCTACATGATGGCCTCAATAAGGCTCTACACACTCTGGTCCCAATTACTTCGATGATTTCGCTTGCTACTACTATCCTGTTTACTCTGCCACAGACACATTGGCCTCTTTCCTGCTCCTAGAATGTTCCAGGCATGCACCTGCTTCAAAGCCTTCTTGCAGCTCCCGCTGCAGGATTTTCCCCCAGATATCCATATCTAGTTGATCACCTTCTTGGTAACACCTTCCCTGTGTTTCCCCCTCCCAGATCTCCATTTAAAAACATATATATTCATGCCTGCTCCTGGCATTACCTAATCCCCTTTTCTTGCTTTATTTTTCTCCATTGCACTTTTCACCACCTAATATACTATATATTTTACTTCCTTTGTCTTTCCTGACAAGAATATAAGTTCCATAAAGGCAAGAATTTGTCTGGTTTTTTTTTATTGCTATATCCCCAGCACTTAAAACAAGTCCTAGCATACAGCAGATGCTCAGTAAACACCGGCTGAATTTAAAACAAGATCTGATAGACTATCAGTGATATCCAATAGCATTCTGCTTCGTTTACCAAATGTAAATACATATAATATAAGTTATTTCCTTACCTATTTCACCATGCTTTGTAATGGGACCTGCATGGATTTTCAATATATCTAATCTTGCTTGTTCGTTTGGTAAATCAATATCTGAAAATAAGAAATTTTATGAAATTCTTTTGCATTCAGGTTTTTTGTTTTTTAAATAAAGTGGGGGGTGAGGAGGAGGTATGGAAAAAGAAACGGACATAGACAAAGGGAAATGGACAGCAAGTAAAGAAACTTAACTCACGTATTTTTCTATCTAATCTTCCTGGACGAAGCAAAGCAGGATCCAGTGTATCTGGTCGGTTTGTAGCCATGATCATTTTCACTCTATGTAGAGTATCAAATCCATCCATTTGATTCAGTAACTAAGAATATATTTGTAAATAAAAATCATAGACAGATTTTACAAAACATCCCAACCATTAAAAAACAGACAGCACACACCTTTTATATGCCTAATATCATGAAATGTACTGCCTACAGATAGATATGTGGCCTTCAGAATGATCATTTGATGGAATCCTATTTTTTTCTTTCTCTTATGTAAAGGGATATATTTTCCACCTCAAAGTTCCAAGATAAATTATTTAAGTATGTATTTTTTTATAGCTATCAGGTCGTTTTAATAAATCTGAAGGCTTCTATCCAGTCAAGAATTATGGAACTAAACCATGTAGATCTGAATTCTAATGTTCAAATTTTTTCATTCAATTACTTCTAAAAATAAAACTAATAAAATCTAATGCATAAAGTGCTTATGGTATGCCAGACATAAAATTTACATTGGGATAACTGGATGCAGTGATTTTTCTACAAATTTGATAATAAACCCATTAAATATATTTTCAAATAATTCTACTATACATAGAAATACTGAGACACTAAATGTATTTCCTTTGATTCCTAAAGTTTTCTTGAAAAAATGTTGAAAAACCTAACTGGATTCAAAAAACTCTTTAAAATATAGCTAACCTAACAATATTTCTATTTCTTTCCGAAAATATCTGTTACCTGACGACGTATCAGTTACATGAATAATACTATTGTCTGCATTGTGTTAAAATAGTTCAATTAAGGTTTCTAAGAGACTCTATAACTAATTTTAAAATACTGTATATCTTCTGAACTCAATATAATTTATGAAAAGTAGTTTTCAAATACCCCCATTAAGACAGAATTTGACACCGCATTACCTATCCTACTTAGTTTCTATTTGTAGAAGTATGAAATGTATTTGGGATCTTGCCATCCTCTTCACAGAATTCAGAGTAGGGAAAGTGGGGAAAGACTATGTACATTCTAATATCCTATCATCCACCTTCTTCAAATATCAAAATTAAAAGAGAGGAAAGTGTTAGTAATTTTTAGAACAACCTCATATGTAATTATAACTCATTTATTGCCACCAGTCTTGTCTGTTATTCATGTTTTAATAAACCTAGTGCAAAATCACATTCACAATAAGAAGTACAATACACAATTTAAATATCTGAATGGCTGATCTGCTCAAAAAGCTTAGAATAGTACAGATGTAATTCAAATGAGATTTTATAGATAACCCTATTATTTTCTAGTAGTCATTTTCTTACTAGAAATTCTAGTAGAGAAATGTGTTCATTACTGTCAGTATTTTCAAATTTCATACTTAGGTGTTTCATTCTTCATTTAAATCATTGTACATATTTTGACCTTCAAATATACAATGTTCAGTTCTTCATTTAAACCCCCTTTACCAACTATTACCTCCATTAAAGTTCTCTGAATCTCTCTATCAGCTGAAGTACCCTCAGAAAACCGACGACCACCTAAAACGATAGGGAAACTCATACACATTACTCTTTTCCTCTATAATTATCATTTAAGAAAACAGAATATGATAGTGGCTGGGATTAAAAACATTAAGACAAAAATTAAATAGTAAGAATTTTATGGACAAAGTTAGAATTGATTTTGGTTTAATGTTTCTCATTTTGTCAATGTGAAAGGTTATTTATTAAAATTCATTAAATTTTCTTGAAAGGAAAATTACAGGCCAATATCGCTGATAAACATAGATGCAAAAATTCTCAACAAAATATTGGCAAACCAAATACAGTAATACATTAAAAGGATCATATACCATGATCAAATGGGATTTATACCAGGGATGGTTCAACAACCACAAATCAATCAATGTGATACATCACATTAACAAAATGAGGACCAAAAACCACATGACCAGGGGCCGACCTAGTGGTGTAGTGGTTAAGTCTGCATACTCCACATCGGTGGCCCAGGGTTCGCAGGTTCGGATCCTGGGTGCAGATCTACGCACTGCTTATCAAGCCATGGTGTGGCAGGCGTCCCACATATAAAGTAGAGGAAGATGGGTAAGGATGTTAGCCCAGAGCCAATCTTCCTCAGCAAAAAGAGGAGGATTGGCAGCAGATGTTAGCTCAGTGCTAATCTTCCTCACATAAAAAAAAATGGGCCGGGGCCGGCCCGGTGGTGCAGCAGTTTAGTTCGCGCTTGGCAGCCGGGGTTCGCCGGTTCGGATCCCAGGCGCCTGCCGACGTACTGCTTGCCAGCCATGCCATGACGGTGTCCCATATAAAGTAGAGGAAGATGGGCACAGATGTTAGCTCAGGGCCAGTCTTCCTCAGCAAAAAGAGGAAGATTAGCAACGTATGTTAGCTCAGGGCTGGTCTTCCTCACAAAAAAAAAAAAATGGGCAGAGAATATGAACAAACATTTTTGCAAAGAAGATATACAGATGGCCATCAGGCACACAAAAAGATGTTCAGCATCACTAATCATTAAGGAAATACAAGTCAAAACTACAATGAGATATCACCTTACACCTTTCAGAATGCTATAATTACTAAGACAAAAAACAACAAATGTTGGAGAGGATGTAGAGAAAAGTGAACCCTCATACACTGCTGGTGGGAATGCAAACTGGTGCAGCCTCTATGGAAAACAGTATAGAGATTTCTCAAAAAATTAAAAATAGAAATACCATACAACCCAGCTATCCCACTACTGGGTATTTATCCAAAGAATTTGAAATCAACAATTCCAAGAGACTTATGCACCCCTATGTTCACTGCAGCATTATTCACAATAGCCAAGACGTGGAAGCAACCCAAGTGCCTTTCTACAGATGAGTGGATAAAGAAGATGCAGTATATATATCCATGGAATATTATTCAGCCATAAAAAAAGACAAAATCGTCCCATTTGCAACAACATGGATGGACCTGGAGGGTATTATGTTAAACAAAATAAGCCAGAGAAAGACAAACACCATATGATTTCACTCATATGTGGAAGAGAAACAAACCTATGGATAAAGAGAACAGATTAGTAGTTACCAGAGGGGAAGGGGGTTGGAGGGTGGGCATAAGGGGTAAAGGGACACATATATATGGTGACTGACAAATAATGCACAACTGAAATTTCACAATGTTATAAACTATCATGACTCCAATAAAAAAAAACTGATTAAATTTTCTTAAGAATCTTTTTACAATAATGTCCAATTCATTTTGCTACCTCACACAAGTTGCAATTAGAGGTGAACAAAAGAGCATAAGCTTCTCTTAGATTTTTAAAAAATTTCCTAACACTTTCAAGAAAAGTTTAAAATAAAATTTAAAAGGTGTTATTCTTACCAATAGCATCTATTTCATCCATAAAAATGATGCATGGCTGATGGTCCCTGGCATAATTAAACATTTCTCTGATCAAACGAGCACTTTCACCAATGTACTTGTCTACAATAGAACTAGATACAACCTAATTAAAGGAAAAACATTAAGGTAAATATAAGACAAGTCAAATAAAATTTAATTTTGACAACTGAAAAAGAATCTTCCCTTTACCTTTAAGAAATTGCAGTCCAGCTGGCTAGCAACAGCTCGTGCCAAGAGTGTCTTTCCTGTACCTAGGAATGACAAAAGAAGTTCTAATTAGATGAAAAGTTAAAAAAATTTTCAAAAACCTTTTAAGAATGTACTCCTTTGGCACTAAATTTTGCAAAATAGAAGGTAAATCTTAAATAGAATTTCCATTTAAAATTCCAACACTTGTATGCTAAATATTTTTTAAATTTTACTCAAAATATCCCCTGCAATTTTATTGTAGGCACACTGAATATGTAACTTTAGAAATATATCAAACCCTACTTACTGATTATGATGGAAACTTCTGTTACATTAAAATTCATTGGTCTACCCTGCATGCTGAATGGATGTTTTACCTATGCACAACATTGTAATATCAAGTATTGGTCATTTGGATACTACTGGTTCAGTGAGTTATGTAAATCTTCCAAATGTCGGAATTTTTCATTATACAATGTTGAAAAATCACATTTGTTAATATTATCACCAATCTCATCAGAAAAGTCTTTTAGGTATTAATGCATTAGAAAGCTGTCAAGCTCACAGTGCCAAATTTATGTTTCAAAAATTCTAATTTTCACTTGAAAGCTCAAATTTTATCACTGGTACAGATGGTGTCAGTTGTTTTCTTTAACATGACAGGCTAACTTCCTCCATTTTTGAAAAAATGTGTGCCAGATAACCAATAACCAGACTGAATATCCAATAACCAGTATGATAACCATGGATTGTCTGTAAATTATCCTTTTAAGTAAAAATGGTATTCCAAGAAGGGCGCTAATTCAGCTGGCAACTCCAATAACTGCACAAGTGCTTTTCCAAGAGCTAACTATCCTATTCAGTATGCAACAGAAGGCCTTTATACATATTTTCCATTTCGTCACACAGAATACAAGAGACATTATTCAAGGATCAAGATTTAATATAATTAATAATTTTTACTGCTTCACCAAGAACATTCTAAGGTGAAACTGGCTTTTTTTTTTTTTAATACTGCAAGTGTGGATGGTTGAGAACATAGTGACTACTAGTACCCTTTTGTGCCACTGACTTGAATGATTCAAGCTATGGCACGAGCAGTTTTACTCACATTACTTGTGCACCAACAAAACAGATGTCAAGACAGTGAAAAAGGCAACTAACGTCTACTATTATGAAAGTAACTTTTGACCTTGCAGACTCCCTAAAAGTGTCTCAAGGACACCCAGAGGTCTGTGAACCACACTTTGAGGACCACTGCACTAGAATCACATGGCATGTTAAGATATACATACTAAGAGGCACAAGAAGACTAAGCATGCCTAAGAGAATAGACCCACATCTCCTATTCCTTTTTTTTTTACTCTGAGCAGAGTGGAGGCTGGTATTGCCCACGTTAAATTTTCATCTTATTTTTTTCCCTTCATTCATTCATTTATTAGTGGGGCAGACATAATTCAGTACCAACCTGGTGGTCCATATAACAAACAGCCTTTTGGAGGTATTATTCCTACACGCTGGAATAATTCTGGGTTTGTAAGAGGTAATTCTATCACCTGGAAAAGAAGTTGCACATTTCTTAAAAAGTTAGTAAAGATTTCAACACTTTCAAATAATTTAAGCAAAATATCAACATAGTTATGTATATATATCATAATTCATAATGGATCTAGAATTCCATGCTATGTAAAACCGTTTATATTAGGTTTTTCTTCAGGTAGATTTAAGATACCTCTTAAATCTACAAAATTTTAAATAATTTCTTAAAAATTAATTTTAAAATGTACAATTATTTTAACAAAACACACACTTGACTAGAGTGATGGTTACATGAGCATATAATCTGTCAAAACATATTTGAATTATACATTTAAAATCTGTGCATTTTGGGGCCGCCTGGTGGCGCAGCGGTTTAGTCCGCGCTTGGCGGCCCGGTGTTCGCGGGTTCGGATCCCGGGCGCCCGCTGATGCGCTGCTTGTCAGCCACGCTGTGGTGGCGTCCCATATGGAGTGGAGGAAGATGGGCACAGATGTTAGCTCAGGGCCAGTCTTCCTCAGCAAAAAGAGGAGGATTAGCAACGGATGTTAGCTCAGGGCTGGTCTTCCTCACACACACACACACACACACACACACACCCAAAAAAAGAAATAAAATCTGTGCATTTTACTGAATGTAAATCATGCCTCAATGAAAAAATTACACTACAAAAACCAGTTAAGCAAAAAACAAAACAAAACAGGGGGCCGCCTGGTGGCGCAGCAGTTTAGTTTGTGCTTGGCAGCCCGGGGTTCGCCGGTTCGGATCCCGGGTGCTGGCCGACGCACTGCTTGTCAGCCATGCTGTGGCGGCGTCCCATATAAAGTGGAGGAAGATGGACATGGATGTTAGCCCAGGGCCAGTCTTCCTCAGCAAAAAGAGGAGGATTAGCAACAGATGTTAGCTCAGGGCTGGTCTTCCTCACAAAAAAAAAAAAAAAAAAGATCTATACCATTTTGCATCTGGGAATACAACACAAAATAATTACAGAATGGGGAAATCTGGCAAATTATAATTGCCACTAAAAGAAAAGGTATATAAAATTTTCATTTGTTGTCATTTTGCCAAAGCAGCCTTAAAAGAACCATATATTCTGCTCTCAATGTCCTACTAAGACTGATTCAAGGAAAGAAAACTAGAGAATAGAAAAATTGAGGGTTTGACTGCCCAACTTAAACTCTTTATAGTACCAGTACCTTGAGAGATAAACTTCTACTGAATGGTTGTGTCCATAAGGTGTGATTAAGACAAGCCAGAAGTGTGAGAAAGCAATATTCTGAAGTGTCCACTGATGGAAAAGAGTACTGCATGTGCATGCGTGTTTTGTGTGTGTGTGTATGAGAGATTCTTTCTGCTCCTATGGCTGATGCAGCAAATCATTATAAAAGACTAGGTTTCATAGTTCCATGAAGCACTTGTTCTTTTTCTGTTGCCCTTTCATTACTACAAAGTCAAGAAGAATAGGCTTTTATTTACACTTAGACCAGTGCCTCCTCAAGTATGGTCATAAAACAATTTGGTTTCATAATCACCTGGAATGGTTGTTTAAATGCTAATTCCTGTGTCCCAACCTACTGCATCAAAACCATGAAGAGGGCCTAGAAATCTCTATCTTTAATAAGAGTTCCAGAAAACTGAATGTGCTGAAGTCTGAAAACTACCAGCTTAGGGCTTAAATCAGATGATATAACTATCTGATGTGACTATCCTCATTCATTCCTAAATATTTCCATCCTAAATTAGGATGAAATCAATAGGACAATGTAATTTGCTTTAAAGAGAATTGTTAAAAGGCTACCTGTGCTGTGAAGCAAGGAAATTCTGATTTGATTCTTCACCTAAGAGTTTAAAAGGTTTAATCCACTCTAAAGCCAATGTTTTTCTTAAATGGCAGCAAAGAGTTTTACCAAATAAAATATTTAAGGCACAGGTAACCTACTCTACTGTAAGAGTGGGAAGCTAACATTAATGAGTTATGGGAAAAACTACATTACACACGTTACCCAAATGTGCTCTGACCCAAGTAACCTACTATGATAATCAAAACCACAGATGGCGGGGCCGCCCGGTGGCGCAGCGGTTTAGTTCGCGCTTGGCAGCCCGGGGCTCGCGAGTTCGGATCCCGGGCGCCCGCAGACACACTGCCTGTCAGCCATGCCGTGGCGGCGTCCCATATAAAGTGGAGGAAGATGGGCACGGATGTTAGCCCAGGGCCAGTCTTCCTCAGCAAAAAGGGGAGGATTGGCAACAGATGTTAGCTCAGGGCTGGTCTTCCCCACAAAAAAAAAAAAACAAAAAACCACAGATGGCATGGGCATTGGATTAAATCAATTATTCTTAGCTATTTTTTCTTCTTTGTCACAAAAAGAGCAGGATTCTTCTAACACCAAATTATCTCCAAATTAACAAACACCTATAATTTTCATAGCTATAAATTCAGTACTATTCTTCTCTCAGTAAGATGGTAAATGTAAAATATTCAGTAAGCAATATTTGGACAAAGAGTAATTTTCATCCTCTCTCTTCAAACCAGTATTATTTATCAGTAAATTCAGAGAACAAAGCATATGCTACCAACCTCTCTTAATTCTCGAATCTGTTCTGATAGCCCTCCAATCTCAGAATAAGAAACATTCCCAGGGTCCTCATGAGACATGTTGTAAACCAGCGGATCCACCTCTCTTGGCAAATATCTGTAATGATAAGGTAGATAGTTTTCTTTTAAAAGATGTATTTTCTCTCAGCCTATAGACAGAGTATAAATGACTTGCTTATGCAAGCATCTGTAGGTGATCTTATAAAACGTGTTTAATTAGAAATTAGTAAAAGGGAAAAAGTGGCAGAATACTCAGTTATCTCAAGAAGCACGTTTTGGATAAAATCTTCCCTCTATGAAAATAAAAGGTAAACTAAATAGAATTAAGAAACCTACCTCATGATAGTGAGTGTAGTCATATCCAAAGCAACTCTTGTTCCTGGCTTCAGCTTACTTTTGTCAAGCTAATTTTGTAAAACAAAAGGTATGCATAAACACTTAAAAAAAGGAATAACTCTCTAACAGGAGCATAATATTTAGA
Organism: Tapirus indicus; assembly: GCA_031878705.1. Classification (NCBI taxonomy): domain Eukaryota; kingdom Metazoa; phylum Chordata; class Mammalia; order Perissodactyla; family Tapiridae; genus Tapirus; species Tapirus indicus. The sequence continues at coordinate 136,780,774 of CM062923.1, forward strand.
AGCCAAGTAATCATTTTTACTCTTCAGAGAGAAGACTAATATTAGATTATAAATACTATGCCAACAGAAAGGCTTATAAAAGTAGCAATTCAAAATTATATCCATTTGCCCCTTAAAAGAATGCCCCTTTGAGCAATCTCAGTGTGAAATGTGAAATCACCAATACACAAAGTTTGAGGTGGCAATGGCCTTGTTTTTGAAGAAGGAATGGACTTTCGTATTTTACTTTCTAAGTCTATTTAATATAGTTTTGCTCATTATTTTGATTCAGGCACTGTAAAACAGTGACTTTGGGAACTGGTACCAAAGCATTTATACAGAAATCCATAAGTCAACATTTTGGGGTAAGGAAAGGGAAGCTTTTTTTTGGTGAGGAAGACTGGCCCTGGGCTAACATCCGTGCCCATCTTCCTCTACTTTATATGTGGTACACCTGCCACAGCATGGCTTGATAAGCGGTGCATAGATCTGCACCTGGGATATGAACCTGCGAACCCCAGGCCCCTGAAGCAGAGTGTGAACTTAACCACTAGGCCACCACACCAACCCCAGGAAAGGGAAGCATTTTAAGGTGTGCTCATTAGGTTTACTTTAAAAACTATAGCTTTTGGGAAGAATGTGTTACTTGATTATAGTAGTCTCCCCTTATCCTCAGTTTTGCTTTCCGTGGTTTCAGTTACCCATTTAATATTTATAAAATATTAAATGGAAAATCCCAGAAATAAACAATTCAGACGTTTTAAATTGAGTGCCATTCTGAGTAGTGTGATGAAATCTCGCCCCATCTGAACTGTTCCACCTGGGATATGAATCACCCCTTTGTCCAGCATGTCCAGCTGTATAAACTACCTGCCCGTTAGTCACTTAGCAGCTGTCTCAGTTACCAAATCAACTGTCAACAGTTGTGGTATCCCAGTACTTGTGTTCAAGTCACCCTTATTTTGCTTAATAATGGCTCCAAAGCGCAAAAGTAGTGATGCTGGCAATTTGGATATGCCAAAGGGAAGCCGTAAAGTGCTTCCTTTAAGTGAAAAGGTAAAAGTTCTTGACTTAATAAGGAAGGAAAAAAAATCGTTATGCTGAGGTTGCTAAGATTTACAGTAAGAGTAAATCTTCTATCCAGGAAATTGTTATGAAGGAAAGAAATTCATGCTAGTTTTGCTGTCAGACCTCAAATATGTATGTATAGGAAAAAGCACAGTATATGTGGGGTTTGGTACTATCCATGGTTTCAGGCATCCACTGGGGGTCTTGCAACATATGCCCAGTGGTTAAGAGGTGACTACTGTATAGAAGAAAAGGGTGAAATGTACTGTTTGCCCTTAAGAGATTTTTATTAAAATGCTAAAAACAAAACAAAACCCCAGCAACCATCATTCATGCCTTTGCTACATGCCAGATGCTATACTAAGTACATTTTATATTAGGTTAAATCATACCAAACAATTTATTGGCATATTTAGGCAGGGTAATATATTTAGCTACAACTGGATGGAATCTATCCAATAGATTCACCTCACACTGAGGATGTTACTTTTCAAAAATAAAGTTACTTTTTGATAGTTTAAAAAACTGCTTGCCAATACAATTTCAGAATCATACAAATGACTAACCACTTTTCAAAGGATTTTGCAAAGAGTCTAAGTTTAGGATTTAGTGCCAATTAAAATGAAGTGGAGGGGCCAGCCTGGTGGCGTAGTGGTTAAGTTTGCCTGCTCCGCTTCTGCCAGCCCGGGGTTCACAGCTTTGGATCCCAGACACGGACAGACACACTGCTTGTCAAGCCATGCTGTGGCGGCATCCCATATAAAGTAGAGGAAGATGGGCACAGATGTTAGCCCAGGGCCAATCTTCCTCAGCAAAAAGAGAAGGATTGGCAACAGATGTTAGCTCAGGGCTAATCTTCCTCACACACACACACAAAAAAATGAAGTGGAGACAGGCGAAATACTAGGTTTGATATAACGGATTAAGCTAAAAAAAAAAAGCCAATAAATGAAGTACTTGAAAAAGAGCTAAACAGGGATCAATGTGAGGCTATTTCAACATTTACATCTATAAGGAATATATACTCTGGCTTTTCTAATATTTTCCAGTTTTCAAATACTCTTTTGCCCTCATACAACCATGAGGGCAAATGCCAACTTTGGCATCCAGAGGGCCCTGAAAGGGACATAAAAAATCCTGTCAGTCTAGGCATCTAATATTTTGATTTAGAAAACATCACCCCACTTACACGCTAGGCAAAATCCTAAGATTAGATTTTGTCCCTGGGTTAAATTCCATTCTACAGTCACGTTGTATCAATGTTTTAAAACTTGAATCTGATATAACAAATACTCAGAGAACACTCTTCCAACGAATTTATAAGAATGCTCTATCTAAGGACATGTCCTAAAGAATAGGGAGTACACAAATTGGCTTCAGAAGTTACAGAATGATTTGAAGCCATTTGTTGGCATTTTTGATGACTGCAAAATGAAATTTGGAGTTATTTCAATTTGCCTATTCTAATCTAAACAAACTCATACAAAATCAACTTAAGCTATAGTAAAATCTCTAAGTAATATTTCTGAATATTTACATAAAAGCATAAGTTAATTAATAGGGTCTAATACTTTTAGTCCTCTTCAAAAAAGACATTAAAATAAAATTATTTTCCAGTTCTAAAATTCTTCAATGTCTAAGTGTGTAGAGCTGACTGAGACAATGCGATACAGTAGAAAGTAGAGAATACCAGGAGTCAAAGCTCATGGTTTGAGTTCAGGCTTTGCTAATAATTAGCTACACAATGCCTGACCTGCTTACCTCAAGAATTAAATAACTTATATGAAAGTGCTTTTGTCAACTATAAAGCACTACACAAACGTAAAGTGTTACCTGTCGACGACAACCCACAACATATCTTGGTCCATTTGTAGCTTTAACAATGACTAGAGGAAGAAAATGAAAGAATAAATTGAAAAATAGAAAGTAAAAAATAAATATAATCAATGGCAGGTTCAATTTTATTTCTGCCCTCCAAGAAGACAACAATTGAAAGAAAACCTAGTCTATGCAAGAATATCTTTCACCTTCACTGTTGTCATTAAAATAATAAGCATTTCAAAAGTTGGTGGAGGGAGAGTCAGCTCTTTTTTTCTTTACTAATTAATAATCTAACCTACTTACATTTTTCTTCAGTTAATTGCTTAAGTACTTCACCCACAATCTAAGAAAGAAAAAAAAGCATTACTTTTTGCCAACAGCTGAAAAACAAAGCAAAGTACCATATCCACTACAAATCCCTACTCCATTACTTACCTGTCCAACACTTTGTAGGGCCTTCAAATCATTTTCAGACTTTTCATACTGCTTGGTAAGTTCTTTCAATTGTTCCCTTACTGAAAAATATAATTTGAACATTTTTAAACAGTAATCTTAGTGAGTTTATGTCACTAAGTCTCACTTGTTTACTTAAGTGAATTTCACTTTACATATATTTTATATTCACTATATCACACCACAAAAGAAATAAGCCCGTTTACGGGTGACACGTTTAAAAACGTAATGTTACAGAGAAAGCACCATATTTTTATTTTTTTGATCGGCAATACTTACTTGTTTAAGCACTTTTTAGGTTACATTCTTAACAGACATTGACACTGACACTTCCGGATTTGCGACTACAAACTCGAATGATAAACGAATTAGATCCTTCCTCACCTCTTCACCTACCCACATGGATTATTACTCCCCGGCTTTCTACCCTAAATAAGGTCAAGAGGTGCAGTTCTCCACAGAATTGTATAGTTATGGTCTTCCTTCATTTAATTAAACTACTCAGGCTTTTCAGTCAAGGCGCACTATGAAAAAGTTTAAGTGCCCTTTTAGTTCCGAAGGTAAGAGAAACTTGTACTAATAGAGGACAACTCAAAACACGAGGAAAGACGAGGAGGCTTTTTATGACCGATGGACTTTTCTCCTCTCTTGCCTGAGCTTCCCTGACTCAAGTATCTCCCCCTCTCCGGGTCCTAAGGCTCCACCAACACTGCCCGCCTTGCACCCCAACCAGGGAAACATCCCTGGCCCACTTCTTCCCCACTCCTCCTCTAGTCCCCTTCCACTTCCACCTCAGAACTGGGGATGTCCTCTCCGTCACCTAGACCAGAACGGGCCATTTCCACGCCCGAAGAAGCGCTGCTCCCCAAGCTCAGGGCCGGATGACAAAGCGCGTCGTCCCTAGACCGAGGCCTTCCCATCTCCGGGGCCCGGTCGCCGGGCTCGGCCACAAGCCTCTGCTTTGTCGGATACGGAGGCGGGTCCAGCCACGAGAGGATGTGGAAAGAAAGGTGCACTCACACTCCTTGAGACGGCCGTCGATCTCCTTGTGCTCCAGCAGCTTCTTGCGGTAGTCCTGTAGCGCCTTATCTCTAGGGTCCGCCATGATGAGAAGCCGCCGCTCATAGGGGATGCCGGGAATGGCCATGACCGCCCGGGCGGGGGAAGGGGCGGGGCGAGGGAGGAGAGACCCTGCCCCTTCCTGTTGGCCCCGCCTCTCCACTCCACTTCTCCCAGTGCCGCGTCTCGGTTCACCTAGGGCGCCGGCGCGCACCAATTGAGGCTTCCGACCACACCGCCCCCTGCAGGTCGGGCTGAGTAAAGCAGGGCGCTGTTGTCTTGGTAGTTCCCTGAGACGTCTCGGTATTCTTGTCACTGCTGTCCTAGAACCACAAAAGACGTTGTAATAAACTGAGATGGGAGTGAAATAGGAAATGTGCAACCTCTCAAAACAGCTCCGATGGCCTATCGGTATAACACAGAGAGCTTACTGGTTTAATACAGTGCTATCCAGGATCTCCAGGTACAGAAGGAGTAAGCTATTTCATTCATTCAGTGAATGACGTACTAAGGATACGATCTGGTGAGGAGATAAAAAAAATTTTCAAAGTGTAATAAATACTGTACTATAATGGAAATAAAACATGATGATGTTATAGAGTAAGTGAGAAGAACTACTTTAGAACAGATATCTGAGATAAGGAGCAGCCATGCAGCAAACTGGGGAAGAAACTTCCAAACACAAGAAACAGAAAGTGCAAATATCTTGACTTGAAAAAAAGCTTGGCTCACTTCTAGGAACAGAAAGGGAGCAAATGAGACCAGAAGGGGGTGGGTTATAGAGATGTGGGGTACAAGGTAAGGATGGTGAAGTAGGCTGAGTCAGGAACTTGAAGTCTGATAGAACTGGCTTTCAGACACATTAATCTCTCAAAAATCTCTGTAAAATGAGCATAATAATTGTACCTATCTCATAGGGTTGTCATGAGTATTAAATACGATAGTGTGCCTATAGCTATTAACACAACATCTGGCACACGGTAAACACTCAATAGTTTTAAGTTATTTGTTTTAAATTATTTATGTTATTTTAAATTATTTACCTCAATTTTTGTGGTACAGGTCCCCATTGCTGTACCTCTTCCCAGCATTGTTCCTGGGGGGAATTTATTGTTGTTCCAATAGGACCAGTCAAATTCCCCAAATGGACTTCATTTTTCTCATCTTATCCAGTGGCCCTGGATATTTGAGTTTAAATAGGTATGGCCTATGTATACATATAGAGTGCAAATTTATCTGAATTAAATTACCAAAAGTCACATAAAAGATGTCTTCAAATTTATTAGGAAAAAATCTTATGGGTATTGTGTGAATATTCTATTCCGTTTTTCTAAATATAACTGGAAATTGCAGTAGATAATAAATAAGGAAGGTGGATTGAGAAGGGATAGTCCCTTCTCCTACTCAGCTGCAACTAGTCTGGTCAAACTAGTCCATCCATACCAAAATATATCACCTCTGACATCAAGAAGTAAAGAAGAGAGAATAAGGCAGAGAAAAAAGACAGCTCATTTTGGTTCCACTCAACAAATATTTATCAGCACATACTAGTGTGTCATTTCAACATAATACACCAATATTTTAAACTCCCTTGACCCCTGTTTTTTTCCTCTCACCCATCTGGCAAAATTCCAGCTTTAGATGAACCTCCTATCTATTTCCCCATGCCTGCACCAGAACAGCCCTGTTCCCTTTTTATATGTACCTGTAAGACTGCATTACTCTCCATCAGAAAAATGTAGCTCAATTTGTAATTATACATTCATAAGTGTGATTAAAGGTTTAGTGTCTTTGTCCCTCAGTAGACTATAAGCTCCAGGAAAACAAAGACTATGACTATTTCTTGCATATTATTGTATTCCAAGAAGATGATTATATATATAAATTATTGAATGAATGAATATGTGAATATGTCAGACACTATGATAGGTAAGCAGAGATACAAAAAGACTAAGAAATGTCATCAGTACTCAAGGAACTGACAATATCATGGAGTAGAGAAGAAGAGACATGAGACGGCATATCTTAGCTTTGGGGGAGGTCATAAAAGTGATATCATAATAAACAGTGATGCGATAGATTTAGATCTTCAAAAAATCATTTAAGGATAGTCTCCTAATATACTTACTGATAGTTTAGCGTTGTTATGGTTTTAAAATATGTGCGTAAATTCTTTGATATTTCCCACTGCAAGAAGTGGAGCCTAATTCCCCTCCTCTGGATCTAGCCACTTGCTCTGGATGAATAGAATAAAGTGGAAGAGACAGTATACAACTACTGAGACTAGGTCATAAAAAGCATTGGGGCCTTCTCCTAACTCTCCCTTGGATCATTCCCTCTTGGGGAAGCCAGCTGTCATGTCCTGAGTACACATCAGCAGATCTATGGAGAGGCCTGGTGGGGCAAAGGACAGCCAGCAAGGAACTGAGGCCTCCTGGCAGCAGCCATGTGAGTGAGCCATCTTGGAAGCAGGGCCTCCAGCCTAGGCCAGCCTTCAGATGACTGAAAGGAAGTCTTGATTGCAACATCATGAGAGACTGAGTCACACAGCCCAGTCCAGTTGCTCCTGAATTTCTGGCCCACAAAACTGTGTGATGATAAATGTTTCTTGTTTTAAGCCATTAAGTTTTGTGGTAATTTGTTATACAATGATAGATAACTAATAGGACAGGAACTGATATTTTTCTTGAGAGAAATTGGGAAACAGTACCAGATAGGCAAGTAGCAACCACTTTTGCTCACATGTCAGCCAACAACACTCAAGTTTTTAGAAATTTGTCATCCCAAATATCTACTCCCAAGTACCTACCAGAATGCACTTAATTGGATATGTCTATGGCTAAGCAGTAAGACGTTGAGGTAGAAATAAAAGTTAGAATTCCTAGGCTTCTGGAAATACTCTTCTTTAATCAAAGTAATACATAAAGATAGTTTTTTTAAAAAGTACTACAAGGCTTAGATTGAAAACAAGGAGTCCACTGCCTCACCCTATTCTACCCCTGAGTCCCATTCCCCAATTCTTAACATGTTTCTTCTATATTTACCTCCATATTTCTAAGTAATATGCTTATGCTTCTGTTTCTTGATAGATCGATTTTAGGATTTACCTTTTGACTTCCTAATAAGGAAGATAAAGATTTAGCATTCTATATCACTTCAGATCTCCACTTTCCCTAAATCTATCCTCCATACATACAAATATACAAATTTTGGTTAAATCGCTATCCAATATTTATCTTATTGTGGGGCTATGTAAGTCGAGCGATATACTATAGTTACACTTGCTTTATTGTAAAACTGTTTTGAACTTCCTGGAATTAAAAGCTGCCTCATTTTTAAAATGTGCTTATTTTTTTAAATCACTTTTCCCCCCAACTTTACAATACAATTATAAACTTCCTCTGAATGGTGTTTTCAGAGAGTCGGTCACATCAGGCGTCCCTCCAGTCCTGTTTCTACCTAGAGACACTCCCCCTGGAGTCCTCTGTCTTCCTGCTCTAATCTGAGCTCTCCAGGGCTGTTGCATGGTCTCCTCTAGAACTTTCATAACTTCGCTCTTCTGTGCTATCTTCTCTTTCCTTACACTCAGGTCTCCTCATTTTTAATTACTCCTTTGTTTGGTGGGATCATATCGTCTCAGTAATTTTCCGAGAAAGGATTTAAAGATGTACATTATTCTTCATATCTAACAATATGTTAATTCTACTCTCATACTTGAGTAATGGTTTGGCTGGCTATAGTATTCTCTCAGAATTTTGGAGGCTTTGCTCCATTGTCCCATAGCTTCCAGTGTTTTTGTAGTGCCCTTCGATTCTCAATTCTTTGTAGGGGACCAAGTTTTTTGTTTTTCTTTCTAAAAGTTTTATCTCTGTTAGGGGCATCTTCCATCTACTGGACTGGACACTCCGTCTAGATAGCCATCCTTCAATTTTGGCTATTTTCTTGAATTACTTCTAAGATTATTTCCTCTCCTCTATTTTCATGTTCTCTCTTAGTGGTACTCTTTTTAGTCAGACTCTGTTCTTGAATTAATTCTCTATTTTTTCCATCTCTTCTCCTCTATTTCTACCTCTTTGTCTTTTTATTCCACTATCTGGGAGATTCCTCAATGTTTTTTCTGACTTTTCTGTTGAAACTTTTCATTCTGGCTATCATATATTTAGTTTCCAAGAATTCTTGTTCTCTGATTGTTCCTTGTTATAGAATCCTGTGCTTATGTCTTTGATGATATTGATTATAGCTTTTTGTTTGTTTTCCTTTCTTCCCTCTTTCTTTCCTCAAAGTTCCCGCCCCCCCCCCTTTTTTTTTTTTGGTGAGGAAGATTTGCCCTGAGTTACCATCTGTTGCCAATCTTCTTCATTTTCTTGCTTGAGGAAGATTAGCCCTGAGAAGATCTGTGCCAATCTTCCTCTATTTTGCATGTGGGACAAGTGGTGTAGGTCCACACCTGGGACTCAAACCTGCGAACCTGGGCCACCGAAGCAGAGGGCGCCAAACTCAACCACTAGGCCATGGGCTGGCCCCTCAAAGTTCCTGTCTGCCTGTTTGTTTTAGTCTCTGTTTCATGTTGGAGGCTTTCCTTAGCAATCTGCTGATCCTTGGTTTTCTAATCATAGAGTGAGTGAGGCAGTAAAATAAAAAGGCAGTAGAATTCTTAGTGTGTGAATGGGAGGGATCAGCTGTTTTGTTGTTTTTGATGCCATTGTTTATTCCTGGAAGAGTTCTCCAGTCCCCTTTTAGAATGGAAGCAGTCAGGCGTAATGTGGTAAGTGGAAAGCAGGTGTATGTCTGGTCTGCAGTTTTGGAGTAGAGTGTTACAGGTGGTCTGCTGGAGGTGAGGAAGTAGTTTTAACAAACATTCAGCATAGAGGGACTTCACTTAATCCACCTTTTTTCATTTCGGAACCCTCTCCTCCTCTCCCTGGAATGGTGCTGAGTCTAAAGTCTCTGGATTTGTAGTCACTCTTGTTTCTTGACTAAATAATCCTGTTCTTGAAATATTTTCTAAACGAATTTTAGATACTTTTATTCTGTTCTAATGAATCAACTGGTAGTTGAGACCCTACTTTGTTATCAGTTTTCCCACATCCATACCTTTTGTGAATTTTCTCTTGTCAATTCCAATTCTGTTGTGTCCTCTCCCTCATCTAAAACTACTTCTGCCCAAGATGATTGCTTTGTCTCTAGGCTTATAGCGTTTGTTTGAATTGTAATCACACACTGCCCTGTGATATCTCATGCTGTTAGTTCATTGGTTAGTTAATTTATTTGTACATTCATTAACTCACTCAGAAGTCATCTTGTGAAGCACATACACAATGCTAAGTGCTGGGGAACCTGAGACTACCAAGGTAAGTTCCCTCCCCAGCTGGTGAATGGGGGAAACCTATACATAAACATATATTTGATTCCACATGGTAAGCACAATTATATGACTTTATGGAACCAAAAAGGAGGAATCTAATCCAACCACAGAGGAGGGGTTGGGGGGACTTCATGAAGGTAGCAGTTGCCTGAGCTGAGTCTTAAAGGAGTTAGCCAGATGAAGTGAGGGTAATGGGCATGGGATAGGGGAGAAAACATTTCAGGAGTGGAAACAAGGTGAGCAAAGATGCGGAGGCTGGAAACAAGGTTATATGGGGAATTGTTAGCAGTTCACCGACTACAAGGCAGAGAGGCGCTGGAGATGAAGCTGGACAAGTGGGTGGGCCAGAACGTGGGGTCCTTGAACGTCGTGCTGAGAATCTTGAATTTGATCCTTCAGACGACCAGGAACATTGAAGATTTTAAACACAGGTGTGACATGGGCAGATTTACATTTGTGAGAAACCAGGCCAGAGTGGAGGCTGGTTTTTGGGGGGTACAAGCCTAGAGGCTGGGTGATCAGTCAAGGAAATGTGGCAGTAAATCAGGTGAATGATGATAAGGGCTGAAACTAAGTTCTTGGTCATAAATATGGAGAGGAGGGAATAAATTAAAGACAGAACTGGCAGGACTTGGTTTATCAATAGGTCATGGGGGGTAAAAGAGAGGGAGAAACTGAAGATGACTTCCTGCTTTCTAGGGTCTAGATATGGATGGTGGTGTGACCAAACATTTCTGAGAAAACCAGATGGATGTGTCCAATAGGCAGTTGGATTTTGAAGCTCAAGGGAGAGATCTGAATTGGAAAAATACATTTGGGAGTCATCAGCATAGAGGACGTATTTAAAATCATGAGACTGGCAAGTTTCTCCAGGAGAGAATATGGTTGAGGAAGAGCACTGAACAAAGGATAGAATCCTGGGGAACACTCATGTCTTGGAGGGGGCTAGGGGAAAGCCCATGAAGGAGACAGTTAAATGATATCAGAAAAGTATAAGGAGAATTTGGAGTGTTTGGTGCATAGGAAATTGAATTGAAGGAGGGAGAAATCAGCATTGTCAAAAAGCAGTAGAGATTTCATGAAAATTGGTAATTGGATTGGCAATAAGGCAGGTCAGTTAAAGTTGGAAAACCAGACTGCACAGTGGATTAAGGTGTGAATGGGAAGTTAAGAAGTGAAGTCAATCACTATACATAGCTAGCTGTTTCAGAAACATGAGGTGAAGAAGGTGAAGATAGAGCTTAGGTGGCATGTCTCCCCAACTCAAATGATCTCAAGCATCTTGAGAGAAAAATCTAGCAATGTACCATGTGCACATTTATATTCAATAAATATTAATTAGATAAATATATCTAATCAAATATCAGTACCAAATCTTTAGGTTGTTACTTAGCCTTTCTTCCTCTTGTGTGTCATAACATTCCTTTCCTTTAACCAAATTTTTGCTTTAAATTATTTCCTTCCAGTTTATTGAATGCCAGAAAATGTTTAGGTACTGAGAAGCTTCCCACAGAAATCTCTCTGTCCCATTTTGAGAAATTAGGCTCAAGCTATTTCCTGCTTTGGTCATTAAAAAAATATTAATAATAGCTGTTATTTGCGTGGTAATCAGAATTCCATCAAGAAATGCTGTGTACATTAAATCTGTCATGTTATTGTTATAATCACTAGTATTAGAATAACAATGTTGTGACCTTGTTCATCTCCAAAAAATTTAATGTTGTTTAGCAGTTATAATAGATGGGAGGCTGGACTTTCAGAAACCAAAGGTTGAACTACATCCCCGTGTGTGGTCCTTAAATAGTTATTGAACGACTCATCAGTCATTTCATAGGCCCTGACACAGGTGAGATGATGGCCAGAGAGGCTGAGTTGAAGAAGTAAACTCACACAAAGGCCTGGCTTGAAGGATTCTCAGGGAAATTCAGTGATATTTACACCACATGTAAAAAACTGTGTTTCACACATTCTAAAATCCCTTACAAATCTGAAAGGAAAAATTATAATTATCAAGACAGTAAAGTAAGATCCAGCACTCCCATTTCTGGGTATATATCCAAAGAAAATGAAACTATTGTCTTGAAGAGATATCTGTACTCCCATGTTCATTACAGCTTTATTCAAAATTGCCTACATATGGAAACCACCTAAGTGTTGCTCAATGGCTAAATGGACAAAGGTGGTATTATTCAGCCATGAGAAAGAACAAAATCCTGCTGTTTGCTACAACATGGATGAGCCTTGAAGGCATTATGCTAAGTGATATAAGCCAGACAAAGAAGACAAATGCTGCATGGTATAAATTTTTAAAAAAGTCAAATTCATGGAAACAGAGAGTAGAAAAGTGGCTGCCAGGGGCTGGGAGGGCGGGAGAAATAGGGAGAGGTTGGTAAAAGTGTACAAACTTTCAACCATAAGATGAATACGGTCTGAGGATCTAATGTAAAACATGGTGACTATAGTTGATAACACTGTATTGTATAATTGAAATTTGCTAAGGGAATTGAACTTCAATGTTCTCACCAAGGGGGAAAGTGGACAAATATGTGAGATGACAGATGTGTTAATTAACTCACTGAGGGGAATCCTTTCACAATGTATATGTATGTCAAATGACCACGATGTACACTTTAAATCTTACAATTTTGTCAATTATAACTCAATAAAGTTGAAAAAAGACAATAAATTAAAAAAATTGTCTTATATGGTGATTGTTTCTGATTATGAGTTTGCTAGAAATTTGTTTTGGGCAAGAGTTGGAGACTTAAGGAATAGAGCTTTCATCCTGGGATCATTGACACTTTTAAGCTCTCCCAAGTGACAGGCTGTTGCATCAGGGGGAAATCTAGAGCTGATTCACGTTCAGATTGCTGCAATTTTAGGCTTTATTCATTTAGCTTCCTCTTTTTCATATTGTATGTTTAATTTTTTTTTTTTTGTGGGGAAGACAAAAAAAAGTGGGGAAGACAGCCCTGAGCTAACATCCATTGCTAATCTTCCTCTTTTTGCTGAGGAAGACTGGCCCTGGGCTAACATCCGTGCCCATCTTCCTCTACTTTATATGGGACGCCGCCACAGCATGGCTGACAAGCAGTGCGTCGGGGGGCGCCCGGGATCCGAACCTGCGAACCCCGGGCCGCCAAGCGCGGACTAAACCGCTGCGCCACCGGGCTGGCCCCTGTATGTTTAATTTTTGATGGTATTCATTCAGGTATTAATACTGTGGCCATATGAAAAATAGTCATTTTTCAAACACATGCAGAGAAGCCCCTCGTTAAGATCTTTGGTAGTCACAGGCATGTTTGAGACATCATCCCTGCTCAAGAAGTTTAAAGAGATTATAATTCAGTGGTAGCAACATGAGGTAGAAAATGTCATAAAAAATTACATACCGAGTTCCATGGGGTGTCCCTCCACATACAGGGACTGGGCCTTATACATTTTTATATCTCTAATGTCAAGCTCAGTTTGGCATAGAGTAGGTTTATTGAATTGAAATCTATTTAGAAACTGGAACTGGTGAAGAGGTAAACCAGGAAGATCACATAGAAGAGGTAGCTAGTGAGGTGGGTCAGGCCCTAGAGGGTTAAATAGGATCTATATACAGGTATAATAAAAAAGAACTTTCCAGGTAAAGAGGGAAATTGTATTAATATGTACATCTGGCATATTGTAGATATTAGAATCAAGCTTCTCAGGCCTACCAGGATCTCAGATGTTGATGACTTTTTGACTACATGTCAGTCTGCTTGGCAGTGATTGACAGAGCATAGGCTACGGGCTTCAAAGTAAGAAATATCTGAGTTTTGAGTCTCACCTCTACCATACCATGTGATTTTGAATAACATATATAAACTTTCCATGCCTATTTTTCTCAGGGAGAAAATAGGAGTAATACCTATTTTGGACCTACCATATCCTAAGCTACTTCATTAAATGATGGCTTTTTTTAAAAAAAGACTTACCCCTTTCCCCCAAAAGTTTCACCTTGAAATTTCTCTTAAAAAAGAAAGCTGATAGACTAGTCCCATGGCTGGGAATCAGAGGACGCGGCTCTGTCACTATCCAGCTCACATCATCTCACCTCTTGGGCCCGTTTCCTCCTATAAAACCAGAGGGTGGTCTCCACCCGCGCTGTCCCTACAGTAGCCACTCGCCACACCTGATTATGAAATGTGGCTAGTTCGTATAAAATACACACCAGATTTCAAAGATAAAAATAAAAAAACGTAAAATATTTAATGAATAATTTACTACTGAGTATATTTTGAAATATTTTGCACATATTGGGTTAAATAAAATATACTATTAAAATGAACTTCACCTGTTTCATTTGCTCTTTTGAGATTACTACCAGATAATCTAAATTACATACGCAGCCCTGGTCGAGATGGTCCCTAATATTCCTTTCAGCTTTAAGACTCTGCCAGGGACACTGTGGACACGTAAGCGTGCGGCTTGATTTCCTTGCATTGAGAGGCCCAAGGATTCGCCGGAGTGAGCGCAGCGGCGCAGCCCCTGCAGGAAGACAGACCGCTCGGTCTTCCGCTCTCGCTCCGCAGCGGGAAGGCGCGCGCGTCCCGCGCGGGGCGGAAGCGGGGGCGGGGCGGAGGCGGGAAGCGGATTCGTGCGTCAGCTCCGCGCGCGGGGAAGGAAGTGGGCCCGAGGCCCCGGCGGCCGGCGCGGGCGTCTTTGCACGTCCGCAGGCTCCGGCCGGAGGTGGCGGCCGCCGAGGGCCGGGCGAGCCGAGGGCGGGCCTGGGAGGCGGCCCGGGGTGGGGCGCGCCAGGGGCCGGCCCGCGCGGGCTTCATCTGCGGACGCGCGGCCTGCGCCCGTGCCGGGGACTCCGAGGCGCTGGGCGACGAGCGGCCGGAGCGGCTATGGGCCGCCGCTGGGGCCTCCTGATCGGTTTTTTGGGCGCCGTGTGGCTGCTCGGCTCGGGCCATGGCGGGCGGCAGACGCCGGAGACGGCGGTGCAGAGGTGCTTCTGTCAGGTGAGGGGTGCTCCCCGCCTCCGCCGTGCGCTCAGTCCCATGCGCCCAGGCAGGTGAGCGGCGGGGGGTGCACTTTTGCGTCTCCGCCCGCCCAGAAGGGGCCCCCTGTGCTTCTGCTCCCCAGCCGGGGCTGAGTCCTCTGCCGCTCGCCTGGTTGGTGTGGCCCGGTCTCCCGCCGCAGCTTGGACCTCGGCGCGCCCTCCGGCGCCCCGGATCTGGCGTGGGACGAGAGGTGTGGGTGCACGCTGTATGTTTTTACCGACTTGGTTTATGTACCTTTGTTGGTCTTCCCTGACCCGGGAGGGTATGCACAGTGTGCACGCACACTCAATATTTGTTATTTTCGCAGAACCTAGGTCTTGATAACTTCTAACTTGACCTGGAAGGAACTGCTTGTGCTGGCAGGTCCCTTTGCCAGCCTTTTTGGCCAGGACAGGCTTTTGTCGGGGGGCTGCTCTCGGATCTCGTTGTCAGGCAGGAGAGTGGTTTCGTGTGACTTTCTTGTGTCTAAGCCTAACTGCCTGTTGTGTCCTTGCTCTGTGTGTCCTTTCTTTTTCTTGAGTGTAGTGAGATTCTCCTACCGTGACACCCAAATAGCTGGTCTGAATTGGGAGGATGGTCCTTACTCCTCAGGGCACAAGTTTGATTACAAGTTTACTATGATCATTTCCTTCTGTTAGGAAGAGATGTGGGTTCCTTGAGCAAAAAATTCAAAGAAACTTACAGGTTTCTGGATCTACAATATCTCGCATTTAATACCATTCCTTTTAAAGTCACGTTTTGGTTGCCTTCTGTTGATAAAAATTA
Source organism: Tapirus indicus (assembly GCA_031878705.1). Lineage (NCBI taxonomy): Eukaryota > Metazoa > Chordata > Mammalia > Perissodactyla > Tapiridae > Tapirus > Tapirus indicus. The sequence continues at coordinate 136,796,320 of CM062923.1, forward strand.
CGTTTTATATAAAATTGAGGGTGGGCAATCGAATTGTTCCTTTTAAGTGGATTTTACTATTGTTATTATCAGAAATAACATTTTATGTGTTTAGGGGCAATGATACTATTTCACAGAGGAAAGAAGCATTTTATTATGAGAGGAAGAGATATCTCTTTCATGCTTTAGTTTCTTGGATTTTGTTGTTTTGCTGAGAGTTTTGGGAGTTGAGGTGTTATCTGGGAACATGTGAAAGAGTTGAAAGGAAATTGCTGCTTTACATCTAAGAGATTGAAAAGCTCCTTTACCGTCGCTGGTTGCAAACAGCATACAATCAAGAACTTAAAAGGAAAAAGGGTTATTTTTCTTCTGATTACACATATAATGTAACACAAAGTTCAAACATTTAGAAGATAAGTATAGTGGAAATAAATGCCTTCAAAATAAGGTATTTAGTCTTTAAAGAAGATGTCCAATGTAACATTTTCAACTACATTCTAGAGATTTGGATAATGGAATAAAAGTCCCTGTTGAGCTTTTCAACTTTCACTTTTTTCCCCCAGTGACCTCTTCAGATATCTGATTAAAATTGGGGAGCTTTTAATTTTTTACATTTATTTTCTTTTTCTTTTGATTAGTGTTTAAACTTTTTTCCCCTTTCATAATATTTTCAAGATTTAAATACTCCCCCAATACAAAAATCTCGTAGACCTCTTTTTCTTCCTTTTAGAACAAGAGTGGCTGTTTTTCTTTTCAGAATCAACTTTTAAAAATGATACATGGAGGGTCACATAGTAAAAAAACAATTTTAAGAGAAATCTTAAATGATCTGCTTAAACTTAAGAACAGAGACCATCAATTCTAATTCAATAAGTGGAACAAAAGTATGCTTTAGTTCTATTATGGCGGTAATGGAAGGGATGGGGGTAAGTGGAGAAGAGGGGAGAGGGGACGGTGATGAGTATATGTGAAGAGAAAAATGGAGACAAGCATATAGACTGCACACAAAAACAAGCAGAGAGAGATAAAAGAAAAAATGGAGAAAGAAAAGATAAGGAGAGATGAATGGTGTGAATTATTCATTCAACAAATGTTTATAAAAACTGTGTACATTGATCTGAGTGTTTGGAATACATATGGCATGATCCCTGCCCTGAAGAGCTTACAGTTTAGTAAATAATGTTCTTTGGGGTTTGGGGAGAGGAGAGGATCCTAAGCATTTAAAAAAACAAGTTAGTAAATATTGCTAAAAACTAAATTTTCACCTAACGTTTGGAGATACAAGTTAAAATCTTCTCTGGTTCTGTTTGCAGTATCCCATTAGCTGCAGAGACCTGTCGATTCTGTTTCGTTCATATTGTGTCCCTTTTCTCACTTCCTGTTGCCAGTCCCTCTTCGTACTCTGCCCTGAGATACCACATTGTCCCCTGGTCACACTATTGCAGGAGTGCCTGGCTTGTAGCAGCTGTTTAGTTAACAAAGTATCAGCTGTGATTTGAGCCAGAGCAGCATGTGATTAGTTATTCCACCTTAGAGAGTCATGGAAGTAAAATGTTCAAAGCTCTACAGATAATCAGATTAAATTCAACAAGCATTTGTTGAGGCCTACTGTGAACAAGTTTTGAGAGGTCAAAAAATGAATTAAAAAATAAAAAATTAGTCCCAATTCTTGACAGTCCAGAGTACTGACCCTGGCACATAATCGTGCTTATGTACTGTGGAAATTTCAATACAAGATGTGACCACTATGCCAGCAGGAGTATATTCTTTTAATTATTCTGTTAGCAAGCCATTTGCCTGTTTTTCTGGACTCAGTCTTTCAGGTGGGTTAACAGCTCCAAATGAATCTTTAAACTTAGTGGGTTACTACATATCCCTGTTAGTTGACATCAGATCCTACTAGAACGATTTTTACTAGATGTTGTAAGTTTTCTTGATGACAATGCTTCAGTGTTAGCTGCTCAAAATAAGTGATCAATTGCTTGGGACTTGTCAATCTTCCTTATATATGACACCCCCCCCCCCATTTTATCATTCTGTTAAAAAAACATTAAAAAAATTTTTATACAGAAAATTGGCTTTTTTTCCTTTTGGTATACAAGCCTATGAAGTTTCACACATGAACAGTTTTTGTAAACAGTTCCATAATGAAGACTCACCCCTTTTTTAAACCAAAATAGTATTTGTTGTAGTAGATATGGGCTTGAACTAAATGAAGACTTTTCTGAGTTTCTTATTTCCTTTTGACAATTATTGCCCCATTATGTTATTAGAATGAATATAACAGAACTTTAGTCCCAATTCATGGAATCCCAGGATGCATTTTAAAGAAATAACCTCAGAAGAGATATTGAAGCTCAGAAATGGAGGCAGTATGGACATCTTTTTTCATTTAAATTAATTAAAAGTGAGTTTGTAAACTTTTATGTACTCAAAATGTTTTACTAACCTTAATATGACTCGTGCTAGTAACACTCAGCTCCACTTATTTGAGCGCAGTGAATCTCCATCTGGCTGGTGGAAGGGCCCTAGTGCAGATAATCCACAATGGCTGCTTCAAGAATGGATCCTTGGGGGCCGCCCGGTGGCGCAGCGGTTTAGTCCGCGCTTGGCAGCCCAGGGTTCGCGAGTTCGGATCCCGGGTGCCCGCAGACGCACTGCCTGTCGGCCATGCCGAGGCGGCGTCCCATATAAAGTGGAGGAAGACGGGCACGGATGTTAGCCCAGGGCCAGTCTTCCTCAGCAAAAAGGGGAGGATTGGCAACGGATGTTAGCTCAGGGCTGGTCTTCCTCACAAAAAAAAAAAAAGAATGGATCCTTGTTTACTTGGAGTGTGTTGTAGATATGCTCTGAGTACATGGTTTTAGCAGATTTACTTGTTCGTGTCTTGTTTAGGTCAACTTAAAAAATAGTTTTTGTTTGTTAGTCAGAGTGGCTGGGCCATGGAAGAGACACTTGGTAATATGTTGAGTGGTGAGTGGAAATAAGCCCAGGATTAAAATTTAGTCAGAGGGATCTTTGAAACAGGTTATACTGGTGAGATGTCCATCGACTTCGAGTGCTTGCTACATTTCAGGCTTTTCTCAACAAAGCATGTGGAACAAGGCATGTTTTACATTGGTTGCCATACTTTGGGTCATTTAACAATAATGTAAAGTTCTAGCAAGACTAAAACTTTAAAGCAGAGATAGCTCTTAGCATTCCGTTTAATGATGCCTGCCACCGGGTCTAGAATCTTTGGTGTTTCCATGCTTCCATTAACAGAGTTGTCCCCATCTACTCTGTCAATGAATGAATATATTTCATGTTCTTTTTTATGGTCACAAAATACAATAAAATTAAATACAACTAAAGTTCTTTGACAAATAAGGCGCACTTTGAGCACTTTTAAATCATATTTCGTACAAATGAGAGGAATATATTCTTACAGTACTTTGGAAGAAAATGATAATCTGTGTTAGGAGTAGAAGTTGTTGGGACACAAGGAGACTATTTAGAAAGTGTTTTTTGTTTTGTCTTTCACTGCAAACTAAAGGATCCCTCTAATCAGAGAACAGTGAACAAGCAGGCCAGTGTTATTGACTCTTCTTTTGCCTTTTGCATTTTGGTATTTGGTCTGAAACATTCAGAGTCAGTGGAGAGATTAATTGAAGGTCCTTCCACTGATCACTTTTGGTTATCTTGTTCTATGTTCCCTTGGGACTACAGATGTAAAATTTTTAGAAAAATTTTAACTGCAAACTTGGCCTTTTTTTCCTTTTCTTTTTTTTTGGTGAGGAAGACTAGTCCTGAGCTAATATCCGTTGCCAATCTTCCTCTTTTTTGCTGAGGAAGATTGGCCCTGGACAAACACTCGTGCCCACCTTCCTCTACTTTATATGGGACGCTGCCACAGCATGGTTTAACAAGCGGTGCGTCTGTCTGCACCTGCGATCCGAACCTGCGAACCCTGGGCCCCAAACCTGCGAACCCCGGGCCCCAAAGCGGAGCGCGCGAACTTAACCACTGCGCTACCGGCCGGCCCTGTGAAATTCATTTTAATGTCTCTACTTTCCATGTGTCCCTTTGGCCGTTGCTGTCTCTGTGCCTGTTATTCTTTGTGTAATAATTTGTGTCCAAAGGGAGAAACAGTACCTATTTTATGTCCTTAGAAGTTCTGCTTTTAAGGCTCCAAAGAAAGAGGTGTGAAGAAAAATCAACTCGTCGAGGGTTGAAGTACTTTTGTTGGCCCCCAAAATTAGGACTCGAAAATTATTATTTACTCAGAGAATTTTTAGCAAGAAACAAAAACAAATTTTCATATGAAATGAAAATAGTTATTACAGTGACAAAATATGTAGATCAGATTTCTAGAAACTGAATTATTAGTCCAAAACAAATTAGACTAGGCAAATTGGTACAAAATCTTAGCTCTTGAACATTGCTGTTGTCATCCAAAGTATTCTTATCTCTTAACTGAAAAATTTCCGTTAGTGTTTTGTGATGTTTTAAAATTAAAAGATAGTGTAGGGTTTTACATATGCCAAAGGGAAAATCTAAATGCAGTATTTCAATAAAGTATTGTTTATTTGCTTTCTTACCAGTAGATTTTTAAGTTATTTTTTTGTTGGCAATGTCTCCCTAAAATATAATCCAAAGTAGTTTGTAATGCAAATATTCAGACCAAAGTATGATAAGAATCTCTTTTCTGCAGCATGCCATATAATTCAAAAAAATTTTTGTCTAGTTACTTTTCTTAACTCATGATGTATTTGTTATTTACTTAAGGCAACGTTTAATTAGTTTTGTTAGATATTTGCCTAGCCCCAAATAAACATCTAAGAATTTTAGTTTCACATCTGATAACATAGTCTGATTATAATAGTTAAGTTTTAAACATTTTAAGATCAAGATTGGCTTTTTAGTCAATTTGCTGTCTCAGTGTTGCTAATGAGAAGTAATTTCTAAGCACTATTTCAAACTTATAAAAATTGTTATGCCCGATATTTGAGGGTTATTAGATCCTTAGAATAAATTATTGTTTCTTTTATAAATTTAGTATTACTTCTTTTTTATACATTCACCAAGCTTGTCTCTGGCCTACACATCCTGCTGGAAACTAAAATAAAGGGAAGACAGAGACAATTGAATTGTAAGAATACAGAGTCTCAGGAAAGCCAAGGATGTGGATACAACTGGGCTTCAGGAAAGACGGGTGGAAGTGGGATTGGAAAACCCCAGGGAGTCCAGGTAGCATATGTTGTCTATCTCCTGTCTCTGCTTCTCTGTGTATCTTTTAAAATCTTTCCTGTCTGCTAACTGGCTCATGTATTCTTCAGTTCACAGGATGGAATATGGTCTGAGTTTACTGGTCTAGCCACACGGAGAGACATCTCTCCCTCTTGGTGTCAATTCCAAATTCCTGGAGAGGGGATCATGACCTGGTTTGGGTCAGATGCCCACCCCTGGTCAGGCCTGGAGGGCAGGGTTACACAGTGGCTGCAGGGGACTAACTCTTTGCATGTGTGCGTGTGCACGGGCGTGCATGTGTGCATCATTATTAGCTCAGTACACCCTACAAAAGGTATCTGCTGCATTCCTCTAGGTTATTGTCATACCCCATCTTACAAAATGATGGGGAGGAGGGAGGATAAGGGTTGGTTGAGCAGAGGGCCCTTTCATCATAACCATATGAGGAAAAAGAACTCTGTTGCCTCTAAGACATTTTGATTTAATATTTCATTTTCTTTGTAACAGGTTAGTGGTTACTTGGATGATTGTACCTGTGATGTTGAAACCATTGATAGATTTAATAACTACAGGCTTTTCCCAAGACTACAAAAACTTCTTGAAAGCAACTACTTTAGATATTATAAGGTATTTTTATTTTTAATTTTTTGTATATGAATACTTAAAGTTTAAATGGATAATTACATTTTCTTAGGAATTACTAAGCTTCAAAATTGTGGCTACTATGTAAAATTCAGTTCACAGGAGTGAACCATGTGGTTCTGAAACCAGTCATTGGATACTTTTAATTTCAATAAATGAGTTTTGCACTCTAGAGTTAGAAACTAGTTGGTTAAATTGAAGTCAGAACAGAAACTATTGTTATCAAAATCGTCAGTTCGTAATTTTCTAAAACGTTAGATTGACTCCAATTAATCAAAATAATTAAATGCTTTTGAGAAGCAAGACTTTATTATCAAGTCACTTGTGATTTTTCTCTTGAGATGTTTACTGAAAGAGTTTAGAAAACCTGATCATTGAAATATGTAGTTATAGTCTGAGTTCACAATTGTCTAACTGTTATTTGCTTAAAAAGAATATCAAGTTGAGCACTGGCGATGTGAGCTACTTTGGCTCCTAGTTGCCGTCTCTTCAGGGTCTGTTTAGTAGCAGTCTGTGTCTTTCTAACCAATCTACCAATTTACTTATACCAGCTACACATTTATATGATCACTGGAACTTGACAGCTGGTAAGTGGAAGAAATAGAGTAATTGCAGCTGATAACACGACCAGGTTATAGCATCATAATTACAATCTCGAGATTCTTATTTTTATAACTTTTTTCTGTTATTATCTTACAGGTAAACCTGAAGAGACCATGTCCTTTCTGGAATGATATCAGCCAGTGTGGAAGAAGAGACTGTGCTGTGAAGCCTTGTCAGTCGGTAAGAACCATGTGTACATTTAGGAACTATTACATCTTTTTTCACATAATTGTAACTTTTTAAAAGGGGCCAATATAACTAAAACAATATTTCAGTCCTTGGGTTAAATATAATGTTGTTTAATATTTACATATTAAAACCCTAAAGTTACAAATATAAAACCTACTTTGAATTAGTCTGACTTCATAATAATAGAATTTAAATTTTGGGGTTAATATAATCCTTTAACTTATTAGTGAGATTAATAGTTCTTTTGGCTTGATATTTGTTTTTTTCTTACATCGTATCCAAACAAAGTTACATCATAGTGTAATAAAATAAAATTGATTAAGGTGTAAACAAAATCCCTCTCTTTTTTTGTGGGTGTATTATTTTCCTTGGATTTCCTTGGGTAGGGAGGAGTTGGATCCAACACCGGGTTTTACTTAGAAATTCTCAGAGCATTAAAATTTGAAAGTAGAGAATTTCACACTTTTCAATGAAGCCTTTTTTTCCCTTTAAAAGTATATATTTGTTTTACTTTTTTATTGTGATAAAATTCATCATTTGAACCATTTTTAAGTGTAGAGTTCACTGGCATTAAGTGCGTTCACGCTGTTGTGTTTCCGTCTCCAGAACTTCTTCATCTTCCCAAAGTGAAACTCCAGCTCATTAAATAGCAATTCTTTACCCTCCCTCTAGCCCTGGTAACCACTATTCTACACTATGAGTTTGACTACTCTGGGTACCTTGTGTAAGGGGAATCATGACAATATTTGTCCTTTTGTATCTGGCTTATTTCGCTTAGCATAACAGTTTCAAGGTTTATCCATATTGTAGCATGTATTAGAGTTTTATTCCTTTTTAGGGCTGAATTATATTCCACTGTATGTGTATATTACATTCTGTTTATACATTCACCTGTTGATTGACTTCTGGGTTGTTTCCATCTTTTGGCTATTGTGAATAATGCCTCTTTGAACATGAGTGTGCAAATATCTGTTTGAGTCCCTACTTTCAGTTCTTTTGAGTGTATACCCAGAAGTAGAATTGCTGGATCATTCAGTAATTCTGTTTAACCTTTTGAGGAATGCCATGCTGTCTTCCACAGCGGCTGTACCAATTTACATTCCCACCAGCAATGCACAAGGGTTCCAACTTCTCCACATCCTCACTAACACTTGCTATTTTCTGTTTTTTGGATAATAGCCATACTAATGGGTGTGAAGTGGTAGTGTAATTTGGGGCAGTTTATTTATTTTTTATTGATAGTTTATAACATTGTGAAATTTTAGTTGCACATTATTGTTTGTCAGTCACCACATAAATGCGTCCCTTCACCCCCTGTGCCCACCCCCGATCCCCCTTGCCGCTGGTAACCACCAAACAGTTTTCTCTGTCCATGTATTAGTTTATCTTCCACATATGAGTGAAATCATACAATGTTTGTCTTTCTCTGTCTGGCTTATTTCACTTAATATAATACCCTCCAGGTCCATCCATGCTGTTGCAAATAGGACAATTTTGTCTTTTATATGGCTGAGTAGTACTCCATTGTATATATATACTACATCTTCTTTATCCAGTCATCAGTCAAGGGGCACTTGGGTTGCTTCCATTTCTTGGCTATAGTGAATAATGCTGCAGTGAACATAGGGGTGCATAAGCCTCTGTGGATTGTTGATTTCAGGATCTTTGGAAAAATACCCAGTAGTGGGATAGCTGAGTCATAAGGTATTTCTATTTTTAATTTTTTGAGGAATCTCCATACTGTTTTCCATAGAGGCTGTACCAGTTTGCATTCCCACATGCAGTAAATTAAGGTTCCCATTTCTCCACAACCTCTCCAGCATTTGTTGTTTTTTTTTTTTTTTTTTACATTGTTTAAGCATATTTTTTTTTTTATTGATGTCTTAGTTTATAACACTGTGGGGTTTTAGTTGTACATGTTTGTTTGTCCATCACCTTGTGGATGTAACCCTTCACCCCTTGTGCCCCCCCCACCCCCATTCCCCTTGGTAACCACCAATCAGTTCTCTCTGTCCGTGTGTTCACTTATATTCCATGCATGAGTGAGTTCATGCAGTGTCTGTCCTTCTCTCTCTGGCTTATTTCACTTAACATAATACCCTCTAGGTCCCTCCATGTTGTTGCAAATGGGACAATTGTGTCTTTTCTTATGGCTGAGTAGTATTCCATTGTATGTATATACCACATCTTCTTTAACCAATCTTCAGTTGAGGGACACTTGGGTTGCTTCCACTTCTTGGCTATAGTGAATAATGCTGCAATGAACATAGGGGTGCATACGCCTCTTGTGATGGTTGATTTCATGTCCATTGGGTAGATGCCCAAGAGTGGTATTGCTGGATCATACGGTATTTCTATTTTTAATTTTTTGAGGACTCTCCATACTGTTTTCCATAGAGGCTGCACCAGTTTGCATTCCCACCAGCAGTGAATGAGGGTCCCCGTTTCTCCACAACCTCTCCAGCATTTATTGTTTTTTGTGTTGGTGATTATAGCCATTCTAACTGGTGTAAGGTGATATCTCAGTGTAGTTTTGATTTGCATTTCCCTGATGATTAGTGATGTTGAACATCTTTTCATGTGTCTATTGGCCATCTGTATCTCTTCCTTGGAAAAATGTCTGTTCATCTCCTCTGCCCATTTTTTGATCGGGTTGTTTGTTTTTTTGTTGCTCAGTTGTATGAGATCTTTGTATATTACTGAGATTAATCCCTTGTCAGACAAACGATTTGCAAATATTTTCTCCCAGCTGGTGGGTTGTTTATTCATTTTGATCCTGGTTTCATTTGCCTTGTAGAAGCTCTTTAGTCTGATGAGGTCCCACTTGTTTATTTTTTCTTTTGTTTCCCTTGTCTGGGTAGACATGGAATCTGAAAGGATCCCTTTATGTCCAATCGCAATTAGTGTACTGCCTATATTTTCTTCCAGGAGTTTTATAGTTTCAGGTCTCACTTTCAGGTCTTTGATCCATTTTGAATTGATTTTTGTATATGACGATAGGAGATGGTCTACTTTCATTCTTTTGCATGTTGCTGTCCAATTTTCCCAGCACCATTTATTGAAGAGACCTCCCTCTCTCCATTGTATGTTCTTTGCTCCTTTGTCGAAGATTAGCTGTCCATAGATGTGTGGTTTTATTTCTGGGCTTTCAATTCTGTTCCATTGATCTGTGTGTCTATTCTTGTACCAGTACCATGCTGTTTTGATTACTGTAGCTTTATAGTATATTTTGAAATCAGGGATTGTGATGCCTCCAGCTTTGTTCTTTTTTTTCAGAATTGCTTTAGCTATTCGGGGTCTTTTGTTGCCCCATACGAATTTCAGTAGTTTTTGTTCTATTACCGTGAAGAATGACATTGGGATTCTGATTGGGATTGCATTGAATCTGTAGATTGCTTTAGGTAGAATGGACATTTTAACTATATTTATTCTTCCAATCCATGTGCATGGAATATTTTTCCATTTCTTTATGTCCTCCTCAATTTCTTTCAATAGTGTCTTATAGTTTTCATTGTATAGGTCTTTTACCTCCTTGGTTAAATTTATTCCCAGATATTTTATTCTCTTTGTTGCAATTGTAAATGGGATTGTCTTTTTGAGTTCTCTTTCTGTTTTTTCATCGTTAGTGTATAGAAATGCAATTGATTTTTGTAAGTTGATTTTATACCCTGCCACTTTACTGTAGTTGTTGATTGTTTCTAGTAGCTTTCCGATGGAATTTTTGGGGTTTTCTATGTATAGGATCATGTCGTCTGCAAATAGTGAGAGTTTCACTTCTTCATTGCCTATTTGGAGTCCTTTTATTCCTTTTTCTTGCCTAATTGCTCTGGCCAGAACTTCCAGTACTATGTTGAATAAGAGCGGTGAGAGTGGGCACCCTTGTCTTGTTCCTGTCCTCAAAGGAATGGCTTTCAGTTTTTCCCCGTTGAGTAGGATGTTTGCTGTAGGTTTGTCATATATGGCCCTTATTGTGTTGAGGTACTTTCCTTCTATACCCATTTTGTTGAGAGTTTTTATCATAAATGGATGCTGGATCTTGTCAAATGCCTTCTCTGCATCGATTGAGATGATCATGTGGTTTTTATTCTTCATTTTGTTAATGTGGTGTATCACGTTGATTGATTTGCGGATGTTGAACCATCCCTGTGTCCCTGGTATAAATCCCACTTGATCGTGGTGTATGATCTTTTTGATGTATTGCTGTATTCGGTTTGCCAATATTTTGTTGAGGATTTTTGCGTCTATGTTCATCAGCGATATTGGCCTGTAGTTTTCCTTCCTTGTATTGTCCTTGTCTGGCTTTGGTATCAGCATGATGTCGGCCTCATAGAATGTGTTGGGAAGTATTCCATCTTCCTCTATTTTTTGGAATAGTTTGAGAAGGATAGGTGCTAAATCTTCTTTGAAGGTTTGATAAAATTCTCCAGGGAAGCCATCTGGTCCTGGGCTTTTATTTTTTGGGAGGTTTTTGATTACTGTTTCAATCTCTTTACTTGTGATTGGTCTGTTCAGATTCTCTATTTCTTCTTGATTCAGTTTTGGGAGGTTGTACGCGTCCAAGAATTTGTCCATTTCCTCTAGGTTGTCCAATTTGTTGGCGTAAAGTTTTTCATAGTATTCCCTAATAATCCCTTGTATTTCTGTGGTGTCTGTTGTAATTTCTCCTCTTTCATTTCTAATTTTATTTATTTGAGTCTTCTCCCTTTTTTTCTTAGTGAGTCTGGCTAAGGGTTTGTCAATTTTATTTATCTTCTCAAAGAACCAGCTCTTTGTTTCATTGATCCTTTCTACTGTTTTTTTGGTTTCAATTTCATTTATTTCTGCTCCGATTTTTATTATTTCCCTCCTTCTGCTGATTCAGTGCTTTGTCTGTTCTTCTTTTTCCAACTCTGTTAGGTGCAATTTAAGGTTATTTATTTGGGATTTTTCTTGTTTGTTAAGGTGAGCTTGTATTGCTATGAATTTCCCTCTCAGGACCGCTTTTGCTGCATCCCATATGAGTTGGTATGGTGTATTTTCCTTTTCATTTGTCTCCAGATAGCTTTTGATTTCTCCTTTAATTTCATCAACGACCCATTGGTTGTTCAGTAGCATGTTGTTTAGTCTCCACATCTTTGTCCCTTTCCTAGTTTTTTCCTTGCAGTTGATTTCTAGTTTCACAGCATTATGATCAGAAAAGATGCTTGTAATGATTTCAATCTTCTTAAATTTATAGAGGTTTGCCTTGTTTCCTAATATCTGGTCTATCCTTGAGAATGTTCCATGTGCACTTGAGAAGAATGTGTACTCTGCTTTTTTTGGGTGGAGTGCTCTGTATATATCTATTAAGTCCATTGCGTCTAGTTTTTCGTTTAAGTCCATTATTTCCTTATTGACTTTTTGTCTGGATGATCTATCCATTGATGTAAGGGGGGTGTTAAGATCCCCTACTATTATTGTGTTATTGTTAATATCTCCTTTAAGGTTTGTTAGCAGTTGTTTTATGTACTTTGGTGCTCCTGTGTTGGGTGCATAGATATTTATAAGTGTTATGTCTTCTTGGTGAAGTGTCCCTTTTATCATTATATATTGCCCTTCTTTGTCTCTCATTACCTTTTTTATCTTGAAGTCTACTTTGTCTGATATAAGTATGGCTACTCCTGCTTTCTTCTGTTTGCCATTAGCTTGGAGTATTGTTTTCCATCCTTTTATTTTGAGTCTGTGTTTGTCTTTAGAGCTGAGATGTGTTTCCTGGAGGCAGCAGATTGTTGGATCTTGGTTTTTAATCCATCCTGCCACTCTGTGTCTTTTGATTGGAGAATTCAATCCATTTACATTTAGAGTGATTATTGATATATGAGGGTTTAATGTTGCTATTTTATTGTTCATCTTCTGGTTCTTTTGCATTTCCTTTGTTTCTTGTCCCTTGTGTTTCGGACTGCAAATTCAATTTGGCATTTCTGCATGCTCATTCTCTTGGTTTTCTCTTTATTTGTCATGTGTGGTTCTCTTCTGGTTGTTTGTTTAGTGGTTACCGTGAGGTTTATATAAGCGATCTCCTGGATAAGAAAGTACATTTTCAGATGCCTCCTTTTTCCTGAGGCTGGGTCAGTTCAATCCCTTACCTCTTCCCCTCCTTATTTGTTATCTCTTTATTCCAGATTGTGTCATGAATGTATGTTTCCAGTGATGAGCTTGAATTAATTTTTGATGTTTTCCAACTGTATTTTGTTCTGGTTTAGTCTCCTTGCTTTTCTCCTTGTTGAAATCTTTGTATCCCCTTTCTCATTTGTTTTTTTTCAGGCCTAAGGGCCTTCTTGAGCATTTCTTGTAGTGGGGGTCTTGTGGTGACGAACTCTCTTAGCTTTTGTTTATCAGGGAGAGTTATTATTTCTCCATCGTATTTGAAGGATATCTTTGCTGGATAAAGTATTCTCGGCTGAAGGTTTTTGTCTTTCATGATTTTGAATATATCATTCCAGTCTCTCCTAGCCTGTAGAGTTTCTGTTGAGAAATCAGCTGAGAGCCTGATGGGGTTTCCTTTGTATGTTATTTTGTTTTTTTGTTTAGCTGCCTTCAATATTATTTCCTTGTCACGGGTATTCTTCAAGTTTGCTACTATGTGGCGAGATGATTTTTTATTCCTGTTTATATATTTAGGTGATCTATTGATTTCATTCACTGTTATTTCCCTGTCGTTCCCTAGGTTGGGGAAGTTCTCAGCTATTATTTCTTTGAACAAACTCTCTGCTCCTTTTTCTCTTTCTTCTCCTTCTGGAATACCTATTATCCTTATGTTGCTTTTTCTCATTGAGTCTGATATTTCTCGAAGAATTTCTTCATTTCTTTTTAGTCTTAGCTCTCTCTCCTCCTCTACCAGGAGCATTTCTGCGTGGCTATCCTCAATAGTGCTAATTCGTTCCTCCATATTGTCAGTTCTGCTCTTTAAAGACTCCATTTTTTCCACTATCTCGTTGATTTTGTTTTTCATCTCCAATAATTCTGATTGGTTTTTCTTTAGGGTTTCAATCTCTTTTGTGCCATAATCCCTGAATTCGTTGATTTGTTTCTGTGTGTTCTCTTGTATTTCGTTGAGCTTGTTTATGATAGCTATTTTGAATTCTCTCTCATTCAGGTTATCAAATTCTGTGCCTTCAGGGTTGGTTTCTGGGTGTTTGTCATTTTCCTTTTGGTCTGTAGCCCTGACATATTTTCGCAAGGATCCGATGGGGACGGCTTTATTTTTACCCCTCATGATTAAAGTTAGTCCTGCAGTTTCCCCCTGCTGCCACTAGATGGAGATCGCGAGCGGTTTGCTCTGAGGCGGCTGCAGCCCCCGGAGGGATTATGCTGAAACGCCGGGTGTGTGGGGGGAGGGGTCCTCTCTTTCTCCTGCTTGACCCGGGTGTTTCCTTTCTGGCTCTCTTAGGGTGTTTGCTACACCCCCTAAGCAGTCCGTCGTCGCTTCCCAGTGGGGATCTCGCGACAGTCTGTGAGAGCACCTGGATGGCGATAGTTTTCCCCGCTGTGGGCCGCCCCTCCCCCCTCTGTCCGCGAACCGCGCTGTTTTTGCCGATTGATTGGGGAGGGGGAGTACAACCTCCTACCTCTCCTCCAGTCCTCCTGGGCTTCCCGCGCCTCCACCGTCCGATGTATGGCAGCAGGGGTTTCTCAGAAGTCCTTCGTAGTGTTTGATTGAGCTCTGTTGGAATGTGAATGATGTTTTCGTTGTGTCGTAGGGGGCAGAGATTCAAAGAGGGAATCTCACTCCACCATGATGCTGACGTCACTCCCCCGCATTTGTTGTTTTTTATCTTGGTGATTATATCCATTCTAACGGGTGTAAGGTGATATCTCAGTGTAGTTTTAATTTGCATTTCCCTGATGATTAGTGATGTTGAACATCTTTTCATGTGCCTATTGGCCATCTGTTTATCTTCCTTGGCAAAGTTTCTGTTCATGTCCTCTGCTCATTTTTTGCTTGGGTTGTTTGTTTTTTTGTTGTTCAGTTGTGTGAGTTCTTTATATATTATGGATGTCAACCCCCTGTCGGATGTATGATTTGCAAATATTTTCTGCCAGCTGGTGGGTTGTCTATTCATTTTGATCCTGGTTTCATTTGCTGTGTAGAAGCTCTTTAATCTGATGAAGTCTCATTTGTTTATTTTTTCTTTTGTTTCCCTTGTCCGAGTAGACATGGAATTCGACAAGTTCCCTTTATGACCGATGTCAGATAGTGTACTGCCTATATTTTCTTCCAGGAGTTTTATAGTTTCAGGTCTTTGATCCATTTTGAGTTAATTTTTGTGTATGGTAAAAGAAGATGGTCAACTTTCATTCTTCTGCATGTGGCTGTCCAGTTTTCCCAGTAGCATTTAATGAACAGACTTTCCTTTCTCTATTGTATGTTCTTAGCTCCTTTTTCGAAGATTAGCTGTCGGTAGATGTGTGGTTTTATTTCTGGGCTTTCAATTCTGTTCCATTGATCTGTGTGTCTGTTTTTGTACCAGTACCGTGCTGTTTTGATTACTATAGCTTTGTAGTATCTTTACAAGTTAGGAATTGTGATGCCCTCCAGCTTTGTTCTTTTTTTCAGGATTGCTTTAGCTATTCCGGGTCTTTTGTTGCCCCATAAGAATTTTAGGATTTTTTGTTCTATTTCTGTGAAGAATGTCATTGGGATTCTGACTGGGATTGCATTGAATCTGTAGATTGCTTTAAGTAGTATGGACATTGTGACTATGTTTATTCTTCCAATCCATGTGCATGGGATATTTTTCCATTTCTTTATGTCATCATCGATTTCTTTCAACAATGTCTTATAGTTTTCATTGTATAGGTCTTTCACCTCCTTGGTTAAATTTATTCCTAGATATTTTATTCTTTTTGTTGTGGTTGTAAATGGGATTATCTTTTTGAGTTCTCTTTCTGTTAGTTTGTTATTAGAGTATAGAAATGCAGCTGATTTTTGTAAGTTGATTTTGTACCCTGCAACTTTGCTGTAGTTGTTGATTATTTCTAATAGCTTTCCAATGGATTCTTTAGGGTTTTTTATATATAAGATCATGTCATCTGCAAATATTGAGAGTTTGACCTCTTCGTTGCCTATTTGGAGTCCTTTTATTCCTTTTTCTTGCCTAATCGCTCTGGCCAAAACCTCCAGTACTATGTTGAATAAGAGTGGTGAGAGTGTGCACCCTTGTCTTGTTTCTGTTCTCAGAGGAATGGCTTTCAGCTTCTCCCCATTGAGTATGATGTTGGCTGTGGGTTTGTCATATATGGCCTTTATTATGTTGAGGTACTTTTCTCCTCTACCCATTTTGTTGAGATCTTGTCAAATGCCTTCTCTGCATCAATTAAGATGATCATGTGGTTTTTATTCTTCATTTTGTTAATGTGGTGTATCACGTTGATTGATTTGTGGATGTTGAACCATCCCTGTGTCCCTGGTACAAATCCCACTTGGTCATGGTGTATGATCTTTTTGATGTATTGCTGTATTCAGTTTGCCAATATTTTGTTGAGGATTTTTGCATCTGTGTTCATCAGCAATATTGGCCTGTAGATTTCCTTCTTTGTATTGTCTTTTTTTGTTTTGTTTTTTTTTGTGGGGAAGACCAGCCCTGAGCTAACATCCGTCGCCAATCTTCCCCTTTTTGCTGAGGAAGACTGGCCCTGGGCTAACATCGTGCCCATCTTCCTCCACTTTATATGGGACGCCGCCACGGCATGGCTGACAGGCAGATGCGTCGGCGGGCGCCCGGGATCCGAACCGGCGAACCCCGGGCTGCCAAGCGCGGACTAAACCGCTGCGCCACCGGGCCGGCCCCTGTATTGTCTTTTTCTGGCTTTGGTATCAGGATGATATTGGCCTCAGAGAATGTGTTAGGAAGTGTTTGGTTCCATCTTCCTCTATTTTTTGGAAACGTTTGAAAAGAATAGGTATTAAATCTTCTTTGAATGTTTGGTAAAATTCTTTAGAGAAGCCATCTGGTCCTGGACTTTTATTTTTGGGGAGGTTTTTGATTACTGTTTCAATCTCTTTACTTGTGATTGGTCTGTTCAGATTCTCTATTTCTTCTTGATTCCATTTTGGGAGGTTGTATGCGTCTAAGAATTTATCCATTTCTTCTAGATTGCCCAATTTGTTGGCATATGATTTTTCATAGTATTCTCTTATAATCCTTTGTATTTCTGTGGTATTTGTTGTAATTTCTCCTCTTTCATTTCTAATTTTGTTTATTTGAGCCTTCTCTCTTTTTTTCTTAGTGAGTCTGGCTAATGGTCTGTCAATTTTGTTTATCTTCTCAAGGAACCAACTGTGTGTCACTTTCCCAGTTGTTTCCTTGTAGTTGATTTCTAGTTTCATAGCCTTATGGTCAGAAAAGATGCTTGTTATGATTTCAGTCTTCTAAAATTTATAGAGGCTTGCCTTGTTTCCCAACATGGTCTATCCTTGAGAATGTTCCATGTGCGCTTGAGAAGAATGTGTAATCTGCTGTTTTTGGGTGGAGTGCTCTGTATATATCTATTAAGTCCATCTCATCTAGTTTCTTGTTTAAGTCTGCTATTTCCATATTGACTTTTTGTCTGGATGATCTATCCATTGATGTGAGTGGAGTGTTAAGATTCCCTACTATTATTGTGCTTTTGTTGGTATCTCCTTTTAGGTTTCTTAATCGTACCTTTATGTACTTTGGTGCTCCTATGTTGGGTGCATATGTATTTATAAGTGTTATGTCTTGGTGGAGTGTCCCTTTTATCAGTATATACTGCCCCTCTTTGTCTCTCATTACCCTTTTTATGTTGAAGTCTACTTTGTCTGATCTCAGTATGGCATCTTCTGCTTTCTTTTTTTGTCATTATCTTGGATTATTGTCTTCCATCCTTTTGCTCTGAGTCTGTGTTTTGTCTTTAGAGCTGAGATGTGTTTCTTGGAGGCAGTCTATTGTTGAGTCTTGTTTTTTAATTCATCCCACCACTCTGTGTCTTTTGTTTGGAGAATTCAATCCATTTACATTTAAAGGGATTATTGATCTATGAGGGCTTAATGTTGCTATTTTGTCACTCATTTTCTGGTTCTGCATTTCCTTTGTTTCTTGTCCCGTGTGTTTTGGACTACCAATTCAGTTTGGTAGTTCTGTATGATGATTTTCTTGGTTTTCTCTTTATTTATCATATGTGACTCTGTTCTGATTATTTGTTTAGTAGTTACCGTATAAAAAATCTCGTGGATGAGATAGTCCATTTTCTGAATGTCTCATTTCCTCAGACTAAGTCGATTTGATCCCTTTCCTCTTCCCCCTATAAGTTATTATTGTCACAACTTATTCCATCTTGTGTTGTGTGTGTTTAAAGTGATGAGGTTATATTTATTTTTCTTGTTTTCCTTCCCTTAATCTTTTTTTTTTTTTTTTTTATTTTTTTTTTTATTGATGTCTTAGTTTATAACACTGTGGGGTTTTAGTTGTACATTTTTGTCCGTCACCTTGTGGATGTAACCCTTCACCCCTTGTGCCCCCCCCACCCCCCTTCCCCTTGGTAACCACCAATCAGTTCTCTCTGTCCGTGTGTTCACTTATATTCCATATATGAGTGAGTTCATGCAGTGTCTGTCCTTCTCTCTCTGGCTTATTTCACTTAACATAATACCCTCTAGGTCCTTCCATGTTGTTGCAAATGGGACAATTGTGTCTTTTCTTATGGCTGAGTAGTATTCCATTGTATGTATATACCACATCTTCTTTAACCAATCTTCAGTTGAGGGACACTTGGGTTGCTTCCACTTCTTGGCTATAGTGAATAATGCTGCAATGAACATAGGGGTACATACGCCTCTTGTGATGGTTGATTTCACGTCCATTGGGTAGATGCCCAAGAGTGGGATTGCTGGATCATACGGTATTTCTATTTTTAATTTTTTGAGGACTCTCCATACTGTTTTCCATAGAGGCTGCCCCAGTTTGCATTCCCACCAGCAGTGAATGAGGGTCCCCATTTCTCCACAACCTCTCCAGCATTTGTTGTTATTTGTCTTGGTGATTATAGCCATTCTAACCGGTGTAAGGTGATATCTCAGTGTCGTTTTGATTTGCATTTCCCTGATGATTAGTGATGTTGAACATCTTTTCATGTGTCTATTGGCCATCTGTATCTCTTCCTTGGAAAAATGTCTGTTCATCTCCTCTGCCCATTTTTTGATCGGGTTGTTTGTTTTTTTGTTGCTCAGTTGTATGAGATCTTTGTATATTACTGAGATGAATCCCTTGTCAGACAAACGATTTGCAAATATTTTCTCCCAGCTGGTGGGTTGTTTATTCATTTTGATCCTGGTTTCATTTGCCTTGTAGAAGCTCTTTAGTCTGATGAGGTCCCACTTGTTTATTTTTTCTTGTGTTTCCCTTGTCTGGGTAGACATGGAATCTGAAAGGATCCCTTTATGTCCAATCGCAATTAGTGTACTGCCTATATTTTCTTCCAGGATTTTTATAGTTTCAGGTCTCATTTTCAGGTCTTTGATCCATTTTGAATTGATTTTTGTATATGGCGATAGGAGATGGTCTACTTTCATTCTTTTGCATGTTGCTGTCCAATTTCCCCAGCACCATTTATTGAAGAGACTTCCCTCTCTCCATTGTATGTTCTTTGCTCCTTTGTCGAAGATTAGCTGTCCATAGATGTGTGGTTTTATTTCTGGGCTTTCAATTCTGTTCCATTGATCTGTGTGTCTATTCTTGTACCAGTACCATGCTGTTTTGATTACTGTAGCTTTATAGTATATTTTGAAATCAGGGATTGTGATGCCTCCAGCTTTGTTCTTTTTTTTCAGGATTGCTTTAGCTATTCGGGCTCTTTTGTTGCCCCATACGAATTTCAGTCGTTTTTGTTCTATTACTGTGAAGAATGACATTGGGATTCTGATTGGGATTGCATTGAATCTGTAGATTGCTTTAGGTAGAATGGACATTTTAACTATATTTATTCTTCCAATCCATGTGCATGGAATATTTTTCCATTTCTTTATGTCCTCCTCGATTTCTTTCAATAGTGTCTTATAGTTTTCATTGTATAGGTCTTTTACCTCCTTGGTTAAATTTATTCCCAGATATTTTATTCTCTTTGTTGCAATTGTAAATGGGATTGTCTTTTTGAGTTCTCTTTCTGTTTTTTCATCGTTAGTGTATAGAAATGCAATTGATTTTTGTAAGTTGATTTTATACCCTGCCACTTTACTGTAGTTGTTGATTGTTTCTAGTAGCTTTCCAATGGAATTTTTGGGGTTTTCTATGTATAGGATCATGTCGTCTGCAAATAGTGAGAGTTTCACTTCTTCATTGCCTATTTGGAGTCCTTTTATTCCTTTTTCTTGCCTAATTGCTCTGGCCAGAACTTCCAGTACTATGTTGAATAAGAGCGGTGAGAGTGGGCACCCTTGTCTTGTTCCTGTCCTCAAAGGAATGGCTTTCAGTTTTTCCCCGTTGAGTAGGATGTTTGCTGTAGGTTTGTCATATATGGCCCTTATAATGTTGAGGTACTTTCCTTCTATACCCATTTTGTTGAGAGTTTTTATCATAAATGGATGCTGGATCTTGTCGAATGCCTTCTCTGCATCGATTGAGATGATCATGTGGTTTTTATTCTTCATTTTGTTAATGTGGTGTATCACGTTGATTGATTTGTGGATGTTGAACCATCCCTGTGTCCCTGGTATAAATCCCACTTGATCGTGATGTATGATCTTTTTGATGTATTGCTGTATTCGGTTTGCCAATATTTTGTTGAGGATTTTTGCGTCTATGTTCATCAGCGATATTGGCCTGTAGTTTTCCTTCTTTGTATTGTCCTTGTCTGGCTTTGGTATCAGGATGATGTTGGCCTCATAGAATGTGTTGGGAAGTATTCCATCTTCCTCTATTTTTTGGAATAGTTTGAGAAGGATAGGTGCTAAATCTTCTTTGAACGTTTGATAAAATTCTCCAGGGAAGCCATCTGGTCCTGGGCTTTTATTTTTTGGGAGGTTTTTGATTACTGTTTCAATCTCTTTACTTGTGATTGGTCTGTTCAGATTCTCTATTTCTTCTTGATTCAGTTTTGGGAGGTTGTACGCGTCCAAGAATTTGTCCATTTCCTCTAGGTTGTCCAATTTGTTGGCGTAAAGTTTTTCATAGTATTCCCTAATAATCCCTTGTATTTCTGTGGTGTCTGTTGTAATTTCTCCTCTTTCCTTTCTAATTTTATTTATTTGAGTCTTCTCCCTTTTTTTCTTAGTGAGTCTGGCTAAGGGTTTGTCAATTTTATTTATCTTCTCAAAGAACCAGCTCTTTGTTTCATTGATCCTTTCTACTGTTTTTTTTTGGTTTCAATTTCATTTATTTCTGCTCTGATTTTTATTATTTCCCTCCTTCTGCTGATTCGGGGCTTTGTCTGTTCTTCTTTTTCCAACTCTGTTAGGTGCAATTTAAGGTTATTTATTTGGGATTTTTCTTGTTTGTTAAGGTGAGCTTGTATTGCTATGAATTTCCCTCTCAGGACTGCTTTTGCTGCATCCCATATGAGTTGGTATGGTGTATTTTCCTTTTCATTTGTCTCCAGATAGCTTTTGATTTCTCCTTTAATTTCATCAACGACCCATTGGTTGTTCAGTAGCATGTTGTTTAGTCTCCACATCTTTGTCCCTTTCCTAGTTTTTTCCTTGCAGTTGATTTCTAGTTTCACAGCATTATGATCAGAAAAGATGCTTGTAATGATTTCAATCTTCTTAAATTTATAGAGGTTTGCCTTGTTTCCTAATATATGGTCTATCCTTGAGAATGTTCCATGAGCACTTGAGAAGAATGTGTACTCTGCTTTTTTTGGGTGGAGTGCTCTGTATATATCTATTAAATCCATTGCGTCTAGTTTTTCATTTAAGTCCAGTATTTCCTTATTGACTTTTTGTCTGGATGATCTATCTATTGATGTAAGGGGGGTATTAAGATCCCCTAATATTATTGTGTTATTGTTAATATCTCCTTTAAGGTTTTTTAGCAGTTGTTTTATGTACTTTGGTGCTCCTGTGTTGGGTGCATAGATATTTATAAGTGTTATGTCTTCTTGGTGAAGTATCCCTTTTATCATTATATATTGCCCTTCTTTGTCTCTCATTACCTTTTTTATCTTGAAGTCTACTTTGTCTGATATAAGTATGGCTACTCCTGCTTTCTTCTGTTTGCCATTAGCTTGGAGTATTGTTTTCCATCCTTTTATTTTGAGTCTGTGTTTGTCTTTAGAGCTGAGATGTGTTTCCTGGAGGCAGCAGATTGTTGGATCTTGGTTTTTAATCCATCCTGCCACTCTGTGTCTTTTGATTGGAGAATTCAATCCATTTACGTTTAGAGTGATTATTGATATATGAGGGTTTAATGTTGCTATTTTATTGTTCATCTTCTGGTTCTTTTGCATTTCCTTCGTTTCTTGTCCCTTGTGTTTCGGACTGCAAATTCAATTTGGTATTTCTGCATGTTCATTCTCTTGGTTTTCTCTTTATTTGTCATGTGTGGTTCTCTTCTGGTTGTTTGTTTAGTGGTTACCGTGCGGTTTATATAAGCGATCTCCTGGATAAGAAAGTACATTTTCAGATGCCTCCTTTTTCCTGAGGCTGGGTCAGTTCAATCCCTTACCTCTTCCCCTCCTTATTTGTTATCTCTTTATTCCAGATTGTGTCATGTATGTGTGTTTCCAGTGATGAGCTTGAATTAATTTTTGATGTTTTCCAACTGTATTTTGTTCTGGTTTAGTCTCCTTGCTTTTCTCCTTGCTGAAATCTTTGTATCCCCTTTCTCATTTGTTTTTTTTCAGGCCTAAGGGCCTTCTTGAGCATTTCTTGTAGTGGGGGTCTTGTGGTGACGCACTCTCTTAGCTTTTGTTTATCAGGGAGAGTTATTATTTCTCCATCGTATTTGAAGGATATTTTTGCTGGATAAAGTATTCTCGGCTGAAGGTTTTTGTCTTTCATGATTTTGAATATATCATTCCAGTCTCTCCTAGCCTGTAGAGTTTCTGTCGAGAAATCAGCTGAGAGCCTGATGGGGTTTCCTTTGTATGTTATTTTGGTTTTTTGTTTAGCTGCCTTCAATATTATTTCCTTGTCACGGGTATTCTTCAAGTTTGCTACTATGTGGCGAGATGATTTTTTATTCCTGTTTATATATTTAGGTGATCTATTGATTTCATTCACTGTTATTTCCCTTTCATTCCCTAGGTTGGGGAAGTTCTCAGCTATTATTTCTTTGAACAAACTCTCTGCTCCTTTTTCTCTTTCTTCTCCTTCTGGAATACCTATTATCCTTATGTTGCTTTTCCTCATTGAGTCTGATATTTCTCGAAGAATTTCTTCATTTCTTTTTAGTCTTAGCTCTCTCTCCTCCTCTACCAGGAGCGTTTCTGCGTGGCTATCCTCAATAGTCCTAATTCGTTCCTCCATATTGTCAGTTCTGCTCTTTAAAGACTCCATTTTTTCCACTATCTCATTCATTTTGTTTTTCATCTCCAATAATTCTGATTGGTTTTTCTTTAGGGTTTCAATCTCTTTTGTGACATAATCCCTGAATTCGTTGATTTGTTTCTGTGTGTTCTCTTGTATTTCTTTGAGCTTGTTTATGATATCTATTTTGAATTCTCTCTCATTCAGGTTATCAAATTCTGTGCCTTCAGGGTTGGTTTCTGGGTGTTTGTCATTTTCCTTTTGGTCTGTAGCCCTGACATATTTTCGCAAGGATCCGACGGGGACGGCTTTATTTTTACCCGTCATGATTAAAGTTAGTCCTGCAGTTTCCCCCTGCTGCCACTAGATGGAGATCGCGAGCGGTTTGCTCTGAGGCGGCTGCAGCCCCCGGAGGGATTATGCTGAAACGCTGGGTGTGTGGGGGGAGGGGTCCTCTCTTTCTCCTGCTTGACCCGGGGGTTTCCTTTCTGGCTCTGTTAGGGTGTTTGCTACACCCCCTAAACAGTCTGTCGTCGCTTCCCCGTGGGGATCTCGCGACAGTCTGTGAGAGCACCTGGATGGCGCTAGTTTTCCCCGCTGTGGGCCGCCCCTCCCCCCTCTGTCCGCGAACCGCGCTGTTTTTGCCGATTGATTGGGGAGGGGGAGTACAACCTCCTACCTCTCCTCCTGTTCTCCTGGGCTTCCCGCGCCTCCACCGTCCGATGTATGGCAGCAGGGGTTTCTCAGAAGTCCTTCGTAGTGTTTGATTGAGCTCTGTTGGAATGTGAATGATGTTTTCGTTGTGTCGTAGGGGGCAGAGATTCAAAGAGGGAATCTCACTCCGCCATGTTGCTGACCCTTCCCTTAATCTTGATGTTTATAATTAAGCGTTTTCCAACCTATTCTGATAGAGAGCTGCAATTTTTCTGGTTTTGTCTACCTGTTTTTTTCCTTGCTCAAAGTTTTGTGTCCCCTTTCTCTGTTTGTTTTTTTTTTTCAGGCATGAGGGCCTTCTTGAGCATTTCTTGTAGTGGGGGTCTTGTGGCAATGAATTCCCTCAGCTTTTGTTTATCTGAGAAAGTTATTATTTCTCCATCATATCTGAAGGATATTTTCATTGGATAGAGTATTCTTGGCTGAAGGTTTTTGTCTTTCAGAATTTTGAATATATCATTCCAGTCTCTCCTAGCCTGTAGAGTTTCTGTCGAGAAATCTGCTGAGAGCCTGATGGGAATTCCTTTGTACGTTATTTTATTTTTTTGTCTAGCTGCCCTTAATATTTTTTCTTTGTTGTTGACTTTTTCCAGCTTTACTACTATATGCTTTGGAGAGGGTCTTTTCCTGTTTATATATTTAGGAGATCTGTTGACTTCATGCACTGATAGTTGCAGCTCCTTCCTCAGATTTGGGAAGTTCTCAGCTATTATTTCTTTGAACAAGCTCTCTGCTCCTTTTCCCTTCTCTTCTCCCTCTGGAATACTTATAATCCTTATGTTGCATTTCCTAATTGAGTTGGATATTTCTCAGAGGATTTCTTCATTTCTTTTTAGTCTTAGTTCTCTTCCTCTATCTGGAGCATTTCTGCATTCCTATCCTCAATAATGCTAATTCTTTCCTCAATGTTGTTAGCTCTGTTCTTTAAAGATTTCAGATTTTCCTTTATCTCTTCCATTGTGTTTTTCATCTCCAATATTTCTCATTGGTTTTTCTTTTCTTTTCTTTTGTGTGTGTGTGTGTGTGTGTGTGTGTGTGTGTGTGTGTGTGTGTGTGAGGTAGAACAGCCCTAACCAGCATCCGTCACCAATCCTCCTCTTTTTTGCTGAGGAAGACTGGCCCTGGGCTAACATCCGTGCCCATCTTCCTCTACTTTATATGGGACGCCGCCATGGCATGGCTGACGAGCAGTGCATTGGTGGGCGCCCGGGATCCGAACCTGTGAACCCTGGGCTGACAAGCGCGGACTAAACCGCTGCGCCACCAGGCAGCCCTTCATTGGTTTTCTTTATGGTTACCATCTCTTTTGTGAAGAAATTCCTGATTTCATTCAATTGTCTATGTGTATGTTCTTTTAATTTGTTGAGCTTCTTTATGATGCTATTTTGAATTCTCTGCCGTTTAGGTTATAAATTTCTGTGCCTTCAGGGTTGATTTCTGGGTGCTTGTCATTTTCCTTCTGGTCTGGAGATTTAATATATTTTTGCATAGTGACTGCAGATGTTGGCTTATTTTTACTCATACTGAAGTTGTCTGGTTGCAGTTTCCAGTTGCTGCCACTGGGTGGTGGGAGTCAAGCGCTGTGTATTCTGTCACCGCTGTGATCTGTGGGGCCTCTGGCCCACCGGTTGTGGTGAAGTGCCAGGCGTGCAGGGGGAGGGGCTCTGTCTTTCACCTGCCCGATTCCAGGGGCTTCTCATTCTTCCCTCACTATCTGCTCTGCTGGGGTGCTCAGATGATGGCGGCACCACCCCCCCACGTAACAGTTCAGTCTCCTCCATGTGGGAATTCCCTGCAGGTTGTGAGAGAACTTTGAGAGTGATTGTTTTCCCTCAAAGGGCCACCCCTTCCTCCCCTGCCATGAGAGCCATGCAGTTCTGGAGGGGAAGGTCTCTTTCTTTCATCTTCCTGATCCTGGGGGCTTCTCATTCTTCCCTCGCTATCTGCTCTCCTGGGGTGCTCAGATGATGGTGGCATCCCCGCAATAGTTTAGTTTCCTCTGTGTGGGAATTCCTCACAGGCTGTGAGAGATTTTTCTGCAGAGGGCCGCCCCTCTGCCCTACTCTGGGAGCCACGTTGTCCCGGAGTCACTGATCGATTGGGGAGGGGGAGGATTTCTTCTTACCTCTCTCCACTTCCTTTGGGGGTTCCAGCAACTCCACCTTCAGATATATGGCTGCGTGGGTCTCTCAGACATCCTTTGTGTTTGTGAGTGTCCTCTGTTGGTGTTCGAGTGTCCTTTTTGTTGTATCTTAGTGGGGGGAGTTTAAAAGGGAAAGGTCACTGCGCCATGATGCTGACATCACTCGAGGAGTTTATTTTTATGCGTGTAAATATTGCTATATAGACCTATCTAGCATGTGGAATTAAGGCAAATGTAAAATATTATTTTGGGGTATTTTATCATTAGATGAATGAGAATCATGTTTTTAGTTATATTAATCCTCTTAGAGACAGCTTTTTGAAAATTCAAGGATTAACTTGTGAAACACCTTATGTTGCTATGATTATAGCATGAGCATATCATTAAAGTGATATTATCAATTTAAATGTTTCATTTTATTTCATAAGTTCTAACATTTATATTTAGTAATAGGAAAAAATTAGTTGGAGAAATTCGAATTTACCAATAACTTATTTACATGACTTATTAAATATTCTAAAAATATGGTACTTAATACAGGCATTTTATTGCAGTCTTTAATTACCTAGGCTATTATTAACATTAGTCAGAACAAGCAAATAGTTTTACAATTATTGCAAATTTGAATCTCATCTTGAAATAGAAATTATTTCTGATTATTGTTAATGAAGTATAGGACTAGAGGATGCCACCTTGGGAGGAAGATTGGAGGGGATAGAAAACCTGAGATATGTTTAGCATGAAGTAATAACTTGTTGATTCCCAGGTTGACAGACTGATGGATGAGACCTGTTTTATTGTAAATCCTAGACAAAACAACCAGTTAAAACAGAGATGTTTATTTGAGTTGAACCCATAAAAATGCTAAAAAAGAATCAGATGAAAGTTGACAATTTGTACCGAGAAACTGAGACAGAATCTAGTTATTTCACCTTCTGCACGAGTGGGGCAGAGTGCCCTTCCTTCCAGTACTCTATTTTTTGTTGAACTAGTTTCACAATAGAGAGAAGGCTTAAAAGATAATTAGGAGACGTTTATCTACTTAAAAATGTTCTTATATATATCAGTGTAGCAGAAGTGCCATGATTGGACCCGAGGTTTATGAAGATAACTGGAAATATTGTGGAGATGGGGGAGTGGAAGATGAGGAGATGGAGAAGAGACTGGTAAAGGAATATCACTTAACAGTTGAATGTAATTTGGTTCAATAATGAATATTTTTTGAGTATTTTTTGGCCTACTATGTGCCAGGACCTGGGCATATAAGATGAGTGCTTAGATTGAGGAGCTTATGGTTTAGTAGGGGAGAGGAGCACTAAGTGATCATTTCAACACAGATGTAATAGCCTAATGATAGAGACACACTGAAGGTGTGCACACTGTGGAAGCAGAGGGGAAAGGGGGCCGAGGAGGGAGACACGGAGAAAGTCCACTCCAAGTGACAGTGAAGAAACGAGCTGTTTACATTCCTCTTGGGACAAGCCTGGGCTCAATTCTAATTGTTCCTAAACAGAGCAGTCTGTCAGAAACAAATAGTGATTAAAGTACTTTGAAATGCACACTTCAGCCTAAATAATTAGCTTTCATACCTAGCATTTGTATTGTAGATTCCTGGTATCTTGATGTCTCACTATTGTATACTTCAGTATGCATCTGAGAAAAAGGATATTACTTCATGAACACAGCGCAGTTATCACACCAAAAGAATAATCTTTCTTAACCTAATATATGTACAAGGTTAAACACAATTAGCTCACTACTTCAGATGATATCCTGCTGTTTTGTTAATACCTTTTTTCCTAAGCAAGGAACCAAGATCAGTTTCTATTTGTCAACACTTTGATTTCCTTTTTCAGTTCAGTTTTAGACTCATTTCAGATAATACCCTGGGACCCAGCGGGAGACAGAAAAAAATAAAATTGAAATTATCTTCCTCATATTTGGTGCTTTAAAATCGATATTCTTTGATTTGCACCCCTGATTCCAGAGAATATTTGAATAAGGAAGGTGGTCTGCCCCAGAGGCTGGACTCTCTCTATAAGCTGTAAGACCAATTATTTATTCCCTTTACAATGAATCAAAACAACGTTCTTTCACCTCCATTATTAACTGGCCTATGTGAAAAAGAATAATATCCAGTGTTACTCTGGGAATAAGAAATGAACACTCTGGTGGTAAGTCTTTTTGGAGATCAGTTCAGCAAGTGTATCAAAAAAATTAAAAGGGTATATATACCCTTTTAATATATATCCTTTGACCTAGCAATTCAGTACTGAATATTGTAATGATGTCAGTTCTGCTGAAATTAGTCTAAAATTTGGCATGGTTTATTATATGAAACAATTAGAAACCATCTAAATATCTGGCCATGGAAAAAGAATATACATTGACCTAGTTGGAAATCTGGGAGGGTACATAATAAAGTGATTGTCTCTGTGTTGGTCCTTCCCTTTGGGCAGGTGTAATATATTTCAGGAATATACTTAGCATTGGAATAGGGCCCTCCAATTTACAGAGTTCTCCCACTTATATCATTATCTCTACTCACAGCATCACTTTGAGTATAGGCAGATAGGTCCTGTAGTTAGTAAGTGGCCAACACACGACTAAAAACCAGTATGATTTTCTTCTGAAAAGAACTACGGCTCCTTAAAAAATAGTTGATTCCAAGACCAGAACAAGAAATATACAAGATGAGCCTGGAGTATCTTGTCATAAGAGAAAAGAAAAAATTCTGCTACAGATTACTAGCATGATATCAAAAGGATACATGAGCAGATACCAATTCAGCACTTAGTGGATCCCCTAGTGGCCAAAGGTGAGACAGTTTGAGCATCAGAAGGAGTAAGAGCTAAGTGACTTTTTACATTTCCATGCTGTAATACAGCATATGATCAGTGATCTGTAGAGTAATTTGTTGTTGAATTTTTTTGTTTACTTTTAAGAAATAATGTAAAAACTGCCTGACTATTCTCAGTTTAAAAATAATCTAACTTGATTAATTTGTTTTGTGAATTTTCCTCATAAATCATAGAAATTTAAAATGTTTTTTTCAGAGCCAGCCCTGATGGCCTAGTGGTTAAAGTTCAGGGTGCTGTTTCGGTGGGCCGGGTTCGGTTCCCAGGCGCGGAACCACACCACTCGTCTGCCATGCTGTGGTTGCAGCTCACATAGGGGAACTAGAAGGACTTTACTAGAATATACAACTATGTACGGAGGCTTTGGGGAGGGAAAATAAAAAATATATATATATGTTTTCCGAAGATAGAATAAATATCATATAAGGCATTTTTTTTTCTTTTTCAGGATGAAGTTCCTGATGGAATTAAATCTGCGAGCTACAAGGTATGTACATGCACTTACTAATGTGTCTAGTATCTTAACAAAACACTTGAAAAAGTCGTTTCCCCTGCCAGCTACTGCCCCACCTCTCTGCTTCCCTTTACAGTGAACCCCTGAGAGTCACCTGTACTCA
Source organism: Tapirus indicus (assembly GCA_031878705.1). Taxonomy (NCBI): domain Eukaryota; kingdom Metazoa; phylum Chordata; class Mammalia; order Perissodactyla; family Tapiridae; genus Tapirus; species Tapirus indicus. The sequence continues at coordinate 136,825,735 of CM062923.1, forward strand.
GTGGTTCCAATTCTTTGTTTTTTCTTTTGTTCAATCTTTTCTTATAGAAAACGTGAAAGATAAATAAAAGTAGAGAAAATAAAATCACCCAGCTTCAGCAGTTGTCAGTGTATGGTCAATCTTGTTTTATGTGTACCTCCCACTTCATTCTCCCAATTATTTTAAAGCCAAATTCAGATAAATCATTTTGTTTAATACTTCATATCCATCTGTAAGACAAAAAGACACTTAAAAAAATAATCTCAGTCAGGGTTCAGATTTCTCTAATTGTTTCATGAGTGCCTTAATGGTTTGTTTGAAACAGGATTCAAACATATTCCACAGATTGCATTTGGTTCATATGTCTCTTCTGTCTCTTTCTCTCTCTCTTCTTTAATAAATTTTTAATTTTATGATATTTTTAGACCTACAGAAAAATTGTGAAGATAGTACAGAGTTCCCCTATACTCCACACCCAATTTCCTCCATAATTAACCTCTTACATTAGTATGGTACATTTCTTAAAATTAATGAACCAACATTGATACATTATCACTAACTGAAGTCCATACTTTATTCAGATTTCCTGAGTTTTCTACCTGATGTCCTTTTTGTGCTCCAGGATCCATCCAGGATGCGTGTCACATTTAGGCATCACGTCTTCTTAGGTTCCTCTTGGCTTTGACAGTTTCTCAAACTTCCTTTGTTCACGATAAGGAGTTTTTGAGAAGTACTAGTCAGGTATTTTGTAGAATGTCCCTCAGTTCGGATTTTGATGTTTTTCTCGTGATGAGACTGGGGTTATGTGTTTTTGGGAGGAAGATCACAGGGGTAGAGTGCCGTTTCTGTCACATCATATCAAGGGCACGTGCTCTCAACATGACTTACCACCCTTGATGTTGACCTTGACTGCCTATTGAGGGGGTGCTTGTCAGGTTTCTCCACTGTAGATTTATTCTTTTTTGCCCTTTCCATACTGTATTCTTTGGAAGAAAGTCACTTTGCACAGCTCACACTTAAGGAGTTCTTCATCTCTTTGAGGATATAAATTGTTTGGAATTCTTCAGTATGGGAGACTTGTATCTTCTCCCTCCATTTACTTACTTATTCAATCATTTATATCGTGGGTATTTATCTTGTACTTTGGATTATCATTCAGTACTACTTTATTTTGTTGCTCAAACTGTCCCAGGTTTGGGTACTGGGAGTTTTTTCACTTGTGTTCCTTTGACATACTGCCATCATTGTCGGGTTTTCAGCACTTTTTCTTTTCTTTTTTTAGCACTTCCTTACTTTCTGGTACTACTTGTATATTTCCTACTCTTAAGTCTCTTTTAATCCATGTCCATTCCCCCTCCTCCCCCTTTTTTCTTTCTTTGCCACTTATGTGTTGAAGGAAATGAGTCATTATCCTGTAGAATTTCCCACATTATATATTTGTTGATTGTATCCCTGTCATGTCATTTTAACATATTTCTCTACTCTCTTTAATTTCCATAAACTAGTAGTTAGGTATTAAGGCTTTATCAAATTCAGATTCATTTTTTAGAAAAATTTGTTTATTTTCTGCTTTATTGAGGTATAATTAACTAATAAAATTGTAAGATATTTAAAGAGATATATGTATACATTGTGAAAGGATTTCTGCCATCTAGTTAATTAACTCATCCATCATCTTACGTATTTATCTTTTTTTGGTGAGGACTTTTACGTTCTACTCCCAGCAAATTTCAGTTGTACAATACAATATTATCAACTGTAGTCACTATGTTATACGTTAGATCCTCAGACCTTATTCTTCATATAGCTGAAAGTCTGTACCCTTTACCAACCCCTCCCAATTTCCCTGACCCCCTAGTCCCTGGCAACTACTTTTATATTCTGTGTTTCTGTGAATTTGACTTTTTTTAAAAAAGATTCCACATATAAGTGATACCATGTAGTATTTGTCTTTCTCTGACTTATTTCACTTAGCATAATGCCCTCAAGGCCCATCCATGTTGTAGCAAATGGCAGGATTTCCTTCTTTCTCATGGCTGAATAGTATTCCATTGTATATATATGCCACATCTTCTTTATCCATTCACCCATTGACAGACACTTAAGTTGTTTCCATTTCTTGCCTAGTGTGAATAATGCTGCAAACAACGTGGAAGTGCAGCTATCTCTTTGACATCTTGTTTTCATTTCCTTTGGATATGTATCCAGAAGTGGGATTGCTGGATCATATGGTAGTTCTATTTTTAATTTTTTTAGGAACTTCTATAAATGAAAATAAACAATTTTTGCTTTTGGGTCAAAGCCAAAAAATCATTGCCAAGACCAATGTCAAGGAGCTTACCCCTATATTTTCTTGTAGGAGTTTTATGGTTTCAGGTCTTAAATTTAAGTCTTTAATCCATTTTGAGTTGATTTTTGTGTATGGTGTAAGATAGGGGTCAGTTTTATTCTTTTGCATGTGGCTGTCCATGTAGTTACATATTAAGGCTTATCAGATTCATTTTTTGGTACATATTTATTGGAGTTGTGGTGCACTTACTAATCATATCAGAAGACACATAATGTCTGATTTTCTCTTTATGATGTTAAGATTGATCATTAGGTTCATTATACATTCATTATAAAGTTTTCTACTAGCTTTTTACCTGAAAGTTTTAGCAGCTTTGATGATTATTACCTAATTGCATTGTTTTATTAGAGGCTTGAAAATGTTGATATTCTAATTCTATCCTTCTTTCTATACTTACTACTTGTTATTCTGTACAGACCTTTTTTTGTCAACTGTTTACATCCCCTGAAATGCAGTTTATACAGGACAAACAGGATAAATGCTTCATTCTTTTCCTTTGTTCATCAGTTTTCAGAATAATTATGAGTTGGTGCCCAAGCATCTTTCAAAGGCGCTCAGTACATTCTTTCTTTTTAAGTATTATTATGAACTTAGTAGTTTTGATATAGTTAATGTGTTGGAATCTACTGTAGTCATTTAGTCATTATTCCTTTTGATGCTTGAGTTGTTCCATCTTTGGCCACTAGGAGCTCCTTCAGGTCAGCAACTGTGGCCTTTTGAGATGATCCCAGTAGTCTGAGTAGACTTTTTACTTTCTCTTATGAAAAGATGTTCTAGGCCTAGTTTGTACCTTTTTTGCATTAGTCTTGGAATTAATCATTTTCCTAAGGAGCCCTAGTTCTTTTAATGGGAATGGTGTTTAGAGATTATAATCTGGGCTGTAGAGGTGCTAATTGTTACTGGGTTGTCATTGTTTCCAGGCGTTTTGGTGGACTAATTCAATTTGTGATTACAGTGTTTTAAAATATGCCTAGAGTCTTACAGTCTTTATTGCTTGTTGTATTTCAAGCCATCATCACTTTTTGCCTGGATTATTGCAGTAGCCTCTTCAATGATCTGCCTACTTCTACTATTGCTTCTCTACAGTCTCTTGTAAAGACAGCAGCCAGAGTGATTTTTTAAAAAAATCAGATTGTATCTCTCCTTTGTTTAAAATCCTCCTATGTACCCTGTCTCTCTCGGAGTAAAAACCAAAGCCTTTAGAGAAGAACAAGAGTAAATTGAGGAACCATATACCAAGGTTTGCCTGGGACAGAACTGGTTTATTCCTGTTGTCTGCCATCCTGTCTAGTTTATCATTTGTCCTGAGTTTTTAATTTTTTTAATAAAATATTAGTTGCATTAAAATAAGTTAGGATGGATTTGGTTGACCAAATACTTTGTATTTCTAGCTTCCTCTGTTGTCTCCTTTCTTATGTTTGAAGTGTATGTACACTACAAAGTTCTCACTTTAACACAGATGACCAATAATATTTTTTTTTCTTTTTCTGACCTTTTCTAGATGTAAATAAACTAAACCTCTCTTTCAAAGAAAATATACTAGGTGCCTGCTGAGAAAATAATTGCAGTCAGACACAAATAGCTAGGGACAGCTAACTCCTTACAGTCCTGGAAAGTAGGGGGAACAGCATTGGATGCTGCTGTCCTGCTGGTCTCTTGGAGTTGGCAGCCATTTGTGCTGTGGTCTTTGTCATGCCTGTGATGTATCCTAAACTGCCAGGCTGCCATTTGACTGGTCAGTGGGGAAACTTGGAAATTATAGGTCGGGCTTATGAGAAATATGTGTGGGAAATAGAGGGTGAACAATCCTGCATAGAGAGAGTGGTCTTCCTGTAATGGTTTTGTCCTTTTTGGTATAGTGTAAATCAACATCTTATAATTATTTTACTATTTAGTAATTTTAAAATTTTTTTCAGTGAATCCTTTCGGTTGAAATAAATAAGAAAGGAAAAAGGAAATACATGTTTAATCAAAAATAAAGTATTGAATTTCCATTTTTCACAGCAGTCGATGATGATATATAACTTGCACAAAAGGTCATCGTTTACCATGTATAAGGGCCATAGACGTATCACTGACCATATGAAAACCAGAGCACACAAACATGCTGACAAAGCCTGAGCATCTACTTTGTAAGTTAGTTGTTTTAAGAAGACTGTGTCTAAAGACAACAATTTGACACGTGCAGCTGCAGAGGGTGCATTTCCATATCATTCTGGGATATGTGATTTTTCATTTAGACTAAATAACTGTTCTAAATGAAATTTTCCTGATACTTAATATGAAAATTTTTATACAGACAGCAAAGTGAAGGAATTTTCCTGTGAACATTCTTTTTTTGTTTTGTTTTGTTTTTTTGAGGAAGATTGGCCCTGCACTAAGATCTGTTGCCAATTTTCCTCTTATTTTTTCTTTTTTCTCCCCAAAGCCCCAGTACATAGTTGTGCATCATAGTTGTAGAGTTGTAGCTCTTCTACATGGAACGCTGCCTCAGCATGGCTAGATGAGCAGTCCTTGCCCAGGATTCCAACCGTCGGACCCCAGGCTGCCGAAGTGGAACGTGCAAACTTAACCGCTAGGCCACCGGGCCAGCCCCTCCTGTGAACATTCTTATACCCATCACCTAGATTCTACCATTAACATTTTTGTAAACTTACTTTACCATGTATCTGTCCATCCTTCTAGCCATCCATTGAAACATTATTTTTTGGATTCATTTCAAAGTAAATTTCAAGCATTAGTACACATCCCCCTAAATATATATCACAACTATGTATATATATGTCACTAACTATATATATATATATATATACACACACACACACACACACACACTTAACTAGAAGTGTCATTAACTAGAGTCCTAGAGTCCATTTTTGTATTTGCTTATATGTATTTTTTATAAAATGAGCATTCAATGAAATGCACAAATCTTAAGTGTGCGTTTGCTAAATACATATACCTGTGTAACCGAGGCTTCTGTTACAATATAGAACATTACCATACCCCAGAAACTTCCTTCATACCCTGTCCCAGTTAATCCCTACTCCTTCCCCCAGAGGCAACTACTTTTCTACAGTTTTTCCATCATCGATTCTAAGCTAATTTTGCTCATTTTTGATTCCATATCTTCTTGTTCACATACAAAGAGTAAAGTGTCCCAGCTATTAATGTGTTGGCCCCAATAGCAGAACTTTGCACATAGTTAAATGATGCCATCGTCAGCTGTTTCAAATAGAAAATAATTTAATTCCAAAAATTGTTTGATTTTTTTCATTTCTGTTGATGGACTCAAAGTAAAACTTTTGGAAGTTCATTCTGTTGAAGGAAAACATTTGTCACTATTGTGAATGCTTGTATAAATTAAAGTTCAAAATTGAAGACAAAAATATTTGTTCTGTGGTGATAATACACATACAGATTTTCTTTTATTGAGGTCGTGTTCGTTTATAACGTTATGTAAATTTCAGCTGTACATGATTGTATTTTGGCTTCTGTATAGACTGCATTGTGTTCGCCATTCAAAAGTCTTGTTTCTATCCACCACCATACATATACACATACAAATTTTGGTAAAAACAATGTCCTGGTAAAAACAATGTCCTTACTGAATCAAGAAATCTGTGGAGCAGAAATGAATTTGTAATTGATTAAGATATACACATAATTCATAATTGTGTCCAAAAATGTTGTGTTATTTTACCAATTAAGATAGAAGTGGTAGGGCCAGCCCAGTGATATAGTGGTTAAGTTCATGTGCTCCACTTCAGCAGCCTGGGGTTCACAGGTTTGGATCCCCGGTGCGGACCTATGCATCGCTCCTCAAGCCACACCATGGAGGTGTCCCACATACAAAATAGAGGAAGATGGGCACAGATGTTAGCTCAGGGCCGATCTTCCTCAGCAAAAAGAGGAAGATTGGCAACAGGTGTTAGCTTAGGGCCAATCTTCCTCACCAAAAAAAAAAAGATAAAAGTGGTAATTGTCAAAATATATAGGTTTTTATATTTATATATACACTAAGTAATGACCATAAAATTTTTGACAGGAAGCTAATGCTGAAAAAAATACTACTTTGGCATGGCAGGAGTACTTTCCTTGCTATCCATCTTCAGTCAGATTTTAGAAATGTTTGAGCCTTTGAATAGCTGTTTTGTAAAACAACCCAAATACTTCAGTGGTATTGACCTATTTTTAATAAATGAGCCCTCTAAGTGTTGATTGCAATTTGTTTAAAATCAGTGGAAGGCCATTATTCAAAGTATCAATGAATGGAATGCTTAAAGAAAAAACAAATTCCAGCTTTTGGAGGTTTAGCACATTGCAATTATTATAACAAAGCTTGTAAACAAAGACCTTGAAGTTTTATTCCTGCAAAAACTAGGAGGAACTGAACACAGTAAGTGAGGAAAGTTCAAATGGTGTGCTAGATTTCATTCTGAAATTCTAGAATTGTGTTTTGGAGTATCTTCACTTGTGAGAAGACTCTCTTCTTGATGACACTGATTTTTATTGGATAAGTTTATAATCTGACTGAAATTAAGAAGGCTTACAATTTTGTAGCATCTATATTTGGCAAAACATTTAAAATAATAGAAAAGCTAGAGACAGCGTATTTGATGAAATTTGTCTTAAAATATTTATTGAAGAAATATACTTTGGAGGCAGAAGAATAGAACTTGTGAAAAATATTTGGGCTAAAATATTTTCACATATTTACCTGTGGAGAGGATATTTTTCTCAATGAAAAATTATATCTGCAGAGAGTCAGTTGAAGGTATTGATTTCAAGTTGACTAACCATAAAAATTAACTTTGAAGAAGATTATGGGCAATTTTATGAAAAATCAAAAATAATAAAATTGGAAAATTAAAAATAATAAAATTGAAAAAATTATTTTTTTTCGGAAAAATGCCAGTGATATAGTATTGACACAGATGTAACTTGTGAAGCTGATTCAGTTATTAAATAGGAACTAAGAATAGTTATTTTTTTAAACTTATGTTTTAATATTCAGGTAATTACAATAATAAAATTCTTAAAGTTTTGTTTTAATATACATAGGTATATATATATTTTTTTAATACATTTTTCTTTTTATTGATGTCTTTGTTTATAACACTGTGGGGTTTTAGTTGTACATTTTTGTTTGTCCGTCATACATAGCTATATTAATATACATAGGTGTATGTTATTTTTTAAACAAATTTTGTTCATTATTTGATGTGTATTTTTTATTTTGAAATAATTTCCAACTTATAGAAAACTTGCAAAATTAGTATAAAGACATTTTGTATACTCTTTGTACAGTTTCACTAACTTTTAGTATTTTGCTTCATTTGTGTTAGCATGCTTTTTCTATATTCATATTCTTATTGCTTTCTGAACCATTTGAGAGTAGGTTGAATATGTCATATCTCCTTACCCTTAATACTTAATTATGTATAAAAGAATTTTATTTTTGAAAATAGTTTTTGAATTGAGCTGTCTTATAGGTCAACCAGTATAATGAAACAAAGGTGTTATTCAGTTAATAAATATTTCAAAAAAATTATATCATTTCAGTTATTTTAGCATTCCCTTTATCCACAAAGTGTTGTAGTCTAGACAGTCATTTGTATCGTCATAAATAGGTACTCAGTAAAATATTTGTTGAGTGATTGAATTTGTGGCTTCCTACTTCCAGTGTGTATGGTGGTGATGATTTGTGTGTTTTGAAATCTTATGATCCACACTCACTTCCCCTGTGCCACATACATGCCTAGCAGAATACACGCACACACACACACACACACACACACAAAGTGCCTTAGTGATTTTTAAACACCTAAAGATATTGAAATACTTTTATAAGATTTGGTAGGCTTCAGGGCATTTTTAGAGTTGTGGTATTTAGAGTTGAGATGGGTGTTAGACACAAGTGATCTAGTCTAACCATTTATTTTATGGAAGAGAAAACTGATGCTCATAATTAGGTTGATCAAAAAGTGGACATTGCCCCATGACTCCTTGCCTAGTGACTTGCTTATACTTAAAAAATTTTCTTAGTGAACTTTTTGGTAATGAGTTATCACAACTGTAATTGGTTCTTTATTTTGTGAGCATAATAGTAATTGTGTTCTCCAACAAAAACAAGGGGTAACGCCTTTTACTTATTTTTTTTTAGTTTCAGAAAGAATGTGAAGGCTTAATTTTTTTAAGTTTTGAAGCCAAAGAGATGGTGCCAGGTGTAAAAGAACCTCAAATAACTTCGAAATTCTTCTTAAAAGTTTAAAAAATGCAGTAAGTTGTCTTCTATTGATTTCCCTTTTCATTTTAGTATTCCGACAAAGCCAATAGTCTCATTGAAGAATGTGAACAAGCTGAACAACTTGGAGCTGTGGATGAATCTCTGAGGTTTGATTTTTTCTTCTTTTTTTGTTTTTTTGCAGTAGTATTTTATGTGAAATGTTAACTTGAAAAAAAACCCACTATTTATTTTCTTTGTTTGAAGTGAGGAAACACAGAAGGCTGTTCTTCAGTGGACCAAGCATGACGATTCCTCAGACAACTTCTGTGACGCTGATGGTATAACATTTTTTATAGTATGCATTTTGTTTAAAATCATGCCTAAGAAAAAAGTAATTCTTTTAAAATGATTTTTAAAAACTCAGTTTCTAACAGTTTCGCAAAAAGCTAAACATAGAATTACCATATAACCTAACAATTCAACTCCTAAGTATATACCCAAAAAGACTGAATACAGGGAAACACATATTTGTATACCCACATTCACAGCAGCACTGTTCACAATAGCTGGAAGGTAGAAACAACCCAAGTGTCCATGAATGGCTGAATCAATATACAAAGTGTAGTCTATACATGGAATACTATTCAGTCATAAAAAGGAAATGAAGTTCTCACACATGCTACAACATGGATAAACCTTGAACACATGCTAAATGAAATTAGCCAGACACAAAAGGACAAATATTGTATGATTCCATTTATATGAAATATCTAGAATAGGCAAATAGATAGAGACAGAAGGTCGATGAGAGGTTACAATGGGTTGGAGGGAGGGGAGGATGGGGAGTTATTGCTTAATGGTTATAGAATTTCTGTTTGGGGTCAGAAAATTTTGGAAACAGTGGTGATGGTTGCACAACATTGTGAATGTAGTTAATGCCACTGAATTGTACACTTAAACACGTTTAAAATGGTAAATTTTATGTTATATATATTTTACCACAATAAAAAATTTAAAAAGAAAACTCAGTTTCTGGAAAAAATTCACCTCTTGAGTTTATCTCAAGATAAACTGTATATCTAATAATATATATTATTTTTGTGATATACATAGGCATTTTGCTAAAATACAGAGATTGCAAAAACCTGTTTCTGTTTTATTGGTATTGGATTGTTAAATATTTTCCTTAATGATGGTTCGTGTTACTTTGGGAAATAGAATGATGAGCCATGAGTTGTGTCTGCTGCTTCTGGAGCCGAGGCAGAGCTGGTGCCATGAGCATCCAGGAGCCCAGAGCCCATTAGAACTCTGACCAAGGTGTATGGTCCTCCTGTTCTCCCTTTTTTTCTAGAGTCTCCCTTTTTTTGAAATTGAATTGTGTTAGCTTTTTAATTGGCTAAACAAAATCAAATCAAACTGAGTTTTAGTATCCTTCTATGGCTCTTTTGGAGCAGATTGATGATCTTTTAAAAAATTAGTGAAAAGAGTGATACAGATCATTATAATTACAAGCAAAAGATGAAGCCTGCAATCCCTCCCAAAAAAAGAGGAAGAAAAAGTGAAAGTACTTATTTTTAATTTTGTGGCTTCTTTTTGGGAAAAAGAAATATGTGCTTTTCTTAATATAAAACATGACATTATTTTGGCAAATACATATCTATAATTTTTTTTTTTTTTTAGTGAGGAAGATTTGCCCTGAGCTAACATCTGTTGCCAGTCTTCCTCTATTTTGTATGTGGACACCACTGCAGCATGGCTGATGAGTGGTGTAGGTCTGCGCCCGGGATCCAAACCCATGAACCTGGGCTGCTGAGGTGGAGTGTGTGGAACTTGAACAACTTGGCCACGGGGCCGGCCCCTATAATTCTTTATTCCTAATTCCAAAATCTGAAAACTCTGAAAAATGCACATTTTCCCCCTAAGTTTAGCATAGATTCATTCAGTGTGAATATTCATGTATTTCACTGCAGAAGTCTTTATATATTTGATTAAAGTTGCTCCTCCAGTCCCTGTTGGAGTAATATTCAATATATGTTGCATGTTCTGTATTAACCTTTCTAAAATCTGAAAAGTTCTGAATTCTAAAACACATTTGGCTGCAGGGGTGTGATGAGGAGTTGTGGACTTACACTAGGATTTAGACTAGTAAAGGAAGAGGATAAAATGCTCCCCCAATACGCTTATTTTGCTGTCTTTTCCACAAGGATTCTTTGGCCTAAACATTGCTGTGTGAGAAAATATTAAATTTATAACATACAGCAAATTTTTTTTTAGGTCTACAGTGTCAGAGAAAGAATGTTAATACTTTAACTTCTATTACCAAAGCATCCTTTTGAGATTACATGCTATGTGTAGCAAGGACCGAGATTCAATAATTCACTTTTATATGGTGGAGTTCTGTTATCTTGGGTGAATCACTTATCTGAATATTTTTTAAAAATGAGAGATTTATGAGGAATAAATAACGTATGTAAATGTAGGTGGAATATAGAAGGTATTTTATAAATCCTAATTAGAAATTTGAGCTTTTGTCATCTGGCAAAATATAGTAACATTTATTTTTTATAAAGTTGGGAGAGATGAAGTATTTATCCTAAGTAAAATTTTGAGGCAACCAATGTTTATCTCTAATTAGGCAGAATGTAAAAAATTTAATCATTTCTTGTTGGTTAGTTTTCTGTCTTAAAGTACTAGGTAGCATTATTGATGTATTTTAAGAATTAGGGCTTTTTTAAAAAATGAATTTATTATAATTTGCTATACTGTGGCAATACCTTTAGTATTAATTGAAATGAACAGAGATATCAATCCCTGAACTGGATGATTCCATGCAAATTTGTTTTTTAAGCTCTCATTTTTACTTTTTCTAGTTATTTTAATTGCCACTTCTGCATTAGACTCTCTGTTATTTCTAGATGCTGTCGCTGTGTTGCTTCTAGAAGCAAATTTTCCCCTAATTTATGCCTCTAGTATACTGTGAATTGAGATAAAAATAACCAAGCTTAGTTTTATTTTTGCTTTTTAATAAGGAGAAGTAGGTGCGATTGAGAGGTTGGTGGATTCTGTCATAAACACACTTCTACTCAGATGTTTGTTGTCGACTTTGGTTGCTTTGAGGCCATTTTTGCCCACTTCCTTATTCTTCGTTGGTTCATATTGTCAAGCTGTAGAGACAAGTAAGGTATTGCTGTACTATTGAATAATTTCCCAAAGTCCCTGGAGGACTAGGGGCCATTTTTTTTTGTGTTTTGAAGTTATACTATACAAATTTATAGAACATATAAGAAATCAATATTCCACCAATTTTTGTTTATTTTCATATATATATCTGTAATTGACTTTTCTATTGTTCATCTTTTCATTTTATTAGATAGCCTTTGTACTTAAAACAGTTTTATTGATTGTAAAACGGTCTTTTAAGGTATTATCCTAGTATTAATACCACTGGCTAATATTTCTTCTTCTTTTACTATTGTCCTAAGCACTCTGCACATATAAACTTGAAGTCTCACAGTAACACTATGAGTGTTGTCCCCATTTTACAAATGATGGCACCAGGGCACAGAGAATTTACCTGACTTGCCCGGGATTCCACAGTGAAGTAGCAGGGCCTGGATTCTGACCAGGCACTCAGGCTCCAGAGCCTGTGCTTTTAACTGCTCTGCTGTGTTGGGCATTTAGGTTGCTTCCGATTTTCTCTTATATAAATAATGCTGACACAAATGTCAACCTGCATACAACTTTGCATATTTAGGATTCTGTCTTTGGGACTGCTTGGTGATGGATCCTGATGGTGGTCATGTAAGGAGTATTTGGTAACAAATGGTGTATGGTACTAATACTTCTTCATTTACTTAGTTACTGATGAACTACTTGCGGTTAATGTGGAGGGAAATGTATAGTATATTCTTTGTCTGGATACCTTATGAGAATAGTTACCATATTCTTTCAGTTCTAAAATTCACATATTCCTATTTTTTACCATTTCTAAAAGCAGGATGCTCTTGCAACCAGTGTGTACATTTAATGTGGCTGTGTTTGTTCCTTCCTCTTTTCCCTCCTATATTTCTTCTGAAAAGTTTTTAAAACCCTGATGCATTGTTACATTTGTGGTGCCTTAGAGTCAATGGAATGCAGTGTTGTTTACTAGCTTTTTTAAGGTAACTGAAGAAAAGAAAGCTTTAATAAAACATTTTATTTTACAGACATACAGTCTCCTGATGCTGAATATGTAGATTTGCTCCTTAATCCTGAGCGCTACACGGGTTACAAGGGACCAGATGCTTGGAAGATATGGAATGTCATCTATGAAGAAAATTGTTTTAAGTATATATCATTTTCATTTAGGATTCCTGGAAGATGTAGTGATTTCTCCTTATAAACAAAATCATAATGATTTAAAAGTACAAATCAAATTCACTTTGTTAAAGGATGTATTTGGACATAGAAACATACTTATTCATTAATCCACTTCTCTGGGGAAACATGTAGACATGAGTTTCAACAAGTATTTCTTTCTTCTTTAAAAGACTTAGAATAGTATTCGACTTTTATGGGAGTATTGTAGGCACTTAACAAATGTTCTTTGAGTGGATGATAGAATTTCATTTTATAGAGGAGGTAACCTAGCGCCAGAGAGGTTTACTTCATTTACCAAGATCATATCGTTAGTGGCAGAGAATGGATGAGAATATCTAACTCCTAATTCTCTTTTCAGTGCTCTATGCTTCGGTTTTTGTGGCTAGACTTATTTCACCCACTTTTATTTTTTGTGAGAAAGATTAGTCCCGAGCTAACATCCACTACCAATCCTCCTCTTTTTTGCTGAGGAAGACTGGCCCTGGGCTAACATCTGTGCCCATCCTCCTCTACTTTATATGGGACAGCACCACTGCATGGCTTGACAAGCAGTGTGTTGGCAGGCGCCCAGGATCCGAACCTGTGAACCCCAGGCCGCTGAAGCGGAGTGCACAAACTTAACCGCTATGCCACCGGGCCGTCCCCCTATTTCACCCACTTTGCAGTTAAATTAATTTCAGAGAATAATTACGATAGCCAGCACTTTTGAGCGCTCACTGTGTGCTGGGCATTGTGCTAAGCATGTTACATACAGTTTCTTCTTTAGTCCTTGCAATAACCCTGTGTTGTAGTCATCACTGAAACTGAGACTTGGAAAGGTTAAGTGATTTGTCCAGTGTCAAAGATCTAGTACGTGGAAGGACCTACTTTGTACTCTTAACTACTACAATGGAATCTGTCAGTTTGATCCCTGGGTGACTGAGACATGCTTCAAGTTTATCCACTTGTAAGCCTCTAGGGTCTAAGCAATGTGGTTATTGGTTTTTGGGAGAAATTTGTGTTTGTGTGTGTGTGTTTTGCTATCTCAGAGATTGGAGAGAATTCTGGGAAAATCTTTGGAATTCCCAGATATGGTGATAATACATTTCAGTTTTTGTAAGTCAAATATAAACATAAGAGATCAGCAGTTATGCTTATGCCAATAAAACATCAGATGTTTCTTTTTTTGACTTGAAGAATTTCTCCAGTTTGGGAAGTGGAGAGGTTTCATTATTTATTCATTTTTTCATGTGTTTCATTTAAATTCTCTTGACTATTATTAAGAATGTTTGGTTTACTGACTTTACTGACTTCAAAGGTTTTTAAAATTTTTTTATGTGAACTAAAATAGAGTCCAACTGAAGCACTTGTTTGATTTTGGATTAGTTTTATAGTTATTTCCTAATTTATATCATGATTCCCATAATATTTCTAAAATATAAACAATGTATGAGGCGCTAAATTGAGTATGTTAAAATATAGCTTACATGTTCTGTTCTCAGAATGTTTCAAGTTCTGCAAATTTGTAAAATTTAGATAATGGACGTTAAAAGAATTCCTACGGTTTACTAATGATACTAATGAATATTTTGAGATTTGAAAGCATTTTAATGACATATTAACTCTTTTTTTCTTATTAAAAATACTTTTTATTAAAATCTTAACAAACATGATGGCCACAGGGCAAATTGATGTACAAAGGTTACCTAAATGGAAAATAATCCACCCACACTGTTTTGTTTTTTTTTTTGCGAGGAAGACCAGCCCTGAGCTAACATCCGTTGCTAATCCTCCTCTTTTTGCTGAGGAAGACTGGCCCCGGGCTGACATCCGTGCCCCTCTTCCTCTACTTTATATGGGATGCCGCCATGGCGTGGCTGACAAGCAGTGCATCAGCGGGCGCCCAGGATCCGAACTGGCGAACCCCAGGCTACCAAGCGCGAACCAAACCGCTGCGCCACCGGGCCAGCCCACACTCACACTGTTTTTTCCTTTTTTTACTTTAATGCTGTGTTGGGTATTTATATTTTTTGCTTATTTGTCTGACAATTAGGAGTGTACTTTGTGCCACACACACACACACACACACACACACGTATACATATTATATATAAAAACATGTTTAGTGACTCTAGGAGAAGAGCTTGACTGGTATTTTTTCTTCCTTTGTTTGAAGAAGTGATTAGGAAATGACTTTCTGGCTGCTACAGTGGGAAGAGATCAGAAACTATTATCACTAAAACAAATAACAACCACCCTCCTTTAAAGCAATTAGCAAAAACTATATATTTTATAAGCTTAATAAAACAATTTGATTTTGGATATAGTCATTAAGGAACTTTCTGAGATAATTTCACCCTCTCTTAAATAATTCTAACATGATAGGCAACATATGTATATTTTATTCTTTAATTCTTTTGTTTCTAGGCCACAAACCATTAAAAGACCTTTAAATCCTTTGGCTTCTGGTCAAGGTGAGTTATTTATTTGCACTGTTACATTATTTATCAGCCAGCGAACTTGGGTTAGAGGGAAGGGGAAGGCAAGATAAGGGTTGGCAAGAGCATTGAGATCATATATTCCTGTTTCCATAGAAGTTATGCCTCACCCTTGCACAGAAATCGGTATTTAAAATATTTACACTTCAATAAGGAGTATTTTTGTAATGAAGTTCATGGTATTAGACAATCATAGGATGAAGATTAGGTTATATATTTATTCTTCTATGCATTTTGCAGAATGTGTGTGTTCAATTATTCTACTGTTCTTACTAATTTTCTAGTTAAATGAATATCCAAAAAACATCTGCCTCAACTCTTTGCCAAAACCTGAAATTATCGTATATATTGGGAGTCTGATTTCAAATTCACATGTTTATATTTCATTGACATTTGTCATTTTCTACTTACACTCAAGGGCTGGCCCAAATACTACCTTTTCCACAAACCTTTCCCTGGTCTTCCTCACTAGAAGGGAACTCTCTCTCCTCATGAAGTGATCTTTTTTTTTTGCTTTACAGTTTTGCAAATCTCTCTTTTTTTTTTTTTTTTACCATTTTTTTATTGATGTCTTAATAGTTTATAACACTGTGGCGTTTTAGCTGTACATTTTTGTTTGTCCGTCACCTTGTGGATGTAACCCTTCACCCCTTGTGCCCACCCCCCACCCCGCTTCCCCTTGGTAACCACCAATCAGTTCTCTCTGTCCATGTGTTCACTTATATTCCATGCATGAGTGAGTTCATGCAGTGTCTGTCCTTCTCTCTCTGGCTTATTTCACTTAACATAATACCCTCTAGGTCCATCCATGTTGTTGCAGATGGGACAATTCTGTCTTTTATTATAGCTGAGTAGTATTCCATTGTATGTATATACCACATCTTCTTTAACCAATCATCAGTCGAGGGACACTTGGGTTGCTTCCACTTCTTGGCTATAGTGAATAATGCTGCAATGAACATAGGGGTGCATACGCCTCTTGTGATGGTTGATTTCACGTCCATTGGGTAGATGCCCAAGAGTGGGATTGCTGGATCATAAGGTATTTCTATTTTTAATTTTTTGAGGAATCTCCATACTGTTTTCAGGAGAGGCTGCACCAGTTTGCATTCCCACCAGCAGTAAATGAGGGTCCCCATTTCTCCACAACCTCTCCAGCATTTGTTGTTATTTGTCTTTGTGATTATAGCCATTCTAACCGGTGTAAGGTGATATCTTAGTATAGTTTTGATTTGCATTTCCCCGATGATTAGTGATGTTGAACATCTTTTCATGTGACTATTGGCCATCTGTATCTCTTCCTTGGAAAAATGTCTGTTCATATCCTCTGCCCATTTTTTGATCGGGTTGTTTGTTTTTTTGTTCCTCAGTTGTATGAGATCTTTATCTATTACTGAGATTAATCCCTTGTCGGACAAACGATTTGCAAATATTTTCTCCCAGCTGGTGGGTTGTTTATTCATTTTGATCCTGGTTTCATTTGCCTTGTAGAAGCTCTTTAGTCTGATGAAGTCCCACTTGTTTATTTTTTCTTTTGTTTCCCTTGTCCGAGTAGACATGGAATCTGAAAGGATCCCTTTATGTCCAATCTCAATTAGTGTACTGCCTATATTTTCTTCCAGGAGTTTTATAGTTTCAGGTCTCACTTTCAGGTCCTTGATCCATTTTGAATTGATTTTTGTATATGACGATAGGAGATGGTCTACTTTCATTCTTTTGCATGTTGCTGTCCAATTTTCCCAGCACCATTTATTGAAGAGACTTCCCTCTCTCCATTGTATGTTCTTTGCTCCTTTGTTGAAGATTAGCTGTCCATAGGTGTGTGGTTTTATTTCTGGGCTTTCATTCTATTCCATTGATCTGTGTGTCTGTTCTTGTACCAGTACCATGCTGTTTTGATTACTGTAGCTTTATAGTATATTTTGAAATCAGGGATTGTGATGCCTCCAGCTTTGTTCTTTTTTTTCAGAATTGCTTTAGCTATTCGGGGTCTTTTGTTGCCCCATACGAATTTCAGTAGTTTTTGTTCTATTACCGTGAAGAATGACATTGGGATTCTGATTGGGATTGCATTGAATCTGTAGATTGCTTTAGGTGGTATGGACATTTTAACTATATTTATTCTTCCAATCCATGTGCATGGAATATTTTTCCATTTCTTTATGTCTTCCTCGATTTCTTTCAGTAGTATCTTATAGTTTTCATTGTATAGGTCTTTTACCTCTTTGGTTAAATTTATTCCCAGATATTTTATTCTTTTTGTTGCAATTGTAAATGGGATTGTCTTTTTGAGTTCTCTTTCTTTTGGTTCATCATTAGTGTATAGAAATGTAACTGATTTTTGTAAGTTGATTTTATACCCTGCCACTTTACTGTAGTTGTTGATTATTTCTAGTAGTTTTCCAATGGAATTTTTTGGGTTTTCTATGTATAAGATCATGTCGTCTGCAAATAGTGAGAGTTTCACTTCTTCATTGCCTATTTGGAGTCCTTTTATTCCTTTTTCTTGCCTAATTGCTCTGGCCAAAACCTCCAGTACTATGTTGAATAAGAGCAGTGAGAGTGAGCACCCTTGTCTTGTTCCTGTCCTCAAAGGAATGGCTTTCAGTTTTTCCCCATTGAGTAGGATGTTTGCTGTAGGTTTGTCATATATGGCCCTTATTATGTTGAGGTACTTTCCTTCTATACCCATTTTGTTGAGAGCTTTTATCATAAATGGATGCTGGATCTTGTTGAATGCCTTCTCTGCATCGATTGAGATGATCATGTGGTTTTTATTCTTCATTTTGTTAATATGGTGTATCACGTTGATTGATTTGCGGATGTTGAACCATCCCTGTGTCCCTGGTATAAATCCCACTTGATCGTGGTGTATGATCTTTTTGATGTATTGCTGTATTTGGTTTGCCAATATTTTGTTGAGGATTTTTGCATCTATGTTCATCAGTGATATTGGCCTGTAGTTTTCCTTCTTTGTATTGTCCTTCTGGCTTTGGTATCAGGATGATGTTGGCCTCGTAGAATGTGTTAGGGAGTATTCTGTCTTCCTCTATTTTTTGGAATAGTTTGAGAAGGATAGGTGCTAAATCTTCTTTGAATGTTAGGTCAGATTCTCCAGGGAAGCCATCTGGTCCTGGGCTTTTATTTTTGGGGAGGTTTTTGATTACTGTTTCAATCTCTTTACTTGTGATTGGTCTGTTCAGATTCTCTATTTCTTCTTGATTCCGTTTTGGGAGGTTGTACGCTTCCAAGAATTTGTCCATTTCCTTTAGGTTGTCCAATTTGTTGGGGTAAAGTTTTTCATAGTATTCCCTAATAATCCCTTGTATTTCTGTGGTGTCTGTTGTAATTTCTCCTCTTTCATTTCTAATTTTATTTATTTGAGTCTTCTCCCTTTTTTTCTTAGTGAGTCTGGCTAAGGGTTTGTCAATTTTATTTATCTTCTCAAAGAACCAGCTCTTTGTTTCATTGATCCTTTCTACTGTTTTTTTTTGGTTTCAATTTCATTTATTTCTGCTCTGATTTTTATTGTTTCCCTCCTTCTGATTCGGGGCTTTGTCTGTTCTTCTTTTTCTAATTCTGTTAGGTGCAATTTAAGGTTATTTATTTGGGATTTTTCTTGTTTGTTAAGGTGAGCTTGTATTGCTATGAATTTCCCTCTCAGGACCGCTTTTGCTGCATCCCATATGAGTTGGTATGGTGTATTTTCCTTTTCATTTGTCTTCAGATAGCTTTTGATTTCTCCTTTAATTTCATCAACGACCCATTGGTTGTTCAGTAGCATGTTGTTTAGTCTCCACATCTTTGTCCCTTTCCTAGTTTTTTCCCTGCAGTTGATTTCTAGTTTCACAGCATTATGATCAGAAAATATGCTTGTAATGATTTCAGTCTTCTTAAATTTATAGAGGTTTGCCTTGTTTCCTAATATATGGTCTATATTTGAGAATGTTCCATGTGCACTTGAGAAGAATGTGTACTCTGCTGTTTTTGGGTGGAGTGCTCTGTATGTATCTGTTAAGTCCGTTGCGTCTAGTTTTTCGTTTAAGTCCGTTATTTCCTTATTGACTTTTTGTCTGGATGATCTATCTATTGATGTAAGGAGGGGATGTTAAGATCCCCTACTATTATTGTGTTATTGTTAATATCTCCTTTAAGGTTTTTTAGCAGTTGTTTTATGTACTTTGGTGCTCCTGTGTTGGGTGCATAGATATTTATAAGTGTGATGTCTTCTTGGTGAAGTGTCCCTTTTATCATTATATATTGCCCTTTGTCTCTCATTACCTTTTTTATCTTGAAGTCTACTTTGTCTGATACAAGTATGGCGGCTCCTGCTTTTGTTTGCCCTTAGCTTGGAGTATCATTTTCCATCCTTTTATTTTGAGTCTGTTTGTCTTTAGAGCTGAGCTGTGTTTCCTGGAGGCAGCAGATTGTTGGATCTTGGTTTTTAATCCATCCTGCCACTCTGTGTCTTTTGATTGGAAAATTCAATCCATTTACATTTAGAGTGATTATTGAAATATGAGGGTTTAATTTTGCTATTTTATTTTTTTCTGGTTCTTTTGCATTTCCTTCGTTTCTTGTCCCTTGTCTTTTGGACTGCAAATTCAATTTGGTATTTCTGCATGCTCATTCTCTTGGTTTTCTCTTTATTTGTCATGTGTGGTTCTCTTCTGGTTATTTGTTTAGTGGTTACCGTGAGGTTTATATAAGCGATCTCCTGGATAAGAAAGTACATTTTCAGATGCCTCCTTTTTCCTGAGGCTGGGTTGATTCAATCGCTTACCTCTTCCCCTCCTTATTTGTTATCTCTATTCCATCTTGTGTCATGAATGTATGTTTCCAGTGATGAGCTTGAATTAATTTTTGATGTTATCCAACTGTAGTTTGTTCTGGTTTAGTCTCCTTGCTTTTCTCCTTGCTGAAATCTTTGTATCTGCTTTCTCATTTGTTTTTTTTCAGGCCTAAGGGCCTTCTTGATCATTTCTTGTAGTGGGGGTCTTGTGGTGATGAACTCTCTTAGCTTTTGTTTATCAGGGAGAGTTATTATTTCTCCATCGTATTTGATGGATATTTTTGCTGGATAAAGTATTCTTGGCTGAAGGTTTTTGTCTTTCATGATTTTGAATATATCATTCCAGTCTCTCCTAGCCTGTAGAGTTTCTGTCAAGAAATCAGCTGAGAGCCTGATGGGGTTTACTTTGTATGTTATTTTGTTTTTTTGTTTAGCTACCCTTAATATTATTTCCTTGTCACGGGTATTTTTCAAGTTTCCTACTATGTGGCGAGATGATTTTTTATTCCTCTTTATATATTTAGGTGATCTATTGATTTCATTCACTGTTATTTCCCTCTCATTCCCTAGGTTGGGGAAGTTCTCAGCTATTATTTCTTTGAACAAACTCTCTGCTCCTTTTTCTCTTTCTTCTCCTTCTGGAATACCTATTATCCTTATGTTGCTTTTCCTCATTGAGTCTGATATTTCTCGAAGAATTTCTTCATTTCTTTTTAGTTTTAGCTCTCTCTCCTCCTCTATCTGGAGCGTTTCTGCGTGGCTATCCTCAATAGTGCTAATTCGTTCCTCCATATTGTCAGTTCTGCTCTTTAAAGACTCCATTTTTTCCACTGTCTCGTTGATTTTGTTTTTCATCTCCAATAATTCTGATTGGTTTTTCTTTATGGTTTCAATCTCTTTTGTGACGAAATCCCTGAATTCGTTGATTTGTTTCTGTGTGTTCTCTTGTATTTCGTTGAGTTTGTTTATGATAGCTATTTTGAATTCTCTGTCATTCAGGTTATCAAATTCTGTGCCTTCAGCGTTGGTTTCTGGGTGTTTGTCATTTCCCTTTTGGTCTGCAGCCATAACAAATCGTCGCAAGGATCCGACGGGGACGGCTTTATTTTTACCCTTCATGATTAAAGTTAGTCCTGCAGCTTCCCCGTGCTGCCACTAGATGGAGGTCGCGAGCGGTTTGCTCTGAGGCGGCTGCAGCCCCCGGAGGGATTATGCTGAAACGCCGGGTGTGTGGGGGGAGGGGTCCTCTCTTTCTCCTGCTTGACCTGGGGGTTTCCTTTCTGGCTCTCTTAGGGTGTTTACTACACCCCCTAAACAGTCTGTCGTCACTTCCCAGTTGGGATCTCTTGACACTCTGTGAGAGCACCTGGATGGTGATAGTTTTCCACGCTGTGGGCCGCCCCTCCCCCCTCTGCGAGCCACGCTGTCTTTGCCGATTGATTGGGGAGGGGGAGTACAACCTCTTACCTCTCCTCGCGTCCTTTTGGGCTTCCCGTGCCTCCACCGTCTGATGTATGGCAGCAGGGGGTTCTTAGAAATCCTTTGTAGTGTTTGAGCTCTGTTGGAATGGGAATGATGTTTTTGTTGTGTCGTAGGGGACAGAGATTCAAAGAGGGAATCTCACTCCGCCATGATGCTGACGTCACTCCTCATGAAGTGATCTTATGTCATGTTGTGTTTCTCTCACAGCCCTTTCCACTGTCCAGCATTATTTTACCATTACTTATATATCTTTTGATCTACCCTAGTACTTTGGACATATGGGTAGCATTTATTGGTTTCATATTTTAATATGGAGCCTGGCACATAATAGATGGAGTAGTTTGTTAGATAAATGATCAATGAAAATTTCTCTCCTCATTCAACGGTCTTGTCTACAATAATGAAAATCACTTGTTCCTTCAGCAAACAATTACCCACCATTTACTATGTGCTAGGTACTGTGTAGGTGCAGAGGGGATGTAAAATTGAAATTCACAAACCCTGCCCCATGTATAATAGGCAGAATGGTTTGTTGAATAAACCATTTCAGTGTATGATTTCAGTCTTTTCCTTAGGAAATATATATCCCTGTTCTCTGAATATGTGCTTACTGATGAAATCTTTGATGTGCTTTTAGCAAATGTATAAGATTTAAATTTTTAAAATTTATGTGAAAAGCCGCTGATCTCATGTAGTCAATGAACATAAATTTCCTCCTGGAAAGCAGTGAGGTTGCATCATTTCCTATATGTTGGCAGACTAGTCTTTTTTAGATTCGAAATGAAAGAACATCTTTATTTTTTTTTGTGTGTGGAAGACCAGCCCTGAGCTAACATCTGTTGCCAATCCTCCCCCTTTTTTTTTTTGCTGAGGAAGACTGGCCCTGAGCTAACATCCGTGCCCATCTTCCTCCACTTTTATATGGGACGCTGCCACGGCATGGCTGACAAGCAGTGTGTCGGCGGGCGCCCGGGATCCGAACTCGCAAACCCCGGGCCGCCAAGCGCAGACTAAACCGCTGCGCCACCGGGCGGCCCCTGAAAGAACATCTTTAAATAAGGCTTTTGGGTTTATATGGAGTCACATATGGTAACTCACTGGAAGCTACCGATTTAATATCAGATGAAATGCGAATTCCTAGAGAAGGTGATCTTCACTATGAACTCACATTATGATTTGATCAATTAACCACCTTCATTTATCTTAAATATAAATGGGAACAATTTTAGTGTTTATCATTAGGGAACTGGTTAAATGGTTTATGGTATATTCACATAGTAGAAAACAGTCATTACATATGTTGCTGAAAATTTGTATTCATTTACATCAATAGTGATCAGTCACACACTGAGGAAAAGAAGCAGGTATCAAACAGTATGCATAATATATTTTTGTAAAAATGTAATTAACATATCTAAATATCTATACACAGAGGAAAAGAACATTTCTCAAAATGTAAATAGTGTTTATCTTTGGCCAGAGGGAGTTATGAATGATATTTTTTATTTCGTCTTGTCCTCTTTCTTTTTTAGCATATATTTACAGTCAGCACGTTACTTTAATAATCAAACAATGATGGCATTAAATAAAAGTGGGCAAAATGAAGACAATTTTTTGGTAGTAAATGAGCAGCTACATACAAACTGCCGAATTGTGCATAATTTGAATCTTACAAATAGTCTTTAAAAATATTCCTGAGTAAGGTAAAGTTTTATGATGTCAGTCTGGTGCTTTCAAAGCAGTAACACAAATCTTTAGCAGAAACTATGTTATAGCAAATGTGGAAAAACGTTCTGCCAGCCAAATAACCATATGTCCTTAAGATATTTAGGAGTGCTCTCCAGTGGTGCGTCAGGTTTCTCTTTCCTGTCAGCCGTGGTAAATTCTGTGCGCGCCTAGGCTGCTCTTCATCCAGTCAGATCAGCCGTAATTCCTTTCACACCGGACAGGCTTGTGCTCACAAGTGTCTTGCTCTGATTTTGCTTATGTGGATCAACTAATGGACTAAAACTAACCGTTATTAAAAGTCTTATTTTTATGGAGGTGTAGCATTTTAAAAGGGGCATCTGGAAGGAGTTTATAATAATAAACATTTTGTTTTGTTTTTCAGGGAAAAGTGAAGGTAAGTATAATTTCTTTATCTTACACGACATATGTGAATTTGGTTATACATTCAGATGTTTATTTGGCAAACCTTTTTTTTCTTCCCACATCTGAGACTCAGAAGAAGTTAATTTTTATTTTTTTACCTATAATTCTGGAGGTGAAAGCACAGGTTAAGGGAAAATGACTGTTGTGCCTGGGATGCTAGGATCTGCTGGGTCTCATGTAGGAAGGTTCTAGGCATGATCAGTGTTGATCTACTGGCTTCCAAGGCTTATGCTGACTCTTGGGTGTAGGTATCACTGCCAGCTCTTTAAGTTAATTGTAACGGTAAAAATTTTAACATATTTTAGGTTTACTTTGTCTTTTTGCTTTATGAGTGAGATTGAAATTATTTTTGTTGTTTTTAAGACCATGTGTTTAACAATATGAAAAGACTAAGCAGTACTTAGCTTTAGTTCAGCTGGAAGAAATTCCTAAAATATGAAGTATCACTTTCCTCTCCCTCAAAATCCTCTGTCTTCTCTGAACATTATTTTTACGAATTGCTTTTGCATTATATCTAAATAACAGAATACTAAAGTCTGATAACATTGCTATTGTATTATTGTACTTTATATTATAGTAATAGTAGCAGGTAAATACTGAATCAGAACTGTACTGTTTAGGAGAGAAATTCTTTAGTAGTGAGATTATTTTTCCAAATATGCCTTTTATTTTGTTACTGGGTGAGCCTATAATTTTCAGTTGAGTAGCCTTCTTGTTTCTTGGATCTTCCTACTTCTAGCTACTTTAGAGGAGGGTATTTTGGTTTTTCACTACTGTTTGAAGATCCCCACGTGTCTCTCATTATCAAAGAAAAGTTTGTTAACCAGTGGGGGCTATCCTTAGAGAAACTATCTCATTTATGAGTGTTCTAAGTATTCATTTTGATCAAATATGAAAGGGTTATCCCTGACAGCTGTTGTATTAGGTGATTATCTACCTGGATCACAGTCAGGTCAAGTTGAGAATAGCTACTTCAAGATTATAAGACTGAACTGAAAATTTCATTGGAAGGCTAGGTCCCAAGCAGTATTACACTCCCATTCTCCCAGTTCATGGTCCAAAACTTGGAAACAAATCACTTGTAATCCCACAACCCCAAAATAATTGATAATGATAATGGTTAAGACTATGTGCCAGTACTCTTCTAAGCAAATATGATTTCATTTAATCCTTTCAACAATCCTAGGAGGTTTTGTTTTTATCTCTACTTCATAGATGAGGAAAATGAGTCCCAGAGAGGTTTAGCAACTCAGCCAGAATCATGGGACTTGTAAGTAGCAGAGTTAGGATTCAAATCAGACAGTTTGGCTCCATGCTCTTAGTTACCACTTCATACTGCTTCTCTGTTAACATTTTGATTATTATTATTATTTATATTTCTATAATAGATATATTTATGGTTTTGCATATTGTTCTTCGTGTGTCTACTTGCTTCTTTAGCTTATGTCTTCATCAGCTCAGGCCACTCTAACAAAGTACCATAGACTGGGGGGCTTAAACAAAAGACATTTATTTTCTCGCAGTTCTGGAGGCTGGGAAGTTCAAGATCAAGATGCCAGCAGATTTGGTTCTTGGTGAGGGCCCTCTTCCTGGCTAGCAGATAGCAGGCCCTCTTGCTGTGTCCTCACCTGCTGGAGAGAGGAAGCTCTGATGTCTCTTCCTCTTCTTATGAGGGCACTAATTCCATCATGGGGACCCCACCCTCATGACCTCATCTAAACCTAATCACCTCCCAAAGGCCCCACCTCCAAATACCATCTCACAAGAAGTCAGGGCATCAACATAGGAATTTTAGGAGGGACACAAACATTCATCCATAATGGCCTAGATTTCTAGAAATGGATTTTCTAGATCAAAAGATGGGGACATTTTAGGCTCTTGATACATATGACCAGATTGCTTTTTGTCATTGACAGGATGTGCTAATTTATACCCCTTCCAATCAATGTGCCAGGTAGTTTTACCTGATTCCTTGTTGTCATTAAGTATTATCATATATTTATCTATTGTGTTAAAAGTGGTATCTCTGTAGTTTTAATTTGCATTTTTTATTACTAGTGAGGCTGAGCAATTTTTATCTATTACTATTTGTACTTTTTCCTTTGTGAATTCTTTTTTCATATTTGCCCATTTTAAATGGGCATTTTAGCATTTGTATTACATTTATGAGCTTTTTATATATTTAGGATATTATCCCTTTGTTGTATTTGCAACATACATTTTACCAACTTTGTTCTTTGCGTTTTGCTTTTGTTTGTGGAGTTTTCTGACCAACAGATGTTTTAAATTTTCATATAGTCTAATTTATTGCTTATTCTCTTTGTCCTTCCTCCCATTACTTTTATGTTTGTTTGTTTCAGTTTTAATATTACTATAAGCAACTTTGGTCAAAAGAACTGTGTAGTACAATGTTTTCCATCTCTAGCAAATACATACATAGTTATAATAATTATTTCTTATGCCTTTTTATATATTATTTCAAATATTTTCACGTTATCATGTTACACATTCTTGTCATTTTTTTTCCATTTTTTATGATGTCTTAATAGTTTATAACATTGTGGGGTTTTAGCTGTACACTATTTTTTGTCTGTCACCATGTGGATGCATCTGTTCACCCTATGTGCCCAACCCCTACCCCCCTTGGTAACCACCAACCAGTTCTCTCTGTCCGTGTGTTCATTTATATTCCATGCATGAGTGAGTTCATGCAGTGTCTGTCCTTCTCTCTCTGGCTTATTTCACTTAACATAATACCCTCTAGGTCCATCCATGTTGTTGCAAATGGGACAATTCTGTCTTTTCTTATGGCTGAGTAGTATTCCATTGTATATATGTACCACATCTTCTTTAACCAATCTTCAGTTGAGGGACACTTGGGTTGCTTCCACTTCTTGGCTATAGTGAATAATGCTGCAGTAAACATAGGGGTGCATACGCCTCTTGTGATGGTTGATTTCACGTCCATTGGGTAGATGCCCAAGAGTGGTATTGCTGGATCATACGGTATTTCTATTTTTAATTTTTTGAGGACTCTCCATACTGTTTTCCATAGAGGCTGCACCAGTTTGCATTCCCACCAGCAGTGAATGAGGGTCCCCGTTTCTCCACAACCTCTCCAGCATTTGTTGTTATTTGTCTTTGTGATTATAGCCATTCTAACGGGTGTCAGGTGATATCTTAGTGTAGTTTGGATTTGCATTTCCCTGATGATTAGTGATGTTGAACATCTTTTCATGTGTCTATTGGCTATCTGTATCTCTTCCTTGGACAAATGTCTGTTCATATCCTCTGCCCATTTTTTGATCAGGTTGTTTGTTTTTTTGTTGCTCAGTTGTATGAGATCTTTATATATTACCAAGATTAATCCCTTGTTAGATAAACGATTTGTGAATATTTTCTCCCAGCTGGTGGGTTATCTATTTCGATCCTGGTTTCATTAACCTTGTATAAGCTCTTTAGTCTGATGAAGTCCCACTCATTTATTTTTTCTTTTGTTTCCCTTGTCCGAGTAGACATGGAATCTGAATGGATCCCTTTATGACCAATGTCGGTTAGTGTACTGCCTATATTTTCTTCCAGGAGTTTTATAGTTTCAGGTTCTTAATCCATTTTGAATTGATTTTTGTGTATGGCCATAGGAGATGGTCTACTTTCATTCTTTTGCATGTGGCTGTGCCATTTTTCCAGCACCATTTATTGAACAGACTTCCCTTTCTCCATTGCATGTTCTTCCCTCCTTTATCGAAGATTAGCTGTCCAAAGGTATGTGGTTTTATTTCTGGGCTTTTAATTCTGTTCCATTGATCTGTGTGTCTATTTTTGTACCAGTACCATGGTGTTTTCATTACTAGAGCTCTGTAGTATATTTTGAAATCAGGGATTGTGATGCCTCCAGCTTTGTTTTTTTGAGGATTGCTTTAGCTATTCAGGGTCTTTTGTGGCCCCATACAACTTTCAGTATTTTTTGTTCTATGACATTGGGATTCTGATTGGACTTGCATTGAATCTGTAGATTGCTTTAGGTAGAATGGACATTTTAACTATATTTATTCTTCCAATCCATGTGCATGGAATATTTTTCCATTTCTTTATGTCTTCCTTGATTTCTTTCAATAGTGTCTTATAGTTTTCCTTGTATAGGTCTTTTACCTCCTTGGTTAAATTTATTCTCAGATATTTTATTCTTTTTGTTGCAGTTGTAAGTGGGATTGTCTTTTTGAGTTCTCTTTCTGTTAGTTCATCATTAGTGTATAGAAATGTAACTGATTTTTGTAAGTTGATTTTATACCCTGCCACTTTGCTGTAGTTGTTGATTATTTCTAGTAGTTTTCCAATGGATTTTGGGGGTTTTCTATGTATAAGATCATGTCGTCTGCAAATAGTGAGAGTTTCACTTCTTCATTGCCTATTTGGAGTCCTTTTATTCCTTTTTCTTGCCTAATTGCTCTGGCCAAAACCTCCAGTACTATGTTGAATAAGAGTGGTGAGAGTGGGCACCCTTGTCTTATTCCTGTCCTCAAAGGAATGGCTTTCAGTTTTTCCCCGTTGAGTAGGATGTTTGCTGTAGGTTTGTCATATATTGCCCTATTATGTTGAGGTACTTTCCTTCTATACCCATTTTGTTGAGAGCTTTTATCATAAATGGATGCTGGATCTTGTTGAATGCCTTCTCTGCATCGATTGAGATGATCATGTGGTTTTTATTCTTCATTATGTTAATGTGTATCACATTGATTGATTTACGGATGTTGAACCATCCCTGTGTCCCTGGTATAAATCCCACTTGATCATGGTGTATGATCTTTTTGATGTATTGCTGTATTTGGTTTGCCAATATTTTGTTGAGGATTTTTGCATCTATGTTCATCAGTGATATTGGCCTGTAGTTTTCCTTCTTTGTATTGTCCTTCTGGCTTTGGTATCAGGATGATGTTGGCCTCGTAGAATGTGTTAGGGAGTATTCTGTCTTCCTCTATTTTTTGGAATAGTTTGAGAAGGATAGGTGCTAAATCTTCTTTGAATGTTAGGTCAGATTCACCAGGGAAGCCATCTGGTCCTGGGCTTTTATTTTTGGGGAGGTTTTTGATTACTGTTTCAATCTCTTTACTTGAGATTGGTCTATTCAGATTCTCTATTTCTTTTTGATTCAGTTTTGGGAGATTGTGTGCGTCCAAGAATTGTCCATTTCCTCTAGGTTGTCCAATTTGTTGGCATAAAATTTTTCATAGTATTCCCTAATAATCCCTTGTATTTCTGTGGTGTCTGTTGTAATTTCTCCTCTTTCATTTCTAATTTTATTTATTTGAGTCTTCTCCCTTTTTTTCTTAGTGAGTCTGGCTAAGGGTTTGTCAATTTTATTTATCTTCTCAAAGAACCAGCTCTTTGTTTCATTGATCCTTTCTACTGTTTTTTTTGGTTTCAATTTCATTTATTTCTGCTCTGATTTTTATTATTTCCCTCCTTCTGCTGATTCAGTGCTTTGTCTGTTCTTCTTTTTCTAATTCTGTTGGGTGCAATTTAAGGTTAATTATTTGGGATTTTTATTGTTTGTTGTGGTGAGCTTGTATTGCTATGAATTTCCCTCTCAGCACTGCTTTTGCTGCGTCCCATATGAGTTGGTATGGTGTATTTTCCTTTTCATTTGTCTCCAGATAGCTTTTGATTTCTCCTTAATTTCATCAATGATCCATTGGTTGTTCAGTAGTATGTTGTTTAGTCTCCACATCTTTGTCCCTGTCCCAGTTTTTTCCTTGCAGTTGATTTCTAGTTTCACAGCATTATGATCAGAAAATATGCTTTTAATGATTTCAGTCATCTTAAATTTATAGAGGTTTGCCTTGTTGCCTAATATATGGTCTATCCTTGAGAATGTTCCATGTGCATTTGAGAGGAATGTGTACTCTGCTGTTTTTGGGTGGAGCGCTCTGTATATATCTGTTAAGTCCATCACATCTAGTTTTTCATTTAAACCCATTATTTCCTTATTGACTTTTTGTCTGGATGATTTATCCATTGATGTAAGGGGGGTGTTAAGATCCCCTACTATTATTGTGTTATTGTTAATATCTCCTGTAAGGTTTTTTACCAATTGTTTTATGTACTTTGGTGCTCCTGTGTTGGGTGCATAGATATTTATAATTGTTATGTCTTCTTGGTGAAGTGTCCCTTTTATCATTATATATTGCCCTTCTTTGTCTCTCATTACCTTTTTTATCTTGAAGTCTACTTTGTCTGATATAAGTATGGCTACTTCTGCTTTCTTTTGTTTGCCATTAGCTCGGAGTATTGTTTTCCATCCTTTTATTTTGAGTCTGTGTTTGTCTTTAGAGCTGAGCTGTGTTTCCTGGAGGCAGCAGATTGTTGGATCTTGCTTTTTAATCCATCCCGCCTCTCTGTGTCTTCTGATTGGAGAATTCAATCCATTTACATTTAGAGTGATTATTGATGTATGAGAGTTTAATGTTGCTATTTTATTGTTCATTTTCTGCTTCTTTTGCATTTCCTTCATTTCTTGTCACATGTGTTTCGGACTGCCAATTCAGTTTGGTATTTCTGCATGATGATTCTGTTAGATTTCTCTTTATTTGTCATATGTGGTTCTCTTCTGGTTATTTGTTTAGTGGTTACCGTGAGGTTTATATAAAAGATCTCCTGGATAAGATAGTACATTTTTAGATGCTTCTTGTTTCCTTAGAATGAGTCGATTCGATCCCTTTCTTCTTCTCCTCCTCATTTGTTGTTGTCACTACTTATTCCATCTTGTGTTGTGAGTGTGTGTTTCCAGTGATGAGCTTGAATTAATTTTTGATGTTTTCCAACTGTACTTTTTTCTGGTTTAGTCTCCTTGCTGAAACCTTTGTATCCCCTATCCCCTTTGTTTTTTTTCGGGCCTAAAGGCCTTCTTGAGCATTTCTTGTAGTGGGGGTCTTGTGGTGATGAACTCTCTTAGCTTTTGTTTATCAGGGAGAGTTATTATTTCTCCTTCATATTTGAAGGATATTTTTGCTGGATAAAGTATTCTTGGCTGAAGGTTTTTGTCTTTCATGATTTTGAATATATCATTCCAGTCTCTTCTAGCCTGTAGAGTTTCTGTTGAGAAATCAACTGAGAGCCTGATGGGGTTTCCTTTATATGTTATTTTGTTTTTTTGTTTAGCTGCCCTTAATATTGTTTCCTTGTCACTGAGTCTTGTTAACTTAGCTATTATGTGATGTGACATTTGTCTATTCCTGTTTATATATTTAGGTGATCTACTGATTTCATTGACTGTTATTTCCATCTCATTCCCTAGGCTTGGGAAGTTCTCAGCTATTATTTCTTTGAACTAACTTTCTGCTTCTTTTTCTCTTTCTTCTCCTTCTCGAATACCTATTATCCTTATATAGCTTTTCCTCATTGAATCTGATATTTCTTGAAGAATTTTTTCATTCGTTTTTAGTCTTAGCTGTCTCTCCTCCTCTATCTGGAGTGTTTCTATGTGGTTATCCTTGATAATGCTAATTCCTTCCCCATATTGTCAGTTCTGCTCTTTGAAGACTCCCGTTTTTCCATTATCTCGTCCATTGTGTTTTTCATCTCCAATAATTCTGATTGGTTTTTCTTTATGGTTTTAATCTCTTTTGTGAGGAAATCCCTGAATTCATTGATTTGTTTCTGTGTGTTCTCTTGTATTTCGTTGAGTTTGTTTATGATAGCTATTTTGAATTCTCTGTCGTTCAGGTTATAGATTTCTGTGCCTTCAGGGTTGGTTTCTGGGTGTTTGTCATTTTCCCTTTGGTCTCTAGACATAACAAACCGTTGCATAGATCCCATGGCTTTACCTTTTCCTTTCATCTTGAAGTTGTTCCTGCAGTTTCCACCTGCTGCCACTGGATGGAGATCGTGGGCGGTGTGCTCTGAGCCCGCTGCCGTCCCCGGAGGGATTATGCTGAAGCGCAGGGCGTGGGGGTGGTTCTCTCCTTCTCCTCCACTCGGGGGTTTCCTTTCTGGCTCTCTTGGGGCGTTTGCCACACCCCCGAAACAGTCTGTCGTCGCTTCCTGGTGGGGATCTCTCGACAGTCTGTGAGAGCACCTGGAAGGCGATAGTTTTCCCTGCAGAGGGCCACCCCTCCCCCCTCTGTCTGCGAGCTGTGCTGTCTTTGCTGATCGATTGGGGAGGGGGAGTAAAACTCCTTACCTCTCCTCCCGTCCTTTGGGGCTTCCCGTGCCTCCACCATCCAATGTATGGCAGCAGGGGTTTCTTAGAAGTCCTTTGTAGTGTTTGATTGACCTCTGTTGGTATGCAAATGATGTTTTTGTTGTGTCTTAGGCAGCAGAGATTCAAGGAGGGAATCGCACTCCACCATGATGCCCCACATTCTTGTCATTTTAATAGTTTTATATTATTCTGTCATGTTAAGTAGTTATGTAGTATTCTGTCATGTTAACTTAGGCATTGTTGTACATTTTGGTTATTTAGGTTTTAAAAATTATATATAACATAATCATCTTTTATAAATTATACCCCCCTCTTTTGAATTATTTCTTTAGAGCATAATTCTAAAAGCAGAATTACCAGCTCTGAGTATATGAACAGTGATCTTATTAGGTCATAGAATATAAGTAATATTTGGTTTTTGTAACATTTCCTTGA
The DNA here is from genome assembly GCA_031878705.1 of Tapirus indicus. Lineage (NCBI taxonomy): Eukaryota > Metazoa > Chordata > Mammalia > Perissodactyla > Tapiridae > Tapirus > Tapirus indicus. Next base: position 136,858,189 of record CM062923.1, read on the forward strand.
ATTACTCTTTTCAAATATTGAATGGCATATAATATTATGAGCTATATACAAATAATACACCTCCAATTCTGTTTTATAATTTTTATTTACTTTTCTAATTTAACAAAGCATATAGGGGCTGGCCTGGTGGCGTAGCGGTTAAGTTCGCATGCTCCACTTCGGGGGCCTGGGGTTTTGCAGGTTTGGATCCTGGGCGCGGACAGACGCACCGCTTTGTCAAGCCATACTGTGGCGGCGTCCCATATAAAGTAGAGGAAGATGGGCACGGATGTTAGCCCAGGACCCATCTTCCTCAGCAAAAATATAAAAACTAAATAAATAAAATTAAAAAGCATATAATGAGTTCTTAATTTTCATAGCATGAACTGTTATCAAGGCTAAGTATTTTTCCAAGTATTGATTTACCATTTAAATTCTGTGTTTTGACCTCATGTAAAACACTTTATCCAGAAAGTTATGAGACTGGGGTTTCCGAAGGCACTGCTCACCCTTCTAGAGACGAGTGACATAGTGGTTCTTGACTGAACCCAGACTAGGAAATTCTCTCCTTCCTCTGGAGAAATTGCACATAAAATTTGGACCTTCAGTTAAACAATCTTTAAATCATTTGGGCACAAATTTGCTATAATATTTTAAAACTTTTGAAAAATGTACATTTTGGCATTTTTACAATCTTGTGACTTATTTTTCTTTTAATTTCAGAGAACACTTTCTACAGTTGGCTAGAAGGTAATTGGAAACTTTCAAACAAATTTAAATGATAAGATTTTTTTTCAATTTTAGAGAGACATGAAATTAATTTTATATCTTACAAGTTTCACATATGAAATTTCTATTTCCATATTGCTTTTTTTAGGCCTCTGTGTAGAAAAAAGAGCATTCTACAGACTTATATCTGGCCTACATGCAAGCATTAACGTGCATTTGAGTGCACGATATCTTCTACAGGGTATGTAACATTCACTTTACCACACTTATTTTCAGGTATTCTTAAAATTTCCTTGGTAGTTTACGTGAATGGGAAAAGATTGACCACATTGAATAGTAGATAGTAAGAAGCCTTTCTTCAATGGTAGTAGTCGGGAGTGTAGGAACCGTAGAGAGTAGAAGACAACGTGCCGCGCGGTCTTCACTGTCTTCAAGAAGCTGCTCGACATTGGGCGCATCACTTCGGAAATGTTGTTTCGCTTGTTCTGGGAGTTAACTCCTAACAGCACAATTTGCTCTTCCTTAGACAGTACTGTATCAGAACCTTTTATTTGTGTACCAGCTTCAGACCTGCAGTTTACTGGGCAAAATAATTTTCTGCTGCTCTTTATGCTTTAAGAATGCTGTTGAAAAATGAGACCATGGTTGATTTTCATTAGTAATGTCTTTCTTCCGGAATTAAAGTCTCTCTCAAGTCTTAGAAACAAAGTATAGTAACTTTAATTTTAAATAGAGTTTCAATCTCATTAGTAATTTCAATTAGCCAGTTTTTAACTGTGCATTTTGGTTTTATGAATATGTTTATATTCAGAAATTTGATTTTTGTTAAACCTAGTTTCTCAGTAAAACATTGAATTTATTTTCCTTTTAAGGATGGGTTCTAGAAGATAAAAATATTAATATATAACTATGAAAGGCTAAATTATGAAAAAAACGGTTTTCATGGTTATATTCATTATATATTATAAAATATAAAATGAAACTAACTTCTACAGGCATAAATAATCTAAGTAAAATGAAACATACTTAATTTTAAAATTCAGTTTTTAATATTTAATTCTTCTTTCTTCTCAGATACCTGGTTGGAAAAGAAATGGGGACACAACATTACAGAATTTCAGCAGCGATTTGATGGAATTTTGACTGAAGGAGAAGGTCCAAGAAGGCTTAAGAACTTGTATTTTCTCTACTTAATAGAATTGAGGGCTTTATCTAAAGTGGTACCATTCTTTGAGCGCCCAGATTTTCAACTCTTCACTGGAAATAAAATTCAGGATGCAGAAAACAAAATGTTACTTCTGGAAATACTTCATGAAATCAAGTAAATTATATATTAAACTACATAGTAATAGAATAGTGACAAGTGATATCTAAAATTAAATTCCCAAATATTCAATTTAGAGAAAGGAAAACTATGTAAAAATAATTAAAAGGTAATTTTGCTCATAGGTCTTTTAGAATTGAGTTTTGTTTTGACCTAGGTACTAAAAGGCACATATTTTTAGTTTTAAGAGCCATTCTTTTAGTACTTGGTACTTGCCTTATTTTCATATTTAGTTGAACAGATTGGGTTTTGGGGCCAAACTTCTACTGTATTAGACAGTTAGCTTTTATGTTTTAGGATAAGAATTTGTTCTGGGGCATCAGAGAGTTGATTTTACTGTATATTCTACTCTATTTTAATTATATTATTCATCACTGACCAGCAAAAGGTTGCACCAGCAGGACTTCTAATATTTTATATTACATGAAAGTGAATATTCTGTGTTTTAAAATGCAGGTCATTTCCTTTGCATTTTGATGAGAATTCATTTTTTGCTGGGGATAAAAAAGAAGCAAACAAACTAAAGGTAATTATTTTATACTTTAACTTCATTCTTTAAATACAAACTCTTACGCAGATATGAATGTAAGCCCATGTTTTTATACTTAAGAAATCTTGATATATATCCTGAAATTATAAGAAAAATCAGAGTCATAATCTTTCTTTTCCTGAAAAAAATGATGTCCAAAGGCAGGCCCAACTTAAGATCTAGTTTGTGTCACGTTCAAAATAACAGCTGAAATCTGTGTATCCCTGTACCCCGGACAGAAGGCTCTCTCATGATGGTCTCATGTAATGAATGGAGGTCACTAATTCAGAGAAAGGGATCTAGAGCATGAGTGGCAGTGTCTGCTGCTGAAGACAATTCTGAAAATGGTTTCAGTTAAAGGATCCTCCTTAGGGGGAGAGGGCACAGTGTTATTTCCTCATTCATCTTATTCACTGGGAACTAAGGCATTTAGGAATGCCAGCATGCAGTCGCACAAGAGCAGAAGACCTGGTACCCCACAAAATGGAGTTTAGTCTTAGCCTTGCCTCTTAAAACTTGGGGAAGACGATCTTTGTATATATTTGCCTCAGAATACTACAAACATAAAATATTACTGGGAAGATTTGTTAAACACTCATGATGTGCAGATCGTGATTTTTGTCATTAAAGGAAGAGACAGCTCTTACTCTCAAGGGATTTCTAGTCTATTTGGGGGCTGAAGTAAAATTCTGTTACTATTCTCAGTTACAAAGCTATAGGTAAGTAAAGGCAGGTGGCACACAGTAGCACTGGGCTTGATCTGATTTCATCAGAATATTTCTAACAAACAGTCTCCCTTTGTTTCTTGTTTCTTTCTATAATGAAAGACCTGATTTTATGCAGCTTGCAAACAAAATTCTTTTTGCACTCAGTTTTTTTGCCATTAGATAATAGTTATTTTTGACCTCCTATACCTCCTACTTAAAGCATTCTTACTAGAAATATATACCCAGAAATAATATATAATGTCCCAAACAGCTTCCAGGAGCTTTGAAGTGAGGGGGAGGATGCTGTAATGAGACGTTTTTTCCCCCACTCTTTGATATCTTCCTTATTTTTAGTACCCTTGGTGGTTTATTGGAAAGTGTTTTGGCATACGCTGTTTTTATATTGTGTAGATTAGAATATTTCTCACAATGTTTTAATTTTATCAAAACTCTGAAACACTCAGCTTTGATGTCCTATGAAGTTTAACAGATAATTTTTCTGAATCCTTTTACAAGAAAGGAGTAAAGAAACAAGAAAACTTGTTAATATCAGATATTTAGTTTTTAAAAAAAGTGGTTTATGGTGAACATCATGGATTCGAGTAGTCACATGAGTTCATTTTAAAATGTCATCTTATCTCCTTTATACTCTATCACTGTATGGTTAGAAATAGAAGATTTGCGGTTAGAAAGAGAATTGTTTAGTGTTCAATTCAAAATAGAATAGGATCTTGACGGCTTATAAAACATTTGAGAATTGGGTGAGAATTGGTTTTTGGTCAGTTGGTCTCATTGAATATCAGTTACAGTCTTTAACCACAGCATGTCTGATCCTTCTACCCGCTGACTGTAATTGTTAAGTGTTGACCTAAGAACCGTGTCCATAAACAAGGAGGCTGTGAGGAGTTTAGGTTCTGGTTATTTTAAGGATCATACATTTTTCTAATCTGAGATAACTTTGGAAAACTTATACTCAGGTTATTGGACATTGATTGTTATTTGTGGAAGTCACAAGGAATTTCTCATCTAGTAAATTTCTAGCTCATTAATTTGGTTTTAGCATACTAAATTTACTTAAGCACTTGTGCTTGGTTTTAATTTTGCAGTGTTCTTTTGGTTCTTGCAAGCAACCATGCTTACCCTCTGTATATGCCATATAAAGGTTTACTCAAGAGCTGCCACAGTCAAGTATTTGAATTAACATAGATTCAAATACTGAATTTAGATAATGTCTGCAAAAGCAAGCACAATCTTTTAGAACAGAGGCTTCCAACCTTTACAAGTATGAGAGTCTCCTAAATCAAAAACTTTCAAGGCCTCTCCCCGTGACAGTGGTATTTTTAGTATCTGTTGGTTGTGAAAATATAATTGCCAAAGAGCCACTATGCATTTAGTAACACTTTTTAAGTAAAAGTTGTGTTTTATTGATCATAACATTTATATCCATTTGGAAATTTACAGTGCATACATAGGAGCTATTTATTCTGGCCCTAATAGCAACTATTACCTCCTGCAGAGGCCAACACCTCATAAGATGGGAACATCTACTTGAGAGTAATTTTACTACCCTGTTATTGTTACAAGTGTGATTTTTCTTTAATTAAAGGTTGAAACACAAGTTTAAAGGAAACCTCAAATCAAATCACCAAAATCTACTTAGAGTAATTAATATTACTGGGTAAATATTTTTTAAAAGTAGTTTAAAATTAGGATTATCTCTTACTGAACTCAGTCTAAAAGGTACTAAAACACAAGATATAGAATATTGCTAACATATGGGTAATAATTAATGTTAATTTGGACTTTGTATTAATACAAAATTTATATTAATAAGGATATGAGATCTAGGATCCTATTAAAAATCTTTTACGTTAAGATGTTTCTGTCTCCAGCTGAATAAAGCATCTGGGGAAAAGCCACCCCAAGAGTGGACTGAGGGCTGCTTTGAATAGTGCGTTCCAATCTTTGCTGATTTATTCCCATTTTTAGATCTTTGGTCCTGTTCTCTTCTGGTTGAGTCCAGAGTGTGGTTTATCACGTTGAAAAAAAGAGATACACGATGTGCTCCCCAAATTATAGGCCAATTGATGTAATGGATATTCTATCTGAAATGTGTCAGATTTCCTTCTTAAAGTACTATAAGCTTGAGATTCCAGTTATAAGTCCAGGACACAGGGAATCACTTGGAGGATCAATTGATAATTTCCATTGGAGTAAAAGAAAGATGTGTTCTTTAGCTTCCCTTCTTTTTCCTCATTCCTTAAGGACATACACTACTTTTGGATGAGTTGGGTGCATGTTGCCATATTATGAACAACAGACCCAGTGTTCATGGATATATACACATGTAATAAAAGTATAAAAACAAAAAAGGGAACAATAAACACCAAATTCAGAATAGTTATAGAGGGTGGGAAATAGGACTTTGGGGGGAATACACAGAGGGCTTTCATTGTACTTGTAAAGGTTTCTTTCTAAAACTTGGTGAAGGGTACATGGATATTCATTATATTTTATATATTTCTGCATGATAATAATAAAAGAAGATCTTATTGTTTTACCTAATTAATACCAGAAAGGCTTTAATATAACTATTATGAAAACAAATTTTTATTTTTCCCTCCTTCCGTCCCTCTCCCTCTCCCCCCCCCCACTTTCTCCCTCCCTCGCCCTCTCCTTCCCCCTCCCCCTCTTTTGGTAAATGATGCCATTCACCCTGTCCCCTCCCCCCGATACTGACACAGTTAATAGTCACATACAGCAGAGCTCTCAGCTCAGTTCCCACGTCTGTATTTGCAGGTAGTTGAGCTTTGGAGTCAAGTGGCCTGAGGTCTAAGTTTGCCGTTTACTGGACGTGGGGATTTAGGTGGCTTACTCACCTCTCTGAGCCTCATTTTCTTAATTCATTAGGTGTAGATTATAATATGTACTTCTTGATTTGTGGTGAAGAAGAAATTGTATATATAACAATTCTGGTGTGTAGGACGTGCTCAGTGAATGCTGATTTTAACTCTCTTCCCCTCTTTTTGGTACCCTACAGCGCCTTATACAGCGTGAGGCATCTTTATAGAAGGCCCTCAGAGAAAACTTAGTATTTGACTGTAATACTACATCTTAATAACATTTTATTAAATTGTTTTTTAGGAGGACTTTCGACTGCATTTTAGAAATATTTCAAGAATCATGGATTGTGTTGGTTGTTTTAAATGTCGACTGTGGGGAAAGCTTCAGGTAAGCAAATCTATCTCAATCCTATTTTTTATTCTTCGCACAAAGAATTTTCTGATTTTCCTTTTTTGCACAAAGAATTTTCTGATTTTCTTTTTTCTTATTTCTATTATAGACTCAGGGTTTGGGTACTGCTCTGAAGATCTTGTTTTCTGAGAAACTGATAGCAAATATGCCAGAAAGTGGGCCCAGTAATGAATTCCATCTAACCAGACAAGAAATAGTATCTTTATTTAATGCATTTGGAAGGTTAGTTTGAATGTACTGAAATTGTTTCTGCTAGCCAAGTAAGTTTTAACGCAACCTGTATCCTCTCAGATAAAACCGGGTAAGGAATATCCTTTTTAGTGAAAATATCTCACTACAGAATTCTGTGGTGTTCGGAAATACCTTAAGTATGGAGACACATACAATCATTAGATGATATTCTTTATTTCATCTGTTGACTTTGATAATCACGATTGATTTACTCATTGGACTTCAGTATTCATCTTACTGACTGTGTATATTTTTCTAATTATTTAAAAGTACTTTTTTGTGCTGCCCAAATATTTTTTTGAAGGTCCTGGAAAAGTCATATTATTTAATATAGGTGTACATGTAAAACTTCCTTGTGAATTCACCATTATGTAAAAAGGTTAATAATTCTTTTAAAAATAATTAATTTTTATAAAAATGGTAAACATTTTTATAAGAATGTTGTATAACATAAGCTTGAAATGAGGAACTTACCTTATAAAATTTATAGATGCATTTTCTTCTGGCTTGACATATGTAAAGAATACAGAGATTTATAAAAACTAACATTTTCTTCACTTTAAAAAAATTACAAATTATTTTGGGTTTGAAATAATTGACCTTCAGAATTATTCTTTAGTACACAGAAGCTTGACAGTTCTATTTCATTGAGTGTCTGCTGCTTTTTTCACAGTGGAGAGCAGAGCTAAAGTACACTGAAAATAATGAACTAACTTTATTTTTTATAAAAATTAGTGGAAACAATTTGGTCACACATTTACTATTCTCACTGTAGTCTAAAAGCTTTGATTCTTTGTATATTTTCTAAATATGGTATAATGATTAGTTTTAAGCATTCATGTACTTATGCCTATTTAAAATACATATTTTAATGCCTATGTACTTTATACTTACATACTTAAAATAATAAGCATATGAATACACTTATGAATATTTACAATACCTAAGTATTTTAATATTTATGTACTTTATAATTCTGTATTTTAAAACTTTAATACTAAGTTATGAATAATACTGTTATGAATACTTAAAAATAATTAGTTTCTGGGCAATATTATCTTAGTTTTGCCATGTCAGAATAAGAACTAAGGTACATCAAAGTAGATTAAATTGTTTATGCGCCTTTACATTTGTTGAAATAAATTACTTTAAAATTTTTCTGTGCTCTAAAAATGCAAAGTGAATAACTTACAGAGAAAAGTTATCTAAGATGGTTTTTGAGTGAAATTTTTTTGGTTGCAGAATTTCTACAAGTGTGAAAGAATTAGAAAACTTCAGGAACCTGTTACAAAATATTCATTAAAGAAAATGAGTTGAAATGTGCCTGTTTCTGGACAATGGAGGCCAAAGAGTGGAATTTCATTCAAAGGCATAATAGCAGTGACTTCTTAAACCAAACATTTTATATAAAGCTGCTTTTGTAAAAGGGCAGTTAGGTTGTTTTAAGTAAACATTTTTTAAATTGTGTTAAGTCTATGTATAATATTATTGTGAGTAAAAGTAATACTTTGATAATGTGGTACAAATTTTAAAGTTTAATATTGAATAAAATCAGGATTATCAAATTCATGTATGGTAAAACTAAGTAAATGATGTTTTAAGTCTCTCAAACTAGAATTCTGTGTAAAAGATGTAATATAAATAAAACTATGGTCAATGTGACAAGCGTTTAATAGAAAAATGCTAAGGAGGCTCATGAACAATCCATAATTAACAGCCTAAAAAATTTCAATACATTTAGGGTTACCAGATTTAGTAAATAAAAATACAGAATGCCCAGTTAAATTTGAATTTCAGACAAACAACAAATAGTTTTTTAATTAAAGTATGTTGCATGCAATATTTGGGGTATACTTATACCAAAAAATTATTCCTTGTTTAAAATTCAAATTTGGGAGTGTTTTATCTGGCAACCCTAAAATACATTGGTATGAAACAAATCACTTTTAGATTGTATTGCTATTTTGATTGCCTTGTTTGGGTGTATAGAAAGGTACAATGACAACTCAAAGGCGTAGGGGATTTCTGAACATTGTGAAAAGCTGAATAAATTTATATATTTATTCTCATAATACTTTGCCTAATACTGAACAGAATTTTGGGGAAACTTTTTATTTTTGTATAATTTCAAATTTACAGAGGAGTTTCCAGGATAGTACTAAGAACTCTTCTACCCAGATTCACTAATTGTTCATATTTGCTTTATCTTTAATGCTTTCTCTGTATATATATATATACACAGATACTATTTTTCCTGCAGTCATTTGAAAGTCAGTTATAGGCATCATGCCCTTTGAACCCTAAACACTTCAGTGTGTAATACTAAATAATTTTTTTAAGATTTTTTTTCAGAAAAAAACCCCTGGAACTATAATACTATTTAGGGAGAAAAAGGAATCATTTTGAGTTCCAATCTCTAAAGTTCTTTTTGAATTTTGCTGCCCTTTTAATGCTTGATCTGTATAGTCATAGGGCAGGTAATGTTTGTCTTTTGTACGTGAAGTTCATTTCCTTCTTCTCTCTAAAACTAAGTTGTAATTATGAGAGGTTTTCATTAGTGGAACCTCTTCAATGATAAAAATATTTGAAGGGCTTTAAGAATTTATATCACATGGTAATTGTAGGGAAAAAGGAAACTGTATACCTCAAAGTCATGTGCTCTCTGTATATGTCTTCACAGGTGTACCATGCTGAGATGTCACATTGTTAATAAGGCAGGGTTTATCTGTATCATGGTTTAGAAGTGTCATTTTACACTGCTGTACAGTCTGTCTTCTCTTTTCCCTAAAGCCTGGTGTAGGGCCAAGCACATAGTGGGTATCCAATAAATATTTATTGAATGTATGAATATGTAATCAGTGTATTTTAAATGAATAATCACAGAGCTAAGTTTAACAATGTATGTACTATTTTCCTTTCCCCCTCATTTGAATAGGGCAGGAAAAGAAAGATGTTAACCTACTAATTAATGTCAGTATTCTTAGAGACTTAAGGGACTATGAAGTGAGCACCATATATAAATTTTAAGGACATTTATAGTACTCTGAAAATATGGTAGATGGGTTTAAATGGTAATTTTGTCTGTATACCTCTCTTGTGTTATGTCCCCACCCTTTTTTATCAGCCAATCTTTTTGAGAGAATATTCCTGTCTTCACTTTGTCACCTCCCACTTGCTCCTTAACTAAAATCTGGCTTTTGGCTCCATAGTTCTTAACAATATCTTCATTTGGAGTCTAAAATCCCAATTTTAAATCCTCAGCTCAGTTCACAGGCCATTCCTTATTTTTTTTTTTCCCTGCACTTGACACTGTTAACAGCCCCTTCTTTAAAAATCTTTTTTCCTTGGGTTCCTTATATTTCACTTGCTCCTAAATGCCTCCTTTTTAGCCTCTTCATTTATGCTTTAAATGTTATTCCTGGCTTTCATTCTTGTTCTTATCACCACCCCTTTACTCTTGGGTAATTCCAATTCCATGATTTCTGAATTGTTCTCTTCAGTCTAGATTTCTTTTTTGTTCTTTTGTGAGGAAGACCAGCCTGAGCTAACATCCGTTGCCAATCCTCCTCTTTTTGCTGAGGAAGACTGGCCCTGGGCTAACATCTGTGCCCGTCTTCCTCTACTTTATATGGGACGCCGCCACAGCATGGCTGACGAGCAGTGCGTCGGAGGGCGCCCGGGATCCGAACCGACGAACCCCGGGCTGCCAAGTGCGGACTAAACCGCTGCGCCACCGGGAAGCCCCTAGTCTAGATTTCTTAATCCATCTATCTGCCTACTGCATATCTTTACTTGGTTGTCCTGTAGACTCTTGTGTGTCTTAAAACATTCTCCCCAAAATCTACTCTTTTGCCTATGTTCCTTGGTAAATTTCAGAACCATCATCATCTAAATTCTCTAGGCTTGCTCTTCTCCTCTGTTTGCCCCTTATCCAATCAGGGTCTAAGCACTAGATTTCATCTGCGTATCTCTGATACATCACTGTCTTTCCATTGTCATTGCTCCTACCTAGACACTAACCTGTCTCCTTATACCCAGCCTGTCCCCTCTCTTGCTCCACAATGTTACCAGGGTAGTCTTTCTGGAAGCACTCTAACAATGTTATCCCTGCTTAACACCCTTCAGTGACTTCATGAGCCTTCAGCAGGAAGCCAAGCCCCTTTGCTTGGTGTTTACCCTCCCCCAGCATTCTGATAAAACAGACTTACAGTTCTTCAAATGCACCACGTTTAGGCCTCCACACTTGAGTGCATGCTATTCTTGCATCAAGTGCCCTGGCCATCCCTCTCCATCTGGAAAATTTCTGTGTATCCTTGCAGGCCCACATGAAACATCACCTCTGTGAAATCTCCCTTACTCCATCCAAGGAGGATCTTCTAACTTCTTTTGTGTCATCACTGTAATAATTACAACCTACCTCTTTTGTGTCACTGTACTGTATTATTTTTGTTTTTTAAAGCCTCCTTTGCTAGAATGTGAGCTCCTTAAGGGCAGGAAAAGGAACTTTATCCATTTTTGCATCTCCATAGCATAGTTTTTGGCGTATGAACACTTAATGTTTGTTGAATAAATTGCTTTTAAAGTGACAACTTTATTATATTGGAGGTCATTCCTTCACTCCAAATACTCTTTATAGTAAGATCAGTAGAGCCCCAAGAATTTGTGGACTTGTCAATAAAGTTCCTGAAACTGTATTCAAAATTTGGTGTGGTTTTGGCGTTCTATGAAAGGAGTCTATTATGGAAAAAAAACAGAACCCTTCTTTCAAGGGAAAAGGCGGCGATATTGGGGAATTTCTTGAATAACCAAAGGATAGGTGCCCAGGATTATGGGCTAGATAAATTTATTCCTGTTTAAGATTCTAAGGGGGAAGGGCAGAGGTATAAGTTAGTTACTTCATACAAGGATTTTTCTTAGCTTAACATTTGAATAAACGTGTACTATCTAATAACATTGGTATTTTAAAGTGTATGGCATTTCATATCAAATTAGTATATATACTAAGGGACATGACGTTCAGACGTAAGTAATGATAAGCTCACTAACAGCAAACTATCATTTGTCATTCCTGATGTTTTTCTCTTTTCTTTGGTAGCATTAGGTTTTTTATCCTTCTATGACAGAAACTCAAATCAGTGTAGTCCATTAAGAGATAGATTAAGAAAAGCTGGGGCCAGCCCGGTGGCGTAGCAGTTAAGTTCATGCTTTGGCAGCATGGGGTTCGTGGGTTCAGATCCCAGGCGCCAGCTGACGCACTGCTTGTCAGCTGTGCTGTGGCAGCATCCCGTATAAAGTAGAGGAAGATGGACATGGATGTTAGCCCAGGGCCAGTCTTCCTCAGCAAAAAAAAGAGGAGGATTGGCAACGGATGCTAGCTCAGGGCCAGTCTTCCTCACCAAAAAAAAAAAAAAGATTAAGAAAAACCAGACTTCCACATAAAAGCACAAACACTTTTATTTTTAATAGTAGTGTTTTATTACAATTTAGTGAAACAACAAATAAATACATTCACTGGCCACAGCTATACTTTTACAACCAGTTTGAAACTGATTATATAGCTGAGAAACACTGTTAAAGAACAAAAAAGGCAGCTATGCATAAATAAGCCACTTCAGCTATAAATTACATCTTTCATAAAACTACAACCAGCCGTGACGAGTGGTACAAGTGTTAAAATTAATAGCCACCCAAATGAAACGATAAAAACAAATACTGCTAATCACTGTAGAATTACACACTTACACAATGAAATTCACTGTTCTAATTAACGAACCAAAAAGGAAGGTTTGAAATTGTTATCATGTGCTTCAGTGCAGGATGAACAAGGAATCGGTAGCCCTTTGATCTTACAAACAACTTCTTTCAAGACCAAACTTAAAGTGCTCCTAGTGCTTTGGAATTTTTTAAGCAAAAACTGGGCCAGAAGTTCATCCTTCTTTGTCTTTGGTGGAGATGTGTATAAGGAGACAAATGCAAGAATTCAGGTACCCCTAGTAATAATAAACTTACTAATCTCAAAATTGGAAGAATCAACTAATGCAGGTGAAAGAACCAAGTTATTTTTCCAAAATATTTTTAAAAAGTAATCTTTACTTATCTGGTCCAATAGGAACATTATATCTAGGAAAGCCTTATTGGAAAACATTTACTTTATTACTTCGAACTCCAAGGATTAACAAAGAGAACACAAATCTTTTCAGATAGCTCTAGATAATTAGATACCTAACAATATTAGGAAAATAAATAGTTGGCATTCTGAAAAGAAATAAGTTGCAGTCAAAATATACTCAGTTAAGTGCATGTAATATTGTCATGTTAATAATACCAAGGTTAATTTCTGTACTATAAATTTTAAAATAATTTGATTACAATGAGAGAACTTACTACAAGCAAGCCCAAAGTAACATTTATAAGTTTATGCTTCTGATTAAATTCAAAGTCATTTTGTATGATAAAAAAGAAATTTCTTTGGCTGTGTACCAGCCTCTCAAAAGACCAAGGAAAAATTTCATTTATTCCTTGGGGTTTCACCTACTCTTACACTTCTGTGAAGTTACTAAATCAATTATTAAAAAGTTGAAAGGTGTTTTAAGTAAGAGTAGAAATGAAACATAACTTTCTAATCAAAGGAGTAGACAGCAAAGGACAGTTGTGTGAGTTCCAGTTCTGACACCTAAGCTTCCCAAGAGTTTTATCAGCAGACAATTGTCTATTTTAGTCATCTTTCAGCATGTTGTGACAACTCCCCAGTGCTGCCTGTTCCCTTGGCATCGTGAGGTGTTCAGCATCTACTTTTTTCCATATAGACACTGGTAGAAAGTGCATTTTAAAATTTGCTGTTACCTTAGCTTACCATATTTTTTTTAAGATTTGGGATAGGACATTCAAGACAGTTTTAATGTAATTCTAAAAGTATTCCCATATTGTTAACCACTGGCTTTACAATTACCTAGTTAGTACCTTTATATAAGTATGCTCATTTAGTCTAGTGTGGGAATTAATTTGAATTAAATTTAATTTGGCTTTGTCCATATACAATATACAAAAATGTGAAAAGGAGGAATTGTCTTAGAATGTATTGCACTTGAGTTCACTGCAATAATGTATCATGATTTAATTTACCTGAGGACAATCCTGATTCAAATAGGTAAGATCAGGTATATCTTGTTTCAGCTAAATTGAATGCTTTCAAAAATGTATTCATGTTTTAATTTAGAATTGTACATTTATGAGTAATTCTTAAATGCATCTGTAAACTTGTTTAGTCCCAAGAAGTTTCTACCAAAATCTCCCTATGCAAAAATCACTATTGCTTTCTTGAAGAATCATGCTTAAACTACTACATATATCTTAATCATACAAAATAATCACTTGATCAGTTCTACTCAAAGTAGCCAGATAACTTTCACTGGTATACTTTCATCTTGAAGAAATGACTGTGGCTTTCCAAAGAACACTGCTGGTCATCACTGTAAGGATTACTACTATCATTTGTGTAAAATGGTCAAATAATTTCAGCTGGTATTTTACAATCATGCTTAAGAGATCTTACATATTTTTTAGATTTTTAAAAAGAATGATACATTTTTATGCCTTAATTCTGTGCACTGTTTACACTATGAAATTTTTATTGGGTAAGAATTCCACATAGAGTACACCACTGAATATAAAGGCTTTGACTTTTTAGGAAATTGCCTCCTAATTTGGTGTACAATATAATATCCCAGTGTGAACACTGGAGTATGACTTTGGGACTGCAGTGTACTCTTTCAGAATAAAGGTAAAAGTGCAAACATGCATTTGATGTTCCAAAGTCAGGATGTTTGGAGGCCATCAAGTGCCTTAAGATCTATTCCCGCTTTTCTCCCATTCCAAACTTTCCGTTTTACTACATTTTACTATGACGACATCAAAAGTAACAGCTGTGTCCTCCGCTGAACACAGCCACATTTCCAGGCTTTGTTTTCAATTGCAACAGATAATGGAATGTTTATGTAGATAGAATTTAAAAACGCTGAATATACACATTCATGAAAAACAACTGAAGAATCACGCCTTGGTAATGCTGTCAGTTTTGTGGCGGTACGTATATGCTAGGGTGATTGTTCACATCTAAATTGCTACAAGTAAAGAGCAAAGGAGCAGTATCTGTCATGGGTCCATTCAGGTGGGGAGAGACGGTGTAACTGTTGCCGCCACACCCAGTCATGGTGCCATACCAACCCAAACCTTGGGAATTTGATAAACTGCAACAAAAAAAGCAAAAAAGCCATAGGACTATGGTCAGGATGTAATAAGTCATTTTGGCATTTTTAGTTTTCAAGGAATTTTACAATACAGTTATAAATTGAAATATATTCTTTGCCAAATAACATAATGGCTTTCTACAAAATTTAATGACTTTTATCTAATATCCTTGATTCTATATCACATATTACAAAGTGAATAAATACCACTCAGAACTAGTCAAACTTGATTGTAATAATAATATAGTACTTACTATGTACTAGGGTCTATTCTAGGACATGTTTATGTGTATGTATATATACATATATTTATGTATATGTACACTCATTTAACCTTCACACAATCCTATCAGATAGATTCATTATCATCCCTACTTCACAGATAGAAAGACAGGCTCAAAAACCTGAGGTCACTTAACTTGTCCAGATGAAGTTGGGATTTCAGAAGGTGCTGTATCAAGCTCAGAGCATGATGTAGGTGTGCATTAAGGCTTTCACTTTGCCTTGATACACAGCTAATGGTATGGACTTGCAATGGTTTTGGAATAAGGAGGGCACAGAAGATTTCCTTTGACACCTAAGCTTCCCAAGAGTTTTATCTAGGGTTTCTCTGTGGATTTTGAATAGCACTAGAGAAATGGAATCCTATATAATCACTATAACAGTGATCACCAACTGCCAGCTTTGAACCAACAAGGGATCCTGAAATGAAATGGTACCATTTTACCCCAAAAGGCATTTCTTAAATAAAGGTAATATATGGGCATAGAGTTAGATGATAGTTCTTTATAGTACAGATCCCACCATGGGTTTAACATCTACGTACTGCTCTAAGCTCCAATATTAAATGATCTTATTTACTGACATATATCACCAAATCACCTTTTTCATATTTGGGTTAAAGCTTAGATTTGTTCTTTTCAATCTATTTCAGTACTAATTCAGTATATCTACCTTCCTTCTCTTGAAGTTCCCAGTCTTGCCAAGTCATCATCACTATCATATCGTCTTGGATTGTCGAAAAAGTAAGCTCTGGAACTATAACTGTGACTATTTATCATGCCAGCAGGTGCCTGTGAACAAAGTATGAGATAGCATATGAAGATTTACTTTTCAACTAAGAAAGGAGGCTAGGATCTATAATGCTTTTTAGTCTTAAACTTTGCCAAAAATAGAAAATCAATATAAATGTTCCATTATTTTTAAAAATAATGAGAACAGGCATTAGGGAATATTATGATATCATACCAAATTCTGGTTTAATCTCTGCGCCCGGAAAAACAGTACCACTGACCATGCTGGCACATGTTCCCACAGAAAGAGGACCATCCCAAATACTATGTACTCTTCTCCACTTATGTCGTCTATATGAGCCTGTAAATAAAGTATGGCAGAGCATTTAAAAATCTGTTTTATGTATAAGCAATCACCCTCTACAATTAACTTGCTTAACTGTAGGTAGGGTAAGTTAAAACATATCAACTACAAGCATATAAAACTAAATTAATTTTCCATATTTTGTGGTTTCTTATGTAATGATATTTATTCTTTGAAGGACATAAAAATGCTTTGATGTGAAGTAGAATAAAAAGTTATTAACTTTTTCAATGCATCAATTAATGAAAATGCTTTTAATATACAGATAATATGGAGCGATTTCATTTTTAGGCTCCACAGTCTGAAGAGAGTTAAAGAAACTACTGGTTCCAGATACTCCATAGGCAAAGTAATGGCACTTAACCCTGAGTTATACCTATAAAGAAATGTAACACTAAGTTGCTCAGCTCTGCAGCTACTTAAAAATATACTTTGGGGCCTAAACTCCATATTGAATTTGTTTCTATTCTACTAGATGTTGAGAGAGAGAAGTGGGAAACAGTGAGGAGAATCTGCCACATCGACCCACATGTGAAAACTCTTTCTCCTTAGGTCACTGAAATTCTGATAAAATGGTATTCCAGGATGCCTTAAGTTCAGTACCAAATTAAATTAATATAAACAGAGATACAGCCATGTCAAATTGCACTTTTGGGAAGGGGGTGGAGAATGCTGGGAGGCTAAATATGCACAGCTAGAGCCCTGGGCATGACTACAGCAAATAACCTGGACACCCAAGGAACTGTGAATGTTCTCCCATTATCAAGACTGACAATGCCAGATTCTCATGAAGTCATTATTTAAACATCTAAAACTAACCCAATATTTAGGTTATATGTAGTTCTTGGGTAAGAGAGAATTAATTTCATCCTAACAAATTAAAGACATAACCATATTCACTAGCTAATGACAGGCAATCAATTTACCTAAAGATATTTAAGCACTATCTTTGAAAAATTAGTAAAAGAGGTTTATGACCAATAAGTTTATGGCACTATTACTATTATTTACAAAAAGAAAAGAAAATACTCCTTTGGAAGAAGTTCTTTCTGAAGAATGATTTCAAGTGCCACATGTAAATGAGGATTTTTAAACATAGAACTTTAAGTATGATTACCGATAACAGCCAAATTCCATCAAAGTGTTTGTAAAACAAACACTTAAAATGTTCTCCTAGTTAAGGCTAACTTTGTCATATTATTAGATTGGCAATACATGGTAAGTACTCACCTTAGCTGAAAGATTATCCCAGCCATAATTAAATGGACTTTCTAATGTATCCTGAGATATGGTCATCACCACCAAATTATAACATGCTCTTGAAGAGTAGAGAAGAATGACTACAGAGCCTACGACGACAGTCTGACACAGAGACATACCCTAAAAGAAATAAAAATAATCATCATGGTACTCAGCACATTTGTCATGACAAACTGTTCATCCACATACAATAGTCACCTCTTGTAGTGCTTTCCTAGAAAACACTGAGTGAGCACCTGTTGAAATCAACTCTTGATTATCTTGCTTTACAATTCCTATTCTAGAACCACTTGTGTTTAAACTACTCTGTTAATATGATTAAGTTCTTTGCCAACTTGCCCAATGGCAGCTGCAAGAAGATTTTGTTCTGCCAAGGTCACCTTACTCCCGTAAGTAATATGTTAATAAACAAGTTGGCAAAAGAACTGAGCTTTAATTGATATTAATCAGAGAGGTAGTTTAGTCATAATAAGAAAAGAATGGGAAATAGAAGCATTAGTCTATTTGATACATTTAATTTCCAATAAGATACAAAATCAGAATAGAAATACAGCTCCTATGCTATTTGCTTCATTCTATGAGATTCTATTAGAGAGTTGATGTTAATCCTCTATTGATGCTGTCTGTAGATGACAAAACAATGTAGGCACCCAAATGCACTTTCAAACCCATAATACTTTAATACTAAGGCCCTTACTGTTTCCCCAAGCATGAAGAGCCCTTATAACTTAGTGGTTCTCAACTGGAGAGGGATATGGTATCACACTTTGCAGGATTCTTAGCCTGGGGCCCATAGTTCAATACAGTTGGTTTCCTTTGTAATCCTATACATCTTATGCATTAAAGACACTATTCTGAGAAGTAACACAATTGCCAAAGACATCCATTTCAAAAAACACCCAATATGGTGTTTTGGAAGTTTGTGTTTTGGCTGTCACAATGATTAAGGGGCAATGATGGCATTTAGTGCACAAGGTCCAGGGATGGTAGAGGACCTGCAATTCATAGGAGAATTCTCCACATTAGGGACTTCTTCTCTGACCTTCATAACTTTCCAGTGTCCTCCTAGACATTCACAAAGATGAAAACCTGTTTATAACAATCTGAGTCAGAACCTAACTCTGTTTTACATATAAACAAAGTTTATGTTTGCATGGTTTAGATAGATGCCAACATTTGCAGAAACACGTAACGTGTAAATTGAGGGAAATTTTTCCTTTGTTTTGTTCAGAATTTTATCAAGAATGGGCAAATATTTCTGAAAGTCATGAAACTGACAGCAATACTGCTGTGGTACATAAGGCACCAATGCAACATACCTGTGAGAGTCTGCATTTGTAGCCGTCCCATTCAGTCTGTGTACAGATATAAGCATCTGACTACCACATCATGCCCCCAAATTTACACACTGAAAAATTTATTAATTACTCTTTTTATTTCCTCTTTATATTACAATTAGGGCAATTACATTGAATTTTTGAAGTTATGTGTGTAGGTTAAACAACCTATTAATTTCAGGATAGAAACAGGTTATTAAAAAATGTTATTAGAAGGGTGCATTGGGTTTGGTAGGATTGAGAACCATTATTATAACTGACTTCCTCATAAGAACAATACATTTTAGAGATGAGAAGACAGACATATGAGAAGAAAGAGAACTAAAAGATGAAAGATACTTTGAAAGATGTTAGGATAGTAACAGAGTACCTTCTCTGAGCTAACCCACTACCATAACAAAAAGTACGTGTGAAAATAAATAAAACCCTAGAAGATTAAAATATTTTTAAATCAAGGCTAAAATTTTCTACAATGCACATTTTAATTTTTGTGAATCCAAAAAAAGAAATGTTAATAAAAAGCTAATCTAAACTCAAACCAGTTCCAATTTAAAAAATACTGTATTATTAAAGAAAAGGTCTAAGAAAAGTTAGAATGCTATAAGCATTACCATCCTTTAAAATAACCATAAGTAAGTTTAGAGTCACTGCTTTGAGAAATAAAATGACGGCTAAAAAGACATAATAAGGAGAGACTCTGCTTATACTTGTAAATATTAAAAGAACTTGAGAAAAGAGCAAAGAATAATGCCGAAGCAATTAATAAAACAAAATAGCAGCCAAATTACATACATAAAACAATGAAAGAAGCCCATTGATTTAGAAAACAAGGTAAGATTCTTCCTGCAAAATATAGGATTACTAAACAAAAAATAAGGAGCCAGCAACATGGAAGGTGTTGTCAAAAAGTTAAAGAAAATCTTCCTAAAATGAATAGAGTCATAACAAACAATTCTACTCAGGAGCAATCCTCGAGGAATGATTCTCCCTTCCTCCATCTCTGACATTTACATAGCATTTTTTTAGAAATTCCACACTTGACAAGTAAAGAAGCGTGACACCTCACTCCAGTATGCATATCATTAACACTTCAGTATGCAAATCATTAACTACAGTTCAATATTTGCTTACAGGAATTTTTAGAATGCAGATATGCAGAAACTTCAACTTATCATTCATTGGGTTTTTTTTTTTTTTCCTGAGGAAGATTCGCCTGGAGCTAACATCTGCCAATCTTCCTCTACTTTGTATGTGGGTCGCCACCACAGCATGGCTGATGAGTAGTGTAGGTCCCTGCCCGGGATCCAAACCTGCGAACCTAGGCTGCCAAAGTGGAGGACACTACACTTTGTGGCCAGCCCTCCACTTATTGAGTTTTGACAAATGTGTACAGTGGGTAACCCAAATCTCTTCCAAAATAGAGAACATTACTATCACTCCAGAAAGTTCCCTCACACCCTTCCCCATCAGCCAAACCCCCAGACACAAATACTCCCCTGCTTTTGTTTTTACCACAACCTAGTTCTGCCTACTCTAGAACTTCATATAAATGGAATCATTTACGAACTCTTTCATAGGTTTCATTTACTCAGCATAATGTTTTGAGATTCATCCATGTTGTTAGATATATCAGGAGTTAGGTCTTTATACTGTTGAGGTGGATAATCAGGGTGACCAACTCCTCCTGGTTTGCTCAAGAGTTTCCTGCTTTTAGCACTGAAAGTCCCACATTCACCTCCCCAAAACCTTCCCAGTCTCTGGCAAACCAGGGCAGTTAATCACATTAATTCCACTGTATAATTATATGAGCTTGTTTGTATGCCAGTTCGTTTACCCACTTTTGTCTGTTGTTGGACAGTTTCTATGAACGTTCTTATACAAATCTTTTTGTGGGCATATGCTTTCACTTCTTTTGCGTAGACACCTAAGAGTGGAATTGCTGGGTCATAAGTTCAGCGCTATAAGAAACTGCCAGATCTTTTTCCAAAATGGATGTACAATTTTACACTTCCAAAAAGTATGAGAGTTCCACTTGCTCCACATCCTAGACAATATTTGGGGTTGTCAATCTTTTTAATTTTAGCCAAGCTGGTAGATGTGTAGTAGTATCTCATTTTGGTTTTAATTTGCATTTCCCCAATAATTAATAATATTGTGCTTACTAGCCATTTGTGTGTGTTCTTTGCAAAGAATCTATTCATATCTTTGACCACTTCTAAATTGGGTTGTCTTTTTTTATTATTGATTTGTAGGAGATCTCCATATATGCTGGAAATGAGTCCCTTGTCAGATATATATGTTGCAAATATTTTCTTGAAGTCTGTGGCTTGCCTTTGCATTTTCTTAGTCTTGTCTTTGGATGAGAGATTTTAAATTTTAATTTAGACTAATTTATCAATTTATTCTTTTGTGATTATTTTCTATGACCTGTCTTAGAAGTCTTTGCCTTTTCTCAAGTTGTAAAGATATTCTCCGTGTTTACTTTTAGAAGACTTAGATTTTTTTCATTTATATTTATGTCTGTGATCCATTTTGAATTTTTTTGTGTGTATAGTATAAGATGGAGTTAGAGGTTCATTTTATTTCATATGGATATCCAGTAGTTCCAGCACCACTAGTTGAAAAGAATCCCTTTCCCCTCTGGATTGCTTTAGCATCTTTGTCATAAGTCAAAAGACCTTATAAGTGTGGACTGATTTCCAGACTCTATTCTGTTCCATTGATCTGTTGGTCTATTTTATGCTGGTAGCACACTGTCTTAATTATTGTATCTTTTTATTAAGTTTCAAAGTCATGTAGTGTAAGTTCCTTTCTTTTTCAGGGTTACTTTCTGCACTGTTCAATACAACAGCCATTAGTCACATGTGAGTATTTACATTTAAATTAAATTAAAAGATCAGTTCCTCTGTTGCACTAGCCAGCTTTCAAGTGCTCAAGTTACATATAGTTAGCTACCATACTGAACAGTGCAGAAATAGAATATTTTCATCATTGCAGAAAGTTCCATTGAAAAGCACTACTTTTTAAGTATTTTAGGTCCTCTGCATTTCCATATAAATTTTAGCCTTCTCAATTTCTATTTTTAAAAACCTCATGGTAGAATTATGAGTAGGACTGCATTGAATCTATAGATCATTTTGGGGAGAATTGTCATCTTAACAATACTGCATCTTTCAGTCCATGAACAATGGTCTTCATTGATTTAGGTCTTTAATTTATCTCAGAAATAATTTGTAGTTTTCAGTACAGAGGTATTGCTTGTTTTTTGGAAAATACATTCCTAAGGATTTTGGGTTTTTCTGCTATTGTAAATGGAGTTGTTTTTTGAATCTCATTTTCTAATTTATTGCTCCTGGTGTACATAAAAATACAATGTGATTTTGTATTTGACCTGGTATCCTGAGAACTTGCTAATTTCACTTATCAGTTCTAGTAGTTGTTTAGTACATTCCTTGAGATGTTCTACATAAACGATCATGTTATCTGCAATTAGACAGTTTTACTTCTTAATTTCCAATTTTATACCTTTTGTTTCTTTTTCTTGTTTTATTGGAATATTGAATAGAAATGGTGAGAGTGGACATCCTTGCTTTGTTCCTAATCTTAGGGACAAAACATTCAATATTTTAGGTTTTTTAAATAGATGTCTTTTATTGTATTGAGGAACATTCCTCCTATTCCCTATTAGCTGAGATTTTGTTGTTGTTTTTTAATGAGGAAGGGTGATAAATTTTGTCAAATGTTTTTTCTACATCTATTTGAACGATTATTTGTTTTTTTTCCCTTTGTTCTCATAATGCAGTGAATTACACTGATTCATTTTCAAATGTTAAACCAATGTTACATTCCTGGGATAAACTCTTCTTGGTCATAATGTATTATCCTTTTTATATGTTGCTTAGATTCTGTGTCTCTAACTATAAAGGATACAAGTTTGTAACTTTTGTTTTGTAATATCCTTGTTAAGTTTTGGTACCAGAATAATGCTGTCCTCATAAAACATGATAGGAAGTGTTCCTCCTCTATTTTCAAGAGTTTCTTTAATATTGGTGTTATTTCTTCTTTAAATATTTGATAGAATTAACCAGTGAAACCATCCAAGCCTGGAGTTTTCTTTGAGGGAAATTTTTGATAAATTTGATTTCTTTAATAAATATAGGGGTACTTGGATTTTGTATTTTATCTTCTATCAATTTCAAGTTGTATTTTTAAAGAAATTTGTCCATTTCATCTAAGTTGTCAAACTTGCCCACAGAGTTGTTCATATTCCCTCATTTTTCTTTTAAGGTCTATATTCCCTCTTTCATTCATAGTATTGGCAATTTATATTTTCACTCTGCTTTTTTCTGTTCATCAAATTTGTTGATCAATTCAAAGAATTAACTTTTGGCTTTAATTTCCCTATTGTTTATTTTCTGTTTCACTGATTTCTATTCTTTATTACTTCAGTCCTCTCTTTACTTTGGGCTTACTTTTTTATTTTTTAACTTTTTCCTAGTTTTCCCTCATAATTTCTAAGGTGGAACTTTAGGATCACTGATTTTATATTTTTCTTCTTTTCTAATACAGCATTTAAGGCTATATTTTTCTCTTCAAGGACTATTTTAGCTGCATCTCACAAATTTTGGTATATTTCATTATCCTTCAGTTTTAAATATTTTCTAATCTTCCTTGTGATTTCTTCTTTTTCCCATGGGTTATTTAGCAGTATGTTCTATAATTTCCAAATATTTGGATTTAGATATCATATTGTTATTGATATTTAATTGCATTGTGGTCAGAGAGCATTCTCTGATTCCAGTTCTTTTGAATGTATGGATACTTGTCTTATGGTTCATTGTATGGTTTATTTTGATGACCATTTTCATGCTCAACTGAAAGGAATGTGTATTCTCCAGTTATTGGAAGTCAATTAGCTCAAGGGTGTTGATAGTGTTGTTCAGATTTTCTGTGTCTACTGATTTTTTATTTTATCAGTTGCTGAGATGGGGCATTAAAACCTCCAACTATGATTGTGGAGATTTTTCCCCTGTATTTCTTACTATTTTGTAAGTCTTTTCCCCCTTTATTTCTTACTATTTTGGCTTCATGTACACATATATGATTTTTATGTCTTCCTGATGAAATGTACTTCTTTATATTTGGTAATATTCTTTGCTTCCTGATGAAAGGTGCCTTTTTATATCTGGTAATACTCTGTCTTGAAGTCTATTTGATCTAATATTAAAGTGAGTTCTTATGCTTACTGAATGCATAGTATACTAGTTTCCATCTATTTATTTTCAACTTATATCTGTCTTTATATTTAAAGTGCATTCTGGAAGCCAGCATATAGATGGGTCTTGTTTTTTTAGAAATCCATTTTGACAGTCTCTACTTTTTAACCATTAACATTTAATATAATTAGTGATATGTTTGGATTTAGATCTTATATTTTACTATTTATTTTCTTTTTGCCGCTCTTGTATTTTGTTGGTGGTGCTGTTTGTTGTTCCTCTATGCATCATTTCCTGTGTTCTTTGGGTTAACTGGATATTTTTTAGAATTCCATTTTAATTTATCTATTGGATTTTTAACTATACTCTTCTGTTTTTTGTTTTGTTTGTTTTTTGCCTTAAGTGGTTGCTCTAGGGCAGCAGTTCTTAAAATGTGGTCCAGGGACCTTAAAGATCAAAATAAAAATGATTAAAAACCAATACTAAGACATTGCTTGCCTATTATGCTCATTCTCTTTTGAATGTACAGCAGAGTTTTCCAGAGGCTACATGATATGTGATGATGTCAACACTGTGTGAATGTGTATTCTTGTGTTTTCTAGAATTCCTGATATAACAGAATTAGGGTATAAATATGTGCATTTTGAGAGATTAACTCAGCTTGCTCTCCATACTTTTACTGGGTTCATGCTAGTTTTCTCTGGTTATACCTGCTATACCTGCTGAAAACTCATTATCATCCAAAAATAGTTATTTTGAAATCCTAAAATTTCCCTTGTACCTACATAGAAACACAACAAGAATAAGTACACCTTATAGATTTGTTTTACAATATTTAAGAATTTTGTTTAAAAACTTAAATTTTAAAATTTGACATTAAACTCATTTTAGACATTTTAAACATTTTACTCTAAAGGAGGAAGACGGGCACGGATGTTAGCCCAGGGCCAGTCTTCCTCAGCAAAAAGAGGAGGATTAGCAACGGATGTTAGCTCAGGGCTGGTCTTCCCCACAAAAAAAAAAAAAAAAAGAATGGATTATTGGCTTAGAAATGGGGAGTTATTTTCACTATGGGATGATGAAAATGTTCTGGAGATGGATTGTGGTGATGGTTGCACAATAATGTGAATGTACTTAATGCCACTGAACTATACACTTAAAAATGCTTAAAATGATAAACTTTGTTATGTATATTTTACCACAATAAAAAAATATCCTTCTCAACACACAGCTTCCCTGTTTACTTCTAAGATGCTGAGAAAAATGAAAGTACAGAATTCTCTGACTCAATGAAGAAAACAATCTACTTCAAAGGAACTGGATAAAATTGATTTCTTGTTTTATCAGATGAAACATAATGAAAACTATTTTTCAGTAGGCCTTATAAATGTTAATAATCTACCTTATTGTGTCTTGTGCAACAGAACATTTTTTAATAGTATTATGGTCCAAGTTGAGCTGCAGCATCTTTTGAGACCAATCATTCAGAGTTTAAAGCAAAAGGCATTGAAATTTTAAACGCAGGTGTAGTGAGCACTTTAAACACCAAAAATTGTATTTATAACTTTCCAAACTAGAAATGAAAAAGCCATTCAAGCATTTTACAGGCTAAGTTATTATATTTCATTGGCTGGTAAACCACACAATAACTGAGAGACCAGTAAAGCCTTACACAGTTGATACTGCTGAATGCCTGCTGGATGGAAAGTCCATTAAAAAAATTATGGCATTGCCATTTTCCAATAATATAGAAAATCACTGATTTAAAGATTTAACTGAAAATATAAAGAGTGATTTAATATCTTGTCTACTTACTTATATTTTTGCCTTACAAATGAATGAACCTGATGTGGCAGAACTAATTTTGTTTGTATTCATCTGGTGTCAGCACCAACTAATCATTCAAGAAGATATTCTTTTACGTCAGTGCTTGAGAAGAAACACAAGTGGTATTGAAATATTCCAAGTGCTGAAAACTTTTCTGATTGTTTATCCCGGGCCAACAGTGTTGATATTTTCACTAATGTTGCAAAAGCAATAGTGGGCAAAACTGCTGGGCCTTAGCACAGATCAAGGCAGTGGCACTGAATTGTATTGTATTCTTCACTACTATGCTCTCCCAGTTAGAAAACAAAGTCAGTTTCACTTAAGAATATCCTCAGTGAAAATATTTATTAAATACCACCCCTAGAGAATGAGTCTATTTAACATTCTGTGTGATGAGATGAGATGTTCACTTAAAGAAATTCTGCTGCATACTGAAGTACAGTGATTGTCTTGAGGAAAAGCACTTATGTGATTGTCTGACTTGTGAGCTGAACGAGCCACTTTTTTTCATGAAACACCACTTTTTACTTGACAGACAACTAAGGCAGACAAACAATGGTTATTCAGACTTGGTGACTGGGTATATATTTTTTTCAAAAATAAATGAAATGAGCCTGTCACTTCAAAGAAAACACCTGACAATACTTATTGCCAATGATGAAATATGAACTTTCAAGTGAAAATGAGCATTTCTGAAAACTTATAAGCACTTGTATTCACTGTAAGACTGGCAGCTTCCCAAAACTTAAAAGACTTTTCTGATGAGATCAGTAGTGATATTAGCAAACGTGATTTTGGATATTGTCTAATGAAATGTATCAACATTTTGAAGATCTGTGACCACTCTTTTCCAAATGATCAATGAATGATGTTACAAAATCATTCAAAGTGCAAGGCAGACCAATGGACAGGACAAAAAATCACTAATATGGTTTTAGATTGCACACGGCAACTAACCTTTAAAAGAAACCTCCACTTCATAGTTGGTGTAGTATTAAAGAAGAATATCCACAATTATCTGAAAAAGCTATTAAAATTCTCCTCCATTTTCCAACTACATATATGTGTGAGGATGGATTTCCTTCATATACTTCAACCTAAACAACATGACAGATTGAATGCAGAAGCAGACAAGAAAATCCATCTGTCTTCTATTAAGTCAGATATTAAAGAGGATTTGCAAAATGTAAGACAATGTCAATCCTCTAATTTTTTTTGTTTTGGAAAATATATTTTTCAAAAAAAACATGTTATTTATGTTAACATATAAAGGATTTATTATTATTTGTGTTTGTGTGTGTGAGGAAGATTAGCCCTGAGTTAACATCAGTTGCCAATCCTCCTCTTTTCTGCTGAGGAAGATTGGCCCTGGGCTAACATCCGTGCCCATCTTCCTCTACTTTATATGGGACGCCACCACAGCCTGGCTTGACAATCGTCGGTCCACACCCAGGATCTGAACCTGTGAACTCCGGGCCACCAGAAGCAGAGCGCGCGAACTCAACCGCTACACCACTGGGCTGGTCCCTATATTATTCTTTTTTAAATGAATTAATAAATGAATGCTTTTAGAATTTCTCTAGTTTTATTTCTAATATGGTGTGTATATATATATATATCAGTAGATATAATCTACATAAACAAAAGCTTCTTGGGGTCCTCAATAATTCTTGAGAGTGTAATGGGGTCTTGAGACCAAAGTTTGAGAACCACTGCTCTAGGGATTATAATATATATCCTTTACTATTCATAGTCTAAGTAATATTTAATATCATACCACTTGATGTAAAATGTAAGAACTTTGCAACCATATAGGTCCATTTACCCCTGTGCTTTATGCTATAGTTTTTATATATCCCATATAGAGAATGATATATTACTTCTACATACGTAAGCCTCACATAATTTTTGCTTTGCATATTTTAAAGAAATTAAGAAATTATATTTACCCAAATATTTACTATTTCTCGTATTCTTCATTCCTTTCAGAAGAGCTGAAATTCAAGTTGATTTTATTTCCTTTCAATCTGTAGAATTTTCTTAGCATTTCTTGCAGTGCAAGTCTGCTGGTAACTAACACTCTTAGTTTTATCTTAAAATTTTTTATGTCTTCATCATTCTTTATGAATTTTTTTCACTGGATATAGATTTCAGAGCTGACAACATTTTTCTTTCAACATCGTATTGTTTCCATGTCTTCTGGCCTCCATTATTTCTGATGAGAAGTTAGCGATCATTTGAATCAATGCTCCTTTATGTATGTGTCATTTTCCTTGGCTTTCAAAATTTTCTCTTTCTTTTTGGCTTTAAGCACTTTGACTATGATGAACCTAGGTGAGATTTTCTTTATATTTATCCTGATTGGGGTTACTGAGCTTCATGAAAATGTAAATTTGTCTTTCATCAAAATTTGAAAATTTAGGTCATTATTTCTTCAAATATTTTTTCCAACTTCATTTTCTCCCTCTTCTCCTTTGGGGATTCCAATTACACATAATTACGCCCTGAGACTCTGTTTGTTTTATTATAATCTTTCCCCTCACCCCTCTCTGTTCTTCAGATTAGATAATTTCTATTGATTTAAGTTCATTGACTCATACTTCTTTCATCTCCAATATTCTGTTAAGCCCAACCAGTGACTTTTTAATTTTAAATATTGTATTTTTTAATTCTAGAATTTCTGGGTTTTTGGAAATAGTTTCTATTTCTCTTGAGATTTCCTACTTGTTTATCCAAGTGTATTTTCCTTTACATCCTTGAGCATGTTAAAATACCTTTGTCTGATAAATCAAGCATCTAGGTCATATGAGGGGGGAATTGTCTCTGTCAACTGCTTTTTGAGTTTTGCTTTTTGCTCTTGAGTATGAGTTATATTTTTTCTGTTTCTTCATATATCTAGGAACTTTGGATTGTATCCTGGACTTTCTGAGTGATGAGTTTAATAAGTCTGGATTCTGTTATACTCCTCTGAAAAGTATTGGTTTTTTTTTGTTTGTTTTTTAGAAACAATTAACTTGGCTAGACTCAAATCCAAGACTGTCTCCTATACATGGATAGCAGCTGAAATCCCAGTTCAATTTCTTTATTCTTAACTGTGCTGCTTGGAATCTATCCTGCACATGTGTAGTTCAGGTATCAGATAAAAACTTGCAGAGTTTATAATCAGAATTTGGGGCTTCCTCTATCTGGCTGTCTTCATCCTGAGATTTCCCACTCACTTTCCATCTGTGCTAGTTACTTGAATTTTGTCTTCTGATTCTTCAAGCAAGTAAAACAGCAGGTTTCTCTTCAAGATTTGGCTGCCCCTTAGATGGGACTTTCCCTCAGGCCAGAGCTGTGAAACACAGGAGACCCACTGAGTGTCATTTCCTTCTTCTAAGCGGTTGCTCTCCGGTGCCTCCAGTGCTTTTTGTTTTTGTCCAGAATTTATCACTGCTATCTGTGGAAGGTTGTCCAATAGAAGCTACTTGGCCATTACCAGAAGTAGAACCCTGCACATATTTTTTCAAACCATCTCATAAATGCTATTTCCAATTTGAAATTAAAATGCCAAACTAATCATTAAAAATAAGAAAACAAAGTAGTTTCAATCAGTAAATTAAAAAATGTATTTTGATAATTTTAAGGCCTAAACAATTTAAAAAATAGTTTCATGCTGCTAAGACACAATGAAATGAGATCTCTGGCTCCTACGACTCTAACGTTATTATCTAACATTAAGGACTAAGCATTTGCCATTGGTTTAAACCTTTTTGTGCTGATAAGTTATTTCATCCATTAAAAACATATCTTCTATATTCTTATAAATATTCTAATTTTTTTCTGAAATGGAAAGGAATGTTAGAATAAAAATAATTTTATAAGTATGCATTTTAATGTTAAAAGTTGTATTATAATTCTGATAAAAAATAAATAAATTCAAACGTACCACAGAAATCATACAACTGAAGGGAAAGCAAAGAACAACAAAAAAACTTAACAGGAGAAAAAGACCAATACTTACAAACAATCATGTCAATAACTATAAACTATTTCTTTACCCGATAAAGAGTCTGTAAAAAAAAAAAAACAACTCCATAATATTTTGTCTAAGTTAATGAGACAAACTTGAAATGTTAGGAATAGGCAAAAAGTTAAAAGATAGTATTAAGTCTATCATGCCCGTGCAAATAAAAGAAAACTGAGATTGTAATAAAAGATACAGTAGATTTCAGGACAAAAATACCTACAATTAAAAAAACCATTATCTAATTTCAACAATATTTGTTTCAAAAATTTCTAAGAAAAACTAGTTAAACATTAGATGAAATGTAATCTATCAGCGACTTCAACCCTTATCAAAATCTGGGTGGAACGGTACATAAATAAAGCAGAGTCAAGTACAATTACAACAAAATATTTAAGAGAGAAATCCTGTTCTTCAGTGATTCTTATTCTTTTTTTGGATCACTGTTCCTTTTGAGAATTTGATTCCATATATAGGACCCCTCCTCCAGATAAATTTTGCCAATAATTTCAGGTATTCAAGAACTTCCTGAAGCTAGGTTAGCATCCACTAGTACACATTAAGATCATATTAGCTAACATTTATAAGCACTGCTCAAGTGCTAGGTGTTATAGGAAGCACGTTGTATGCATTTTCATTTAATACTTATAACAACCTTATAAAGTAGGAACGACTCTTATCATTGTAACAACCTGTGAAATCAACACTATCATTATTTCCATTTTATAGATCAGGAGAGTGAAGCTTAGAGATGCTGTTATTTGTCCAATGTCACACAGCCAATAAGCAGGAGAGATGGGATTTACATCCTTATCTCTCTGATCTTAGGTTTCCAGCTCTTAATCATTATAATACACTGTCTCTCATTAAGGTCTTTCCAAATTAATTAAAAAATCAATATACCTGAAAAGAGAGACATAAACATATCCCAAAGTGTATCTAATCCCATTTTTTATTTATACCACCATCATTGCAAAAGAGAATTTGAAGTAGTAGCAGAGATACACACAAAATAAAAAATAAACATAGGAATGTGTGTGTGTTTGGGGGGAGGTAAGAAAGTGAAATGAACTAGAGGTAGAGCCAGAACCAAAAATGGAAATCATAAGGTCATCTATGATTGGTACAGAGGTGAGCCATATATTTGCCTCTGAACAACACAGCAGTCAGAGAAAAGAAGGATTTAATCAACACTGTTTTACCTGGTACTGAATTGCAGAAAAAGATCTTTCCTGGAGAACACTGTGTAGACAATATCCTCAACGATATTATACAATAGTGACTTTAACATAAATGTTTCTTGGGGCTGGCCTGGTGGTATAGCAAAGTTAGCACTCTCTGCTTCGGTGGCCCAGGGTCCGCAGGTTCAGATCCCGGGCGCAGACCGAGGCACTGCTTTTCAAGCCATGCTGTGGCAGCGTCCCATATAAAGTAGAGGAAGATGGGCACAGATGTTAGCCTAGGGCCAGTCTTCCTCAGCAAAAAAAAAAAAAAAAAAAAGGAGGAAGATTGGCAGTGGATGATAGCTCAGGGCTGGTCTTCCTCAAAAATAAAAAAATAAATGTTTCTTACAAGAAGCTTCTTACAAATTTCTTGATGTAGGCCAAAGCATAGGTTGGAAAAGACAACTCTATCCAGGGTACAATGCAGTCTGTGTACACAACTCTGCAATGATCTGGATTGGGATCAGGATAAAAATGTAGACTAGATAAGGAAATGGACAGACTGTACATCCTTCAGGTAATCTTTCTGGCAATTAAGCTTTTGAATTTAACAGGTGACGGTTTATTTTCTCTGGCAAGAACCTGGAGTACAGAAATTCTATGTTGTTTAGTAGCCCAGATTCATATGCATGGACAATCAAGCAGAGGGTAAAACGGATAACTTATGGAAGCTAGGGGGCCTGAACAAGACAGACATCTGAATTTTAGACTTTCCACCAAAGTGAGCTGAAGGAAGCCCTATAGATGGAAATAACATCTAATTCACACTGATGTGTAAATATGTAATCTTTGAGACATGACTGGAATCCAAACAAAATTTTCTTTGTTTTTGTTAAATAAGAGTGTTGCTACAATATAATAAGATTATGGAAAGCTGCCAAAGCAGTCCTTGAGAAAACATATTGCTCTAAACACCGTTACTAGTTTACAAAATAATAAGTATCTATACTTATCTAAACATGGAACAAAGTAAGAACCTTAAATATGTAAGAAAATCAAAAAATGAATGAGCAGAAATAAACTATTCAAATTAACAATTCCTAATATTTAAAAAGCAAGTAAGAGTTGCTACTTTGAAAAAGAAAACCAAATTACAGCACTGTTCTAGCTGCTAAAAGAATAAAACATAAATTTAAAAAATAAGGAATGAAAAAGATAACATAAAAGATACTTAAGTGCTCTGTAAAATGAGACTTGGGTAGACAGTTCTAGATGTAAATACTAAAACCCCTAACTCACGCTTATTAAAAAAAAGCAAAACAAAACTGTTTTTTTTGGTGAGGAAGATTAGCCCTGAGCTAACATCTGCTGCCAATCCTCCACTTTTTGTTGAGGAAGAGTGGCCCTGGGCTAACATCCGTGCCCATCTTCCTCTGTTTTATATGTGGGATGCCTGCCACAGCATGGCTTGGAGTGGTGCGCAGGTCTGCACGGAGGATCCATACCTGAGAACCCTGGGCCCGGAAGCAGAGCGTGAGAACTTAACCACTTTGCCACTGGGTGGCCCCAAGACAAAACTGATTTTGAAGAAAATTAACATTATGGAAGATGACAGTTTTTTAAAAATCACTTAATGGTCATCAATAAGACAACAGTTAAGTTTTGGCATATGGTGAAATGTTGTGCAGCCTTGTAAAGAGTTTTTAATAGCATGAGAAAATGCTTTACTAGTAAAAGGGGAAAAGCAGGATATAACATTATATTTACATTGAGTTCCAAATACAGTTAAGTGTAAGTGATGACATTACTGGGTTTTTAAAAAATTTTAAATCATATTCTTTCATATTGCCAAGTTTTAACAATCAGAAAAAGATTTTTATAATAAAGTTAATATGGTTAACTGCCTATAAAACAGCAATTCTAATGGAAATAAAATCAGTTAATGGGGGAAACAAAACAAAACCAAGAAAATTTACCAAACAACAACCTTCTGCCAAATGGATAATGGAATAATTTGTTCAAATTTTCTAGGAACAAGCCTATTATATATATATTTTACAAGAACAAGCCCGTGTCAAAATATGATAAAGATATTAGCAACTAACATTTATTTGTTTATCCTTGCAACACTACTATGGAGACAGTTACTATAATTTTCTCCAGTTTAAAAACAGACAGACAGGTTAAAGTCATCAAGTTAATAAATGGCAGAGCTCTGATTTAAACCTAGGCAATATGACTCCAGCGGTTGTGTTATCACTACTTTGTATTACACAGTGTGTGTTACCTATCTCACTTTATGAGATAAATATGCTTATATTCTAAAACCTGACAAGGTCACCAAAAAAAAAAAAAAAAGATTGGTTAATTTTACTTCAAGTCTAGGTTTAACAAAATTTTAAATAATATAACTGCAATACAAAACTTTAAAGGAAATGATAAAATAGAGTTTACCTCAAAAATTCAAGGAACATAAGGAAATCTAGTCAACTAATGTAGGATAAATAGAAAAACAAAATTGTAGCAATGTGAATAGTTGCTGAGAAGGATTTAATAATATTAAACAACTATTCTTAATTAAACACACACAAAACTTATGAAGGCTATCATTCTTAATAAAGGTAACATTTTAATATAAACAGAAAACATATATCCCAAATACATAAAGAATGAAACTCAGGTTCTGCTCTATAAATCATTGGGAAATATTTTATGCATACAGAAATGTGGATATAAATCTCTACATGAAAACATATATATGCATATCAATTAAATAAATTTAAGTTAAAACACTTAAGGCATATATTAATGAAAATAAAATAAAATTTGAACTCAAATACTGATGGAGCAGAGGAAATGAGGTATATTTTTACAGTGATGATAGCACTATAAAATGGTTTATTCTTTTTGGAGTATGACAAAATCTAGTAAGAATATATGTAGAATAATGTCATTAATAAGCATACAAATAATCATACTCATGAAAATTGCGACTATTTAAAACTGCGTACCTCAAAGATGACAGTCACGCATCGCTTAACAACAGGGATACGTTCCGAGAAATGTGTCTAGGTGATTTTGTTGTTGTGTGAACATCATAGAGTGACTTACACAAACCCAGATGGTATAGCCCGCTACACACATAGGCTGTGTGGTACTTATCTTATGGGACCACAGTCATATATTCGGTCCATTGTTGACCAAAATGTTGTTAAGTGGGGCATGACTGTGTAAGTAAATATAGGGAAATGTAAATGGAGTCAATGCATAGTTGTAAAGAACAGTGATTACTAGCACAGACCTATGGTCAGACTTGAGTTGGAATCCTGGTTCAACTATGTGACCATAGGCATTTTTTTAAATTGATATCTTAATAGTTTATAACACTGTGGGGTTTTAGTTGTGCATTATTGTTTGTCTGTGACCATGGGCATTTTTATTGATTAAATTTGCTTTTGACACAACCCAGTTGTGAAAGCTCATTGGTTACCAGGGTAAAGCTGCTCTGGCAAAGACCGTATGCAAACATGGAAATGTATTTATTCAACAAATAATTATTGAACATCTAGTATATGCCAGGTGTTATTTTAGACAAAAGGGATAGAAAAATGAACAACACAGACAAGGGAGCTTCCTTCAGAGTTTACACTTGAGGAGGGAGAAGCAGAAAATAAGTTTGTTCATGCAAACAAATGAACAAATAATTTTGGCTACTGAGAAATGCTATGAAGATAATAAAAGAAGGTGATGGATATAGTAACCAGAATGGGGAGATAATCTTGGTTGGGTGGTCAGGAAAGGCAACTTTCAAAAAGTGACATCTGAGCTGAGGCCTGAATGCAAAGAAACCATCACATGCATATCTATAGGAAGTACAATTTTAGGCAGAAGGAACAACATATACAAAGGCTATGACTGGAATGAACTTGGTATGTGTTCTGCGGTGACGAACTTGGGGAAAAATAGCCCATGTGACTGGAAGAGTGAAGAGGAAAGTGGTAGGAGGTGAGGTCAGAAAGCTCGGCAGCGGCCAGGTCACATAAGAGTTTATAAGCCACACTTCCTCTGCCTCTTAAGCTCCCCCTCCCCCACTTCTTTTGCAAAATAGGAATAAGACCACCTCACAGAATTATGAGATAATGTGAATAGCAACTAGAACAGTGCCTGGTGCATAGTAGATACTGATAGTTATACTCATTAGGTTTCTTTTCCTGTCAGGTAGAAAAAATGGATAGAAGAAATAGAGAAAAATGGATAGGAGAAATTTTTTAAATGAAAAAGTTGACAGGAGTTAGTGTTAGGAAACAAGGAATGAAGAAACAATCAGAGTATCCCAAATTTGAGTCTGAATCAATGGGAGAACAATGACAATGACAAAGAGAGATAGACAGAGGTGCAGGTCGTGGGTGGGAAGAGAATGAGGTAGTTAGGCTGGTGAAAATATCCAAAATACAGATGAGGTATCTAATGGGAAATAAAAATCTGTAGGTCTTCATTCAAATAAAATTAATTGACTCTCAAGTGTGAGACACAGGGAGAGATGAATAATAAATGGGTCTGCCTTCTAAGAGCTCAGAGGTTAGTC